>CM057449.1:1342437500-1343037500 GCA_016271365.2 Neoceratodus forsteri | reverse complement strand
AAGTTTCTCACTGAAATGGGTTTGGAAAATGTGGTAGAACATGCATTTTCTACTGAAAGGGTAACATATTCTCATTGTGTGCAGACTGCAGCCAAGTATCCTTGACCAGTAAAGCATGTTAAACCTGTTAATAGAAAAGTCTTTCATTTTTACAACCTCCTAAACTGAATGTAAATAAAATGCATATACTTTATGGCAAGTGTTGGTACTGAAACACATTTTAGATCCCTACATTCAGCTTCTGTAACTTTAAGAGGTTATCACGATTGTATTAATTTGCACAAACTGAAATGCATTTCCTTGGTTAGCATTCTTTCAGATACTGCAGCTATGGATTTGAAACCTTCAATAATCTAAGACCGAATGATATGGCCCAGAATGTTTAGGATCCCAGTGGTGTCGTGTCTTCATATGTTGCAATCTCAACTCTAACAGAAATTGGGCAACTAAAAAATGTGCCCATCAGTAAAAATGCATGCTGAAGTTTGGTGCTAAGAGGCAGGACCTAGTAACCATGAGGAAACAATGGCTCTACGATGCTGGTTCGACAAATATTTTGTGGACCGACATTACAGCAATGGATTTATGTTGACCGCAATTGTGGTCAGCATAAATCCATCCAAGAAACATTCTGTTTTTTTCTGAGGGGCTTTGCCCCCAAACTCCCCATGCAGGGGGCTCTGCCCCTGCACCCCCATACTTAAGTCAGAGTTGATTCAGGGAGGGGGTGCAAGACCCCCAGAAAGCAGTGCTGGGGTCCTGCAGTGACAGTACAGCAACCCGTTGCTATGTCACTGTACTGTCATTCATGGTAGAGGTGTCGATGTTCGATCGGCATATGGGAAACAATGACCTATCAGTATTCAAATATTGCTAAACAATAAACTAGAAGATATATTATAAGTTACTGTACATTGCATTGATGTAACAAAATTATGTACCAAACATTTTACAGCTTCAACATTAAGTCTCTGTGGTAATTAAAAAGATTTACCAAAGAGCCCAAACAGTAACATGTGCATTAATTCTAGCCATCATTTTAGAAACTATCGACTTCTGCTTACTTTTGTTAGGAGTTACAATGGACAGATAAATTAGATAAGATTTACAACTTGTGGTATGTTAAATTCAGTACTGCAGGGCAGGCATTTGTAAGCATAATGGCAAATGGTACTTCTAGCTTTGTTATAAAGTAATTAGTTATGTGCATAAGGATGTTCTGGTTGAATCTGATATATTTATTGACTTGAATAATCTTCTGTCTTTGGCCAAGCAGGCTTATATTTATGCAATTATTTTACGGAGAAGAATAGTTCAGTTAAGCATTCAACACATTACTGAGCTAGAATGTTAATGTCTATTAAGGAAGAAAACTAATAATAATGATAATGCTGCCAGTAAAAAATTATGGGACTAATTCTGCATTAATTGGAAGTTTTAATGCTTTATATGTAACTAAAGTCCTTCCAATATCAAAAATACTGAGGCACATGGTGGCAATTAACACTTGTTTGTTTACAGTTGCAACAATCAACCCCAAATGCAATTCTGCACTAAGTTTGTCTGCAACTTTGCCCTTCTGGACACCAGTTCCTACAGATTACAAAATACAGAATTTAAACAGGATACTTTCAGATCCTAGTGAGCTCAGCAATATAATTTAATTCATCCTGAGGAGAAAGACTGTGCAACTGATTTAGCTACAGTAAGTTATAGCTTTCTGAGGAGGAGGCTGCAAAACTTCATATACAGTGCACTACAGCTGTATATTTATTTTCTGTAAAGACATTAACAGCAGAATTGGAGAGAAGCCAGGAGGAGGCAGACCAGCTGCATGGTGGGAACCAGTGAGAGCAGCTGGAGAAGGGCCTATGGTGCGTGATAGGTCAGCAGCTGGAGGGTCATGGAGTCACACAAGTGGTACAGTAGAACCCAGAGAAGCAGGTCACCACCTCCTCTGGCAGCACAGGGAGAAAGCTGGCATCCTCTTTATCCCATAAGGAGGGGGTCATTGTTTGTTAAAGAGGTTATCTTATCAGCCATGCATCCAAACATTTTGAGCATCAGAGGCTGGCTTTAAAAGAGAGGAATCATTTGTGGGCCACTATAAAGGCCACCCTCAATACAGAGGAAGGGGAAGTTGTATCCAGGAGCATTAGGTAAATAAAGCACAAGTGGGATGACACGCAGAGAAGGGACCCCCAAGTTCTGGAGGTGTTGGGTGGAGTGGTCACCATTGGTGATTGTGCCCAGAAGAAGAGACAACAGAAGAAGGAGTCGAGTGGATCTTCTACCGGGAAAATGATACCGGTGGAGGACAGCATCACCAGTGAATATACTAACTTGATCCTTTAAAGTTATTTTCATCAGTCAGTAGTGGAATTACACTTTATGATCTTTGTTATTGTGAGCTAGGTTGGCCCAAAAAGGCACATGTAACTGGGTCTCCATGTATATAACGGTTACTACCACCACCCTGCAGGCTCAAACATGGTTGAGGGGCTTGGGATCTGTTTTGGATGGAAAGAGGGGTTCTTTCTCAATAGAAATGAATTGGCATGGTGCCTCCACCCATAGTTAAATTTATGTGTGCCTGGTGACTAGATGGTACATCCCCCTGGTATGCCATAGCTACCCATCTTACCTCACAGTCATCCCACACATGGAATTCCTGAAACAAAAAACATCTTTCAACCCACATGCAATTATTGACTGTAGCTAATAATATAATCACTAATACCATGCTCATGAGTCAGTAGTAAAAAGATTAACCAATGATTTATTTACACGGGGTTTGGAACAAGGTAGGGAACAGAGGATGCAGGGAGAGAAGAAATGCAAGCATTTAATAAGCAACATTCACAGTCAACCCATTTGAAACAGCAGTAATGGTTCCCACCCCACCAGCAACAACATACTGTTTAACAGGCTGAGACCCCTACCCACTGGTACCAGGGCCCCCCCTCCCAGTTATTTAATGTTGCCTCACACCAGCCTTTGCTGGATACCCAGCCATTGAACTGGTGCAGAAGTGATGGTGGTGTAGCTGATTGGTCGGCATTGGTTCACTTTAAATAATATTTTAAACCCATAACCCTACAGGCCATGCAATTGCAAAAAATGGCTTTTAAGTGGAACAACTGTAAATCCTGGCCCGATGGCCAAACAGTAGCTTTGATTAAACAACTATTTACAATTCCCCAGTTGCAGGGCAAGTCCTAAGGTTACTCACAGTTCTGTAGACACCATTCTTACAGTTTCTGAGAAACAGGCAGGTGTCTCCAACTGCAGCTCTGGGGTGCTTCAAACAGGTTGCAGCTTGCTTGGCTGAAGCAGGATTCTGGCAGCTTGTCACTTTCTTGGCAGCTTATCACCTTCTGAGATGTTGCAGGCTCTGGCAGCTTCAATCAGCCAGTCTTTATTTAGCCAGGTGAAACATCACTGAGAAGAATTAATTTTCAAGATGTACCTGGTCATTCTTACAGTGTTAACAATAGTAAAACATAAGGAAAAATAAGGTATACAATGTATTAAGACAAAAAAAATTTTCAAGCATAAAACAACATAACATTTGACAAGGTATAAAGGTCAGTTCATACAGCATGAAACAGCATAACATTTGGAGTAGTATACAGGTCAGTTTGTACAGTGGTAGACACATTTGAGAACAAAACATTAAAATTAGGCAACATGGTATGACAAGACATCTTCCAGGATAGCACGGTAAACCTTTTATAGGTATATCAGACAGCATAGAAAGACAAAGGGAGGGATAGTGAGGCTGAATAGAATGAATGGTGGGTGGGCAGAGGGGGACAGTGAAAAAGCAGGGATACTGAATGAATATTTCTGCTCAGTGTTCACAAAAGAGGAGGGGGAAGTACCTAATCCAATTAACAGAAGCACTCTTGATAGGGGGGTCGATCCCAGCCCTTTCACAGAAGAAAGGGTTCTGCAAGACCCTGAAACTGAAGGTGACAAAGCAATGGGGCCTGATGGACCATTCCCCAGAATTCTAAAAGAATTAAGGGGGTAACTAGTGAAACCACTGGCTGCTCTTTTTAATAAATCATGGGAGAATGGTGTGTTACCCAAGGACTGGAGGAAGGTGGATGTGATTTCCCCTTCACAAAAGTGGGACCAAGACAGAGGCAGGAAACTACAGACCTGTCAGTTTGACCTCTGTGGTAGGGAAAGTGATGGAGTCACTTCTGAAGGAAAGAATAGTTGAGTACCTTGAGGCCAGTGGAGCACAGGACCCAAGGCAGCATGGGTTCACAGCGAGAAGGTCATGTCAGACGAATCTAATAGATTTCTTTGACTGGGTGACCAAAGTAGTAGACCAGGGATGGGCTGTGGACATGGCCTACCTAGACTTTAGCAAGGCAAATGACACAGTCCCACACAAAAGATTAATAGTCAAATTAACCAGCCTGGGAGTGGGTCCCAGGGTGGTAGCCTGCGTAAAACATTGGCTGGACAACAGGACACAGAAGGTAATTGTAAATGGAGTTTACTCTGAAGAAGGAAGGGTTACTAGTGGGGTACCGCAGGGTTCAGTACTGGGTCCAGTCCTTTTTAATGTCTTTATAAGTGACATTGCAGAGGGAGTGGAAGGAAAGTATGCCTCTTTGCAGATGACACAAAGATCTGCAACAGGTTGATACACAAGGAGGCGTGGAAAGGATGAGAAGGACTTGGCAAGGTTGGAGGAATGGTCAGAAGTATGGCAGCTAGGATTCAATGCAAAGAAGTGCAAATAATGCACCTGGGAAAAAGAACCCAGTGGAAGATTACACAATGAGGGGAGGTAGTAACAACAACAAAAAAGGAAAGGGACCTGGGGGTAATCATATCAGATGACATTAAGGTTAGCAAACAATGTGAGAAGGCAGTAGGGAGGGCTGGGGGTATACCAGGATGCATAGGGAGAGGCATCAGCAGCAGAAAACAGGAAGTTGTTATCCCTCTGTACAGACAGTTGGTGAGACCCCATCTGGAGTACTGCATCCAGTTCTGGAGACCCCATCTCCGCAAGGACATAGACAGGATAGAGGCAGTCCAGAGGAGGGCAACTAAAATGGTGCAGGGTCTGCAAGAGAAGCCGTACGAGGAGGCACTAAAGGAGCTTAATATGTATACCCTTGAGGAAAGAAGGGAGAGTGGGGACATGATAGAAACTTTTAAGTACCTCAGTGGAATCAACAATGTCCTAGAGGGTAGCATCTTTCAGAAAAAGAGATGTGCAAGAACAAGGGGACACAATTTAAAGATAGAGGGGGAGGTGGTTCCAGGGCAATGTGAGGAAGTATGTTTTCACAGAGAGGGTAGTGGATGCATGGAACAGCCTTCCTGAGGAGGCTGTGGGGTCTAAAACTATGGGAGAATTCAAGAATGCATGGGACAGACATAAGGCATTTCTTGTGGGGGGTAGGAAGAAATAGGCTATTGGTTAACTAGGATCTGCGGCCTATCCAGCAGGTAGGGAAATGGGCAGACTAGGTGGGCCAAGCGGTCCTTATCTGCCGTCAAAGTCTATGTTTCTATGTTTCTATGTTTTCTATGTTTCTATGTAGACCATGCATTAACAGATAATAATCAGATGATAACAGTATGCACCTAGGGCAAGCGTTAGACAGAAGGAGTTCAAACAGAGGAAGGGATGATAGAATGAATCAAGGGAAGGGAAGGGAAACATATAGAGGGGGAATGGAATTAGAAGGGAAGTGAGGAGGAAGGAGGTTGGCAATATTGTTTTAAGTTACACAATCACAAATTTCTTTGGCAGCCCTGATGACCAGGGTTTTGAAGGTAGTCAATGTAAGTGGAATGAATATTTGGAGAGTTTTTTGCAACTTGTTCCACAAAGAGGGAAGGGAATAGCTCATGGATGATTTGCCAAACTGAGTTCTAACTTTAGGTATAATTAGGGAAATGTAGGAGGAGCTTCTTAGCACATACAGTAATTACCAGGAGAGCTAAAAGGAAGGCAGTCAGAAATATACAGGGGTAGTTTCTTAATAATCGCATGGTATGTCTAATTTGCTGTGTTTCTATAGCGTCTGAGGCTGAGGGAGGTCGAACCAACTAAAGCATATTAAGAACAGTGATGAGTGGAGTAGGGTGCTCCAACAATGAATCTTAGGGCATGATGATATAGGATGTCAAACTTTTTTAATGCTATGTTAGTCCCTTGTCCATAAAGAATATCCCCGTAGTCAAGTAGGGGGAGGAAAGTTGACTGTACGATTCTAGTTCTCACTTCCAACATTAGCAAGTGCTTAATGCTTAATGTGGAAGAATATGCCAAGCCTCTGTCTGAGCTTTTTGGTTAGTTCTTCTATGTGGTCAGTAAAGGTCAATTTGTGGTCAATCCATATCCCCAGATAGCTGAATCTGGGCACAGATTCTAGGGGTTCATCGAGGAGAGTGGTAATCAGTGTTTGCGCACCCAACAAGGTAGTGGTAGAGTTCTTAGAGAAAGGTGAGAAAAGCATAGCCTTAATTTTTTTAGCATTAGGAAGTAGTTTTAATTGCAATAGGTTTTTCTGGAGGTGGTTGAACTCAAGTGGAAGGTCAGAACATGTTTTGTCAGCAGAAGGTCCGGAAATATATAAGACTACCATTGGCGAATAGATGAATATCGACTAATTGGATACCAGCATGGATGTTGTTGATATAAATTGTGAAGAGAAGGGGGCCCAGGATAGAACCTTGAGGTATGCCTCTTGGTAGGGTTTTCAGTGGGGAGGGGTCTCCTTCAGCTTTGACCTGTTGTGAATGGCCAGTAAGGTAACAGTCAAACCATTTAAGAGAGGCAGAACAAGACCAATGTTGCGGAGGATGTCCAGGAGAACAGCATGATCCACTGTGTCAAATGCCTTGCTTAGATCCAAAAACTAGGCAACCACATAGAGTTTGTTGTCCAAGGCATTCAAACAGTTGTTAGTGACTTTCACAAGTGTGGAGACCATGCTATGTTGAGGCCTGAAGCCTGACTGTATAGGGGTGAGCACATTATGAGAGTCTAAATGGCCTCTAATCTGTTGATTAACTAACTTTTCTAGCATTTTGGACAGGGTGGGAAGCAGAGAGATAGATCTGTAATTATTAGGGTTAGTAGGATGCTCCGATTTGAACAGGGGGATGAAATGAGTGGTTTTCCAGATTGTGGAAAGGGTACTCTGCATAAGAGACAGAATGAAGAGGTGAGTGATGGGGATGGCTAGGATATGGGAGCTAATTTTTAGAAAGTACAGGTCTATGAGATTGGTGCCGGCACTTTTTCTGGTATTTAGTTTAGTTGGCAGGTCTTCTACCTGCTTCAGTGAGATCAGGCTAAAAGAGAAAGGAGGTATAGCTATGGAAGGGACAGAGTGAATCTTGCCCTGTCTACAAAGCTGGTTTCATAGATTGTTGACAGGGGAGTAGTCAAAGGCCAGGCCTGCAGTGGCAAAATGGTTGTTTAACAAATTCAGGATGTCATGTTTGTCTGTGTAAGTGTCATTGCCAGTCATAATTTTGGAAGAGAGGGAGTTAGAAGACCTATGACCCTTGACCTACTTAAGAGTCTTCCAAAATGTAGAGGAGCAATAAGTGGACACATCTAAGTTATTATTATAATAACTGGACTTTGCAGCCCTTGTAAGCATTGTACATTGATTTTTGGCCACTCTGAAGGCAGTCCAGTCAGCAGGAAGCTTAGTCTTCCATGCCTTTGTCCACCCCTATGTAGAAGAGCCGACTTAAAGCTGGCTGAAACCATGGGCAGGAGGTTTTCTTTGTTCAAATTTTCACAAGTGGAGTGTGCTGGTTAATTGTGTCCATAAGAATGTTATGGAATACATCGTAGGCTTCATTGACAGAGGGGGCAATATAGAAGTCTTGCCACTTTACATATTGAAGGTTAGAAAGGAAGACAGAAATGTCAAGGTTTCAACAGCACCTTTTGAAAATGTATCTGGAGGTTGAGATAGGTTTTGATAGAGATCTTATGCATGCAATAGTACAGTGATCACTGAGGTAACTAAAGAAGACATCCACATGGGAGAACAGTTGTGGTTTACTAGTATGATATCAAGCAGTGTACTGTTGGCATGATTTTTTGTGTTTAGTCGGGTGGGTCCTGTAATAAGTTAGTGGAGCCTGAAGGCATCACACAAATCCTTGAGTGATTTTGAGCAGGGGGAGAACCAATCTAGGTTTAGGTCACCCATGAGTATGACCTCGGGAGATGAAGTGTCAAGTAAGGTGCTCAGATTATTTAGTATCTTGAGGCCAATGGATGGGTGCCTGTAGCACCCTATTACATCAAGTGATTTGGTTGGGGAGAGTTGTATCTTGATGGAAAGGCTCTTGAATTCCTTTGGCTCAGAGGTGGAGTTAATAATAGAAGCAGTGTATCTATTCTGGAGGTAGATCACAACTCCACTCCCTCTGGCCTGTCTATCTGTTCTGAAGACCTTGTAGGAAGGGAAATTTATTTCGATACCCTGAATAGAAGGTTTAAGCCAGGACTCAGTGTTAACAAGTACATCTGGGGAGGAGTGGTTCAGCCAGGTTTTGATTAAGTCCAAGTTTTTTGTGAGACTCACCCTTTAGATTTGTCAGAATTGAGGAGGCAGAAATGGGGGGACCAGATTGCTTCACTGTCTCTCCAAGCAAAGTAAGAACAGTAAGATCTTTTAATAGCATTCAATAATGATTTCAGTAGCCTAACCTGCCCCTTCTTGTGGATGCAGGAAGAGAGAGTTTGGGACTCTGTAGGTTGAGGTGTAAGGCATTCCACAGATGAAAAGGGGAACACCCGGGCTTTGAAGGAGAGGGAACAGTGTGAGAAGAACGCAAGTGACAGCAGTGGAAAATGGTCTGAAAATGATCCGAAAATTATCCAAAAAAAGCTTGTCACCTTCTTGGCTGCTTGTCACATTCAGAGGTGTTGCAGGCTCAGGCAGCTTGCCACCTTCCAGCAGTGCCAGCTTCTTCAAGGATGCGGGATAAGGACAGTGCTTGGGGGCCAGGATTGCAGGCTGTAGAGGACTTCAGACACACTGCAGACTGACATCTGTGGCAACACTTGACAGGAACACAGTCCCTTGATTGCTTACCAGGTTGGATGACTGCAAAGTAATTTTAAAGTGGGAGATTGGGTAAACTGTCCTGTGTGCAGCCATGTTTGTTACCCCAGCCCCTGCTGCAGTCAATGGGAGATTGAGTAGTCCTAAAGAACTGCAGCTATGGTTTCTTTGAAAAGGAGAGGATGTCTATTGGTGCCTTTTCATCCAGCCAATCAGGCACTGAGTGAACATAATATATTTTAATTTGATTGATTGACAGCCTGATGGACCAATGGGACACTGCAACTGACCTCCTGAAACCCAATCAATCTAGAAGAAGTGTCAGGGAGCCTCCATAGTGTGATGAGGCTTTGTGTGTGGGAACACTCTGAGGAGAGTTTGGTGGTTTACCAGGGGCTTTCACAGCCAACAGCGCAGTGAAAGTCTGATCCATTTCCAGTTAGTAGAAAGCCAGAGAGAAGGTGTAAACTGTTTTGTGATTTTAAACTGAGCATTCAAAAGCTTGAACTTGAGAGACTGTTTCCACCACAGCCTGGGAAATGTATCAGCAAAGATAGCTAACAATGTCTGCACAGATTTTTTGTGGTTTTCATCATTTTCATTTTGGGGAGGGGGGTATAAACAGTGGCCAACTGGGATGCTTAACAGTAAAGGACAACTAACAATGTCAATGTACATTTTTTATATTTTTGTAATTTTTATTTTGGGTAGGGGGCCTAAACAGTTGCCAACTGAGACACTTAGAGATACAAATACTGCTGTGTTCTGACAACACAAATGTTGGTAGTCTCAGTGTCACTATTTGGAATCTGAATGGAATCATAAACCTGTCACCAACTTTTTTTGTGACACAGCAGTTCATGACATATCTATCACACTGACTCCTGGTGACTTGTGTCTTCATTCTGCTACCTGCAGACACAAACAGGTCTTACAGTACCTCACCAAACAATTTTGGTGACACCTGAGAATAACAGTTGTGGAACAGATGTTCTGTCTCCCACTCATGAAAACTCAAACTCCTCAATTGTGTCATTGTCATCAGAGGGCACTGGCACACTCTCCTCCTCCGCTAATTATTCCTGCACCACATCATCTTCTTCAGCAGCATCCCAATATCTTGCAGTTGATGACAACTTGTACTGCAGTGGGAGGAAATGTGAGTTTATTTTTATGAATGTGAGGTACTCAACATTCCTGTCAGACAGGCAGCTTCACAGGTCAGTCACAATGGTGCCTGAAGCTTTGAATACCCTTTTTGAGCTTACACTGGCACAGGGGCAGGTGAGGTGCTCAATAACTGGATATTGTCGCAGTCACGGAAACATGGTACATGGAGAACCATGACTGGGATGTCAACATACCAGGGTACACAGTCTACAGAAGGGACAGGGAGGGGAAAAGAGGAGCTGGAGTAGCTCTCTACATAAGGGAAGGGATCAAAGCTACAGAACTAAAAAGTAAAGGGGGAGGACAAGAGGCACTCTGGGTCACCTTGGAGACAGGGAATGGCATCACAATCTGCACAGGGGTTGTCTATGGACCCCCGTCTCAAGGGGAGGAAATGGACAAGAAAATGATAGAGAACATTCTCAAAATGGCTGAAAAAAGGGAGATACTGTTGATGGGGAACCTGAATATGCCAGATGATAACTGGATGACATGTACTGCAGCCACATCCAAGAGCAGGGTCATTCTCGATGCCCTGCAGGGGGCAGGCCTTAGACAGCTAGTGTTGGAACCTACTCAGGAGGGAGCATTACCAAACATGGTACTCTCAAATGGAGAGAGGATCGCAAATTTAGAAGTCAGTAGACATCTGGGAACAAGCGACCACTGCACAGTGTGCTTCACAATAAGCACAACCATGGAGACTAGCCATACAAAAACAAGCATACTGGATTTTAGAAGGGCTGACTTTGGCAAAATGGGTGAATACATGAGGAATACACTAGCAAATGGCCAAAAAGGAGGGGTGGAAGAGCAATGGAGAAAAATCAAAACTGCCATCATAGAGGCAACAAGCCTTGTGTGAAACAGATAAAGAAAATACATGGAGTAAAAACCACTATGGTTCTCAAAAGAGTGTCAGGAAGGTTAAGGAGAAAAAGGCTGCATTCAAAAGTATAAGGAATCACAGAAGGAGCACAACAGGGAACTGTATCAATTAAAACAGAAATAAGTGGGAAGGCAGTCAAAGAAAAAGCCCAAACCGAGGAAAAATAGCAAATTCAGTTAAGAAGGGGGATAAAACCTTTATAGGTACATTAGGGAACATAGAAAGGTTAAGGAAGGAATAGTGAAGATTAATAAGGGAGAGGGAGGTGGGCAGGGGAGACAGTGAAAAGGCAGAGATACTGAATGAATACTTTGCTCAGTATTCACAAAAGAAGATGAGGAGGAGTTACCTAAACCAGACAGTAGAAGCACTCTGGGTAGGGGTTGACACCAGTCCATTTACAGAAGAAAGAGTCCTGAAAGAACTCCTAAAACTCAAGGTGGACAAAGCAATGGGGCCTGACGGGATTCACCCCAGAATCCTAAAAGAACTAAGGGAGGACCTAGTGACACCACTGACCACACTTTTTAACAAATCATGGGAGGATGGGGAGGTACCTGAGGACTGGAGGAGGGCAGATGTGATTCCCCTTCACAAAAGTGGGAGCAAGGCAGAAGCAGGAAACTACAGACCTTTAAGTTTGACCTCAGTGGTAGGGAAAATGATGGAATCACTTCTGAAAGAAAGAATTGTTGAGTACCTAGAGGCCAGTGGGGCACAGGATCCAAAGCAGCATGGATTTGCAGCAGGAAGGTCATGTCAGATGAATCTAATAGATTTCTTTGACTGGGTGACCAAAGTAATAGACCAGGGAGGGGCTGTGGATATGGCCTATCTATACTTTAGCAAGGCATTTGACACAGTCCCACACAAAAGATTCATAATCAAGTTAGCCAGCCTGGGAGTGGGTCCCAGGGTGGTAGCCTGGGTAGCAAACTGGCTGCAAAACAGGACACAAAAGGTAATAGTGAATGGAACACATTCCAAAGAAAGGGGGGCCACTAGTGGAGTACCTTAGGGATCAGTACTGGGTCCAGTCCTCTTTAACATCTTTATAGGTGACATTGCAGAGGGTCTAGAGGGAAAGGTATGCCTCTTTTCAGATGACGCAAAGATCTGTAGCAGAGTTGATACACAAGGGGGGGTAGAAAGGATGAGATGGGACTTGGCAAGGTTGGAGGAATGGTCAGACATATGGCAACTATGATTCAATGCAAAGAAGTGCAAAGTAATGCACCTGGGAAACAAAAACCCAGGAGAAGAGTACACAATAGCAGGGGAGGTACTAACAACAACAAAAATGGAAAGGAACCTGGGGGTAGTCATGTCAGATGACCTAAAGGTGGGTAAGCAATGTGAGAAGTCAGTAAGGAGAGCCAGGAGTATACTGGGATGCTTAGGAAGGGGCATCACAAGTAGAAAAATGGAAGTGGTTCTCCCTCTGTACAGACAGTTGGTGAGACCCCATCTGGAGTACTGTGTGCAGTTTTGGAGACCTCATCTACATAATGACAAAGACAGGATGGAAGCAGTCCAAAGGAGGACAACTAAAATGGTGCAGGGTCTGCATCAGAAACCATATGAAGAGAGACTGAGAGAGCTTAATATGTATACCCTTGATGAAAGGAGGGACGGGGGGGACATGATAGAAATGTTCAAGTACCTGAAGGGAATCAACAAAGTCCAGGAGGATAGCATCTTTCAGAAAAAGAGATGTGTAAGAACAAGGGGGCACAATTTAAAGATAGAGGGGGGACGGCTCAGGGTTAATGTGAGGACATTTTTTTTCATGGAGAGAGTGGTGGATGCATGGAACCGCCTTCCTGGGGAGGCTGTGGGGTCTAAAACAGTGGAGGAATTCAAACATGCATGGGACAGACATAAGGCAATTGTAGTGGGGGGTGACAGGAAGTAGGCTGTTGGTTAACTAGAATCTGCAGCTTATCCAGTAGGTAGGGAAATGGGCAGACTGGGTGGGCCAAGTGGTCCATATCTGCCGTCAGAGTCTATGTTTCTATGTAATGGCAAGAGTTGAAAGAGCAGGCCAGATTTCAGGTTTACTTCACCAATAATCCAGTGGCTCATTATCTATGCTAAGCTTCAGTGGGCCATCTAGGTATGACTGCACCATATGACTGGTAGACAACTGCACTTATGTGCTGCCCTTAGGTTGTTGGTGCATGGAAACACCAATCTGCTACAGCATGGACTTGAAAGGGTTTGTGCTGCTCTTACATGAGGATGAGGGTGCAGGAGCAGACACAGTACAGGAAGAGAAGGATACATTTTGAGGGGCTGCGGCTACTGCAGGTTTGTCTCCAGTTACTGATTGTTACCTTTTTGCCTTACCATCATTCAACTCTCAGCTTTGCCATGAAGGATCAAAACATAGTGATCCACATCAGCCTTCCCATCTGGAAGAAGTGCCATCATGCCATGTTTGTACCATGGATCTAGCAGGGTTGCCAGGATGTATACCACAGAGGTGTTAATATGAGTCACCCTGGGATCAACATCACACAGCTGCATGGTCCAGTCAGCCAGCTCTGCTCCAACAGAGTCTGCTGCCAATTCAAATTGCCCCTGACATTAACCAGTGCCTGGTGGAGTACACACAGCAGTGGTATAATCTGGCCCAAGCATGCATTTTCAGAGCTTACAACCTGTGCAGCATGTTTGAACGGATGTAGGATTTGGATGACACTATCCATCAACATCCTCTGGGATGGATTCAATGACATGACTGACTGCTTCATGATCACGCATCTGCACGACGTAATCATTGATTGGCTTATACTGCTCTAATAGCCTCTCAAGTATGTACAGTATTGAGTTCCAGCGTGTCACTACATCAAGCTTTAGGCAGTGTTGTGGTACTCCATTAGCCTTCCGTATATTTCTGAGTTCTGATCTTGCCAGTGAAGAGTGACTCACATGGCTGCAGAGTTTGTGACTGACAGTCAACATGCTACTGACTGCTTCATGATCCAGAAAGGCCTTCACAATCAGATTTAGGTCACTTGCAAAGCTTGAGACATAATAAACAGAATATCACCGATTTCTTTAATAGCATTCCATGCATTGTTATTTGCAATGAAGCCAGCCTGGAATCCATGTGGCTTCAGCCAGGACGTAATGGCCTCATTAATTCTGGTGAATATTCTGGCAGATGTATGTGACCCATGCATGCTCTGCATCTGACGAGGACCACCACTAGTATTACCGCTGCTCAGGGAGTAAATAGATGATGGGCATGGGTGCAAGGCATACAACCCAGGGAAATAGGACCAATCTGCAGTAATGCACATATAACTGATAGCAGATGATGGGCCGCCAGTCCAGATGTCTGTAGTAAGTTGGATGCTGGGTACTGCAGAGTGGGACACTGCATGTGACACAATGCAAGCAAGATCATAGTAAATTTTGAGAACAGCCTTAGTGGAGAAATAACTGTGACTGGGCACTTTGTTTTTAGGTGCAGCTTTTTCCATTAATTCTAGAAACCCAACCTTCTGAACAAAAGAAAATGGCAGAAGGGCTGTTGCCAGAATCTTTACAACAGAAGTGTTTAGCTCTTTTGGCACAGGGTGATATGGTGGTATTTGGTGTGCTTTCTTAAGGCAGATTTAAAATTAGGTTGCTTAAGCCTGAGTGGGATGGACTGTGGAGGAGGTTGAGTACTGGCTTTGGCAGTTCTGCTCTTCTTGCTGTGGCTGCCTTGTCTGACAGTGGGGGCACGCTGGAAAAAACTCTCTATAGAGGAAGAGGATTGCTCAGATTTGGTACATTGATTACTACCACCACTTGTATCT
The DNA here is from genome assembly GCA_016271365.2 of Neoceratodus forsteri. Classification (NCBI taxonomy): domain Eukaryota; kingdom Metazoa; phylum Chordata; order Ceratodontiformes; family Ceratodontidae; genus Neoceratodus; species Neoceratodus forsteri. The sequence goes on along the minus strand of CM057449.1, from coordinate 1,343,022,552 downwards.
GTAGGCCTAGTGGTGGAACACAGTAAAAGGTTAAATTCTACATCATCACCAGGATGGGGATCCTCTGTTTCAGACTGTTGTGCTACATCATAAGCGGGCATTGCTGCCAAATGCTTTTGCTGTACCCAGCAAATGGGATGCTTAGATTGCATATGGCTAAGAATACCAGTTGTCCCATAGTGTGTTCCTGGCTTACCCCTGGTGTTTTTGGACCTGCATATATTGAACACAGCCACACTGTCGTCAACCTCACCCACTGAGAAGAAATCCCATACAAGGGACTTTCCACCAACATGCTGGATTTTTGTGGGTTTGTTGGATGGGGCCGGAGGTGTAGGGTTGGCAAAATGGTTGCCTGTTGCTGCTCCTGCTGCTGCTTATCCACAGGTACCCTTTTTTTTAACTTGAGGTCCCTTTTCCCTGACATCAGATTGTTCCTTTGGGAGTGACATAAAAGGGATTGCTTTTCCTTTGCCCGTGACACTTTTTTTATGAGAGTTGCTTGGAGTGGCTGCCAAATAGGGTCTGGTACTGGGTCACCTTCACCTCCCTCATCACTATCATCCTCACTGATTTTTGACTGAGACATTTCTGGCACTGACAATAAGGACTGACTATCACACACTTCCTCTTCCTCAGTACCCTTCTCTTCCACTTCAACAGTAGCAGTAGCAAAATGTTTGGACTCAAGGATGTTCTTCCTCATCAGCCTCCATCTTAAGTACACTCTGCACTAGCTTCTTCTCTGCCAGGACAGTTAATGGTCCTGGACCCCCCCCCCCCAATGTCATCCTTTCTGCTACTGGCTGCCACTAGACACACCCTCATTGTTCCTAGTCCCCAGCAGCTCCTGAGTCAACTGCTGAGACTCCTGTGACTGTGACTGTTGCTCCTCCTTAGACTTCAGGGACTGACACAGTAGTGCAGTGACATCCATGGCAGTGTTTTTGCCACTTTTGTACACTGAGCAACAACTGCTGTGGGAGCAGGACTACTATGCTACAACCTAAAGAAACTGGAAGCTTCAGTGCCAATTACAGCTGACACTGGCACAGCATGGGGCACTGCCGGCACTGCACTGCAGCTGGAAGCAGGGTGTAGCCAGGGATTTCAGATCTGCACACCAAATGGACTCACTGTTACCCCCCACCTTGTTAGGGTGAGCACCCCCCCCCCGAGTATAGCCAGACAATACGCAAATGTATACCAGGACCATGTTTGCTGCCTCATTTAGAACAATAAATACAACTTTTGTATCTCATGACAATGGTTGTTGCCATGCATGGGTAAATACAAATGCCATGCATTGTTCCTTAAGACACCCACATACCAGCCCAGAGCCTGTAAAGTTGTATTGTCCTTGGGATGCAAAGAGAGTATTAGTGACCAGTCCTTCTAGTTTCGACTCCAATGAATGAAATTGCAGAAAGGTTCAGTATTTTCTTTCTTAGTTTTCAAAGAAAAAGGAAGCAGTTCAGAGCCTGTTTGCTACCACCCTTAAATAAAATTGCACACCATGGAGTGCTTGGAGCATGCATGCCTACACCCATGACTGGAAGTTTGAGTGCCACTGACTGTGCTGCACCAACTAGTATCTTCCTTTGCACCATCTGCACCTCCTTGTGACACCGTTCTAACAGATTCACTAACAATAGGACTTTTTTACACATCTGCCACACTTTCCCTTGCCCACCATGTTGTGAATAATGTGTTTTCTTCACTAAATCCCACAATCAAAACCAAACAAAACAGTACTAGTGCAGAACCGAGGCTATCAGACTATTATACAATCATACCTCTCAACTGCACTGGATTTTCCGTGATGTACTATTTTCAGCCTGCCCAAATAAACCTGTTCCACCATCCCGCATAGCGCAGTTTATTTCCACGCCGAACACCGAAAACCACGTGCTGGCCATTGTTCCCCAAACACTCAAAAACGTCCTGGTTTCCTTTCATGCCCCACTGACCAATGGAGTGCTCGCTTCCCCCCCTCACCTGAAGCTCACCCTCGCTTCATCAGCCTCTGCCCGCCTCAGATTAACTCCTTGAATGTTATTGGTCCCTCTCAGGTCCGCTGCCATGCAATAAAGCAGCTAGGTGGCCAGAGGAGGAACCATAGCTTTGGTGAGAATTTCCTGAGGACAGTCGGAGAGAGGAGGAACAGCACGCCACCGCACTCACGCCACTCTGAGAGCTGCATTAGTGCATCCAGGAAGAGTGGAGGCCTGTCAGCTGCCGCACCATGGAGGAGCTTAGAAGGGAGCCAGAGCCTGAGGAAACATGCCGCCAGTCTCCAGTGCCACACAAGGTGAGACTGAGAAATGAATTGTCTCACAGTTTGGGGGTTTTTGGTCGTGGGACTCTTGATGCATGGTGGAGTGAGCCTCGGAGGAGTTTGGGCTGTCTGCCTGTCTTCTGAGTCAGGGAGATGGAGTCACTGGTTTGGTGGTGCAGCAGAACAGCCTGCCTGAGCTGGGAAGGAAGGGGACCAGGGCAAGGAAGGAGGCACTGAAGCAGCAGCAGATGGACCACCGCTGGATGCCCAGTGCTCACTCCTGCTCACTGACCCAACTTCCAGAACAGTCTGTAATGGTGTCCTTTCATACCATTTTTAACTATCTGGTGACAGAGCAAGATGTGCATGTGTGCAGTAAGAGGCCAAACTTTTCAGTTCTTGGGGAGGGGGATTTTATTAATATTAATAAAAAAAAAAAACTTTTGAAATCTCTGGTGAGAGTGAGCTTGTGTACAGCCAAGCAGCAGTGATGGGAGTGAGCCTAAGACTAGGAGTTTGAGCTCTGGAGGAGGGAGACAGCCTAGTCTCTGATGCCTGGCTGGTGCCTTGGAATGGGTCTGGGTCTGGGATGGGTCTGCAGTGCACACAAGGCAGTGTTGGCTGCTGCAGCTGTGCTGTAGTGTACTAACTTGCTTCTGCCTATTTTTGAAATGGCAAGCAGCAGTGGCACTACTACTAGCACAACTTATTTACAACAGCACTGGCACTGCAGAACTGGATGCAACAAAAGAACAACTGGTGGGCACTGCTGGGTTTACAGAGATTTGTGAATAAAGAGGGTCCCTTGCTGCCTGCACAGTGCCAGCCATGCCAGAGCACTGCTGATGACTCTTAAGTTTGCCAGGACAGGAGTGGTGCTCATCTGCTTGCCTGCCCTGTACACAGAACAGTGACTCAGAGCCATGGGCTTGCCCACAGATTTGCCCTAAGTTACTTGCCAGCCCAGCATAGTCACTGGTGGTGCATGCTGTTCTCTGTGTGTTACTGTGACTCTGCGTGTGCTGATGTGCAACTGCTGTCACTTAGCTACCAGTTTCTCATTGCTTGTAAATCACTTTGGGATATAATGTGTATCAAACTGCTAATTCTTTTTATTTTTTTTTTATACATAGAACTCTCTCAGACTACTGGTCGACTAGGTGTATTTATAGATTAAATCAATAAAATGTTAACACACATATAGGATTTGTATCACTCTTTATTTTAATTGAGGACACACACACATTTAGGATTTGCATCACTCTTTATTTTAATTAAGGACACACAGACTCAACACATTTTCATTTTCTCTTTAATTTACAACACAAACCACATGCCAAGCTTACAAACAATAATTTTACTGTGGTAAAATCAGTTTTATTAATTTTACGTGAAAACGCCACAGTGCGCAACTCTGCACGCTATGAAAAATCAGGTGTACCACATTTTTGCCATTTGTCACACATTTTGTAGCCCTCTGTCACATGTTGGCAAGTTGGGAGGTTGAGAGGTATGTATACAATAGTCACAAAAAACTCAACAAACTGCTGCAATTGCTTTGCCTCAGCACTGAAAGTACAGCTAGAAGCACTTTATTTCTTGTACTGAACAAGAAAACTCCAGATGATCCTTAAAAAAAAAACGGTTCTGTGGAACAGAACAAACAGAGCTCTTTCCTCTTCAAAGATCACTTCAGAAGTGAGTAGCCACACAGTAAGAAATGTGTGCTGCAACCTGATACCTCTCCCTGCACCCCATGTGACTGCAGAACTGCAAACCACATGTCTACAGCTGATCATGGGGTATTTTGAGTATTTCATGGCATTACTATGCTGAACCACAGAATTTATCATCTACGGTGGAATGAAAAATGAAAGCAAATTAGGCAGTCCTTGGATTCTATGGAATTCAAAAGAAGAAACACGAAATAAAATCAGAAATGGTGGAAAAATTAAAAAAATAAAACCCCTATAAAGGTTGATTGCATACACTACAATTTGTGTACTCTGCAGGTCGGGTGGTTATATTCACCATGTGATTTTAAAATTTACAATACTACTTGCAGAAAAACAAACATTGCTGCTGAAATAAAAAAAAGGAATTAAATCAGCCAGTTACAGACCTTTCTGCAACTTTTCGGCTGTGCTTTACTGGGACCCCTATACTATTCTGACCTAATTACTCTCCTGTTCTACCCTGTATCTCATGTTTCGAATTGTAATGTAATCCCTCGTTATCTACTAATCCTGTACTGCCATTTTCTGATTTATCAATTGTTTGTATTGTCCCTTGATGTATGATGTGGAACCTTTGTAAATGAGTTTCTGACTCAAAGGTCTTTCTGAATATTTCACAATAAACAATAAACAAACAACTAAGGATAAATAAACAATCCAGCAAAATAAATGGCAAGAAAAATCTGATTCTGCATTTCATTGCTCAAGTTACGCCATTAGTGAATATATAGCACAGTACAAGTCGAAAATCCACAGTACATTTTCGGAAGTTCTGAATTTCACCACAGGCAAAAGGGAGAAAAATTCCTCAGAAGCTTTGAACTTTTGCAAAACTTCCGCAAAAGCGGAATTTGCAAATTTCACCCAGCTCTAGGTACAACAGTTGTTGCAAGCCAGTTACAAGTCAGTGCAGCTTAAAATCAAACTGCTAGCAAATTCAAAGCACACCCAAACCCAGCAATACAGTATTCATCTAAATATTCTCAGCAGTACAGTTACAAGCCTGTCTCTTGCCAAGATGGTATCTGGGCTATCTGAAGGCCAAATCACCAGAAAAAGACAGGAATGCAATGTTATAAGCAGTTTGGTGATATTTCAGTATAATTTTTAGTAAATCAGCAGAGTAGGCTAAAAAGAAATGATAGACACAGGCCATTAAATGTTGAATTTGAAACTGCATTACAGGGATTAAGAGGAGCAGGAATAAATAGTCTCACTGACTACAGACCTGTTTTGAAATACAGGCACAGCTATGTTAATGGCTGCTTTGTCATTCCAAATGAGGCACTTCAGTAAAAGAGCATTTAGAACTTTTTTGAAATACAGACACGGCACTATGTTAACCCCTGCTTTATTGTTCCAAATGAGACACTCAGCAAAAGAGCATTTAGAGCTGTTTGAAATCAAGTTCCGTAACAGATCAATAGCAACTTTAGTGCACCTATATATAATGAGGCAAAGCAGCGGCTCCTGGAAATAAGTCTGATTTACAGAATAAAAATGCTATTCGTTTTCTCACTGCTTTCTTTGGTTATGTCTAGCTCTGTTTTCTACTGAGCCACAGCAAGTGGCAGGGAAATATGGCACCTATGTAAACCTTCAAGTCAGAAATCAAGAAAACAACTTACCAAACTCCAATTCCAGTTTTTAACCACTATGCAATGCAAACACGACTGTAAACAGTTTTTTACCCTGTGAGACTGTTAATTCTTGCTCCTCTTTTAATCCTGGTTATGCAGTTTCAAATTAAACAATTGCGTGCTTCTATTACTCCTCTTTAGCCTTCATAATACAATAATAAGAAGGCAAATCAGTCATTTGGTAAAAATAGCATTTGTTTTAATTACTGCTCCTAAAGGATCTGAATTTTCTGATGGTGTCTCCTTGTAGGTTTCTTGTCAAAGTCCACGAACATGTCAAGGAATGGGAAGAGATAAAGACCCAAGGTAATGGGCTGGATTTTCAAACCATGGTGTAAGGCTTGTGTCAAGCCTTATGACACAACACTTAGGTTTTGGCAGTGTGCCAAACCTCTTCACCACAGCTGAGCCCGATTTGACAATCTTGGGCACAGTTGCGACAATTTATATGATTTACCGCAATTTGTGCCAAATAGCTGGACCAGGATCCATGAAATAGGCTCTTGGGGTTGCCAAAAGCTGAACCACAAAATGTTGGTCTAACTTGTGGCAATTCACCCAATGGATAGACAATCCTGATCGCTGGCCAGGAGAATGCTGCAAGTCCCATGCCCCATATGTTCAGTGTACCAGAGATGTTTGGCATTCTCGGAGGTTTGAAAATCCTGCCCCAGATCTGTGAAGAATGGCATTTGACCAGTGTTCAGTTGCTGCTGTGCACTCCTGCCATTCATTTTCAAGTGGTTATTTTCACATTTATTTTTAAGTCACTCACTCTGTTTTGAGTTTAAAAAGTTGAGGGGAAAAGTGTTAAGCTTAATCTGTGTCAGAAGTGAAGTCTAAGGAGGCTAATCAACAAAAAATGTTCTGGCAAACTCACTAAACACATAAGGTGGGTTATGTAAAGAATATATTTTTTTAATTGCCCAGTAGAGATAAAAAGTACATTCTTTTAAATGAATGTTAAGTACTCCTCTTCAAATTGTAGTTGTAGCATTGACAGCGATGAAAAGAGTTACATGAATAGTCAGACACAATTTGATAATCTCAAAGGCCTAGGCTGTTATACATGAAAGTGATTTTTGCTATAATTTTAATGGTTTATTGATCATACACATGCACATTTTGTGAGCCATGCCACTAACTGTATTTCAAACAAAACACCTCAGATTTTTAGTGTCTGTGCTGTTGTTTACAGACTATAACAATAATTTAAGGATATACTGAAATATTGCATGTTTATGTCCTGCAATAACCACACCATTTATTATAAAGTGTGATGGAGAACTATTAATTTTATAGCCTTTAGGCAGTCTTGTATTCACATGGGGCTATATATGTGGTCCATGAAAATTAAAAGCAATTTAGCAAACAAAAACACTTGATTTTGTTTACACTACAGTTAGTTAATTTGTTTGGTTATCAAACAGAAAGCAGATATCCAGTCAACTTATAAAAAGAAAGCTTTTTACTGAAACGTTTAAACTCCTATAATGTCTGTATTGGACAAGATATATAAGCAAGTAAATAAGTGAGCAGTATTTATCCCTTCAAAAACACCCATGTGTTATAATCTGGTTTATATATCTCATTAATGGAAACATAAAGTAAGTGCATCAAATTATTTGTCATTAAATTAACAACCAACCATCCATGATATTTTCAATCATTTGTCTTTTTCCCCCACACTACTTACATGTCTGCAGGGCCATTTAAAAATAAAGACAGTTACCGTACGGAGCTAATGCATTCATGTCATTTTACCAGTTATAAAGACTTCTCATATAATAGCTTCATGCCTCAAGAGAAATTTGGAGAATGTTATTTAATGGAAAGATACCAACTTCAAAAAATTTTATCCTATGGTAGCAGCCCTATAAAAACAATCTTTACAAACTACTAAAATGGACAAAATACAGAGTCAGACATACAACTGTCCAGTTTTTTTTTAAACAACTCTAAATGTGCTTTGGTATTCCTTTAATGAAGTTCTGTCTTTCATTATATGTTCTGCACACGTGATGGCAGCTGTATTAAGATACCTAATGAGTTTTATAGTACCTTTTCAGTTCAGTTACATTAAATAGTAACTGCTGGGTATTCAAAGAGTTTCTGTTTCTGTTTTCTATTCCTTGTGCCAATGAAGCAGATTGTTTGCAGGAAATATAGCTTAGTCCTTAAGACCAAAACTAATTCTGATGCACAGTTTAGATGACAGCCACCATCCATGTAAATGCTGCTGTTTGTAAAGTGCATCTGTCGTGAACCTCCAAGTGACACACACACATGACACGATTACCATTGATCTTTAACAGAACAGTTGATCATGAAAGAGAAACTGGATTTTGCATTGCTATATGGCTTGCCCCGAAGGGTAAAAAAAAAGTTAATGATAGAAATGTCCTGCTCACTGGCTGCCTCAGTTGCTCTGTCTCTTTCTCTCTCCATGTCTCTTGAGCAGGCTGTCTCTGTCCTGGGCTCCACAACACTATCAGTCTCTCCCAAACTGCCTGTGCTCACTTTCTTGCTCCCTCACTGAACTGATTTCTGTAAAAATGTTTGCTATTGATCTTTAACAGAACAGTTGATCATAAAAGCAGGAATTGGATGTTGCATTGCTGTACTCCTGAAGAGGAAGTGAACCAGAAGTGACTGCACGGAGACATAAAATAGTGTGGGTTGGGAGACAGCACTGCACTGCGGTGAACATAGAGGAGGTGGAGAGATGTGGCTCAATTCCACTTGAAGCACTCAGTGGAAGGACACAGTCTAGGTATATGGTCACATGCTTCCAGATTCCTTTCTCTCTCCCCTATGTCATACCAACACATCAGCATGGCTCCACCTATGCAGCCATAACAATGGGGGTCCCATGTCAGGCAGGTAAAAAAGGGTAGCTCTGGTATCTGGAGGTCTGCTGGACCCCTTAAAAAAAGAATGGTTTAAGGTACAGTCATTGGGATAGGGTAGTTAGTACTTGCTGTTCTCCAGCAAAGGGCATGCCATATCAGAGTTGCATGTCTGATGTTCTGCTGGGCTGTTGGACCCAAGTTCACTCATTTCTCAGATTTGTTAAAAATAAGTTAGCATAACCACTCTAATGGCCCTGTTGCAGTGTGTTGTGCTGCCATGCGTATAACCAGAGTTCATGAGCAGAGTCCATTCAATTTATCAGGAGGCTGGCAAGAGTGCAGACAACTGCAGCAGTGCAGCTGGCCTCAGCCAAGGAAGGTTAAGGTGGATTCCGGTGTATGATGGCCAGGAAGTTGACTCCTTTCACAGGGGTATGTTGCATCTCCAAGGCTGCAGGGCACATCCCACACCAATGGGGAGGAGGAAGAATGAGGGAGAAACAATGGCAGAAAAAAAAATTTGCATCCATATGACAACAATTTGCTGAATAGGTTATTTTTCTGAATTACAGGGTATATTCCTGGGGCAATGGCAGGAGGGTATAAAATCTGTATACTGGAAACAAATGAAAAACTGTAGTCAAATGGCTGGTGCTCAGATTTAGTTACCAGCAGATCCAGTTTCAAAACTCACCTGAACCTCTGTGGGACATTGAGGAAGTCACATAGGGCCAGATCTTCAATGGAATGCATGCCAATGTAGCGAGGATTGTGCAGGCTGGTGGTGCACAGATGTCCTGCTCTACACATGGGGTGACATCTGTACATCCACAGTACATGGCGCGTGCCTTCAAAGCACCCAGTCCCATGCTGCCAGTACACTTAGGTGTGTGACTGGGTCAGGGGAGGACAAAATAGTGAGAGTGTGTAAGTGCTCAGTTCTTATAGCAATTTCCAATCTTATAATCCAATCTTATGTGGACAGCTGGCAGAGGGAATGCAGGTTACATTGCCTAAGGGGCTGTTGCAGTGCTTATGTGACCCCTCTGCCTGGTCACAGGACATCCCTTAGGGTCTCATAGCCCCCCATACACCTGCCTTCAGTCTTCTGTGTAGATAAGGATGCCTGGGTATCTTTCTGACACAGGTCATGCCTACACAATAAATACACTGTGTTTCCAACAGGGATGTGGAAATCCTAGGGGGACTGCCATATCCCATAGTCTCCTGATCCATCTGCAACATGGGATCCACTGCAGTTCCAGCCTGGGCATCCAATTAAATGCCCAGTATCTATCTCAACTCCCCCACAGGCTATCATCCTATACCATTTGAAGCTTTGAACTCATGGGTAAGGGCTGTGGATGCTATCCAATGCAGATGGGCATCAGGTCACAGAGGTATGTGGCTGGAATATGTGTGAACTGGGCATATCCCAGGCTGCTTTGTAGATCAGGCCCTAAACCTCTTGTAGCTGGAGTACATCCAGCTATAAAACTGAGTAAAAGCAGGACTGTGCAGAGAATTAGACAGTGCAGCTCAGCTGTGATATCCTTTCTTAAAACATACCCTCTCCTTCTATGACTGAGAGCAGCAGGTACATAAAACTGGAAGCGAGGACAAAAGAACACATCATCAATAACTTTAAGCAGACTGATCAATTATTTTGCAACGTGCCAAAGTACTATCAATGATGTACACTGCTCTGCCCCCTCCCTCCCAGTCCCACAAATCTTACACTCTGTTATTCAAAAGATAGACTGATAAATCTGAGCTTTCAAAGTGCTGCAGAGGGAAGACTGAACTATCCCAGATTCTTTCCAATGGGCACCCCAAATTGTGTATCAGTGGTTTAGTGTGTGTTGGGGGTATAGCTGAGGGATTAGTCCTGGCCCCGTGGGGAGGGAAATGTGTATTTTTTACTAGTTTAAGAGTTCCAACTATTGTTACCAAGCATAGAAAAATCCTTGGCACTCAGACCAAGTTTTAAATATATTTATTATTTGTTATATTTGGAAACTTATACAATATTCAGAGCTTGCATGTGGCCATTCATGATAGGTTAAGATTTTTAAGCAGGAAGCATGGCAGGGTGATGTTAGTGATGAGTTAGCTACTTGCCTTGAGGGGTTGTCAACAGCCCCTTGGAAGTGCAGTTTCCAGCACAATATACACCCTGGGGTGTCTTTTTGTACTTATAAAATGGATTTTAAGGCAATTTTGTGGAACAAAAAAAAGTTTACTAAACACAAATATTTGCTGAACTGCTTTTTGTAAATCAGTGTAAAATACTTAGTCCACAGCTATGTGCCACTAAGGGTTATTCACATGATCTGCCTGAATGTTTGACTAACAGGGGTCTCACTCATAAGAGGCTATTTGAAAAATGTAAGTTAAGTCTTTATGTAGGTGTGTTCATGACAATAATTTAGTGGTTTCAATGTTTATTGGATTTATTTATGATGTAGCACTGCATCTACTTGACAGTCTACCTTACAGTAGCACTGTGTTGGCATCTATGGGCACAAGATGAAGTACGGTCATGCCAGCAGGCTACCACTTTTGAAGAAGGAATGCAGGCATGACAAGAGCAGAACCATTGTTTGAACTAGAACTAATGTTGGACTGGTAGCATGATTGTTTGAAGGAAAACAATGACTTACAGTGTTTGTTTTCATGCCCTTGTAGAGTTTGTGTGCAAGTGAGGGAGTGGGTAGATAAGCAGCCAGTCTGTCTGATAGGAGCACTCTAGGATTGAGGAGGTGGCATTTTCCCAAGGAGTAAATCAGTAAAACACCATATGGGGTATGAAAGACATAACGGCGGACCACATATTCAGGGAAATATGTTCCAGGTGACTAACTGGTGTTAGTAAATGTTACATTATGTTTTCTTTGCTTTTAAATGGTGAGAAAGAATTGTGACTAATTTAAAAACAAAATCTCTTAGGAAACACAATGATACTGTATGTTTGTTAAAGTGAAAAGGCTGGCACTGGGACTTTGTTTACGATTAGTTGTGCTGACATAAACATATCTCAAAGGAACAGTCTCAGTTAATCAGGGAGCAGGATATTCCCTTCCCATTTTGAACTATCCAGTGAAAATGCAGATTCTTGCCCCTTACTTAAATCATTAACATGGTAGTATTACAGTGAAGCCCCGGTGGATGAAGCTCAACTCTGCAGAATTCTGCAATAGAGTTACTGCAGCAAACAATGCAATTTCAGTGGGAGTTAATCCTTTTTGTCTTGCAGGAAATCTGTGACACTGCACATCATCCTGGTGGGCTTCACTGATATATTGTGATGTTAGGAACCTAAGAAATATCCTCTACTGATTTAAGTAATGGCATGTGTATCAAGAAACATGTGCAGGCAGATGAAGAAAAGATGACCATCTAAGCATATTATATTATTATAGGAAATAACATGACATGCTCCTCAAGTTTTAAAAAACTTCAGACTTCCAAACTCTATAAAAGCATGGCATCTCTACAGACATAATATAGTATGATAGTGTCTACTGTGCGTGAAAGATACATTATTGTAAAGCTACCCCCCGAAAATTTATACAGATCTGATCCTTCCAATCTCAGGACCTGTTCTTCCTTCCTGCTAACCTGCCGGCTACCATTAAGTCCCCCATTTCAGCTGCCAGTAACATCAACATGGTCTCAAATTTTTTAACTCCAAGTTCTTGTCTGTTTGGGATAACCATGCTCCCCTCAAAAAAATAATAGCCTTTGAAGTTCTTACCTACATTAGAGCTCAGCTGAGATGCTGGCCTGTCATTAGCCACATGACCTTGCCTAGCAGACTTACAAGTCCATTGAATCCCGATTTGACTTTTCTAGTGCCAGTGCCCTTCACAACACCTGCTCCAGAGCTACTAAGCTTTTGAAGACTGATTATTTTGCATCCACACTCCAGAACAACCATAACTAACCCTCTAGGTTCCAAAAGGTCATTCTTGCTTTTTTCTCTTCTCCAATCCAGATTTGCCTCCCAATCCTCAAGGTGGGTGACATCCCATCTCCAAATCTGCCACTGTCTCCTCATCTTTCATATTCTTTTTCACCTCTTGTGTCCTTTCCCTCCTTTCCTCACCCTCCTCCACCCCTCTCCTCTTCTGCTCAAGCCTCAACTTCCCTTCATCCACCACATCCCCTTCTCAATCTCCCCCACCATACCCTCTGCTTCTCTCAAAGTCATCTAGGCTCTAAACTCTTACAAAGGTGGGAGCCCTAGTGATCTTGACCCAAACTCATGTCTCTCTGCTTCTGCCATTGCTCTCCCTGCCAAATGTCTTCTAAACCTCTCATTCACTCTTGCCTCAGTCCCTGCCAAATGAAATCAGGCTATGGTCATCACCCTTGCCAAAGTATGTGACCCCTCTTGTCCTGGTAACTACTACCCTATCTCCCTCCTCCCTTCCCTGGCTAAACTCCTGGAACACTTTGTTCTCTCCCAGCTCACTTCTTTCCTTGGTTTCTCCTTTTTTCTCCCTACCAGTCTGGTTTTAATAAGACCCACTCCATCTCCACCTCCTTGTTGCACCTCACAGACTCCATTCTAATTGGGATGGATCACGGCTTGGTCATCACAGTCATTTTAGTGGACTTAGACAATGCCTTCAACAGTCTTGCCCAAACTATCCTTCTGGACAAGCTAAAGGCCACAGGGCTCTCTGCTTTCTCAGTTGAGTGGTTTTGCTTCTACCATGAGGGCAAATCTCAAGCTTTCAGTAGTGGCAGTGGTGTATCCCTTCCTTTCCCTATCTGCACTAACATACACCAAGGATCTGTCTTTGGCCCTGTTCCAGTCTTCATATTTTTGAATGACCTTCCCTTTCCCTGCTCCTCTGCATCCATTCATGTGTATGCAGATGACACAGTTTCCTATGCCTCTGGATCCTCTGCCTTTGGTCTCATGGCCCTGCTCCAACTGGACTTTATCAACATCCATCACCGGTTCTGGGCTAATCAGCTATCCCTAAGTGCCAGGAAAATGGTCTCCATAAATTTTGGAACAAGGCAGAGACACAGAAACATAGACATTGATTGCAGATAAGGACTGCTAGAACCACCTAGCCTGCCCATTTTCCCTACCTACTGCCATACCACAGACCCTACTAGATCTATGGCTTTCTTATCCCTAGGGTTCCTCTATGCCTATCCCATGATTCTTGAATTCCCACTAGTTAGGCTAACCCTCCTCCATTTTCCCATACCTGTGATGTTGCTGCAATTGAGGATATATTTTTCTTTAAATACCTTGGGGTCTGGCTGGATCATTACCTCAGTCTCTCTGTTCATGTGGATTCCATCCCCAGAAAGTTTATCTCAAACTAGATGGGCTTTAAAAGAATAAAGCATGTATATCACTTCCTGCCCACAGAGAGATCATTGGGAAGATAATTCTCCCTACTGTATCTCTAACTGCAGTGACATTGTTTACAGTGCTGCTCCCAAATCTACCCTAGTCAGACTGGACCCACTATTTACTCTTTCTGTTGCTTTGCCCTTGACTGCCTTCCTAGAACCCACTAGTGCTTCTTTTATTCATTCCTCTTTTTTCCTCTCTTGAGGCCAAACACTCACTGCGTTTATTTCATCTCCAGATTCTAGCATGGGTGCCTCCCCCCTTACTTTTCCTCCTCCTCAGTCCCCCCCATCTTCTACACCCTTCGCAGCTCTGGACTTTGCGGTCTTATGCTCCCCTCCATAAAATTGTCTTCTGGCCAAGCTGCATCCTCCTTCCACTTCCTCAAACTATGGGACTTTCTTACTGTTACCATTCATACTCCTTCTTCCTCCCAATCTCTTAAATATCTTCTCAGTAACTTCACTTCTCACTCCTGCAGTTGTCCCTGATCCTGTGCTGTATTTTGCCATCCTACATGTACAGTTCCCCCAGCACTGCTCTTGCTCCTGCCCTAATTGATCTCACCTGCCTCTCTACTTTCCTCCATCCTTCCCTGCTGAATGAAGTACCAATAGTGCTTTATTCACTCTTCAAAATGCTGCCATCTGCACTTTAATACTGTACCTACTATAGCAATGCCTTTTTGTTCCTACTCCAGTTGTGTTCCAATTTGTACTTATATTAATTGCTGCTGATCAGATGTTCCACCTAGCTCATCTTGTTCATATTGTCTCTTCTTAATTGTTTAACTTAAATTTCTGATTTGTGTAACTGACTGTTGTAACTTATTGCTGTACTCGCCTCATTTTCCCCCTCCCCAAGATGCATCTGGAAACAAGCTATTTCAGCTCAGTGTGTCTTTCCTGGTAAATGTTCTGAAATCAAACAGTCAATCAATAAACAACCCTGCATGGCAATATTGTAATATGAATGTTCTAACTAATGCTGATGCACAACTAGCTAGTATATATTTTCAATAGAATTAAAAAGTTGTTGTTGCACTGCTCTGAGCAGACTACTTATTTTCTGTCACCTACTTGCAGAATTGATTTCATATCATAGATAGATAGATAGACAGACAGACAGAGACAGATAGATGGCTAGATTGAGAGAGAGCTATATATATAGAGAAAGAGAGAGAGAGGGAGCGAGAGAGACAGACAGAAAGACATAGAGAAGGGGAGAGAAAGAGATAGAGAGAGAGACAGACAGACAGATAAATAGATACAGTGGTGCCCAGTGACCGGTTCTCAAAGGTTTTGAATTCTTGTGACACTAATGTCATTGTGTCCTTTGTGAGGACTAGGCATAATGTTTGGATACATTAGGCAATTTAAGGAAATTAAGCAATTAGCAAGTGATCACTCTGTCTAGTCTTACCAGTTCTTCAATGAAGATCTTGACTGACATGCCTAGACAAGAAGGAACCTGGCACTGAGCACCACTATGGATGGAGAGATAGATAGATAGATAGATAGATAGATAGATAGATAGATAGATAGATAGATAGATAGATAGACATATAGACAGACAGACAGACAGGCAGGCAAACAGACAAACAGTAAGTACTGCTATGTGAGAAACACTTATGAACTCCTGAATACCCTGAATAACAGAGTACTCAGTACTTGAATCTAAATATGTGAGTAACAGGGTCAATAGGTAGGGCCAGAACAACCCAGATAGGCTTCAATCTTTTTTTGTCCTTAGTTTTCTATGCTTTTACTGTATGTAATTCCATAATTGGGAGTATTTTGCCTCAAGAAAGGAACCTTGGAAACATTGGAAAAATCAATGAAAAAAACTCTATCCTAGTGGCAATGACTAGTTTGATGCCCCCTTAACCACCCAAGTCATCATCCCTCCCATCATTCTTCCGCTACACACATAGGGCCAGATTTTCAAAGGGGAAGATGCTGACATGAGATAAGATTTTCTGCTCTTTCAGCATCCTCCCAGCTGTGCAAAAACTCATGAACCTTAGTTACAAGATGCTTGAGTTTTTATACATTTCCATGATTTGCAGCAGTTTGTATTAAAAATAATGACATGTGTTAGACTTGTTATGATGCAAATGGTACCATATTTGTTACAAATCATGGAAACTGTGACAAAAAGTCAAATCACTTCCTAGGTGTTCTAATGCTTGGTCTTGTTTCCATGAAATGCATCTGAAGAATGCTGCAAATCAGTAGTAGTATTCTAAAATTCTGGCCCATTGCTTTTAACCACACATTTGCTTTTCTCCTGGCACTAGCCAGGAGCCTATTTATGTTTCTTAAAGACTCTATGACAACTTTGAAAAACATAATAATTAGGCACAATTCAGCTTGCATTCCATATATATTCTACAGATTTCTCTTCCCATGTATTTATCACTGAGGACATTTTCATGAATACAAGATCTTTATCCCATATAGTTCATCTGCCTCTGTAGCTTTTTCCTTACTTCAAGTCACATTCCTCTGTTGTTACATCACAGTATGTTGCTATGGGAGTAACTGTGATAATAATGATAATCAATAATAATTTTATTTCTTAAGCACAATTCAACAAATATCAAAGCACTATGCAGAGCAGAGCACACAATCTCTAAAATAATCATACTGTATCACAATTAAAAGTTAAAAACTTGATAAAATATTCACAAGATAAATCAGTCAAATAATCCATAATTAAAAATCAGGAAAGGCACATAAATATAAATAGGATTTTAGAGCATTTTTAAAACTCCCCACTGTCTGGCACTCTTATATTCAACAAGGTAAAGAATTCCACAGGGAGGGAGCAGCAAAAGCAAAAGCCTGAGCTCCCAAGGTCTTCAAATGTACCCTGGGAATCACTAACAATCCCCCATTGGTTGAGCAGAGTGGTCAGAGGGGGCAGTCGGAACTCAAAAGCGCTTGTAGGTAACTCGGACCCAGACAGTGTAGGGCTCTGAAAGTCAGTAAACCAACTTTAAAGGTGATCCACCACTGGACTGGTAGCCAGTGCAGAGCACACAGCACAGGCAAAATATGGCTTGATCGAGTTGACCCAGACAATAACCTGGCCACAGCATTCTGCACTAGCTGCAAGTGGCAGATATCAACCCCTGGAAGCCCTAGGTAGAGGGAGTTACAGTAGTCAAGGCACAAGGTCACAAAAGCATGGACCAGGGTTGGAAGTTCATTGGATGGAATAAGGTGCTTAATCTGGGTGATATTCCTCAGATGGTAAAATAAGGACTTGACCACAGCTGACACCTGTGAATGAAGTCATCAAATATCACCCAAGATTTTGCACCCATTCAGAGGTCAAGAGCTGGGTGCCCCCAAGCCATTGCCTGGAAGGATGCTCAGCAGCTGACCTCTCTATCCGGTGACCCAGTTCCACAACTAGCACCTCCATCATGTCAGAGTTTAACTTTAACCAACTGGAATTCATCCAGTCTTGGATTTCAGTGAGACAGTTGGAAAAGACTGAGAGTGTGCTATCCTGGTCGGGCACAAAAGACAGGTACAGCTGAGTAGCATCTGTATAACAGTGAATACTCAGCCCATACTGTCTTACAATGTCTCGTAATGGAAGCATGCACACCGTGAACAACATGGCTGACAACACTGAACCCTATGGGACCCCACATGGCAGGGAGAAAGAGTCTGAGTAAAAAATCCCTGATACTACCATCCATGACCTGCCAGTAAGAAAGGAATGGAGCCATCTGAGGACTTTACCAGATAGGCCACTGATGACCCACAGGTGATCAAGAAGCACCCCATGGTCCATGGTGTCAAAAGCTGAAGAGAGATCCAGAAGGATCAAGATGGAAAGGTGCTTCTGGTCTCTAGCAATCAGGAATTCATTGAGTACCTGAACCAGAGCAGTCTCAGTATTATGTCTCTTGCAGAAACCAAACTGGAGAGGATCATAGATAGCATGGATGGTAAGATGGTTCTCCAACTTTTCTCCAACTCCTTTAAAGGGAAGGTTAGAGATCGGTCTGTAGTTTGCAGGAGAATCTAGTTCAAGTGATGGCTTCTTGTGAAGGGGGGTTACCATCACCTCCTTCAGGGAGCTGGGGAACTCCCCAACTCCAATGAACACCAGATTAACTCTGCTAGAACTGGGCAGATCACATCCACACACCCTATTAAAAGGCAGGTAGGGCCCAGGTCTAAACCACAGCTAGTTGGCCGTATACCCCAGAGAAGCCACATGTTATCCTCGATCACCAGTCGGTCAAAGTCAGCCCAACAAAACAGAGGAGTCATGACCTCATTCTGACCACCCAAATCTCAGACCTGATGTCAGCAACCTTATCAGCAAAGAAGCGAGCAAACTCATCGCATTCTACTTGCAATAAGGCTTTCTGAACTCATAGTCAGGCTGGATTGCACAGTCTGTCAACTGTTTGGAACAGCTGAGCTTGTTGGTTCTGTGTTGAAGCAATCTCCCTGGGCAGGAACTCTGCCTTCTTATGAGAGATTGTTGACTGATAGTCTCTATAATGTTCCATCAGTCTAAACCTGTTGGCATCTAAGCCGGACCTGCACCAAACATGCTCTAACCTTCAACTCACCTGCTTCATCTCCCTCAATGTCCCATCAAATCATGGGGACTGAGGGCGAAGAGTAAGTGGGTGAACACGGAAAGAAGCAAGGGTATCCAGAGCTCCCACCACAGCTCAGTTAAAAGCCTGAAGTACAGTGAAGCCCACCAGTATGAAAAGTAGCACTGCAGAATTCTGCAGTAGAGTTGCTGCAACAAACAGTGCAGTTTCAATGGGAGTTAATCCCTTTTGTCATGCAGTAAACCTGTGACACTGCACTTCATCCTGGTGGGCTTCACTGTAGGTTCTCTGAACCCTCGCTTGCCTCCAGCATTCCTGATAGATCCAACAAAAGAAGCAGACTGGGTCTCTCACTCCCAGTCAGCAACAGAAAATATGTCCAAGGAAAATTCAGCAGTCAAAACAAAATCCAAGAAAATTGTAAGTCAGTTTTGGGAGGTTCTCTCACAGCCTCCCTCCAAAAAATACCATTTGATTACATGGAAAAAGGCACAAAAGAAGACAGGGGAGAAGTCCTCAAACAACAGACCAAACCATAGTTCACACTCCCCAGAACAAACAAATTTACAGCCAATAATCCATTTCAGGAAATACTTCATAAGGTTCCAAACAGAAAGACAAAGTCCAGCTGACACAGCTCGGAGACAGCCACTATGATTGACACATCCACATATATCCTCAGGTCGGGGGGGGGCAAACCACACAGCCTCCAGAGTGCCCCCAAACAATACAGATCACCCTGTCATCCACTGATTGCCTAGCAGTCTATGCCCCTCACCACCCGACCCCTATCCTTCAACTTGGGACTGGAAGTAAGGTCCAGAAAAACTCCAGGTCCATGAAGTGGTCTCCCCACCAACCTCCAAACAAAAATCCAACAGGAGCTTCTGGCAAAGTACTCATGACATCTTCAGAAGGTTGTTAAGCTGTAATCATTGGCAATAATCAGACCAAAATGACCACAATCTTCTTTAGTCCTCCGTCTTTGGTTACAAATGCTTGGAACATCCCAGAACTGAATAATCCAGATGTAGCAGGCTATACAGACAACACTGATATAGCTGCATCTGGTACATCAAAAGCACGGAACACAGCACTAAAATTGCAATACCAAAATTGAGCTCTGAGGGCAAACCAGTAACTTTAGCTGTAACATAAACCACAATGTATGGTATAGTCTGCCACAAAACACTAAACGAGGTAAAAAGGCCAGTCAGCGCTCAGGAGAGAGAATTAATGTATAACAAACAAGCAATAACTTGGCCCAAAAGAATGCAAAAGTCACTAACTAACTCACTCCTTCTACCCTATGTAACTCATGAGCAATTTAAGATAAAACAGAATAAAAACTTAACAAATTAAAAAAGAAAACAAAAAGAATTTACTAAAACAAGTAGAGCTAGTAAACTGGCTGGCTTATAGCAGCCGCCATCTTGGAAAACAGATTGGCCCAGTCACAGGCAAAGCTCCTGATTTTGTGCAAATGTCCTCAATAATGAATGATGGGGAGGAGACAGAACTAATGTGAAATACAAGCCGAACTGTGTCTAAATATTATGTTTTGTGAAAGTTCTGTTGAAGGCATTGGCTGCTCTTTAAGCACCTCTCTTTCTAGCCTCATTATCCCTCCATTATGACAAGTGGGCACCTCCTCACCCCAGATCTCTTTTTTTTTTTTTTTTATACTTTATCTTTATACCCCCTTCTACTCCCGGAGTCCACTCATTCCTTCCTCTCAACTTCCCCATTCCACCTCCGGTGAGATCTGCCCAACAAATTACCTCCGTCCCCTCCTGCACATTGGGGTCTGTCCCTCTTTTTCCGGTGGTCCTGGGATGGTACCGAGAGGCTATCATCTAGTGCTACCGGGAGGAATTTTCTCGTTTTCTTCCCCTAGTTTCCCCCATCCCTCTGAGACGACCCACGCTAGGACATACGTCCCGAAGGCAGCGTGCTGACGCACACTCATCCTTCATGCGTAGCTGACGTCTCCCCTCCCAGCTCCGACAAGCGGAGCTGCCTCCGTCCTCCCCTTGGTCGGTGCTTCCACCGGCCGCGAGAGTGACGCAGATCGCGTGACGCGGTCATGGCTCCCACCCCTGAGGGAGGAGCGCATCCGTTGGGACGCTCGATCCTCTCCCCTGCTGACCGCAACCCGAGTCCTGCTCTCGGTTCAAGTCGCCATGTAGCGCCAGGTGTGGCGCTCAGCGCCTCAACCCTCAGCGCCACCGGGCCGGCCAGCCCAGATCTCTGATTTGGTAGGACAATAGAGGTAACCAAGGCTAACCCATTCAGTATTCACCTCCTTAGTTAACCAGTAGTGTAATTCGGCATATAGTACAGTATTGCAGTATACAGTCAGTCATCTTGCTGTGTCAGCTAGTGGCACATGTAACTAGTAGAGGGCAGGAGTGGTCCATACAATTGATGACACAAGGCAAACCGATGGCCAGTCTACCTAGTATTATTAATGATAAGGAGTTATGTCTTCACATAACTCTTGGCTGCACTTTGTGTTCTGATACAATCAAATGACTGTATAATATTATATAAAAAGACATACTGTGAATTGAGAATTGGGACTGACTAAGCTAGCAATGATTTTTTTACTATTATTGGCCCCTTGTATCATAAATTTGTAGTTTGAAGGGGGGCCACCTTGTTATAAATGCCCTTCGAAACCTTGGGAAAGTTTGGTTAGGAAGGAGAATGCTTTAAAGAAGCAAGTGTTGCAGAAGTAACTCAAAATGTGAATGCCCATGTAATATCTTTTAAATAAGGTACTGGAATTAACTGTGGGTGTCATGAGTCCAAAGATATAAATATCTGGGGCATAATTATTTAATGGAATCTTGAAACAGAAAGTGATGTCACTGAGGAGCAAGAGGTATTTTGTCGAATACAGTCTGATTGTCAGTGACATCACTTTCTGTTTCTAGATCCCATTCCAGATTATACTTGGTATTGTTTTGCATTTGTTGAACTGGCAATCTGCAGGAAAGCTCACTCTTACTCAAATTTGAGGGTGGTGTATCTTACTTTACTTTAAATGTTATATTTTGTATTGCTTTGTATTTTTTTTTTTGAATCAAGAAGGGAATTGCAATACTGCCTATGTGCATTGGGAGTTTAACTTCAGAGGGATCAAAATACTGCCTAATTGTTTTTCTCTTTTTAGATAGCTGTATTTTTTTTTTCAATTCAAAGTTTTATTTGATTTTATACAGTTACAGAGAGAAGATCCATTAATACTTGTACATAGATAGTAGGATAATGTGTAATAGTCAATTAGATCAGCTCTCCCCCACCCCCCCCCTTCCTCCCTTCCCTTGCCCACCCATTCACACACAGAGCATGCCGTATAATATAGGCTATCTACCTAAAAATAAGATACCTTTAGGACAGTTGTAGAGAGTACAAAGCAACAAGAGGACCCCATATTTTATGGAATTTCTTAGGCTCATTATGTAGGCTAGCAATGGTCTTCTCTATTCTAAGATTTACCAGCAATTCTTGTAACCATTCAGTGTAAGTAATTACAGTCGAATCATTCCAGTGCCTCAGGACCAATTTTTTAACTGACATGGCAATGAGAGTTATGTGGTATTTTCTGCTGATAACTGAGATGGGGGGAAGATCCCCTAATATACAAATTTCTGCTGTAAATAGGTCTGTTAGACCTAGTAAGGGGTCAACATTCAACTTGATAGCATTCCAGAGGGAGACTATCGTGGGGCATATCCAGAAAATATGCAGTAAATTACCCTCATCCAGAAGGCACCAAGTACATGTGGGAGATGGAAGGAGTCCCAACCTAGCTAATTTATGGGGGAGTAATAGAGGTTATGCAAGATTCTAAACTGTGTTAATCGGAGCCTGTCTTGTATAACAAATTGACGACAATTCAGCAATAGAGAAGGCCAAATGATTTCTTTATTGGGAAAAAGGGAGGACCAGTATTGTGTCAGACCAAAATTGTCAGGCCATTTCCAAACATCGATTACTCCATACATTATGGATACAACATGAGAGAAGCCTGCTAGGGGGCTAGTTCTGTTAAGCAAGACAAGTTTGGGGGTAGGGGAGGAGTGGGTCCAAAAGATTTCAATATTAATTGTCGTAATTGAAATATTTTAAAAATAACAGAGTTTGGAATGTAGGCTTTGTTCAAAATTGCAGGTGATGAAAGCCACGAACCACCATTCTTTCTGAAAAAAGTAAGGAGGCAATCCCCTAGTTGAGAGATCCATTTCAATTGGAGAGGTTTACCATCTATTGTGAATTTAGGGTTCCCCACCAAGGTTGAGATGGACCTACAATGTGCTTATACTTCAAAAAATAGCAAAGTTGGGAGTGGAGTCTAATGGATAGTGCAATGGGGTTGCATTTTAGTGGGGGGGGCAAGGATTTTAAGTTGATGTATATGAGCGCAGCAGGGGATAACCCATGCACTTGTATGAGAGTATGTTCTATTTTAAGCCATATAGGTATGAAGGAATGTGGTGTTGGGGAATTTTCTGGTGTCAGCCATCTCAGGTATTTGCTTGCATGACTGGCCCAATAATATAGGCCTATGTGCGGTAGACGTAACCCACCTTTCATTTTCGGCACCGTGAGTTTGTTAAAAGCTATCCAGGGTTTCTTGTCTGCCCAAATAAAGTCTGTGAATATTTTATGTATCTTTTTAAACCAGGTCAAGGGTAACCATATGTTCGAAAGGTTAACTGGGTAGAATAAATATGGGAAAACATTCATTTTGATTATATTTATTTTCCCCCAGAGAGAAATAGGGAGTAGTGACCATCTCTTAAGATCCTGTCTAATGATAGATATCAGCAGGTCAAGATTCCATTTTATAAATCTATTCGGGCCCCTAGAAAGGGTGATTCCCAGATATTGACAGGGAGTTGGGCTGCCAAGCGAATCCTGTGGCTGAGACAGTGTGCTTCATCACCTTGTGGTTCGGGGGAAAGTCACTGTTTTTTCTCTATTTAGTGTATAATTGGACATACTGCTAAATTCCTCAAGGACTGAAAGTAAAGCAGGGATAGAGGTAATAGGATGAGATAGCTGAAGGAGCACATTGTCTGTGTATGCCGACACTTTAACTATTTGGTGATGGATGGTTATACCCTGTACCTCCAGATTAGCTGTAATCCTATGTATAAGGGGTTCTAAATAAATATTAAACAAAAGGGGGGATAATGGGCAACCTTGTCTGGTCCCAACATGTAATAGGAAGGATTCAGATAATAGTCCATTACAAACAACACGTGCTGTTGAGGATTTATAAAGCACACCTATCCATTTTATAAATTTAGGGGGAAATCCAAATGCTTCTAGAGACTGAAATAAAAAATTCCAATCTACTCTGTTGAATGCCTTCTTGGCATCGAGGGAGACCAGAACAGTAGGAAAATCAGCATCCCTGGAAGCTGAGAAGACAAGCGAAAGGGTACGAAGATGATCTACTGAGGATCTGCCTTTCATGAAACCTACCTGTTCCGGTCCTATAATATCCAACAAGATAGGGCTCAACCGATCTGCTAAAAGTTTTGTTAAGATTTTAATATCCTGATTAAGGAGGGAAATCAGTCTATAACTATATACCCTATTGAGGGTTTACCTTCCTTATGTAGTAAGGTAATTAAGGTTTCAAATAGAGATTTATCTGAATCCTGACCTGAGAGGATATGTTGAAATAATGAAAGAAGGGATGGTGCTAATTGTTGGGCAAATACTTTATAAAAGTTGGACGAGAATCCATCCGGACCAGGCGTCTTGTCCAAGGGGAGAGCTTTGATTACTCTGATTATTTCTCCTAGGGTTAGAGGAGCAATTAGGGTTGATTTCTGGGAATCTGAGAGCGAGAGTAGGTAGGAATTTGCTAGGTAGGAATCTAATTGTGATAAAGAAGGGGGGTCATTCATAGGGCTATACAACTTGGCATAGTAATTCCTAAATTCACAAGTTATGTCTATTGCAGATATTTTTAAGGTATCATTGTCTTGAGAATGGAGCATTGCAATAAGTCTGTAAGATTCCTGCTGCTTGAGTTTAAGGGCTAAAAAACTACCCACTTTTTCTTCTTGGTTTGAATGGAATGCCTTAGTTTTCAAGATAGTGAATTCTACCTTTTCCCTTAATAAATTCAAGTAAGAATCTTTTAATCTCACTAAGTCTTGCCTAACTTGGTCCGGCGACTGGGGTGATAACATGTGCTCTATGGCACGGATTTGGGATAGTAAAAGTTTAAGCTGCTCTTCCTGGTTTCTTTTCCTCTTAGCAGCTAACCCAATCAGTAGGCCTCATAGATAGACTTTCAGGGAACACCATTCGATATCTGGTTTTCCAGTAGATTTAGAATTAATATCGGTGAAAACAGTAATATGTTTGGCTATATATTTAACATATTCTGCATTTTTAAGAATTGGATTGTTGACCTTCCAGCACACTCCTTTAATAAGGAGGGATGTAAGGGAGATCAGACAAGAAACTGGAGAGTGGTCTGAAGGTGGGTCTGAAAGTATGGATGAATCTATCACCCCAGGGATAAGGGATTGGGAAATAAGTAAGTAGTCAGTATGGGAAGATGAGTGATGGACTGGGGATGTAAAAGTAAATTCTCTATCAGAAGGATGAAGGATACGCCAGATATCCATCAAACCTGTGCCATCTAAAAAGTCTCAGAGTGCCCGCTGTGCAGGAGAAAGCCTTTTACGGAGCCTACCTGAGTGGTCCATGTGCTGGTCAAAAATTAGATATAAATTGCCCCCTATGATAATAGGGATTTGCAAAAAAGGGGGTAAGGACATTAAGGAGATGCGTGAAAAAACTAGGTGTATCAATGTTGGGTCCATATACACTTTCTAATATAATTTCTCTAGTGTGAAGCTTCCCTCTTACTAGTATGTATTGCCCCTTCTGGATCTGCAATAATTTGACTAAGTGAAAATGGAATGGACCTATGCAACAATATCAAGACCCCACGACTTTGAGTGTTACCCTTTGCTGCAAAATATTGACCCATTTGCAGTCTATGTAATTTAACTGCTTCAGAATTAAGTAGGTGGGATTCCTGCACGAAAACAATGTCCATTTTCAAAAGGTTTAGATGTTTAAGGATCTGGTATTGCTTAGCTTTGTTTCTAGCCCCCCTAACATTCCAGGTAATTATTCTCAGTGCCCCAGCAGTGGGAATTCAAAACCTGGATGAGATATGAGGCAGATACATAACTCTCCATGCAAGTTGTCCCTGTGTGAAACAGACCCCCTGCCTCCCCCCCAAACCCCAATATCCAACACGAACAGTTGCTAAGTTGTAAAGATTTTAAATCCCAAACCCAACCCACCCCCTACCCTTTCTTCTATGTTCCACCTTTGCATCATACACTATAACATTCCCCCCCCAGCCACTCTAACTAAATATATCAGTTTGAAAATCTGAACAGCATCTGACATCTAAGAACAAACAACACAAGTGGTAACATTCTACCTAATTAGAAAATCTACATTAGTGGGTCCATGAAGGGAATTGAGAAAGTCCCAAGTAACAAAAAACAGATCCACAAACGGGTTAATTTGAGTAAGTTAAATCATCTGGAGATATAAAATCAATTAACCTTAAGATAACGTTGGTTCCACTGAACTAAGTTTGTTTCAGTATGATTAACCATTAATAAACTAAATTAACAACTTGTACCAATGGCGATATTAAATTAAATATACAAAAGGAGGCATCATTAGAAATGAATTGAGCAATTCAATCTTTGCAGCTCCTGAATTGTAGCAGCCATTACTTTTAGAAAACCAAATTTCAGGCAGTCAAATTGAAAAATAGTAATCAACTCCAGCTTAAATCTCAGCTAAGAGTTCTCATATTAAGTATTTTAGATGAATAATATAAAAAATCATCCAACATCACAAAACACTGAAAATAGGCATTAACATATTATGTAAGCAGGAGATCTACACTAATATCGAACAGTTATAAAGCTAAATAACAAGTGACAGATCCCTATAACAGTGAAATGAACAAGATAATTTATCAAGATGTCTGAGAGTAACAGATCGTGAATTGATAGACAGGGACAAATGACTATGCCTGTATCAATATAATTGACCATTAACTGATTGTGGAGTTAGAGCTCCCTTTAGTGATGAGAACGGTGAAATGCAGAAATGTTAGTACATCTGGAAAAGACTCCTCCTCGAGTGATGGAAAGGGAGCCAGTTTATTGCTGAGGCGAGGGTTGAGTCAAAAAACAGCCCATTTACTTGTATCATCTTTAGGATGCAGAAGAGAAGTGTCTTGTCAGTTGTGATGTGGTTGAAAACCAGAAAGCCATGCAGCTTAGAAGAATCAACTATCATCTTGCTCATAAAATGCTAGAAACTCAGCAGTTAAACCCGAAAATGTATAGCACCACCAAGGGTAAAAATCCCCCTTTCTTTTTTATATCCACTTCTTCCTTAAGACCTTATTTGTATCTCGGTCATGGGCCTTTAAAGAGATCAGGAGAAAGCAGATGTAAGCTGTGTAGATGCTGCTTCTTGATCCTCAAAGGAGGTCCAGGTTCCTGCGATCAAGACATGTAGCTTTGCCGGGTAAGCCATCTTAAACTTAATGTCAGCGGCAATGAACTTGGATACCAAAGGGTGAAGGGCCATTCTCTTGAGGTGGACTGAGGCCAGGAGGTCCTGGGCTATTCTCAGTTGTTTTCCCTCCCAACTAATTTCTTGGTGTTCTTTAATTTTCTGTAAAAAAATGCTGCTTTTCCAAGAAATTTAGAAAGCGAAATATTACAGGATGAGGAGGGGCACCCATCACCGGCTTGGGGCGTAAAGCTCTATGTGCCCTTTCAATAATATATTTAGCTCTGAAGGGGGAAGGGCCCACTAGCTTTTCTACTAATTTTTGGATAAAAAGGATAGTGTTGTTTCCTTCTTTCCCTTTGGGTAGACCAATTATGACCACATTGTTTCATCTGCTACGCCTTTCGAGAGCTTCAACTTTTAATTCCAGTTTAGTCATTCGCTGTCTGCAGGCAGTTAATTCAGGATCGAGTTTGTCCTGCCTTTTCTCTAGAGAGCAAATCCTGACTGAATAGTATGAGGTTCTTTGCGAGACCTCTTCAAACCTTTGGGTTAAGGAGCCAAAATCGGATGTCAATTTACCTAAATCTTCCTGAAATGGCTTAAATTCCTTCAAAAACCACTGTAGGGTGAGCGGTTTGCCATCTGTGGCATAGAATTCAGTGCTGAACCTGGAGGCCCATGGTTTTTTTGGGGGCCTTTTCAGGAGTCACTGGTGGCGTGCACTTACGTTTCATTTTCTTTGTATCCACCTCCATGCAGAAACGAAAACCGTATCCCATTGTTCTTGAATTACTCCAACGCCTTCTTAGGTTCACTGCGAAGCCAAATCAGTGATAAAAATTAACATAGATCTGTATTGTAAGAAGGAGTAGCTGGAACTGTACGGGGAAGCTACTAGTCAGCATGGTGCATAGCTGGAAGTTCCTGGATAGCTGTATTTTTGTCTATTAGCATTTTGATGACAGTTTGCATGAAACCATTTTTGGTACAGTGAACTATTTACTGGTGGCTGAGGATTTTTCATTGTAAAGCCTGCAGTTTAGTGCAGGTTAGTGGAGGTTTGTGTATGTGACCCAGACAGTGCCTCAAGTGGTGGAAACTGGTTGCTTCTGATTGTCTTCAGAGCATAGAACACCACGTTGTATAAGGCTGGGTCAGGGGTAGCTTACATCATAGGTATTTTCAGCCAATTGTCTTGGGTGGAGTCTTCCAGAACTAATCAGTTTACTATAAGCAATAAGTGTGGACAGAAAGGTCCATCTTCTTGAAGGTGGAAGCAAGCTGCTTTGAAACAACTGGGAGCTGTGAAGGAGACACTGTATTGAACTGGCAATTTTCAGGAAAGCTCACTCTTGCTCAAACCTGAGGGAGGTGTACCTTACTTTACTTTAAATTTTACACTTGGTATTGCTTTGTGTTTATTTTTTTGAATCAAGAAAGGGTTTGCAATACTGCTTATGTACTTGTAGATTGAAAATTTAACTTCAGAGGGATTGAAATACTACATAATTGTTTTTCCTTCGTGGATAGTTGTATTTTTGTATACTAGTATTTTGGTGAAAGTTTGCATCAAACTATTGTTGGTACAGTGAACTATTTACTGGTGGCTGAGGATTAGTCATTGTAAGGCCTGAAGTTTAGTTCACGTTAATGAAGGTTTATGTATTTGACCCAGACAGTGCCTCAAGTGGTGGAAACTGGTTTCCTCTGGTTGTCTTCAGAGCACAGAACACCAGGTTGTATAAGGCTGGGTCAGGGGAGGCTTACATCATAGGTATTGGGCTCAACTGCTTTATTTTTTTTCTGATTGAAATTGTTTTTGCAGGGTATATCCTCTGTTAAATTGTTGTGCAGATTGTCTTGCTGAAAAGAAGGTCATCACTCACCAGGGTTGTGGGTCAGAGCTGTAGCTGATTGTTGTTGTAAGGCACAGGCTTGGTCCCACCCACCCTGCCTCTAACCTCACCTCCCCAAGGGTGTAATTTCCTTTATCCCAGGGGTTCTGACATCACTTCCTCAAGAGGACAAGGGGCATACAACTGTCATATCCTTAACAGCCCAGCATACTTCATAGAGGATAAACACATGTACACACTGACAAAAAAGACAAACATATATATATATATTGTAGTGGTGCAGTCGAGCCACTATAGTTAGGGTTGAGCAGCCAGTTACATATTAAAGTCAAAAGTTTGGACATTAATAACTTTGGACCCGTTCAATGGATTTGCCTGAAATCTGGTACATGTTGGGGCACACTAGATCTCTTGATTTGCCAAATTGCGTTTCTGTCGGAGTGCCGGTCTTCATGTACAAAAGCGCTGCAAAATGCAAAATTATCCATTTTTGGAGGCACCTTTTGGCATTCTTAATGTGGTCCTGCACTGCCATTGTGTGGTGTTACACTCTGTGAGATGGCTCATTTAAAAGAGCTTTGGTGGCCTAATATGCTGCTTTTTGTTTGGTGAAAAAATATTAAGGCATTTAAAAGTTATGGCACTTTTAAGTTCCCATTATAAGTCAATGGGAAAATGTATATGTATATCTTGCGATCAAAGAATGGGGGTTCTGGCCATCTGGTCCCACCTGGCAGTCAAAGAATTTGCAGCCTCATGGTTCAAGAATCTTTTTCCCCAAGGATTTTCAAAATTCTTTGATCATGAGGTCCGACATTTAGTTTTTTATTTTCCAATTGGAAAAACACAAATATCTCGGCTCAGGGGTCACTTCTGAAGTAAAACTTTGATGGGTTTTACTCAGGGGGCTCTGATCTATCGAGCCATGCCTTTGTTTTCATCCAAATCAGTCAAAAATAGAGTTATAAGCTTTTAAAATCTTAATTCGTGGCTCGCTAATGATCTTTGATCGCGAACCTGCAAATTCTTTGATCGTGGATTCTTTGATCACGATCTTGCATCGCGACCTAAAAGCACTAATATCTCGGCTCAGGGGGTGGGCTAGGGACACAAATGAGGGTGAGTTTGGCTCAAGATGGTCCGTTCTATCGAAGCATGCCATTGGTTCGGTTCAAATTGGTGAAACATTCGTGTTTCACCATTTTTAATTCTTTGTTTGTGAGCCTGAAAATTCTTTGATCGCGAGCCTGCAAATTCTTTGATCATGAGATTCTTTGATTGTGATCATGAGAGAGGAATGAGATGGACCAATTTAAAATCAATTTTCTCAGCCCAGGGGTGTCCTAGGAAGTCAAATGAGAGTGGGTTTTACTCAGGGGGCTTCATTCTGTCGAACCATGGTGGTGGTTTACCGTAATTCCTTCAATTTTTAAATTTATAATATTTTACATTTTTTTGTTCCTGAGCCTGCAAATTCTTTGAACGTGAGATTCTTTGATCACCATCTTTGATCGCGTGATAGGGACAAGTGGGCCAGATTTTTTATAATGGAATAGATAGGAAAATTTTACCAATCTTTAACATTGAATATCTCGGAAATGGTTTGATCTTTTTACTTGAAATTTGGAGGGTGTTTACAGCATGTCCTGTAGATGTGAATTATGGTGTTTACATGTTGGACAACATTTATTTTGTGGAGATATTGCATGACGCACTTTACATGTTGTGGACAGTGTTTTGCTTGTGGTGGTGGCTTGAAATTGATAGGATATCTAGCCTTAGTGTAATGGATGTAGTTTTCAGTTGTTGTGTGTGTTAAATGTCAACAGGTGCAGAACTGTGCCAGTCTGATGAATGAAAATCTCATACATTAAAATGTTATATCTCGGGCACGGTTTTGTCTTTTCACTTGAAATTTGGAGGGTGTTGACAGCTTGTCCTGTGCATGACAATTACAGTGTTTCTGTGTTGGAAAACATTTTTTAGGTGCAGATATGGCGTAGTGCAGTTTACATTCTGCAGACAGCATTTTCCTTGTGGTGATGGCTTGAAATTGATAGGATACCTAGCCTTAGTGTCATGGATGTAGTTTTCAGTTGTAGTCTGTGTTAAATGTCAACAGGTGCAGAACTGTGCCACTCTGACAAATGAAAATTTCAAATTTTGATGTCATATCTTGGACATGGTTTGGTCTTTTTACTTGAAATTTGGAGGGTGTTGACGGCATGTCCTGTAGATGTTAATAGAAGTGTTTACATGTCAGACAATACATTTTTTACAGACATATTGTGTGGCATAGTTTACATTTTGTGGACAGCGTTTTCTATTGTTCTACTAGATTAACATTTGTTTGGTGGCTGGCCTTGCTGTTGTGAATGTACTTTTTAGTCATTGGGTGTGTAATGTGGCTTGACACTTACAAGTTGACAAGAACATATTTAAAGGCCCCACCTCCACCAACTAGCATAACTTTCTACTTTCTATTCTTTCTTAAAAAGTAAGGAAATTCTATGCAAACACTTTGTTGATGCATCAGTTAGGGTTCTTCTACAGCAGGAAAAGTGAGGAAATTAGGCATTAGGGTTCCCACCCCTTGCACCCCACCTCCACCCAACCCCCACCAGCAGGCATCGGGATGTGCGTTTTGGTCATTGGTCCTAACTCTCACCCCATTCTCCTACACTACACCACCTCAGCTTGTTTACACATGGGATGGGGTGAGAGTTAGGACCAATGACCCCAATGCACACCCCAATGCCTGCTGGTGAGAGTAGTGCAAGAATGGGAACCCTAATGCCGAATTTCCTCACTTTTTCACTGTAGAAGAATCCTAACTGATGCATTAACAAAGTTTTTGCATAGATATATATATATATATATATATATATATATATATATATATATATATATATATATACATATATATTAAACAGGAAGGGAGCGATACATGTGGAGAGTGGTGCAATGCACTGGCTCTGGGCGGCAGTCTTCTGGGAGATATTCTGGAATCTGCAATGCTGGCAACTCTCTTCTCTGAGGGAGGAGGTTGCCCACCTCCAAGCCAACCTGGCAAGGCATAGGGAAACCTCCCCCACCCAGAGAACACCAGGGCAATCACTGCTGCCTCAGAGGCTTCCATGAAAGAGGAGTGGTTGGACCACAGTGGGCTCAGGGAGGGTGAGGGTGTTGGAACAGAGGCACATCCCTAAAGTTGTAGCTCTCCATTCTGGCAGAGAGTGGTTACTCTATGGATGCACCAAGAGTGGAGACCAAAGAGGATGCTGGGAACCTTCACAAGGGAGACCCACAGGAGGGTGGCACGGGACACCATGGGGGAAGGAGGCAGCTCCTGGTGGGGGACTTAATTATTAGGGAGGTAGAACTGTGGCAGAGAAGGGAGAGGGAGGTAAGGTGCCTATCCAGCACCATGGCTAGGAGGGACAGGAAACTAATCCTCAGGATCACAGGAGCAGCTGCACAGGAGAGGGAGTTGGACATTACTGTCCACCTAGGGACAAATGACCTAGCTGGGCATGGGATCAGAGCAGTGAAGGAGGAGTTTATGGAGTTGGGGAGGGGCCTTAAACAAGTAGCATGAATGGTAACCATCTCGGAGGTGCTGCCTGTCTATGGGATGGGACAGACTAGGGTACTCTGTACCATGCAATCCAATAAATGGTTGAAAAAGTGGTGTGGCGCACATGGTTTTGGCTTCACTGGGAACTGGGGATCCACCTGGAAGAATATAGGCCTATACTGGCACGATGGTGTGCATCTGTCCAGGAGGGGAACCAGGCTCCTTGGTGATAGGTTTAAATGCTTAATTGGCAAGCTTTTAAACTAGCCAAGGGGGGAGGCATTGATAAGAAACAGGGAATTCCTAGCATCCCCCCACAAAACAGGGTAGTTAGCGAGATAAACACCAAGGTAGAGAGGTCGATAAGGAACACGACAGGGGTAAATGGAGAGAAAGGCAAAATGCAGTAAGGGCAGGGATGGTGTTAAAATGGGTAAAGCCATCAATAAATGGAGGGCAATAAGTATCCCCAGTCAATCCTTCTCTCTGCATCCTTCTCTCTGCAGCCTACCTCCCTGAAAGAAGTTGAAGATCTTCTCCTTCAGTTGGACACTAGGAAAAGTGCTGGGGCCGACCTCATTGACCCGTACTTCTTAAAGGTTGGCTACCATGTCCTCACAGTCCCAATTACTCATCTCTTCAACTTATCCTTGCCCCTGGGTGACCTACCTCCCATTTGGAAAAATGCACTTGTGGTCCTTTTGTTTAAGTCAGGAGATCCTAGTGACCTCAATAACTACAGGTCAAGCTCCCCTACTTCCAATCCTGTCAAAGATGCTGGAGAAAACAGTGAATTCCCAGCTTTGGAAGTACCTGGAATCAGAAAAATTGCTCAACCTGTTACAATCCAGTTTTGGACCACAGCACAGTACAATCTCTGCTCTAGCCAAGGTGACAGATGACTGGCAGCTAGAAATAGACAAAAAAACTTTGTGCAGTTTTCGTCAACCTAAGCAAGGCATTCAATACCGTTGATCACAGACTGCTTCTGTCATCCCTCCGGAACATTGGTTTGGATTCCCTGTCCCTTAAATGGTACTCCAACTACCTCTTGGGACAACTTCAACAAGTAAAGGCAGAAGAGGACGTTTCTCCACCAAAACCCATATTGAGGGTTGTACTGCAAGGCTCCATTCTTGGTCCCTTGCTCTTCACCATTTATATTAACAACGTAAATGCCTCCATCAAAGGAGCACAAATACACCTATTCACAGATGATACGATACTCTATGCTAGTAGCCCCACACCTGATGCAGCCTGTAAAGCCCTTCAAAATGAATTTAATCTGCTGCAACATCAGCTTATAAACCAGAAACTGTTCTTAAATGCAAAAAAAAATAAAGCAATGTTCCTCTCGCTCCTTCACAATGCAATAAATCCTGCAATTGCCTGGACAAGCCTGCAAATCACTACCATTCTAGGTGAATGGTTGGACTACATACCAAAGTTCAAGTACCTGGGGGTCTGGTTCAACCATAGACTCACTTTCACAGATCACTTAGAAGAACTGGCAAAGAAACTTAGACAAAGACTTGGGTCTGTTATTTAGGATTAATAATCTCCTCACAAGAGACACTAAACCGAAACTGGTTCAAACTACCTTTCTTTCCCTATTGGATTACGCAGATTTTCTATATAGTCAGGGACCTGCAGCTACCCTAGCCAAACTCGATATGCTTTATCACAGAGCCATAAGATTTATCACGGGTCTTCCTTACTCAACCCACCACTGTGCATTGTACACAGCAGTGGGATGGTCATCCCTTGCTTACAGACAGCAAAAAAGTGATGCGGTTTGGACATACAAAGCTGTCTCAGATAAACTGCCCCAGTATATCTCTGTTTACCTTTTTGCACTCTGGGGAAGTATGCCCTGAGAAGCACCTCATATATCTACCTTTACATTTACAGAGCAAAATCTTGCATTGGCAGAGCAGCCATCAGTTTTGTGCTCCCTCAACTGTGGAACAAGCTGAAAAAAAGTTTGAAATTAACTCTCTCCATCAGCCTACATCATAATAAGGAGTCCTGTGCCTGTCTTCCCTAAATAGTGACTCCTATAAGTCCAAGTACACTCTAATTACTACTGTTAAAAGACTGATCACATCTATAATCGACTCTTCCCTCTCCCCTTTTTCTGCCCCCCATATCTGTCCGCTCCACATTCCTTTGACCCTGGTTCCAGCTCTAAATTCTCCATACCGTATCACTATATATCTTTTTATATTAGGTTTTATTTGTGTTCGGTGCACCTGATATGTATATTTCTTTACTTATATGAAAAATTGTGTCCTAGCCAAAACTAGCTATATCTTCTGTTCCAAACATATACTACTGTCAATGTTACCTGCTGATACTTTGTATATACTGTATTATTGTGTCTCATTTTATTTTTATTATTATTATTTTCTTGTGTGTTGCATCCCATGTATATTGTCCCTTGTTCCTTGCTGACAAACCCAGGTCCACCTCGAAAATGAGCTTTCTCAACGGTGATCACCTAGTTAAATAAAGACTTTGATAGATTGATTGACTGATTGATTGAAGTATCAATGCCCATAGTCTTGGAAACAAGCTTCCTGAACTAGTGGCCTTGATGGAAGAAGGACACCTGGACATCATGGCAGTCACAGAAACATGGTACATGGACAATCAGGACTGGGATGTCAACATACCGAGTCGCATAACCTACAGGAGGGATAGGGAGGGTAAAAAAGGAGGAGAAGTAGCTCTCCATGTAAGGGAAGGGATCAAAGCAATGGAACTAAAGGGTAAACGGGGAGGAGAGGAGGCACTGTGGGTCACCTTGGAGACAGGAAATGGCACCACAACCTACACGGGTGTTGTATACAGACTCCCATCTCAGGGGGAAGAAGTGGACAAAGAAATGATAGAAAGCATCTTTAGAATGGCAGAAAAAGGGGAGATATTGTTGATGGGGACCTGAATATGCCAGATGTTAACTGGAGCACATTTGCTGCAGCCACATTGAAGAGCAGGGTTATTCTCAATGCACTGCAGAGGGCATGCCTCAGACAGCTAGTGTTGGAACCCACTCTGGAGGGAGCAATTTTAGATCTAGTACTCTCACATGGAGACGGAGAGAAGATCACAGATTTAGAAGTGGGTAGCCATCTGGGAACAAACAACCACCAAACAGAGTGATTCACAATAAACACTGCCTTAGAGTCAAGCCATACAAAAGCGAGGGTGCCGGACTTTAGGAGGGCTGACTTTTCATTTTTTTCATATGTAATTTCTGGGTTTTTGTGGGTTTTCTCCTAGCCCCTACACCCATGCATCCTTGACATAGCGCATGCATGTGGAGGCACACACACATGCCGTTTGGGACACCATTGACCACCTGCACCAGCACCGAACCTCCATTCAATGATGGTGGGACTACGGGTGTGTGTGAGCCCACCCTTGACCCAGGAGAGGAGAGCCAACGCTCAATCTTGACTCCCACCCCTCCCGTACTGGCACCCTGGTGACCCAATATAGTTCCTGAACCCTGGTCACCAGCATAGTTCAAGGTGAGGTGTCCAGCACCTTAACCCTCAGCACCACTGGGCCAGCTAGGAGGGTTGACTTTGGCAAAATGGGTGAGTGCCTAAGGAATGCACTAACAAATGGACAGGAAGGAGGGGTGGAAGAACAATGGGGACAAATCAAAACTGCCCTCACAGAGGCAACAAGACTTTGTGTGAAGCAAAGAAACAAAACAAAATGAAGTAAAAAACTACTATGGTTCTCAAAAGAGGTGGCAGGGAAGGCTAAGGAGAAAAAGATAGCATTCAGGAAGTATAAAGAATCACAGAAGGAGCAGGACAGAAAACTGTATCAGTTAAAGCAGAAGAAAACAGGGGAGGAAGTCAGACGAGCAAAGGCCCAAACCAAAGAAAAGATAGTCAACTCTGTTAAGAAAGGGGATAAAACCTTTAATAGGTACATTAGGGAGTGAAGAAAGACCAGGGGAGTGATAGTGAGGCTTAATAAAAGGGAGGGGAGGTGGACAAAGGGTGACAGTGAAAAGGCAAAGATACTAAATGAATACTTTTGCTCAGTATTCAAAAAAGAAGAAGAGGGGGAAGTGCCTGAATCAAACAATAGACGTACTCTGGACAGGGAGGTCGATACTAGTCCATTCACAGAAGAAAAGGACCTGAAAGAACTCCTAAAACTCAAGGTGGACAAAACAATGGGGCCTGTCAGGATTCACCCCAGAATTCTAAAAGAACTAAGGGGAGACCTAGTGACACCACCGACTACCCTTTGTAACAAATCATGGGAGGATGTTATGGTGCCGCAGAACTGGAGGAGGGTGGATGTGATTCCCCTTCACAAAAGTGGGTGCAAGGCAGAGGCAGGAAACTACAGACCTGTTAGTTTGACCTCAGTGGTAGGGAGAATGATGGAATCACTTCTGAAAGAAAGAATTGTTGAGTACCTAGAGGCCAGCGGGGCACAGGACCCAAGGCAGCATGGATTCACAGTGGGAAGGACTTGCCAGATGAATCTAATAGATTTCTTTGACTGGGTGACCAAAGTAGTAGACCAGGGAGGGGCTGTGGATATTGTCTATCTAGACTTTAGCAAGGCATTTGACACAGTCCCACACAAAAGAGTAATAAACAAGTTAGCCAGCCTGGGAGTGGGTCCTAGGGTGGTAGCCTGGGTAACAAACTAGCTGGATAACAGGATACAGAGGGTAATAGTAAACAGAGTACACTCTGAAGAAAGGGGTGTTACTGGTGGGGTATTGCAGGTTCAGTAGTGGGACCAGTCCTCTTTAATGTCTTTATAGGTGACATTGTAGAGGGGCTGGAAGGAAAAAATATTCCACTTTGCAAACGACACAGATCTGCAACAGGGTTTAACACAAAGGGTGTGTGTGTTAAGGATGAGAAGGGACTTGCAAGGTTGGAGGAATGGTCAAACATATGGCAGCTTACATTCAATGCAAAGAAGTGCAAAGTAATGCACCTGGGAAACAAAAACTCAGTGGACGAGTACTCATTGGGGGGGTACTAACAACAACAAAAAATGGAAAGGGACCTGGGGGTAGTCATATCAGACAACCTAAAGGTAGGCAAGCAATGTGAGAAGGCAGTAAGGAGGGCTGGGGGATGCTGGGATGCATAGGGAGAAGCATAACCAGTAGAAAACAAGAAGTTGTTATCCTTCTGTACAGACAGTTGGTAAGACCCCATCTGGAGTACTGTGAGCAGTTCTGGAGACCCTATCTCTGCAAGGACATAGATACGATGGAGGCAGTCCAGAGCAGGACAACTAAAATGTTGCAGGGTCTGCACCAGAAGCCATATGAAGAGAGACTAAAGGAGCTTAATATGTATACCCTTGAGAAAAGGAGGGAAAGAGGGGGACATGATAGAAACTTTCAAGTACCTCAAAGGAATCAACAAAGTCCAAAAGGGTAGAATCTTTCAGGAAAAGAAATGTGCAAGAACAAGGGGGCACAATTTGAAGATAGAAGGGGGGCGACTCAGAGTCAACAGGAGGAAGTATTTTTTCGTGGAGAGGGTGGTGGGCACATGGAGCAGCCTTCCTGAGAAGGTTGTGGGGTCAAAAACTATGGGGGGAATTCAATAATGCATGGGACAGACATAAGGCAATTATAGTGTGGGTAGGAGGAAGTAGGCTGTTGGTTAACTTGGATCTGCAGCTTATCCAATAGGTAGGGAAATGGGCAGACTTGGTGGGCCAAGCAGACCTTATCTGCTATGAAAGTTTGTTTCTATAGTTCTATGTAATACTTCTATGCCATAGATATTTCTATCAGAGAACTCCTGATGCATACAAGTAAGTGCAATACCTCACTTGAAACATCTTCTCATGGGCCTTTACAATGTGTATGACCCTGGTAATGTTTCCTTCCTAGTCAAAAGAGATAATCAGCTACTGTTACAGTACCAGGAGACTGTGGGCGAGTGTTGGTTGATTGGAGTGGAGATGGGGAGGCCACAAGACTAGCTCAGGCACTCAGGGAAGGAACAGATGTCTTTTAATTTTCCTTTTTATTATTTTCTTTAATTTGGGACCAAAAAATGAATAGCATTTGAAGAAAGGCGTTCCCCTCCCCAATAAAAAGACAGAGAAGCAGGTACATAGAAAGAAACAGACAGGCAGACAGACTCTGGCTAGATTCAGTACTATGATGAAATGGCAAATAACTAGATTAGTAGGCACTGTGTCCCACATTTGCGAACCATTAATTGGATTGATCAAGAGCAATGGGTGCTGAAGATGCAGGATCTAACAAAACAATATTCAAATAGATATGGTACTTCTCCCTCCTAACAGAACACTCAAATTGCATGCATCTGTCCTTTTACTTGTACTTGGGGAGATAACTGCATTACACATAAATATCCTGTTTATGCCTTGGGTGTTTTTCAGATAACAGCTGCCTCATGGGTTTTGTTTCAGTGTGACAGCAATTGCTCTACCTCATCACTTGAGTGCAGCATACTGTATGTGGAGTTGCTGAGTGATCCAGTTTCCATAGGAGCCATTTTTTCTCCTTATTCCTATAAAGGGCCATAGGACAACAATGCATTGGCCAGAATTACCCAGGCCTGCGGAATAGTACTGTATGTGTACACCTGGGTCCCTCCCTGAACAACATTTTAATGAAAATAATGGATGTTAATACAGAAATGTGATCGAATGCTTTAATCTGGAATTAATGTTTTTTTTTCTTCTGGGGTCATGGTTGCTGCTGTATTTGAGTGATCAGGGATGTGATTTAACATGACAGATATTAATCTAACCAGATGTTCCTCATGTATACTAATAGCTTCCAGTTTGATTCATATTTGTCTTGCAAAGAGAACAACCCTTTGCCAAAAGAAATATCATAAATTATACTAAGGAAAAAAGAAAAATGTTTAGGTAAATCAGAGAAATCTGGGCATGCTGTGTTCATTATAAGGAATAGAATATCCACAACATAAACTTGAACTTTCTCTAGACTTCCAAACTCATGACCTTAAAACTGATGACTGGATTACAAAAAAAAAACTAAATTAGACATACAGCCCTGTTACAATGTGCATGCTGTGGAAACAATGTGTGGTGTTTTTGCACACAGACCAGTGTATAAAGGAGAATGCTGAACTGTCTTAAAATAGCAACAGGAGTCACTTTAAACACAGTTTAGCTGAGGTCAGGGAGCATTTTTACAGGTATGCAGGAAAACTGTTACTCTAATAACTCATCTTCATGTCACTAGTGACAGAAGTAAAATAACATTTCCCCTAATATTCGTTATTGGCACATGTTATCAAATAAAACATTCACAGTCATTCATTATACAATAATAAATGTTGTAGCAACACACTTATAATTTTCTGCCATCTCTTTCAGAAATAAATTCCTCTGCCCCATCTGGACCACTGGTCATATTTCATTTCTCAGTGTCTCCTCCAGCTCTGCGAATTGCTTTTAATTTCTTCTATTAACAACTAAGGTATCTCCTCAAGAAGCAAACTTAATTACCATTGCCCCTTTGGGATGCTAAATACCACACACAATATTAATTTCTTGTCAAAAGCATCCATCTGCTGTCTCATAGTGTGGGTCAGCTTCTCATTTGATAAATGTCATTTGCTGTGCTCCACCATTCCTGTTTTTCTTTTCTTTATAGCTATTCTTTTTTGTTTTGAGGTGAAATGTTTTATTGAAAGTTTACATAGGTGCCATATACAAAATGTGGTAGTGATCATTACACAATACATTGTATAATCCTAAACCAGGGTCTGAGTCTTTTTTCTTCCAAATCCTTTAATTATATTCCTAGTCAACCAGCTGCCCCCAATCTGATTGCACCCACAAGCCCTGACACCCACTGTCTAATGGACATACCTTATCTCTTATTCAGGACCATCTTCTGGTGGGTGAGTGCCATAATAGTTAGGGTCTGTGAGGGTGTCAGTGTCATCCTACCAGCCAGGTTTGTTTATGCTGATTTTCAGCCATGAAAAGTGGTAGGCAGGCAGTAGAACACAGTGTCTTCCGTTCCTTACAGAGACTTGCCATCCCATAGGAATGTTCAATCCCTCCTCCTCTGGACAGACCCTGAGTGTCCTGAGTCCAGACTATGTTGCCAAATCTGGGTTGTCAGCATAGAAAACAGTAGCACTATCATGTGCTGCTCTGCCAGCTTGGATATGTTTCTATTTTTTTTTTATTTATCCAACACTTTGATCCCTCCACTTCTGTGCACCCTCTTACCAAGCGCAGTCATCACTTGGAGTCCTGTGTCCCCCTAAACCATGTTGTGGCTGACCTCCTTACAACAGGCTTATCATTCAAGATCATGAAAAATTCTACATGTTGGGTGGGAGAGTAGAGGGTACAACAGTTTCCTCCTTGTCCAGCCTGTTTGTCTCTTCCAGTATTTGATAGAAGAGTTCTTTCGTTGCATAACTCTGTGCCGGGCAATCACAGAACAAATGTGCATTAGAAGATACTACTCTCCTCAGAGGTCATGTGCATCTCATCAAGCAATGCTATAAATCCATGCAGATATAACTGTGATCCACAACCCGGCTCTCAAACTCGGTTTCCCCACAGAACATGTGACTATGCATGTTGCTAGGCTGTCAGGTGACCTGGAGGGATTTTTGTTATAACTTTCCAGTGATACTTCACATGTTTGCAATGAACATAATAATTTACAGATGTTTATATCGAATTTAAAGAGCTAGTGGAACCAAAACAGTCCGACAGGAAAATAATAGAAATTTAAGTAGTAGTCAGTTGTAACTTTTTATTTCTGAAGTATTTTTCTTTTTCCTTTTGCTCATTAGAAAGTCTTCTATGTGAAAATATTGTGCTGGATGTGTGTAACAGCTCTTAGCTGAATGTGTGTAACAGCTCTTAGAGGAGTAGCTGCCATATCTGTCTCTATCCCCACCATTACATCAGTGCTGTGATCTCACTGACAGTGAAATCAAAGGTGGCTGATGTGGCAACCACGGAGTGGCTGCTCCTAAGCAGCAGTGATGTCACAATCAGTGAGGTCACAATGCTGATAATCTAGTGGTGGTGGGGGGATAAAAAGAGATATGTCAGCTGTCAGGCAGAGTGCTATCCCACACATCACACCTACTAACATCTGGCAAGCAATCTTCTAATCAGCCAAAGGGAAAAGAAAAAGTACCTCAGATATAAAAAGTAATGGCTGACTGCTTTTAATAACTAGTATTAGTTTTAGGTAACACAATAGCTCTTTAATTAGTTCATCTTGTGAAAAGGCTCCCAGAAATGGATTCCCTGGAAACTTGTGTTTCTATCACAAAACCACCTAAGCTCCCCACCCCCCACCCTCAAGAGGTTAACTGACTGGCTTGTTAACTTCCCTATTGCTAACCTGGTCATGACTCACTCCAGGCTGTTTCCTTCTTACACAATACAAGGCCAGGCTTGCTCACATAGTACAAGACCAGGTTTTTACTTATACAGTACAAGGCCTCTTGGACATAGGAACCCCCTTAGTCAAGCCAGGTACAACTTATCTCTTGCTCTGCATCAGATGGAGGTTTAGTCTGAAGTTGTTGCATGTCCTCATGGGTAAAAGAATGGAATAGGTAATACAACAGATTACCTGTACATTTTAAAATACTAAACAGTCAGAGATATGTATTATTAAATATAAAAACAAAGTAATATTTACACAAACTGTAAAATATATACAGCAACAAATGGGGAATACAAGCACACTACTGAAAAATAAACATGCTTTAAACACAGAAGTTGAAGTAAGTAAAACATTAACTGACTAAATTCTAAGTTCTTTCCCTAAGATCACAAAAGAACAAGTTTGTTCTCTGCTGAGTCAGAATCCACTCTGCCTGCATTAGAATCACTTCTTATTTGACTCACAACTCTAACCCCATGTTAGATATTGGAACAACCACTGTTCCCAGGCTTTGGCCCATTTCATTCTTCTTGATGTCCTCTCTAAATCTGACTGAAGTCAGTTCTTGCATTTACAGTACATTGCCTGGTGGTTTCTCTGGCTGAAACAGTTCCCCTATTGTAAAAACTAACTTAAGTCAGCAGGAAGTCTGTTGTTAGCTGGGGCTTTCTAGACTAGTGTAGTCATTCATAATCCATTATTGGAACCACAACCAAGACAGCAGGTAATGACTGTCCCATTCCAAGCAGGGCCACATGCCGTCTTGTTGCTTACAACCAAAACCGAGGAAGGGCCTTTCTCATTCAATCATCGATGCTGCAGTAAGACCACAGAGTGAACAGGTAAAATAACTGAAATTCTATAACAGGAACTATAAA
Source organism: Neoceratodus forsteri (assembly GCA_016271365.2). Classification (NCBI taxonomy): domain Eukaryota; kingdom Metazoa; phylum Chordata; order Ceratodontiformes; family Ceratodontidae; genus Neoceratodus; species Neoceratodus forsteri. Next base: position 1,342,979,715 of record CM057449.1, on the reverse strand, counting down.
ATGGATAGGGTAAATACTGTGTCCTGACTAGTCATAGCCTGTCCTTTGCAACAACAAAGTACATGAGAAAAAAGTGCTGGTAATCAGGAAACAGCGCACTAACCATATCAATGCCTTTTTCAAAATTCTGTAATTGCTATTACAAACATTGCTGTCACTTTTACTCATTAAAAAATCATGTAGGTCATAATAAAAGGATAATCACAATAAAAGTAATAATAAAATTAATAATCAAATTAAGTATTCTTTTCTTTTATAGTCCCCTCCTTAAGCACATACACAACTGAAAAGAAATAAAGTACAATAGCACTCGGAGTTCTATTTTCTGGAGCTTCTTTTCTGTCCATGGACACCACGTGCTATCCTTACCTGCCTACCAGGGAAATCTTTGTTGCTTGTCCTGACACAGATACAACTGAATACCTTGCTTTACTGAGGACTTTGGTTGTGTGTGGGAAAGGTGAACATTAAGTGACAAAATTCTTCAGAACTTCGAATTCCTGCTTTTCATGAAAAACATGCATTCCATCTATTAAATGTCTAGATAGACAGATAGGGGCCAGCTGGGGAAGAATTTACTTTTTCTTGCTTCTTTTAACAAAACAAATACCCGTTTTTACTTAAAAGTTGTTTTTTTTGTTTTCATAATTTGCTCTGGTTATCCATGTTATAAGTGCAGTATGACACTTTTGGTGTGCATTATGCTGATCTAACTGCATGTCTAGGGGCTGAAGGCTCTATGCCCACAATGTCATGCCTCACTATGCCATTGGCCATGTGGTTAGAGCAGCATAATGCATCCTCCGTCTTCTCTTATATATTTTATGCAATTTTAAATATACAGTTCAGGACAGGAACTTGCTACATTCCCCCTCCAAAATAAATATGAAACAGCATCTCCTGGGGGCAACCGAAGGAGGCATTCCATGTGTTCAGTCCATTATCACCTAATAGGATTCAGTTTATTTGAGTTTTCATGCCCCCTCTTGAATTATTGCACAGTGCACTAGCTTACTGCTTTCAGAGACAACCTGTCTGGACAGCCCATTAGAAGTGATATGTTGTGAGCCACTACAGTGCTGAATATTCATACTCTGTGATTATAGAACTGATCTCCATCATAGCAGTTTGTCATCATGCATACTCATTCTGAGGAACCAAATTAGGCGGTTGTGATCCATGAAAAGAGCAAGCTCTCTTCCAGAATGGATAAGTGCTTACACTATCTCCATACATTTCTATTCAATTGTTTGCAGGCTTCCTCCATGGGCAACAGTTTCCAGTTTAGGAATGCAGTTGGGTGATTTTTTCCTCTGGGCACAACCTGGCACAGAACAGTACCCAATCCATGATCAAACACATCCACACCCAGAATGAACATCAATTAATAATAAGGGTTAGCTATCATGGACACCCAGCATGCCTCTTTCAGATGATTTTCATGTGTCATGGCAAAAACTTTTATTTTTCCTTTAACATAGAAACATAGAATTTGATGGCAGATAAGGACCACTTGGCCCACCCAGTCTGCCCATTTCGCTACCTAATGGATAAGCTGCAGATCCTAGTTAACCAACAGCCTACTTCTTCCTACCCCAACCCCCTAGAATTGCCTTATGACTGTCCCATGCATGCTTGAATTCCACCACTGTTTTAAACTCCACAACCTCCTCCGGAAGGCCGTTCCATGCATCCACAACCCTCTCTGTGAAAAAATACTTCCCTAAATTACCTCTGAGCTGCCCCTCCTGTATCTTCAAATTGTGCCCCCTTGTTCTTGCACACCTCTTTTTTTGAAAGATGCTACCCTCTTGGACTTTGTTGATTCCCTTGAGGTACTTAAAAGTTTCTATCATGTCCCCCCACTCCCTCCTTTCCTCAAGGCTATACATATTAAGCTCCTTAAGTCTCTCTTCATATGTCTTCTGGTGCAGACCCTGCACCATTTTAGTTGCCCTCCTCTGGACAGCTTCCATCCTGTCTATGTCTTTCATGGAGATTAGGTCTCAGAGCGGCATGCAGTACTCCAGATGGGGTCTCACCAGCTGTCTGTACAGAGGATAATAACTTCCTGTTTTCTACTGGTGATGCCTCTCCTTATGCATCACAGTATCCCCCAGCCCTCCTTGCTGCCCTCTCACATTGCTTGCCCACCTTTAGGTCATCTGATATGACTACCCCCAGCTCCCTTTCCATTTTTGTTGTTGTTAGTATCTCACCCCCCATTGCGTACTCTTCCCCTGGGTTTATGTTTCCCAGTTGCATTACCTTGCACTTCTTAGCATTGAATCTAAGCTGCCATATATTTGACCATTCCTCTAACCTTGCCAAGTCCCTTCTCATCCATTCCATCCCACCTTGTGCATCAAGTCTGTTGCAGATCTTTGTGTCATCTGCAAAGAGACATACTTTTCCTTCCAGTCCCTCTGCAATGTCGCTTATAAAGACATTGAAAAGGACTGGTCCTATTACTGAACCCTGCTGTACCCCACTAGTAACCCCCCTTTCTTCAGAGTGGACTCTATTTACTATTACTCTCTGTGTCCTATTCTCCAGCCAATTCTTTACCTAGGCTGTCATCTTGCGACCCACTCCCAGGCTGGGTAACTTGTATATTAATCTTTTGTATGGGACTGTGTCAAATGCCTTGCTAGAATCTAGGTAGGCCATGTCCACAGCCCCTCCCTGATCTACTATTTTGGTCACCCAGTCAAAGAAATCTATCAGATTCATCTGGCATGACCTTCCCGTTGTGAATCCATGCTGCCTTGGATCCTGTGCCCCTCTGGCCTCTAGATACTTTGACAATTCTTTCCTTCAGAATTGATTCCATCATTTCCCTATCACTGAGGTTAAACTAACAGGTCTATAGTTTCCTGCTTCTGCCTTGCTCCCACTTTTGTGAAGGGGATCATATCTGCCCTCCTCCAGTCCTCGGGTACCACCCCATCCTCCCATGATTTGTTAAAGAGGGTAGTCAGTGGTGTCACTAGTTCTACCCTTAGTTCTTTTAGAATTCTGGGATGAATCCCATCAGGCCCCATTGCTGTGTCCACCTTCAGTTTTAAGAGTTCTTTCAGAACCCTTTCTTCTGTAAATGGGCTGATATCAACTTTTGTATCCAGAGTGTTTCTACTGTTTGTTTTAGGTACCTCCCCCTCTTCATTTGTAAATACTGAGCAAAAATATTTGTTTAGTATCTCTGCCTTTTCACAGTCACCCTCTGCCCACCCCCCTCCCTGTTATTAAGCCTCACTATCCCTCCCTTGGTCTTCCTTCACTCCCTGATGTACCTATAAAGGTTTTATCCCCCTTCTTAACTGAGTTGGCTATCTTTTCCTTGGTTTGGGCCTTTGCTGTTCTGACTGCCTTCCAGCTTCCATTTGCTTTAACTGATACAGTTCTCTGTCCTGCTCCTTTTGTGATTCCTTGTACTTCCTGAATGCTTTCTTTTCTCTTGAACCTTCACTACCACTTCCTTTGAGAACCATAGTGGTTTCTTACATCGTTTCGTTTGTTTATTTGCTTCACACAAAGGCTTGTTACCTCTGTGATGGCAGTTTTATTATTCCCATTGTTCTTCCACCCTCCTTCCTGCCCATTTGCTAGTGCATTCCTTAGGCACTCACCCATTTTGGCAAAGTCAGCCCTCCTAATGTCCAGTACTTTTGCCTTTCTATGGCTTGATTCTACTGCTGTGTTTATTGTGAACCATACTGTTCGATGGTCACTAGTTCCCAGATGGCTACCCACTTCTACATCTGTGATCCTCTCTCCATCTCCATTTGAGAGAACTAGGTCTAAGATTGATCCCTCTAGAGTGGGCGTCAATACTAGTTGTCTAAGTCAGTAAAAAGTTTTTCCATATTGCAAAAGTTCACCACAAACCTACAGTAATGTCCTGCAGTCCTCAGAAATTCCCTCATGTGTTTCTTAGTGGTTAGCATGGACCACCTCTGCATGTTCTCAATCTATTCTGCTCAGACTTAATGTGCCAACTGCATACCCTTTGACTTAGTTATAACAACTTTACCGTGCTAATTTGGTACTTCACCTTAACTGTCAGTCCTGGGGCTTGCAATATGCAAATCATATTAGTCACATGCCTGGCATGTTCCTCCCAGATCTAATGGCATATGACAATATCAGTCATGTATGTCAGTACAAATTTATCTGACCTGGACAGAATGCAGTCCATAAGCTGCTGGACTGTCTCTGGTGCATTCAAAACTCAAACAGTCCAAACAGGGTGATGAAAACCAACCTTTCCTTGTGGGTCAGAGGTATTTGCTAGTATCATTTTGTGAGGTTTAATGAGGCCAAGAACTTGGGCCCCCTCTATCTTTTTCAAGATCTTGTCTATCCAGGGCATCAGGTACTCATCTCAATCCATACAGCTGTTAAACTTGCATCAATTTATGCTGAACCTTGTGGTTCCATCCTTTTTGGATGTCAGGATTATGGGAGAGACCCAGGGACTCTTGGACTCTTGTATGACTTGAAGGGCCGTCATCTCTTTAAACTCCTCTTCTATAGCCTGCTTCACACCCTCAGGAATCCCATAGAGATCTGTCAATGGGCTTGCATCCCCATGCCCAGGTGGGGCTTGGCCAGTGTGGTATACCAAGGATCCCCAATGAACATTTCTCTAAATGACTGAAGCACTTCACTCATCTCTGCTGCTTCAGCAGATGTCAGCTGCTCAGAGAGGATGATGGTATCCACAGAGAACCCTTCCCAATTCTCACTGAGGAAATCTATTTGTGGATCCATTTCATTCCCCTCCTCTGGGTAGCTGAACACAGTATGGGCCATTTCCTCTTTTGTCATGGTAGGGTTCCACCATGTTTACATATTACACCTGTCACAACCTCACTCAGCAGGTCAGGCCTCTGATCCCACAGTGCCAACCTCCAAATGCAGTATTATGAACAGGAAGTAGAAACAAGGTTATCCTTCTGTCTGTTTTGTGGGTTTGAATCAACCTTTGGTCTCAAGTTTCTGGAGGGATTCAAACTGTGAACCTCTTGCTAGTGTACCCAATGTGCAGGCTCAGATAATTCTGCTCTTCAGGGGTCCAGATATCTTTCACCTATGGGAACCTAACCAGGTGTACAAAATGAACCCTTAAGCACTCTATTAAAGACCTCAAATAAACTCTTACGTTTTCCCCAGTTTGGTAAAACCAATAAGCCTTGCACAGTGTCAGCTTTAACCATATATGCGTCGCTTGTCAAAAAAAGAATTTCAAAGGCACACCAAGTAGTCTCTTAAAATGACATGTTTGCTTAAAATAGATTAAAATGTAAAATCTAAAACACAGAACAGTATATCACAAAACGTACACTCACTTTAAAAGAATAAGGTTTAAAAATGCAATTTCCTACCAACCATACACTTAGACTTATCTAATGTATTTTTCTAATCTTACAGTGCTGAAAGATGTTGTAGCTTCAGAGTCCAAATGTGTGTGTGTCTAAAGGTCAGTTACAGCATAATTAAAAAACTGTCTTGACCCTGCCTTCTCCATGATGTCACCCAGCTCCTCCTCTGTTTATTAAAAATGATACAATCATGATGTCTTGTCAAGCAGGAGGTAAATTAATTAAGGTGACCTCAGCAGAACCTCATTTCCTCACATGACTTCCCAATCCAGGCTGCAATTTTCCAAGTTCTTTCTTTAATCCATGAGCAGCATCCTACTCTTAACAGACATCAAAGAGCATTTATAACGTAGCACCTAAGTGACATAACCTGTATTCTCCCTCTAAACATAATAAAAGTTTATGATTTCCAGCCTAGCAACTGGCAACTACAATTAAGCTAGATAAACTGGAGATCCTTAATTTAGGTCTCTTCTAGCCTTTAATTATCTCCTGGCTTTTATCTTTTAGCTGAAACCTTGGGGGGGGATGTTAACTCACAGGCTGTCTCAGCATGTCTCAAGAGAGACACTCAATAACACATTTTTATATTACAAAAATGATAGTTTAATCAGAACCAGCAGTCCAAGCATCACAATCCTCCCTACCTAGACTGAATTTGGGGGCTCTATCCCCTGCATGGGATAAGTTTCCCAAATCAGTTCACTCCTCATAGACATGGGACAACCCATCTGAGTTCTGATTTTTTGTTCCAGCCCTATGTAGAATTGTCATGTGATACCCTTGCAAAGCAAGACTCCATCTTTGCGATCTACCATTGCTTTTTTCCCATCTGCGTCAGCCAAACCAGGGGGTTGTGTCAGTCTGTACCACAAAATGCTGCCCATTCAAGTATGGCTCCAACTTCTTTAGGGCCCACACTATGGCAAGACACTCCTTTCCACAGTGGAGAATGTCATCTGCCTGGAAAGTAGCTTTTTACTCAGATACACTACAGGATGATCTTTCCCTTGGCTTGATGTCTGACTCAGTACTGCCCCAATACCCAAGTCTGAGGCATCAGTCTGAACTATAAAGGGTCTGCTATAGTCAGGACTTGTCAAAACAGGAGCACTGCACAGTGCCTCCTTCAATCTGGTAAAGGCTTCTTCACAGGCTGGCCCCCAGGTAATTTTCTTTGGCATCCTTTTCTTTATCAGGTCAAATAGGGGAGCAGCCAGGGCACTGTAATTTGGTACAAATTTCCTATAGTACCCTGCTGTCCCTAGAAAACTCCTGACCTGCTTCTGCATTTCTGATCTGGGCCATGCCTGGATTACCTGTTTTTATTTGGTTAGGACAGAGCTGTCCTCAGCCTACCACATGCCTGAGGTATGCCACTTCTCCTATGGCCACCTGACACTTCCTGGCTTTGACAATGAGCCTGGCCCTCTGTACCCTGCCCAGCACTTCCCTAAGGTGGGACAGGTTTTCCTCCCAGTTGGCATTAAAGATGGCAGTGTCATCCAGGTATACCACAGCATACTCAGCACCATTTAACACCTGGATCACTAACATTTGGAAAGTGTCTGGGGTATCCTTCATTCTGAAAGGCATTACTTTAAATTCAAATAAGCCTATTGGAGTGATGAAGGCCAACCTCTCCCTAGCTCTGTCCATCAACTCTACCTGCCAATACCCCTTGGTCAGGTCAATGGTTGTAAGATAGGTCACCACTCCCAACTTGTCCAGGAGTTCATCCATTAAGGGCATCGGGTGGGCATCTGATCTCATGACTGTATTCAGTCCATGATAGTCCATGAAGAAATGAGTAGAGCCATCTGGCTTGAGCACAAGAACTATGGGTGAGGCCCAGGGGCTGTGGGATCTCTGGATTACCCCTAAATGCAGCATCTCCTCCACTTCCCTCCTAATGTCCTTTTGGACAGCATCTGACACCCGATATGCTGTCTGGCATATGGGCGTCTGTGTCTCTGTCTCCACATCATGAGTCACTAAGGGGGTTAGTCCAGGCTTGGCACTAAACAATGGGGCAAAGTCTGCTAAAACCTCCCTTACTTCCTAGATCTTGTCTCGGGTCAGCTGGGGAGACAATTTAACTGCCTCCACAAAGGACTCCCACTTACTTACTTCCAGCAAGTCAAGGAAAGGGGTCTCCTTTATCCGTCCCCTTCCCAGAACTACACACTGCAAACACCATGTCATCCCTATTTGCATATGGCTTCATCATGTTGACATGGTACATCCTTTCTGTTGGTCTTCTGTCAGGTAACTCTATAATGTAGTTCACATCATTTACTTTCTAATCACTTTGTACAGTCCTGCCCACTCAGCCTGCAGCTTGTCTTTCTGCACCAGAATAAGCACCATGATTTCCTGACCCACCATGTATGAGTGAGCTCTGGCTCTGTGGTCATACCACAATTTTGTTTCTGTTGGGCAGCTGCCAGGTTGCTCTGGGCTGTCCCCATAAGCTGCTTCAGCCTTTCCTTAAACCTAAGGACATAATCCACTATGGGAGTTCCCTGGATGGTGTGCTTGCCTTTCCAGTCCTCCCAGATCAAGTCTAGGGGCCCACATACCCAGCTTCCATATAAGAGTTCGAAAAGGGAATATCCTGTTGACCCTTGGGGCACCTCCCTGAATGCATACAACAGGTGGGGAAGGTATTTCTCCCAGTCCCTTCCATGCTTTTCAGCAAATGCCTGGAGCATTGACTTCAGGGTACCATTGAATCTTTCCACAAGCCTATTGGCTTGTGGGTGATATGGTGTCATGCATCTCTGCACCACCCCACACTTCTCCCATAAACATTTCATCTGGTCCGACATGAAGGAACTCCCTCTATCAGTGATAACCTCCTGCAGAAATTCAACATGGGAGAAAATCCCAAGTAAGGCATCTGTCACTTTGTCTGTCCTCAGTGAGGACAGGGTGACTGCTTCTGTGTACCAAGTGGCATAATCCACCACAGTCAGGATGAATCTCTTCCCTGAGGAACTGGGGGTATTTAAAGGCCCCACAATATCCATGCCCACCCTCTATAATTGCTCCTTCACTATGGGCAATGAAATTAGGGCAGTTTGGGTTTTCTTGGCTGCCTTCCCTATTTCTTGGCACCGGTGACAAGACTTACAATATTCCTTCACCTGCTGGGTGAAGTTAGGCCAATAGAAATTCTGGACCAACTGCTGCATAGTGCACACAATTCCCAGATGATCAGACAAGGGAATATCATGTGCAATCTAGAGCAACTGCTCACGATACCCTTGGGGAATGACAAGCTGCCAGCTTTGCATCCCTTCCTCTGTCTGCACAGCCTGAGTATACATAAGTCCATTTTCCCAATAAACCTTGTGTCTTCCATCACCTCCCTGTGCACCATCAGAGTCTGCCCAAGCCCTCAGCTTCCCTAGACTAGGGTTACTACCCTGAGCACCTGCAAACCCCTCACACATTCCCAAGGCATGGGACAGGTCCCCTTCAGTCTCTAAACTAGGGTCCCTAGCACTAGGGTCAGGACACTCAGGATCACTGTCATCCCTAACCCTCTGGTAATGGGTCACTTCTCCCTCCTCAGAGTAACCCTCCGTAGCGGTGTGGTTGACTGCTACTGGAGAAATTTCTACCCCCTTTTCATTAATCTCCAAATCAGGAGACACAGGCTGGGGAACCAGCCTCCCAGTAGTTTCTACAATGGCTTCTGTGGGGTTCAGGGAACTACCATTTTCCCTTGCTATTTGGCTACAGGTAACTGTACACACCACCTCTTGTTTGAGATTGCTGCCCAGGATCACATCAACTGCTAAGGTTTTGGCTACAGCCACCTGTTGCACAGTTCCCCCTGTTTCACCCCAGTCTAGGAGAACACTAGCAAGGGGCAATGTTTTCTCTTCACCAGTAAAGTCCTGTACAGTGATGTATTTATTGGGTATAAGCTGACCTGGCTCTACTAGATCCCCTTTTACCAAGGTCAGGGAGGCCCCTGTATCCCTTAACCCTTGTGTCTGTACATCATTCATCATGACTGGGTGTATGTGCTCCCTCATGTTCACAGGCATGCTTCCAGGGACACACAAACAATCCACTTCTTTTCTAGCCCCCTGTTGTGTATTGCTCACCTTTTTGGGACACTGTCTAGCAATATGCTCAGTTTCTTTACACAACCAACATTAATTTCTTCCATCAGAGAAATCATTTCTCTGAAATCTGGGGCTAACTGGTTTCAGTGGAAGCAGTGAGGGTTTTAGCTTCCCTGAAGGTGTGCTTTCCCCTTTCTACACTGCCATGCCCACCCCATTCGCTCTCAGAACAGGTCTGCTCTTGGCATAGCGGTCCAAGAGTTCAGCAGCCTCTTGCACTGTTTTGGGATCTCAGCCCTCCAGCCAGGTTTTCAGCTCTGTTGGGCCTGCCCAGAAAAACTGTTCTAACAAAATCACATTTTTTAATTTCATCGATAGAGTTTGCTTTAATTCCTTCCCACCAAAGTTTTAAAAACTGATGTTTTTTCATGGCTAACTCCTCATAGCTCATGTCAGGTCTTCTCCTGATCTTACGGAATTTAACTCTGCATGATTCAGTAGTTAATTCACATTTTTTTAACAGTGCAGCTTTGTTTGCTGTAATCATCACTGTCCTCATTATTGATTTGACCCAATGCATCCCGTGCTTTCCCAGTAAGTATCGGGGATAGCTGGAAGCTCCAGGACTCACTAGGAATTTTAGCCTGAATACAAACTTTTTCAAAAGAATTTAAAAAGGCATCCTTATCCTCCCCCTCTTTAAATTTGGCTATCAATTTGGAATTCAATTTGTAACCCAGTCCTGTAGTCCCAGTTAAACCCAAGCCACTTACCTGCTCTGGTGCTGCTGGTTGGAGTCGTATCTTCTCCAGTTCATGTTGCCTCTGGCTCTCATGCTCCTTATGGTCAGCATCTCGCTGTTCTCATTCTGCCTCTCTGCATTCTCGCTCTGCCACTCAGCATTCTTGCTCCCTCTGTTCCTTTGCAGCTCACTGTTCTCGCTCTCCCTCTTGGCGGTCTCGCTCAGCCTTCTCCTCTGTAGCTCACTGTTCTCACTTCTCTTCTCTTCTCCCGGGAACTCCAGCTCCATTCTGCGCAACTCAATCTGCAGCCTGAGTACTTCTGGATCCAGGATACTGCTGACCTTCCCCTGCTGCTGTGGTCCTTCACTGACAGTGGCCCTGTTGCCCTCTGCATCGGATTTGGACACTGCTATGGCTGCTAGCCCTTCCACATTCAAGGTTCAGTCCCTTACAGTCACTGTCTGTGACTCGATGCTCTGGGAATCCGCTACCATCAGGGCATCCACAAGGTTCTGCATGGTGGCTTTCACCTCGAACGGGACTCCTATGTCCCTGCACAACTGCTTTAAGTAGTCTACAGTGTGCCCACTGTAGTTGGAAGCCATATTCTTCCCTAACTACACCTACTCTGACTTGCACTTTAGAAAAAAATAAAACAGGTAGGAACATGACCGTAAACCAAGTGATATAGTTCTGTCTCCTTTTTTAATAAAAATAAATCACTGCCTTTTTCTTTCTTTGCAAGTGAGCTGACAGTCTTAAGCTGACACACTGAACAATAAAAGCTTGTAATACTAAACTTATCAACACCACTACCAACCAATCTGTCACAACCCCAGTCAGCAGGTCGGGCCCTCTGCTCCCACAGTGCCAACCTCTGAGTGCAGTATTGTGAACAGGAAATAGAAACAGGGTAACCCTCCTGTCTGTTTTGTGGGTTTGAATCAACTTTTGGTCTCAAGTTTCTGGAGGGATTCAAACTGTGAACCTCTTGCTAGCATACCCAATGTACAGGCTCTGATAATTCTGCTCTTTGGTTGGGGGGCAGATATCTTTCACCTATGGGCACCTAACCAGGTGTACAAAATGAACCCTTAAGCACTTTATTAAAGACCTCAGACAAACTCTTACCTTTTTCCCAGTTTGGTAAAACCAGCAAGCCTTGCACAGAGTCAGCTTTAGACATATATGCTTCACTTGTCAAAAAAATAATTTCAAAGGCACACCAAGTAGTCTCTTAAAATGAGATGTTTACTTAAAAATAGATTAAAATGCAAAGTGTAAAACACAGAACAGTGTATCACAAAAATGTGCACTCACTTTAAAAGAATAAGGTTTAAAAGTGCAATTTCCTACAAACCATACACTTAGACTTATCTAATGTATTCTTCTAATTTTACAGTGCTGAAAGATGTTGTAGCTTCAGAGTCCAAACATGTGTGTGTCTAAAGGTCAGTTACAGCATAATTAAAAAACTGTCTTGACCCTGCCTTTTTCATGATGTCACCTAGCTCCTCCTCTGTTTATTAAAAATGATACAATCAAGATGTCTTGTCAAGCAGGAGATAAATTAATTAAGGTGACCTCATCAGAAACTTATTTTCTCACATGACTTCCCAATCCGGTCTGTAATTTTCCAAGTTCTTTCTTTCATCCATGAGCAGCATCCTACTCTTAACAGACATCAAAGAACATTTATGATGTAGCACCTACATGACATAACCTGTATTCTCCCTCTAAACATCATAAATGTTTATGGTTTCCAGCCTAGCAGCTGGCAGCTACAATTAAGCTAGATAAACAGGAGATCCTTAATTTAGGTCTCTTCTAGCCTTTAATTATCTCCTGGCTTTTATCTTTTAGCTGAAACCTGGGGGGGGGGGTGTTAACCCACAGGCTGTCTCAGCATGTTTCATGAGAGACACTCAATAACACATTTTTATATTACAAAAATCATAGATTGATCAGAACCAGCTGTCCAAGCATCACAATATCTTCTGCTTGTATTTCTTGTTGAGCAGCTCCACCATATAATTAAGCCAAAATACATGACAGTGTATGAGTTATACAAGGATTTACCCACAAATGGTGTAGTTTGGTCATAAGGCCTCAGACCAAGTGACTAAAACACATGAGAAGTGGGTAAATCTCAGCATAATCTCATCCTGCAATGGGTTGTTATGATTATTCGATTGGCAATTTAATTTACTGTAAAAGATACATCCTTCCACAATTAAACAGTGTTCTATTGTAGCACACAATATTGTTACATTTGAACACCACCTCATAAGTTTCTGTTCCCTCCCCCCACACACACACATATGCACATTTAATGGGTTTTGTAATTTTTTAATGTTTGCATGTTTTTTTTTCCTGATGTGTGGGGGGAAACAAGTGTGGTGGCAGCAGGTGAGGTGTGGGTGATAGTGCAGAGAGAATGCATTCCAAGTGGTGGCTGCTGTCATAGCAGATCATGAAAAAGAGAGACATGCAGTTGAGTAGCAAGCATGTTAAAGGGTCTGGGATTGTTTCATGTTTAAATTTATGCAGGAAATTGGACTGTTAGGATGGTGCTGTTTCTTGTAGATTTTCAGAACAATGGGGGTTTCAGCTTGTGTGATTGGGTAGTGGCAGTATATTTTTGTGTAGATATCTGTGGTTCTGACCACGTGAACAGCTTTGCAGGTTGGGAAAATTGGGCAGAGTGAGAAAAAGCAATTTTGCCAAGTATATTTTCAGCCCAAAGCAGATGGTGGAAATGTGAGATATGCTGTTTTTAGGCAATAGTTACATTTGCAAGGCTGCAGTATCTCTTTTTATGGCTGCGTGGGCAGGGCTTTGCAAACGTTATGCCAACATCTGAGAAGAGCACTGTGGAAGCACGTGACCAGACCACTGTCTGGTGTGCTTTCACTGTGCTGTGGCACAGTTTCCAGTACTTGTTTTTATGCGGCCCTTCCTTTCCACCTGCCGAATAAACACACCCACTTTGGGGCACTTCTTTTTGTTCTGCAACTGCGGAAGTGATGGATGCCATGCACAATATGGCGGCGCTGAATCATACAGTGCATGTGCAGTATTGGCGCATGTGCTGTTCAATCAGCACCAACACCTTATGCATGGCAATGCTTGTATAAGCTCAGAGCAGCAGTATCGCTCTGACCAGAGTTTGTTTAGCAAGATTGTGACACTACCGACAAAACAAGTTGGCAGCTGAATGGAGCATTTCTGTTCGGGGAAAAAGTGTACTGATTTTTAGTTGTGTAAATTGGCTCACTAGTACTTTATGCATGGGTAATGCAGGATTTATCCATGCCTAAATTGACAGAGAACCAATCAGGTAACAGGATTTTTTGTAATCCATTGTATAATTAACCACATTTACTTTCCTTACCACAGAGTATGGACCATTCCAGGTTGCCTGCAATTAATTTTGCTTGACTGGGATTAGCACCATCACACACTGTCTGACTTTGTACTCCCAGGATTGGGCTCCACAATTCTACCATGTTTATTTTGTCTCTTGTGCAGTGGCTAGGTGTTCCTTGGTGACATACTCAATTACATTTTTGACTTGACAAGCACATTCACACTCCCATTCATCAAAACTCTGTAGACTCCTGTGGGACTTCTCTTTTGGAGAATACAGTATGTGATAAAAGCCTGCCCTAGTTTCATTTATGTTGGCTGTCAAATGTTTCTGGCATTGTTTTAAATGTGGAAGAAAAATGTTCAAGTAAACCACTAGTCTTAGGGTGGTAAAAGAATGATAGGAATGATAGGAAAACTACATGTCCACAGCCTAGAAAGGCCAATAGGATTTGACCATTTCCTAACCTTCCCTGTATCCTGTACATCCTTTATTTGTCATATATATGTCCAATCTGTTTTTAAATAAACCCATACTATCACTCTGTATCACTTATGTTGGTAGCTTAGTCCATGCCTCAACCACCCTTTGGTTAAACCATTGTCTTCTATTATTCCCCTTGAACTGCTCTCCCATAAGTCTCAGGTGGTAACCCCTAGTTAATCTTTCAGTCTCTCTACCTTCAAGTGCCAATCATTTGCACAGATCCTAATTCTGTTTTGCCTTATATACCAAGCACAGACCCCCTCGAAATCTTCTGTATGTTAATGAGTACATGTTTAACACCTCTGATCTCTCTGGGTGCACCAAACCTTCCTTTCCCTTCACCATTCTCTTTGCCCTCCTTTGCAGCCTCTCCAACCTATCTGTAGCCTGTCTACTCTGAGGTGCCCAGAACTGGACATAATACTCTCTATGTAGCCTCACTAATGCACAATACAATGGCATGACAACCTTCTTATCCCTGCTCTTTACATTTCTCGCTATAAAGCTCATCATTCCATTCCCCCTTTTTATTACCACACTACAGTGTCTATCAAATTTGAGATCCTTTGTTATTATAATACCAAAATCTCTTTGTTCATCTACTGACTGCAGTTGTTCTCCATTTAAAAAGTATATGGCTTCAATGTGTTTTTTTTCCCCCAAATGCATTATTTTACATTTATTGATGTTAAATTCCAGCCCCTTATTGGTGGCCCATGTTGTAACAGCCTGAATCTCATTCTGAAAATGTCTGGTATCTATGCTGTTATTTACCAAGGCCCCCATTTTGATGTAGTCAGCGAATTTACTAAGCCAAGCTGTAGTACCATATACAAATGATGCCACAAATATGTTAAACTGCAAGGGTCACAATACTCACCCCTGCAGTACCTGACTCATCACCTCTATCCAGTCTGAAAAGAATCCCCTCAGTGCCACACTCTGTCTCCTACCACTAAGCCAGGATACCACCCATCAAAGAATGTGAGGATCCGTGCCTTGCTTTTTGAGAATGTCCAGTAGCTTGCTGTGTGATACTGTGTCAAAGGCATGAGAAAAGTCCATATACAGCACATCCACAGGAATCCTCTGATCCACTGCCCTACCCACAGGCTCAAAGAAACTACTCAGGTTAGTGAGACATTCCTTCCCCTCCCTGAACCCATGCTTGTTTTGGTCCACTTGACCTGAATTTTTGAGATGATCCATAAGATTGTCTTTTATTATACCCTCCAATATCTTACAGAGTATGGGCATTATACTAACCAGTCTATAATTCCCCAAAATTCCTCTATCTCCTTTTTTGTGTATCGGTATTACAGTTGCCTTTGTCCAATCCTCCACCACCACACCTGTATCAAGGGATTCCTGAAAGATGACTGCTATTGGCAATGCTATGTACTCTGCAGTATTCTTAACTAAAGCTGGATGTAAACCATCGGGCCCCTCAGATGTATTGGTATTCAGATTTTTAAGTCTTGTAGTGATATCATCAACATTTATCCTTATATTACATAGTCCTAAATCACTTGTATTCCTGCATATACCACCATCCCTAGGTTTGTTCATACTGGTAAAATACTTATTCAGCTCATTAGCTTTTTCTCCCTCCTCTGTTACCTCTTTACTCTGTACCTACAAAGGTTCCACCTGTATTTTCAGTTTTTTCAATCCCCCAGGATAATTAAAAAAAGGCCTTCTTAATGTCCTTAGTTTTTATTGCTAAATTATATTCATATCTTCTTTTGGCTTTTCTAATCAGTATCTTACACTCTTTAACCCTTTTCCTATATACACTTCAAGCCTCACTAGTGTATTACTCCCTAGCCATGTGATAGGCTGTTTTTTTTTTTGTTTAAATGCTTTTTTAATGGTTTTGGAGAACCAGTTTGGTATTCTTCCTTTAGCATTACATTTTTCCATTATGAGGATATACCCTTTTGAACATTCAAGCAGCCTGCTTTTTAAATGGTCCCATTTTTATTGTAATGGTGACACCGTAAATTCAGCTTTCCCATCCCAAACTTTAAGACAGTTCTTTATTTTGTTATAATTGGCCCTATTATAACATTTTAACACAGTGACCACACTCTGCTTCTTGTGTTGGAATTTCATTTCAAATTCTATTATGTTATGGTCTGATCCAAGCAACGGTTCCCTGACCCTACATTTGCATACTACCTCCTCCATATTTGTCATAAGTAAGTCTAAAGTATTACTTGCCCTTGTATTTTCAGTCACATAGTTGTTATATCCCATGTCTTCATTAATTCAAGAAATTGCTTCTCCATATTCATATCTGCCATCATCGTTTCCCTGTCTATCCCTGGGAAGTTGTAATCCCCCAGTAAAAATACCATCCCTTTCTCACACTGTTCTCTTAAGACTTCAAAAAAACTCATGCAATGCCCATTACTCATTGATGGCACCCTATAGCATAGCCCCGTTCTAATCTTGCTAATCCTTTGTGAAAGAAGCTCAAACCAAAGTTGTTCATTTGCAAATAAAGTTTCATCTGTGATCAACTTGGCCTCAATCCCCTGTCTAATATATACTGCTAGATCTCATAGAAACATAGAAACATAGACTTTGACGGCAGATAAGGACCGCTTGGCCCATCTAGTCTGCCCATTTCCCTACCTACAGGATAGGCCGTAGATCCTAGTTAACCAACAGCCTATTTCTTCCTACCCCCCACAAGAATTGCCTTATGTCTGTCCCATGCATTCTTGAATTCTCCACAGTTTTAGACCCCACAACCTCCTCAGGAAGGCTGTTCCATGCATACACTACCCTTTCTGTGAAATAATACTTTCTCACATTGCCCCTGAACCACCCTCCTTCTATCTTTAAATTGTGTCCCCTTGTTCTTGCAAGTCTCTTTTTCTGAAAGATGCTACCCTCTTGGACTTTGTTGATTCCACTGAGGTACTTAAAAGTTTCTATCATGTCCCCCCTCTCCCGTCTTTCTTCAAGGGTATACATATTAAGCTCCTTTAGTCTCTCCTCATACGGCTTCTCTTGCAGACCCTGCACCATTTTAGTTGCCCTCCTCTGGACTACCTCTATCCTGTCTATGTCCTTAGGGGATGGGGTCTCCAGAACTGGACACAGTACTCCAGATGGGGTGTCACCAACTGTCTGTACAGAGGGATAACAACTTCCTGTTTTCTGCTGATGATGCCTCTCTATACATCCCAGTATACCCCAGCCCTCCCTACTGCCTTCTCACATTGCTTGCTAACCTTAAGGTCATCTGATATGATTACCCCAAGGTCTCTTTCCTTTTTTGTTGTTGTTACTACCTCCCCCACCCATTGTGTATTCTTCCCCTGGGTTCTTGTTTCCCAGGTGCATTATTTTGCACTTTGCATTGAATCCTAGCTGCCATACTTCTGACCATTCCTCCAACCTTGCCAAGTCCCTTTTCATCCTTTCCATGCCTCCTTGTGTATCAACCCTGTTGCAGATCTTTGTGTCATCTGCAAAAAGGCATACTTTTCCTTCCAGTCCCTCTGCAATGTCACTGATGAAGACATTAAAAAGGACTGGACCCAATACTGAACCCTGTGGTACCCCACTAGTAACTTCTTTTTCTTCAGAGTGGACTCCATTTACAATTACCTTCTGTGTCCTGTTGTGCAGCCAATGTTTTACCCAGGCTACCACCTTGGGACCCACTCCCAGGCTGGTTAATTTGACTATTAATCTTTTGTGTGGGACTGTGTCAAATGCCTTGCTAAAGTCTAGGTAGGCCATGTCCAGAGCCCCTCCCTGGTCTACTACTTTGGTCACCCAGTCAAAGAAATCTATTAGATTCGTCTGACATGACTTTCCCGCTGTGAATCCATGTCCTCTTGGGTCCTGTGCTCCACTGGCCTCTAGGTACTCAACTATTCTTTCCTTCAGAAGTGACTCCATCACTTTCCCTACCACAGAGGTCAGACTGACAGGTCTGTAGTTTCCTGCCTCTGTCTTGGTCCCACTTTTGTGAAGGGAATCACATCTGCCTTCCTCCAGTCCTCGGTACTACACCTATCCTCCCATGATTTATTAAAAGAGTAGCCAGTGGTTTCACTAGTTCCTCCCTTAATTCTTTTAGAATTCTGGGTGAATTCCATCAGGACCCATTGCTTTGTCCACCTTCAGTTTTAGGAGTTCTTGCAGAACCCTTTCTTCTGTGAAAGGACTGGGATCAACCCCTATCAAGAGTGCTTCTGTTAATTGGATTAGGCACTTCCCCTCCTCTTTTGTGAATACTGAGCAGAAATATTCATTCAGTATCCTGCTTTTCACTGTCCCCTCTGCCCACCCACCGTTCATTCTATTCAACCTCACTATCCCTCCTTTGTCTTTCTGCCGCTGATGTACCTATAAAGGTTTTATCCTCCTTCTTAACTGAGTTGGCTATCTCTTCCTCAGTTTGGGCCTTTGCTATTCTGACTTCCCTGCTTCCTTCTGCCTTAACTGGTACAGCTCTCTGTCCTGCTCCTTCTGTGTTTCCTTATACTTCCGAATGCTATCTTTTTCTTCCTGACTTTCACAGCCACTTCTTTTGAGAACCATAGTGGCTTTTTCTTTCATTTTGATTTGTTTATTTTCTTCACACAAAGGCTTGTTGCCTCTGTGATGGCAGTTTTGATGATTCCCCATTGTTGCTCCACACCTCCTTCTAGCCTGTTTGCTAGTGCTTTTCTGAGGCACTCTCCCATCTTGCCAAAGTCAGCTCTCCTACCTTTACCTGTATCTCTATCCTTGTTGAATAACTGAAAACCCTTGATATTCCTGTCCCAGTTCTTACTGTCCCACCATGTTTCAGTGATGCAACAAAGATCAAACAAAGGAATGAGGTAAGTTTCCACACCTCACACTTTTCCTACAGACGTGTCGTATGGACTGACATAAAATGTGTGTACTGATCAGACAAAATCTCTTTAGAAAATCACACATCAGTGAACATCCCAAGCAGTTCATCAGCAACCTTTCCTGTCTCTATATAGGACATGGTCATAGCCTCTTGGTACCGGGTTTCATTATTTATGGCCAGTAGTATATAACTCCTGCCTCTGCAACCCAGGGTGCTGAGTAGCTCCCCAATGTGTACAGTAACCTTCTGAAGGGTACCCCAATTGGATACTGGGTGAATATAGCACCACAATTACAATGCTACAAAAACCACACAGTACAAAGTGTGAAAACATTCAGAGTGACAGAGTTATAGCAGCGTATGGAATTACCATTACCCCTGTTGCAGACTGAAAAGTAGAGGAAGGGCTCAAGAAGGCTGTGCTGCTGTGCCTGGTTGAGCCGTTCCCATGGTGGAGTGCCTAGGGCAGCAGCACATACACAGTTGGGAAACCTGGAACCATGGTTCAGTCCCCCCCAGGTCTCCCTTGCTGCAACTTTTGCCGGCATGTTTTTTTTTAAATAAAACTTCCCCCCTCCTGAGTTTCTCCCCATCCTCAAAGTCTGCCTGCTCCCTGGAATTTTGTTATTTAAGTTCCTGGGGGTTTGGGGTGCATTGCGTGGAACAGGTGATCATTTCGCCCAACTGTTTTTGTGCCATGCTGTTTCACTGCGACATTTTCAACCACGCCATTTTGGCATATGGTGATTTGACCCCGTGCTCCTCAATTTTAAGTATGGGAATTAAAGTTGACTTAGCCTTGCCCACAACCTTTCTTGTGTATTGGCACTGTGGACAAGACAAGTCCAGCAGTAGTCTGACACATCTTTAAAATACTGGGCCAACAAAAAATTGCTCAAAAGCTACCTTTTTGTTTGACATACTCTCAGGTGTCCTGAGAAAGGAATGCCATGGCCAGGAGCTGCTTTCTGTACTCCCAAGGGACCACTACCTGCCTGAACACACCCTCTTCTGGCCTCTCCCTTAGGCACCCTCTCTCTCTCTCTACAGTAACCCAATCTCCAAGTATACCTGCTTTTTATGTTCTCCCTCAGTCACTGTCAGTCCTGGCTGCTTGAACCGTCATAATGTACTCACTTTTACAATGGAAGACCTGCTCATAGCTGGGGTCTCCACTGTTAGTAAGGGTGGCCCTGAACTGTGTCTCAGAGCTAGTCCATCAGCCACTCTGGCCACTTCTTCTGCTGCTTAGGTAGGAGTTGCTTCTTGCTGCACTGCCCCCTCTATTTCCACAGTAGCCTGTCTCTTTTCCTGATTACGAGTAGTGACATGGGCAATATTTTGGGAGGGCTAAAGTCCGTGTTTTAATGTGGGGGTATTAGCTTCTCCCAGATCTTATACATAAGCTAGCCAACTTCTGTTAAACTCCACTTGGAGCATTTCAAAATCTGTGTGCTTTGGGAAATAACTTTTGGACTTCAGTGCTTTGTCTCACATCTGTCTGGGGCTCCTCTGTGCTCCTTTCCCCTACAGCACTTGGCTGGTATGGTCAAGCTTTTTGTTCTTTCTTTTTTTGCCTTTCTTTCTTTCTTTCTCATTCTTTCTTGTGCCCCTTATTTATTTTCCTTCCTTCCTTCCTTCCTTCCTTCCTTCCTTCCTTCCTTCCTTCCTTCCTTCATTCCTTCCCTTTGTTGGATGTGTTCTTCCCCCTTTCTGCTCCACTTGTTACCCCCCTCCATCTTATTGTCTCCCTGTCCCATTTTCTGATCCTTCCTTTATTCATTATTGTCCCCCCACACACTTTTTTGTTTCTCTTCTGTTACCTCATCTTCCATGTCCTGTTGGCTCCGTGTTATGTTTGTTTCTCCTTGGGGTCCACCTTCCTGCTGCCACCACTGCTCCTTGTACCTGACAGGAGGCTTCCTGGGTGTGATGACACCAGTTGCACTCAGCTTTTTCTTCCAAGCCTCTAATGTAGCACCTCAGCACTTCGTCCTCACCACCTTTCTCCCATTGGGCATGGCCATAAACGGCTCCTTCTCATTATGGAGTCTTTCTCCCTGCCTGTTGATTTGCCTATTGCATTACTGCAGTAGACCTTCATGGAGTTTCTTCACTCGCCTGGCCTTGGTGGACTACTTTGTTCTGAATCATCTCCAATGTATTTTATTTTTTCCTAGTGCAATTATCTCCTTTATTGTCTGCACTGCCTTTATTCCTTCCTGCTAGCAGTGTCTTAAATTGGTCATCATACTTAGCACCATACCTCTCATTCCTCATTCTTGCACATCTGGAAAGGGCTGAATATATAATCCTGGATAACCAGCTACAATCGAGGATATGTCTTACAGGCAGCATTATCTGCTCTAGAAGTCTCTTATTGTGGTTCTTGGTGTGACAAGCATTTTTTTGATGGAGACCTAGTCTGTTGCATTCCTGTCTGCAATGTTAAGGTTTCCAGTTCCTACTTTTGGCATTCTATATGGCACATTTTGCTGGGACTGGGTTAAAGCCTTTTGAGTCCCCATCAGGGATGTCTCTGCAACTCTGGGATGGTTGAGTGGTATGCTCAGTGCTTGGCGACTCCCTTTTTCCTTAACCCTTCTGGCCTGTTTCTCCTACCTTGCTCCAGGAAGCCAGAAGGGGAAGGATCCATATTCATTTCCATCTAAAGAGGCCAGAAAGGGAAGGATCCAAATTAATTTCAGTGTAGTGCAGTAACTGCTCATTGCCATTTTTGTTTTAAACCTACATTTGTGTGCTTTTAGTGGTGCTGTTTTCCTTTGCTGTCTTTACTTGGAATTGTTTTGGGGCTATTGAAAATGTGAAACCTAGTTTGGTGTGCTTTTAGCGGTGCTGTTTTTCTTTGTTGTCTTTTCTTTGAATTGTTTTGTAGCTGTTGAAAATTTAAAACCTAGTTTGGTGTGCTTTTAGTGGTGCTGTTTTCCTTTGCTGTCTTTATTTGCTGCCAATTTTGCCCTCCCTTCCCCACCCCCACTCTTAATTATATGCCCTGCTAAATCTGATTGACAGGAGCCAAGCACAGGGAATAGCAGGGGTTCTGGAGTAGGAGGGGCATAAGGGGGAGAAGCCTGCCCTCGGCACAAGTGTTTTGATTAATTTGTTGTTGTTGTTTCCTTCTTTAAAAAAAATCTGAGGATTGGTGGCAGGATTTTCAGGACAGTAAATTAATAAAGAAGGAACTACAAGTAGCACTTCAGTAACAGATAACTACTGGAGTAGCAGTATAAGTGCAGTATAATGTGGGGAGTAGTGCAATGCTGTGGATGTGGGGCAGCCATATTCAGGCAGACCTTCTGGAAGCTGAGGTGCTGTCCTATCTGCAGGCATCTCTCTGGACTGTGGGATGAGGTAGCCAGACTCAGAGTGGAAGTAAACTGGGTCAGGAGTACCTTCACCCCTATCCAGAGACCACCCAGTCCCATGCCGCTGCCTCAAAAGATGCCAAGAATGAGGAGCACTTGGCTGATGGTGGGCTTTGGGATGATTAGGGTGGTTGGGCAGAGGCACATCCAAAATCCTAGTTGACTCCAGAACTCATATGCTGCACTGGCAAATGGGGACAACCAAACAGAGGTACCCAGAGAAGTGGGAGGGAAAGATGTGGAGGTCAACTGAGGAGGTGACCTCATTGGGGAGAGCAGTGGATCCCAGAGGAGGAGGAAGTGAATTCTGGTGGGGGACTCTATCATAATAGGCATCCAGCTAGGAACACATGAGGGGGAGGACAAGGAGGTGAGGTGCCTACAAGGTACCATGGCATGGAGGGATGGGAGGAAGATCCTGGAGATCACCAGGAAGGCAAAAAGGTAGGGTGAGCTGTATGTCATTATCCACCTAGGTACTAATGACCTTGAAAATGGGGAGCCTAAGGAAGTTCAGGAAGAGTTTAGGAAACTGGGGAGGGGTCTCAAGCAAGCAGCTTCATCTGTCATCTTCTCAGAAGTACTCCCTGTGAAAGTCATGGGAGAGTGTAGGAGCACATGCACCAGGAACTTTAACACCTGGATGAAGAATTGGTGCTGCAAGGAAGGGTTTGGATTCATTGGTGACTGGGAACCCACCTGGAGGTATGGGGACTTGTTCAAGCTTGATGGCCTGCATCCATCCTGGATGGGAATCCAAGCACTCAATGATAAGTTTAAATGTTACATGGACAAGCATTTAAACTAGCCAAGGGGGGTGGCAGGCCAGCAAGAAGGGTACCTAATTGCCCACTCTCCACAGCTAGCAGTGGAACCAGTGAACAGGAGGAGGGGATATCTCTACAAAGCAGTGTACAAAAGATGGAGGTAAGCACCCAAAGGGTGGATAGGCAGAAAGGGGGCAAAATTCAACAGAAAGGCAGACAGCAGGAAGAACCAGGGATAAAGGATAACCAGAAAGAGGGCTGGGGTAGAACAGTTAAACAGTCCAGGGAGTTCATATCATGGAAAGTCATGTGTGCCAATACCATAAGCCTTAGCAACAAGATGGAGGATCTGGAGATTGCCATGGTGCAGTCTGACCTGGACATTATGGCCATCACAGAGACATGGTATAATGATAACCATGACTGGGAGATGACCACACTCGGCTACAACATATTCGGAAGAGACAGGGCAGGCAGAAAGGGAGGAGGAATGGCACTTTATGTGAAAGATGACATAAAGACTGCAGAGATCCAGGAGGAACAAAATGGGAAGGAGATAATATGGATTAAGCTAGAAAGGAAAATGGGGTCATCCATCCACACAGAGGTAGTCTATAGACCACAAGCTCAGGTGGCAGAAACAGACAGGGAGTTGATGCTAACCATCCAAAGGATGGCAGATAAGGGAAGGGGGTGCTAGTTGGAGACTTCAATATTTCAGACGTGGACTGGAGCCTCCCAGCAGCAGCATCAACCTTGAGCAGATTTATCCTGGACTCCCTTCAAGGTGCCTTCCCTAAGCAAATGGTCATGGAACCAACTCAGCAGAAGGCAATACTAGACCTCGTGCTCACAAACAGGGACAGTGTGATAGGGGTAACAATGGGGTAGCACCCGGGGAACAGTGACCACCAGTCACTGTGGTTTGAAATCACAGAAGGAACAGAACCAAACTGCTCAAAAACATGTATCCTGGATTTTAGGAGGGAAGACTTTGGGAAAATGGGGACATGCTTAAAAGAGGCACTAATGGGAATGGGGAGGGAATTGGGGGGGAGGAACAGTGGGCAATATTTAAAACAGGGATTACAAGGGCAACAGAATTATGCATTAAGCAGGTTAGCAAGGGGAAAAGGAAGAGGAAGCCATTATGGTTTTCCAGGGAAGTAGCAGAGAAAGTGAAAGCCAATAAAATTGCATTCCGGCAATATAAAAAGACACAGGCAGAAGGAGATAGGGAGAAGTACAAGAAGAAGCAAAGGGAGGCAGGTAGGTCAGTAAGGGAAGCAAAAGCTCAGACAGAAGAGTGCATCGCAAAATCAGTGGGTACAGGGGACAAAACCTTTTACAGGTACATAAGTGGAAAAAGAACGGTAAAGGAGGGATAGTGATACTGAAGGGAGAGGATGGGGGCCATGTGGAGGATGACAACAATAAAGCTGATATACTGAACAGATATTTCTGCTCAGTCTTTACAGAGGAAGAGGAGGGTAATGGGTCTGAAGGGAGTACAAGGGGTGAGAACAGTGCAGAAATGACACAAGTCCCTTTACACAGGAAAGGGTCCTAAAGGAACTGGAAGGAATAAGAGTTGATAAAGCAATGGGGCCAGCTGGGGTTCACCCCAGGGTCCTAAAGAAACTAAGAGAGGTGGTGGCTGAACCTCTGGCAATCCTGTTTAGCCGATCACTGGAAACAGTGGAGGTACCCAAAGACTAGAGAACAGCAGATGTAGTCCCCTTTAAAAAGATGGAAACAAAGATGAAACAGGGAACTACCTGTACAGATCAGTCAGCCTGACCTTGGTAGTGAGAGATCATGAAAGCACTACTGAAGGAGAGATTGGTGGAACATCTGGTTGCCAGTGGACTACAGGACCCAAGGCAACATGTTTGTACCTGGGGGATGGCACGCCAGACCAGCCTCATTTAATTTTTTGACTGGGTGACAAGGGAGGAG
This sequence comes from Neoceratodus forsteri, assembly GCA_016271365.2. Lineage (NCBI taxonomy): Eukaryota > Metazoa > Chordata > Ceratodontiformes > Ceratodontidae > Neoceratodus > Neoceratodus forsteri. The sequence continues at coordinate 1,342,954,671 of CM057449.1, read as the reverse complement.
GATCAGGGGAGGCAGTGGACATGGTCTATCTGTACTTCAGCAAGTACTTTGACACTATGCTACATAGAAGGCTATTAAGCAAACTGGGGAATATGGGAGTGGCCAGGACAGTAGTGTGGTGGGTGGGTAACTGATTGGGAGACAGGACACAGAGATTGGTGGTAAAGGCTGTCACTCCATAGAGGGAAGAGTGCCAGTGGGGTACCACAGGGATCAGTGCTTGGACTGGTCCTATGCAACGTCTTCATCAGTGACATTGTGCAGGACCTAGAAGACAGAATTTCCCATTCGCTGATGACATGAAGCTCTGTAACAGAGTGGACATGCCAGAGGGTGTAAACAGAATGCAAAGGGACCTGCAGAAGCTTGAAGAATGGTCAAGGGTTTGTCAGGTGAAATTCAACTCAAAGAACTGCAAGATAATGCATATGGGGCACAAAAATCCTGGAGCAACATATTAGTTGAGGGGTGAGGATATAGCGTGCACCAAACAGGAAAGAGACCTTGCGGTTATCATCTCTGATGACCTCAAGGTAGGGGAAACAGTATGATAAGGCAGCAGGTAAAGAATGCTGGGATGCATAGGCAAAGGCATCAGCAGCAGAAAAAGGGAAGCCATAATTCCACTATACAAGACAATAGTGAGGCCCTACCTAGAGTACAGTGTACAGTTCTGGAGACCTTACCTACATGAGGACATAGACAGGGTAGAGAAGGTTCAGATGAGGGCAACAAAGATGGTACAGGAATTGCATCACAAGTCCTATGAAGACAGGCTGAAGGACTTGGATATGTACTCCCTGGAGGAGAGGAGGGAGAGATGGGTTATGATAGACATACAAGTTTACAGGGAGGAACAGGGTTCAGAAATACACTATTGTCCAGTGAAAAAGATGTTCCAGGACTAGAAGGCATGGGATGAAGTTGGAGGGAGGGTTATTCAGAGGAAACATGAGGAAGAATTTCTTCACAAAAATGGTGGTGGACTAGTGGAACACCCTGTCAGAGGAGGTTGTGGGGGCTGAAAAAAATCACAGGATTTAAGAATACATGGGATAGACATAAGGGAATTCTGGAGGTCAGGGGTAAGGGGCAACAGACTTCTAGAAAAACATAAAGGGAGCTTATATGCTCAAATGGGCAGACTAGGTGGGCCATAGGCCTTAACACACCATTGATGTATATCTATGTATATGGGATCCTTCGGTGCCTATCTCCCTATGGACCAGTTGCTGCTCACTCCCCCTGTCTCTCAGTTCTCCCTCTGACTAAATCTGGATGCTTTCCAGGACCTGCATTCTGCTGCTTCCTGCTATGTTGGCACCATTTCCATCATACTCATCCAGCCGGAGTCAGAAATCGGCACTACCACGGCAGCCATCACCACAACCTTCCTCTCCTGGGGGTTACCATCTTTTGCATTCACTTCCATGTTTTCTGGGACTCCTGACTCTTCCATGCCTGACTCTACTTCCCTCATGGTCTAGGTGGCTTCCTGAGCTGTATGCGTTTGTTCCTGCCCTCCCCTGCCTTATTGCCTTCCAAAACATATCTCTACCTTCCTGGCATTTAAGGTGTTCCTGCCCATCTCGTTGTTCTCTATTCCTGCTTTCACCATGCATCAATTTTCCATTAATGCTATTACAATGACAATCCCTCCTACCCTCATTGCTTCTGTTCTGCTTCACCGCATTGAGCCTTTCGGACATCACTGCCTCGTATTGCTCTGGACTCCTCCCATTTCCTCATTCTTCCATGTCTGGATCATTGTTCCTAAGTAGCTGTCCTCCATCATTGCTCCTCCTCTCATTCAAGTAGTTGGACCCTCAGATTCTTCTTCCTCAGCCTCCTCAGTGCTGCCTGCCTTCGGGACCTTTCTGCTATGCCTGTCTTCCTGTTCTAATAATATTATTAGTAATACCTTTTATTTATTAAGTGCTCTTCACAGAGTATCAGAGCAGTTTACATCCATAAAACAATAATTAAAACCATAAAATCATGCAACCAATCGAGCAGACTCGAAAGACCGTTAGGCCTATTCTGCTGGCATTTTAGTATGTTAGTATGTAAAATTCTAAAATCAGACATCTATCAATATATATATAAAACACAACTACGATAATCCGAAATAAAGTAAAGAACATCTCCAAAGGCAAGTTCAAATAAATACGTTTTTACAGCAGTTTTAAAACTCTCCACTGTCAGGCACTCTCGTATCCAACGAGGCTCAGAATTTTACAGGGTTAGGGCTACAAATGAGAATGCCCATGATCCAGAAGTTTTTAATCATACCCTGGGAAACTCCAGCAATCCTTCATCGGTCAAGTGGAGTGGTCGGAGGGGGCAGTAAGGATACAGGAGATCTTGCAGGTAGCTTGGTCCCTGTCCATGTAGGGCTTTGTAGATCAGTAAACTGACACTGAGGGTGATCTGCCACTGAACTGGTAGCCAATGCAGTTCATGCAGAACAGGCATAATATGGCTGGATCAAGATGATCCAGACAACAGTCTGGCCACTGTTCTGCACCAGCTGCAGGCAGCAGATATCAACCCCCAGAAGCCCTAAGTAAAGGGAGTTACAGTAGTCCAGGTGTGAGGTCACAAAGGTGTGGATAAAAGTTGGAAGGTCGCCAGATGGAACTAGGTACTTAATCTAGGTGATATTCCTTAGATGGTAAAAGGAGGACTTAACCACGGCCAACACCTGAGAATGAAGTATCAGACCATCGTCAAGTATTACCCCCAGATTTCTCACCCATTCAGAGGTTAGCAACTGGGCACCCTCAAGCCAAAGCCCTGAGGGACATTCCATTGCCAACCCCTCTATCTGGTGACCAGGATCTACTACCAACACCTCAGTCTTGTCAGAACTCAGTTTTAGCTAGCTGGTATTCACCTAATCCTGTATTTCTGCAAGGCAGTTCTTAAACACTGAGAGTGCACTACCCTGGTCGGGCACAAAGGACAGGTAGAGCTGGGTATCATCTGTGTAACAGTGAAACCCCAGTCCATACTGCCTCACAATGTCTTCTTCTGGCAGCATATACATTGCTAACAACATGTGGGACAGCATGGAACCATGCGGCACCCCACAAGGCAGACAGAATGACTCAGAGGAATAAATCCCCAATACCACTCTCTGTGATCTGCCAGTGAGGAAGGAATGGAACCATCTGAGGACTGTACCAGACAGGCCACAGATGACATGCAGGCATTCCAGCAGCACCTCATGGTGTCAAGGGCCAAAGAGACATCTAAAAATACCAAGATGGTGTGGCATTTCTGATCCCTCGCAATCAGAAGATCATTGAGTACTCGAACCAGCACGGTCTCCGTACTATGCCTTTTACAAAAACCAGATTGAAGAGGATCATAAATTTCATGGATAGTAAAATGGTTCTCCAACTACAGCACCACAACTTTCTCAATAACCTTCCCCACAAAGGGAAGATTAGAGACAGGACTGTAGTTAGGAGGACAGTCTGGGTCAAGTGAAGATTTCTTGAGAAGATGAGTTACCACCGCTTCCTTCTGGGAGCAAGGAAACTCAACTAACTCCAATGAACACCAGACTATCTCCACAACTACTGGGCTGATGACATCAATACAGCCTAATAAAAGGTGAGTGGGACCCAGGTCCAAACTACAGCAAGTTGGGCGCATACCCCGGAGAATTCGCTTGACCTCCACGATCTGTGGCCAATCAAACTCCATCCAGCAAAACTGAGGAATAGTGACACCCCACCGACAACCATGCCCCACCCCATAGAGCGTGCTAAGCAGATCTTGGACCTGATGTCGGCAACCTTATCAGCAAAAATTTCCTCCTGCTGCAGCCCTGGATCCTGCTGCCAGTTTCCTGCCAGTCTGCTTCCTATATGGATTGTTCCTTGCTCTGGATGACCTCTCCTTCTTCACCTTTGGATTGACTCTTAATGTCACCTTCTTCCCCTCTCCTGGTTATTTCCTCAACTCCATGTTCCTCCTGCAACCCAGGTCTTGTTTTCTGCTACCTCCTAGGCCACCTTCCTGGCAACTCTGAACTGGCTTGGGGCGGCCTCCTGGTGCTTCCCTCCTTTTAGCTGCTTCATAGCCAGGAGCTCCGGCTCCTCCATTCCGTGCTCTCTTTTGTGGCTTTTACACATGCACCTCTGTCTTGCACTCAACCATCCATTTGAATCCACTGCTTGAGTACAGAGCTATTTCACATGTTCATTACATCTTCTGCATCCTGTACTTCATCACATGGTCATTCATGTCTCAGGATTCAGCACCCATCCATCTATTCATCCATGTCTCCTCCTTCTAGTAAACATCCAATCGCTGACATCTCCAAGGCGCTTCCATCTCCTGCCTCCAGCGCTTAATAGTCTAATCAATTAATTCTCCACCATCCAGTACTGGTTCATCAACATGTTCCTATTTTTCTGCCTCCAGCAATTAATCATTCACTAAATGACATTTTCAACATCTATTCATTGAAGTGCATTAATTCCTGATTCCAACACTCTCCTATCTAGTCAATGATATTGTTTGACATCACTCCTGCACAGCTCTTCAGTGATAATCTATTCTTCTCTCAGAAGAAAACCTGGTTTATGACAGTTCTATGTGATAACGGTGATCGTGGAACAGCAGTGACCATTATGGCAAATGAACATCGCCGAAAATGAATTTCAGCAATGCACACACGCGGTGACTGGGAAGATGGCACCCAAGATCCATGAGTGTATTTTTTATTGTAGGGGGCTGTGCCCCCTGCACCCCTCCTACTAAAGGATTGTCAACTCCAGGGGGTGCATGTTGGAGGGGGCAAAATACTTTAAAAAAGAAAAAGCAGGCTGCCAGTAAAATGCGCCATTCCAACCCTGCACCTCCCAACTGATGACCCTCCCCAGCACCCTAGTGTGGACCAGCTCAGCAGCTGCACGCCACACCCCCCACATACATTCCTCCTTCCTCCCCATGCACGTGGGAACATGTAGCTTCCTCTCACCCTATCTCACCCACACCAGTATCCGGGCACTACCCTGCCAGGTAGCCCTGAACACAGGCACCATAACTGAGTCACTGTTTTTGCAGGAGCTCAGCTGCAGACACCATGTTTACTGGATACCATTTATGACATTTCGCATCCCATTTGGCATCTTAACCTTCAGACAGCATGGAAGCACCTTTACCTGCCTATGATCATACCCACTTGTTCTTGGCCATCCTCCAGGATTTGGACCTCAAGATTTCTCTTCTCAACTAACTCCTTACTCTCATTCCTCAGAAACTCTATTGGATCCAGACCCTTTCGTGCTTCTTCCTCCTGACATTCTCCTCAAAAGCAACCTTACTGGAGTCCTCTTTGAATCTAATCCCTTGCACCAGAAACATGAACTTCCTTCCATCACAGATTACCTAGACAGCTTTATAACCACACTTCTTCTCTGGCGGACCTCTATACCATACCCCTCAGTGCTCTATCAGTCTCAAAATCCACCCCATATTCATTTATTGGCAGCAGCTTCTCAACCGCACCCTGTTATCCACTTCTGCCTTCCTGAAATGACCCTCTGATGTCATTCCTAGACTTCTTTTACATCTCTTGTCTCATCATAAGGCACCATACCCCTCCCAGGCATAGCTATCCAGCTATCCTTGCCTAATCTTGAATGACCTGCTCCTAAGCCTCCGGATAACTTAATGCTTCATCAGATTATCTGCATCTTCTCCTGAATTCATCTATTATACTAGTCACTTCCTAAGAGTATTTCAATCTTATTAGATTACATATATCTGTTCTCATATTCACCTTAATGAATACCATCTCTAAGGCAAGTCTTACTTTAAACTATTGCATCTCATCCACTACAGACTAGGTCTTTCATTATTGTGAGTTTCTCACCCCTTCAAGTCTACATCAATCCATGCAGTCCTTCCATCTGATCAATTATACTATTCCAACATCAGATCCTCATCGACTACTCAATCCGAAGACTCGTTGTATTCCTTCATGATCTACACTTTACAACCTTATGTAAGTCCTCAATGACTGACATGTCAATTTCTCAGTCTGTCATAGTTCCTACCATAGAGATATTCATTCTATACCATGAAGTGTATCCATCATATCAACCTTTTATGATTACCTATTACCTAATCCATGTACTACCATATCTAATATATTATCTAGCCTCAAAACCTTCCTATAGAATAATCCTGCCATACATCTCAGGTACTCAGTTCTCATCCTTTAGCCTACTCCTTCCTCACATTCATCATTTTGTAATCCTTCAGTTGCTCTCCAACTACATACTCATGAAGCTCCATCAACCTGGACTCATATTTTATCCATAAGATGCCTCCATAGTGAAACATAGCTAATCAATCAAACTCAAATCTATGACTTTATATCGGGCATCAAGGATTTCATTATTTTGTCTAGTGTCTCCACTTCAGGCAGCCTGACTATGTACCTTGTCATCCTCCATGACCTGCTCCAAGAATCATGCCAACATCACAACCTCCTTGTCCTCCATGAAGGGAATTACCATTCTACCTCTTCTTTACTGTAATCAAGATTCATCAGGTACTTCAAGGAATTCAGCTATTTTGTCATCTTGCCCTAATGTATCTAAGTCCTGCTATGAGACCTCATGCTCTTCCTCATGTTCCAATTGATCATCATCCATACTAATAATATTTTCAATACTGTCTGCTACATATAATTCCTGGACATCATTTAAATCAATAGAACTTCCACCACATGGACCTTCTTTCAAATTGGATTCACCTCTTTCATCTTCATGGAGTGATGTTCCTACTTACATCATCAAAGACTCAGAGGACAACCTTCATTACCTCAGTATCGAACAAAAAAAATATTGCTCACCTGCACTTCAGCTCATTTCCATGGATCAGGAAACTATTCCATCCTAGCACCAGGGAATTTGGGAGTACATAAATACACCTTCAAGTGCACTGTATCAAGCTGAGAATTGTACACATTCACAATCTGTTGATGTTGACAGTTTCTTGTCTGGCTTTTCCATTCCCTCCTCCTGCTGCCTCAGCATCATTCCATTGTTCCACAGTCTCTGTCCCTAGCTCTGCCTTTGGATTATTGAGCAAAGGTGGTCTTGTTCATCTGCCAGGGATTGGAGCCTGTTCCATGTCTCTTGTTTGTACCACCATTCCATTATTCGATCTGGTTTGTACCGCGATTCCATCCTTCCAATGTCTCCGTCTCTAGCTCTGCCTCATGGGGTATTAAGTGAAGGTGAGCTTCTTGTCTGCCGTAGTTGGGAGTCCTGCTCCACATTTTTTCTATGAATTTTTCAAATCCTGGTTTGTCTGCCTTCCTTCTGCTGCTCCGTCTGTGGCTCTGCCTGGGTGGCAGTCCTTGATATCCTTCTACTCCAGCCTATCTCCTCAACTCGCTATGTCTCCAACTTGCACTTCACCATCAGATTCAAGGATCAACCTCTTCTACATCATCAAAGACTCTGACATCAAGTCCTCACAATTTGGTCCATTCCATTATATGCTTTCTTTAGCAGACACTTCCCACTTCACTGATCAAACTTTTGTCAGATTCCTCCTAGTGATACGTAGTGACATTTATGAACTTGACCCTTCTCCTTACTTGTCTTTGGACTTGCTCTTGCTTGTCTCCTGGACATCCTCCTTCTGTATCCATTTTGGGACCTTCAAGTGCACCACCAACTAGTGTTCAACCATCCATTGATTTCATTCCCTGGATCCATCCTCACTTCAGGCTTCCAGTAATCGAATACCACAAAAGATATTCCACTACTGAGCTCCAGCATTCCAGCTATAAGGCTCATGCTCCTTTACAGTTCTAATCTACTGTATCTCATCACACATATGCTTTCAGGACCTCAATACTGACTACCTCAACAAAATCCTGGACATCATTTAAACCACCTATCTTCCTTCTTCTGGATATCATCTGACCCCATCTTCCTTCATCTGGACCTCCTTCCAACTTGGGTTTTCATTTATTTTATTAAGATCTTGCATTAACACCTGTAAGCATGAGCTCTTTTACATAGGTTCATGTCAATTGTAGTTACAAACTAAAATTACACAAGTAATAGGAGTGCAATAAATCATGGCAAAACAAGAAATACAAGAGAGTAACTTTAACCTGTACAATGTATGCCAGAACATATGCATACAGTGAAATATAAAAACAAAATACTAGTTGAGGATAGGTAAATCAGCCAGGTGGCCTTGTCAAGCGGTAGACAGGAAGAATGGAAGGAGAAAGGATGAGGGGTGTATGCATCGACAAAAGAAAAGAAGCAAAATAAGTCAGCCAGGGACATTGTCAGAAGGTGGGAGAAGGGTGGTGAGGGAGTGGGGCGAGGTAGACAGTGGGACGAGGGAGGAGGGAGGATGGAGATGTACAGTATCCAGTGATAATAGCAATCATATATGTGCAACCATCAAAACAGCGACCCACGGTACAGTGCTATTATCATGGGCAACCTGCCAGGGCAGCAAGTACTTTGACTGTGAGGAGAGGGAAGGGTGAGCAGAAAAGGAACATAGTGAGGGGAAGGGGAGGGATAGGTAAGAGGGTTATTACCCTCTAGTGTGCCTGCTCCACTGAGCCAACCATGTGTTGTGGTGGGTAGGGAGGCTGGCTCCGATGGAGTAGGTCCTAGGTTCAGGGCTGGGGGCTGGGAAGATTTTTTTTGTTCCCGCGGCTGTGGGACTTACAATTTTTTTTTTAAACCAGGCTGTCCCCCTCCCTGACATGCACTCCCCTAGAGTTGACAATCTATAATCAGTGACTGTGGGGGGTCCCCACAAACACACTTACTTTATTGTGTGTACCCGGTCACCTGCAAGTGTATATTGCTGAATAGCTTTTCACCAATATACAGTCACCACAATAGTGATTGCTGTAACACGTTCACTATTATGACATAGAACTGGGATGTACAGATAGGGAAGGGGATACTGGGTTGCATAGGGAGGGAGTAGGAAGGAGGCTGAGACTGGGTAAAGGGGGATGGAGCAACAAGTGCAGATGCTGTGGGGGAGGAGAAATAAGTGCAATGCGTGTTGGAAGTGGTGATGCTAAGAAGTACAGTGTTGAGAGGCACTGCTCAGTGGAAACAGTCACAGGTGTTGTGTGAAGTAAGGTATTGTCAGAGTTTATGTTTGAAAGGGCCTAGCTTGGAGATTGAGGAGATGTCCTGATGGAGGGAGTTTATCCAGAGGGGAATACGGTAGGCAAAAGTTCTTTGCTCCTGGTTAGTATGGCAGTGGGGTTCTCCTTCATCTTCCAGAATCGTCCTTCCTACTGTTGTCATCAAAGATTCAGAGAATATAACTCATCGATCTAACCAGAAACAAATCTCAGTCCAACTCATTTAGGATTATCTCCTCATAAATTGACTGGAGGATGGGCAGGTTAGTAGCCATGGGTCCTCAGAGGTTTCCTCCACAGGGTTTTTTCCTCTCCTGTGTGCTACTGGTCACATTCTTCATGAGCTGGAGGAGGTAATCTCAAACCCTTAATAATCTTTTTGTGCCTTCTATTCCCTACACCTACCCAGCATTCCTATCAAAGGTGGGAACAGAGAAAGGCCAAATTCCAAGTTCATAACTTCAAGTTCATAAGTATACACATGCACTACACTATGCACCAAACATTAAATGGGAGGGCTAAAAGCCCGTGGTTCAATGTGGAGGAAACATCTCCTCCCACATCTGCTTCTTAAGCTAGCCAACTTCTGTTCAGGTCTATTTGAAGTATTTCATAATCACCCACCATCTTCCCCTCCTTCCTCCTCCTATGGCACTCTTCTCACCCTTGATGCTGGGCCTTCTAATCCATACACCTGCCCAGCATTCCTACCAAGGGTGGGAATAGAAGAAAGGCCAAACTCCAAGTTCATAACTTCCTTCAGGTTCATAAGTATATACAAGCACTACACTATGCACCACACTTTGAACTTTTGCTATCAAAATCATTGCTCATAGGTTTATCAATAGGGAATTCTGTTGTTACTCCCATGTCTTGCATCCCTTTTGCTACCTTTCCAGCTCAGGGGATCCAGCAACAATGACACTGAGACTACAGGGCTAGTTACATCTCAAATTCAGGAGAGCTGATCTGGCAGAAAATGTTGCACATGGCCAGTCTGCCAGCACAGTGGTATGGTGTCCATCTCCGACACTGGCATCCTGGATTCAGGAATGAACCCAGAAAGTCAGAGGGCCAGCCGAGGGTAGGAGGATTGAGCATCCCATGGATGGCTCTCCTTCTCCAGGGAAAGGGAGGCTGTGTATCCAGTACAAGTCAGACCCTTAACAGATGCTGGGGGTCTTACTGCAACTGGCACCAAGACTCCTTAGGAGGCGTGTCAGACGCTGGCATCATTAAACGCCATGCCTCCTTTAGGACCAATTCAGCAAAGAAAATCCTAGCAGCCACCGTCTATGATGCCCTGAATCCCCAGGCTCTGATTGCCTGTCATGGCATTCCTGGAGATGACCTATTCTGTCATCATCTGCATCCAGCTGACTCCACACCCCACCCTGGGGGCAAGCCAGCAAGGCAATGCCAGCAGGTGCCACCTGCCGGCATCCTTCTTCTATTGCCATAGGGTCACACTGGTGAGGTTGCCCCACCCTGGGGGGAATCCAGAGGGTATTGTCTGCAGGGAAGGTAAGTCCCCAGAGGCGAGGAGGGGTCAGCGGGGCTGAGCTATAAATGGGCATGGGCAGTCCGAAAAAAGCATACTAAATAAAAAAAAAAAGAAACTGTTTCACATTTAGTAAGTTCTTCTTAATAAAATGGATGCATCTGCGTCTCTTAACCACTGTATTATTTTACCATTATTAGAAAGAGTGTACATATGAGCAATGAAATTAGCAGGGACTGCATTCTCAACACAAGTGACTAGCTACTTACTCATTGGGTTATTCCATCTCGTTCTCTGCACTCTGCCCTTATTTCTATTCTTTGGCAACTGTATGATAAATGCCTTAGTTTGTGGCATAAGTAGCACCTCTACTCCTCTCAGTCATTAGTTTTGTGAGCATTATTTTTTAACTTGAATTCAGCTTCAAGCTGAGACTGGCATAACTTTGTGTACATAACCAAGTTCCCTTGAAAGCACCCAATATACCTCCCCCAGTATGTTTGTACTAAATGTGTGGCCTACTGGATGTGAAGTGGTCCATGTTTTCAGTTGTGTCATTCATAGTGGTGGGAGTTCAATCCAGCAGTCACATTTTCAGTTCCTTTGGGCACAATCTGGAGATATTGTTCCTCTAGTCTTCTTTCTGAAACATTGCATAACTGAACATGCTATACATTTCCATGTAACTCAGTGCTTTCTTTAGCCCTCTAAATGTCTCCCTTTATGGCTCGGGAGTCAATTTAAAATGTTTCAATATATTTTTTTTTTTTACTTTAACATAGTGCAATCTGCATTTTCCATTCTGGTGAGCATCTTTAAGGCTTTGTTCATGAGTAATGTCATGTGTTGAGTCACACAAGAAGCTGTGCCAAATTTAAATTGCCCACACAATCTTTTAAAAGACTTCAAAAGATGGTCAGAATTATCCCACTCTCATAATGTGGAATTATAATTAATATTGGCTTCTTGAAGGGAGCTGCCCTGTCATTACATACAGTTTGTGGTTCTGTCTTCTGATGCAGAATCTCCATCTATTTCTCATGGTCATACTTTTTCTCTCACTCCAGATTTGGAACTCCTGCTGACTCTGGATCTCTAGTGCTCTCTCTCTCTCTCTCTCTCTCTCTCTCACTCCTTTGCCTGGCACATTTTGTTTCCCCACTCCTTTCCGTCCAGCGTCGCCATTTTCAGCTGGAGTCCTTTCTCTCATGCCTTTTCCTTCGACTTTGAATTTTTCAGTTCTGCTTCCATGTTTGCCTTTACCATGGTAAGTGTCTCAGTTTCTTGTTCCAGTCAGGTTGCTCCACATTGGCACTGGTCGTTGAGTCATTCTCACTGACATTGTGCTCATGACTCTGTCCAGACTCCTTTGTGACTACAGTTTCACCATTCTCCTGGTAACTTTTCTCAAGGGTCTTTATGATGTCTGACTTTATTTGCAAGTCATTAAGCAAGAAGACTATAATGGTAGCACCCAGGGAGTGATTGGTGCAGTTGTACTGAGTAGATAACAAGGTGCAAGGAACAAAGCACCCAGTAACTCATAAAGTAAGTTTTTTCCTTTGGCACAAATTCTGCAGCTGTGTCATGGTAAGCCAATTCTATGTTTCAGGTGCAGGGTTACTCACTATATGACGTTCATTAAAAAAAAAAAAAACAGAATAAGCAGTGTATAATTTGTCCCTTTTTGTATATTTTGATCTGGGACTGAACAGGTAATTTATTAACAGTCTATTTCTCTGTGTGCTAGGTAACCACTTCCCAAAAGAACTAAAATGTGTACTACCAGGACCTAATCCAATATAGGCAAGGCCACTGTTTTTCGGTTTTAACCGGAAAATCCGGTAAAATTCCGGAATTAGGGCTGCCTGAAAACCGGTAAAAACGAAGATTTCATGGAATCTGGCATTTTCTATCAGATCAGTAAATCTATAAAAAAGTATGTTTTTCATTTAATTCCTTCCTGTACTATTTTCAGTTTGCTTTATTTAATGCTCTGTATATAAAGCCTTGTTTAATTCTGATTATTTATGCACATACTTCAAGAATGATAACAGAATTCCGGTAAAATCCGGAAATTAGAGTAACAATCGCCGGTGAAATTCCGGAATCTTAAGTCTTGAAAACGGAATTTAATTGTTTTAATCACCGTAAATCAGTGGCCTTGAATATAGGTATTGCATGAAAAAGCCAGTCTATTCACTTTCTCCCAAAGACTACAGCATAAACTGCATGGACAGAAAATGTATACAGTAAGTAGTTTAATAGAACATAAAGGGCATTGACAGACAAATGATCCTGCACTTGATGGCACCATGCTTTGTTAGAGGGAGCTAGTTAACCACTTACCTTTTCCATATACACATTGTACTTTCAGATGCCAATCACTTGGTCCCAGCTCTGGAAAGATCACTCCTCCAGTGTGTTGTACTGTATGTGTTCACACAGTCTTACCTACTGTCACCAGTTTGTCACAAAACCATCCAAAACCCACAGAGTGGTTGACTGACTGGCTTGCTTGCTACTTCATAAGTGCAGCTGACACTCTTGGATGATCCCTTCTCACCACACTACAGTCTCTTGAATAACACGGTACAAGGTGAGTCTGTTGATCACACAGTACAAGATCTTTTGGACATCAAGAATCCCTTAGTCACTCCAAGTACACTTCTTCTGCTCTGTACCAGATGCAAGTTGACTTTGATTTTGGTATGTGATCTCAGAGGTAGACAGACAAGCCAATGAAGTTGATTACCCACAGTCACAAATATGTATCAAATAGTCACACACAATTCTGCCAGCTTGTCAGTGCAGTGGTAGGGATGATGTTCTGGATGCTGATAATCTGGGCCCCCAAATGCCATTGGGGGGTTGAGAAGAATCAAGCATCCCAGAGGATACATTTCTTCCCTGTAAAGGGCTGGAATCTAGCTAATTTGCAGCACTCCAGCTGTGTGATCACAGCTGGAAATGCAGGTGAAGCTGAAGGGATGCTGAACATCTGATAACTCCATGTGGAGACTTTCAAGCTTCATGTGCATGTAACATTGAAGCCCAAGTGTGCAGGTGTAACCCCTATGCGGCACTATTCTAAGGACTACTACCCCTACCTGTATGGCAATACACAGGTTGAGGGGCCTGAGTTCTATGATCAGGTGCCTCCACCCAGAGGAATGATATTGGGGTAGCTTGACTGTTCTGGTATAGCCTTCTGGGACACTATAACCACCCACCAACCTTTCTACTGGCCTAAGTAATAACATAATAGTATATTCACATTCAGTAGGTAGCAGTAATAATGTGCTCATGCCTGTTTCACTTACCACCAGTGCTGGATCTGCAATAACTGCACTGGACACCACCTGTAAGATCAGCAATGCAAGAATGCAACCTTAGCACTGTAACCCAACTAATAATATGCATACTAGCCAGGTTAAATGTGGAAAAAGAAAATCAGATTTATTTAGGGGTAGTGAACAAGGGAGGGGACTGAATCTAGCAAAACGATTAGCAATCTGATTTAAATCAGGATTGTCTGGCATGCACTTTAAGTCCCAGCTTGGCAGTTCAACAACCCTGGGTACCCAGAATGTCATGCAGGCTAGCTTGAAGTGTTGTCGGGGTGGCCAGTGTTGCAGCTGATGTTGGGGCCCTTAAAGAAAGAAAAACAGTTAAGCATGCACAAAAGCTCGAACTGTTCACTCTTCAACCTCCAACTCTAACTGATCCACTGCTTGAGGTAGTTCTAGGGATTTCCCTTGTAATCCAAAAGGTTCAGTTGGCTGAGGGAACTGTCAGCTACAGTAATGGCTGCCCCCCAGGTCCATTTAGGCACCAACTGGATAAAACTATAAGACTAAAGAATTTCCTTCCCACAAGACCCCTGGGGACAGGCTCCATTTTAGATTCCCAGTGGTTCTATTGGTCCAATTACTGGAATTCTGGGACCTAACATGGTGGCTCCCATCCAAATGTTCAAGCTGCAGCAAAAGCAGATTAGACAAACTTCTTTATCTTTACTATAGCATCAAATACGGTGCACCCCTTTTCATCGACACCCCTATGGCAAAACAGGAAAAAAGACCATTATGGCGACATTTACAGCAATGGTCCTTTTTCCGTGTTTCCCCTTCCCCAGTGTTCCGCCTCCGACCTGGACCAACTCCGACCTGGGTTGGAATCCGAATCGAGGGTAGGGTGAAACACAACCCTACAGAAGCACCCTTACAACAGGTGGAAGAATACCTGTGTCGGTATTGTGCTGTCACTGTGGGGGAGGTCAGCATTGTTGCTGTCAACCAAAGTTGGTGCTTCCCAGCAAATAAGCAATAAACAATCACAGTTCTTAAGAGAGCTCCCTCTGCACAAGTAGAGACTGCAGAATGGAGCAAAATAACAAACTGTCTGGCCGATCACAAGTCTTAAATCACTCGGACCCAGTCCAGACTAATTTCTAAACAGAGATTAGCTAGGCTCTTAAAGAGAGAGGCATGGAAGCTCACTAGGGCACTCTCACACAAATAGATAAAACTACTTAAAACAGGACACCAGCCTGACAGTAGGCATTAAAGATCCCAGGAAGACATTATAGTAAACCCCAATTTGTAGGTGGGTTACACAGGCATTTGCAGGGGGGAAAGCATATAAGAGATAAATGCCCAGCTCATCAATGTGAAACCTGGCACATTTGAGGTCCTGAGCACTTAGATTCACCACAGGCTACCAACACACTAGTCAGTATGTTACTGTAGCATAATCCCAGTGTGTAATGTCTTATTCCTTACACACTTAACATACACCTTTTGCAGAAGGTGGAGATCAGGATTTTGCAGCTGGAGTGGGTGAGTAGATAAGTAGGATGTCATGGTTATAGTAATATTCCCCCCTTTAGCATTGTTGTATACCCTCTTGTTCTAGTACCTTCCTTTCTCTGAAATAGATCCTCCACTTGTACCTTGTTCACTCCTGTGAGGCTCTTGTAGGGTTCAGTCATGTCCTCTCATGCTCTCCTCTCTTTCAGGGAGTAAATGTTGAGTTTCTGCAGCCCTTCCTCATATGCTTCTCATGCAACCCTCTCATCATTTTGGTTGACCTCCTCTGTGCCACCTCCATGCTTTCAATATCCTTGCAGAGGTGTGGCTTTACAGAACTGGACAATGTACTCCAGGTGGGGCCTCACCAGAGAGCAATACAATGGCAGCACCACCTCCCTCCTCCAGCTAGAAATCCTTCTCCTAATGCATCCCATCGTCCTACTAGCCTTTCCCACTGCTTTGTCACACTGCCCAGCCACCTTGAGGTTATCAGATATGATGAACCCTAGGTCTATTTCTTACTTGGTGACTGTAAGCTTCACTCTCCCTATCTTACACAAAGCTCCTGGGTTCCACAGCCCTAAGTGCATAACCTCACACTTTTTGGCATTGAAATCCAGCTGCTAGCCCCTAGACCATTCCTCTAGTTTCCTTAAATGCCTTTGCATTCTCTCCACTCCTACCTGAGCATCAACCTTGCTGTAGATTTTTGTATTATCTGCAAAGAGACACACCTTACCCTCAAGCTACTCCACAATGTCACTTATGAAAACATTGAAGAAGACCGGTCCGATCACTAAACTTTGTGGCATGCCAATAGTCACTGTCCTGTTGCCCGAGTGGCTACCATTTATCACCACCCTTTACATCCTATTCCTTAACCAGCTTGATACCCAGCTTGCCATTTTCTCCCCCCACCAGGCTACTTGGTTTCTTAACTAGCCACCAGTGTGGCACCATGTCAAAAGTATTACTGAAATCCAGATATGCCACGTCTCTACTCTCCCTTGATGCACCTCCCTGGTAACCCAGTCAAAGAAATGTATGAGATTAGTTTGGCATGACCTCTCCCCTGTGAAACCATGCTGCTGATGGTCCTGCAGCCCTTCTACCCCCAGGTACTGCATGAGCCTCTCCTTCAGTAACGTTTCCATTACCTTCCACATCACTGATTTAAGACTAACTGGCCTGTAGTTGCTTGCATCCTCCTTAGTTGCCACTTTTGTGCAGAGGGACCACATTGACCCTCCTCCAGTCCTCTGGAACTCCCCCATCTCCACTGAGGTTCTAAAAATTGCTGCCAGAGGGGACCAGCAGTGTGCTCAGTTCCTTTAGGACCTAGGATCTAGGAGTTATCAGTACTGTAACTCCCTTAAACAAACAAGCTAGTGCAACAAGGCCTATAGCAAGGCTAACAGGATACTGGGATGCATGGAGAAGGGTATTGATAGCAGAAGAAAAGAGGTAATACTTCCCTTATACAGATCCCTGGTGAAGCCTCACCTACAGTACTGCATTCAGTTCTGGAGCTTTCATCTCAGAAAGGACAGGGATAGGTTGGGAACAGTGCAGCACAGAGAAACAAAAATGATTCTGGGACCGCAGTCTCAATGTGCTAAATATGTACTCATTGAAAATCAGAAGGGTGAGGGGTGATATGATAGAGACCTTATAACTCCTTAAAGTAATTAGCAAGGTAAACTGCAAGGAATTATTTATCCTTGTAACCGCACTATGGGGGATTACCTTGAATTGCCCCATTTCTCCTGACTGCCTGTTTGTTCCTGTGGTATCCCCTGATTCTTCACTGCCTGGCCTGAATTCTTATGTGTGCTCCAGGGCCCCCGTTCAACCCCCTGCATTCATTTTGCCCATATCAGGGCTTAACAAGCTAGATTTTTAGTTGCCAGTATTTTACAAACTGGCTGGCGCTCGTGCATGAGCGAAGCATGCATTTCTTTTCCAACTGCGGCTTGCAGTCAAATTATGGCTCCTTCTTGGTCCCAGCCCAATTAAAGGCGAGAGTGGGGACTGGGGACCAGAGCAAGGCCACTGAGAGGCCTCTTTTCAATATAAATAAAGAGCACTGAGGCGTGCTAGGATTGGGAACTTTTTCGGGGCTCATGAATATTAATGAGCCACCTGAATATTAATAAGGAAGCTGCCTGCTGCCTAGTGGGACTATATTTCAGCGGCAGCGACAGGAAAAATATTGTAAATACATATTTTATACTGGCAGTGTTTAAAAGGGCACTAAAGGGGCTACAAAACTGTGGGGATTTGATTTAATAAAAGTGAAGACACTGGCTGCACCAGAACTTTAAACTGGGGACTGTATGTACTGTTTGGGGGACTGTGTATAAAAGCAGCCATGTTTGCAGCCTTTCAGCCAATCGGGAGTCTGGAATTTTTGCATAGACTCTCGGAACTGTGGCACAGACGTTTAGGGGAAAAAGCAGGGGCAAGCCTTGGAGCCTAAATTCTAACCAGTTGAAGGACTTAGACTGTGACTAACAGCTTGAGCCATTAGTTGGAACTCAGAGTTTGTTTTCTTCAAGGAGAGGGACAGTTAAATTGGAGTGAGTCCAGAGAGAGAGTTTCCAAAGGGTTAGGAGGCTCTCCCACTTGCTCAGGGAATTTGGGGATAGGCCTGCTTTACCTCTCCTTGACCTAAACTATTGCTGAGTCATTGGGACTGCCAAGTCTGCAGACCAAACTGCAACTCTCCGAAAGGGAGAAATGAAGTAATTTCCTCAGGGCTAAATTCCAGACTGAAATAGGCCAGCTTGTCTGAAAGATCCTCAATCTGTATCTTGGTGAGAAACGGTTTTGCTTTGGAGACTGTGGCCTAAATCACAAGTCTCTGGCTACCGGAACAGTCTCCAGCTCATTTGCAAAAAGGGGGAGACCTGAATCTCTGTTTGCCATCTTACATACCAAGGACTTCAACTTGCAAGCAGGTAAGCAGTGCAACCTATGCCATAACAGTATCAAAAGTTAAGCCTTTCATGCCAACTAATGTTCCTAAAAGACTGTTGCTGTCTGTGAGACAAAAGCTGCTAGAAGAACAGAGAAGGGAGTCAGTTCCTGCAACAAAGATTGTCGTGGGTTGCTGCCAACCTTGGGAGCTAGGCCTTGACATGGGGGTGAGCCATGCCAGCCTTGGTCCCAGTATCCTGGTCCTTGCCAAAAAGGATGAAGTCCTGCAGCCTGAAGCCACATGCCAGAGAGCCAAATCCTGCCTCAAAGGGAGTCAGACTGGAAATCAGCCCAGATCTCGAGGCTCTTGGTTCAGTGAGTACAAGAGGGTTCAACCCTGCAACACAAAATAAAAATGTTTTTCCATCTGACTTGCATTTCAAGTTCTCATTGTGGTTTAGACTGTTTTTACAGGTCATTGGGCCTGAGGATTACAATTTCTGGGTGTTCAAAATCTGTTTATGTTGCTACAGCCAAGTACCTAAAAAGAGCCTTAACTATTTATTTATTTAAGGTCCCCAAACAGCTGCTACACCGGCCAACCCGCAGCAATGCTTCAGGCCTGCAGCTAACAAGAGTTTGGGTACCCGGCAGCTGTATCTGGACTGTGCAGGGGGTTGAATGTATGTAAATGTCCATTTAATACAATAGCCTAATAATTGCTTTATGATAACTATTGATTTGCTTTTCCATCTCCCGTTCACTACTCCAAATAAATCAGTTGCTTGTTTGAATGTTATACTGGCCCCTGAGCATATTATTACTGAGTGCTGGTTTAATACAAATAACAAAAAGTTACAGTGTTGTGGCTGAAACCCTTTTATTGCAGGTGCACAGGGTATATACCAGAAGCCAGAACCCTGTTGGTAAGTGTGGTCACTGGGAGCATGTTATTAGCACTCATCATTAATTGTGCCATTGAATGTCAAGGAAAGAGGTTTATGCAACTGCATGTGTGGGACAGGTAGGTGGGGCTGTGGGTGGGTACAGCTTCCCAGAGGGTTGTGCTAGCTTAACATCTAACCCACTTAAAGAATTCTCTGGGTGGAGGCACCACGCTAATAGCATTATTATTGATACTGAGTCCCTTGTGTTAGCTAAATCTGAACCCAGGCCACTCAACCTGAATTCAGGGCAGCAGACAGAGGTAATAACATGTGGGGAGGTGGCACCCTGTTTACATCCTGAATACCAACTTGAGGTCACATGGTCATGAGTGCAAATTAACAGGAGGGAGGTTCAGGAGGGATATGAGGAAGTACTTCTTTATGGAAAGGGTGGTGGAACCTTGGAATGGTCTGTCAGCTGAGGTGGTGGGTGCAAACACAGTCAGGGGATTCAAGCAGGCATGGAATAGAATGAAATGGTCACCCAGGTCAAGAAGACTAGGGAGGAGAATGGGAATGGGACATGGAGGGTTAGTACCCTAGAGGAACAATAGGTTCCAGGGAAGATTCCGGGGATCATAGGGAGTCTAGGCAGACTGGATGGACCTCTGTCCTTTTTCTGCTGTCATGGTCTATGCTTCTATGTTTCTATGACCCTTGGATAAATCCCATCTGGCCGCATAGCCTTATTCTCCTTTGAGGCTTCCAATCCCTTCTGGAGCCTCTCCACCAAAGAATGGACTGTGTCCACTCCCCTCTCTCCCTGGTGCTT
This sequence comes from Neoceratodus forsteri, assembly GCA_016271365.2. NCBI lineage: Eukaryota > Metazoa > Chordata > Ceratodontiformes > Ceratodontidae > Neoceratodus > Neoceratodus forsteri. Next base: position 1,342,934,546 of record CM057449.1, on the reverse strand, counting down.
ACTGCAGCACACTGGTCCATTCCTCCCCCCCCACCACCACACCCTCTACTGTGAAGACTGAGCAGGAGTAATCATTTAATATTTCTGCTTTCTCTTGATCTTCCTCTGCGCAGTGTTACACGAGGTCCCTGCACCCTTATTGGTACCCCCAGAGGTACACCGTAGACAGCAAGTGCATAGGCACATGTTATACTAACATATAGGTCTAAGTGCATCTACCGTACAAGAGTAGATGTCAGAATATTTATGCATATTATTGTTATACACTTTGCTTTCTAATACATACATGTATTTTCTATGTATTCCTCACTCATAAGATGTTAGGACACTTGTGTCCTGGTAATGATTATGATATGTAAGTCGGCATTGCCACCTTTTGGTGATTTGTACTATTACACTGATTTGTGTAAGAACTGTACTCTTTTGTTTCAAAAAGTGATGACTACTACAAAATTGTATAAAGTTATCTTGGACCTTGGAGCCACCTCTAATTTAGCCAATAGGGCTCATCTCTGTAACTAGAAATGTTTCTATTTCACAGTAACCATAGTAATTATCATAGGTATATAATGTGAGACACTGAGTCTTATACCTCAGAGACCCCAAGAGACACGAAGAAACCTCGAGGTATAGGGAATGCTTAGCATTGGCTCCCAGTTTCTTATTGGTAAGAACTGCTTAGAGCAACTGTGACTTTTTCCTTTTGTAGTAATAAACAAGTTTATTACTCTTATGCAACATATCTGTGATTTCTTGCATTCCCAATATTGCCAAGAACCTGAGAGTGAGGTTTAGACCTCCTGACAGCAGTCTTCCTGCCCTCCTGATTCTCATTATCATTCTCCTTGTCTTTCTCTTTTCCCCACATACCTGAAGAAGGTCTTGTCACTTTGTCGACCTCTTTAGCTATTCTCAGCTTTGTTATTGCTTTAGTTGCCCTCACCCTCCTTCCTGTCTCCCTTTGTTTTACTAGACCTACCTCCCTGTCTTCATCCTTCTGGGTCTCCTTGTACTTTCTAAATGCTGGTTTCTTCTCCTTCACTGCCTTTGCCAACTCCTTAGAGAACCATAGTGGCCTCTTCCTTCTCTTTCCCTTGCGCTCTCCTTCAGACAGCATGCCATTGCCTGTGCTAGACACTCCTTAATCTTTCTCTGTTGAGCTTCCACTCCCCATCTGTTTCACCCCAATGAAGCATTTTCTGAGGAGTTTTCCATTTCTTTAAAATCTGCCATCCTGAATCACAGGAGTCTTGTCTTAGTGTGTTTCTTTTTCCTGTCCTATCTGTATGCCAAACCACACAGTACATGATCACTTGTACCCAGGGGACTACCCACTGTGAGATCAGCAATGCAATCTCTGTTTTCAGGTACCAGATCTAGCACTGCCCCACCCCTAGTGGGCTCCAAAACCAGCTGCCTGAGAAATGTCGCTTGTATGGATTTGAAGATGGCCCTATATCTTGGTGTAGCTGTGGCCAGGATGCCTCGATCAACATTTGGCAGATTAATGTCCCCAATAATCAGAACTTCCCCTTTATGGTCATTTTGCTAATGATTTTTCCAAGGGCTCTGTCTAGATCCTTTCCCTGTGTTGGAGACCTGTACACCACCCCATGTGAATAATGGCCCCCAACTCCGCCTCTAGGCTGACCTATAGCACCTTCAGCCTTTTATTGTCCCCCTGTTGCCCCTGTATTTCAGTGGCATTTATAGCCTCCTTCACATATAAAACAACCCCTCTGCCTTTCCTTCCTGACCAGTCCTTCCAGAACATGGTGTAGATTGGGATGGCCACTTCCCAGCTGTGGTTGTCCATGCACCACAATTCCATTATGGCCACCAGATCAAGGTCTGCCTTCGTAATGACTGTCTCAAGGCTAGAAATTTTGTTTCCCAGACTCCTTGCATTGGCACACCTAACTCTCCATTCTCTTAATCTCACTCTTCCTCTAACCTTCCTCCCTTTCCTGTCTACCCCCTTGCCCTCTCTGTCACCACGATCTTGCCTCCTTCTGTTACATTGTCTTCATGCCTTCCCTCCTTCCCGTCTCTTCCAGCTGATGTTCCTCCTCCAGACTAGCCTGCCCTTCTCATTGCTTCCATCAACCTCTGAGGAATTTCTTCTCCCTGGGTTAACCTGCCCTATTGCACTAGTTTCTGGAGTAGGGGACAGTCTCTTTTTCCCTCAGTCTTTGTTCCTCCCCCACCAGCTAATTTAAATGATTGTCAAAGTAACATTTAAACATTTCATGCATGACTGCCATTCTCCTCCTGCATGGATGGAGACTATCTCCCTTGTTCAGGTCTCCATCCCTTCAGTCCTTGATGTAACCCAAATCCTGCTTCCTGCACTATGCTTTCAACCAATAATTGAGGGACCTGATGCAGAATTCCCTAGTCTTCCCCTGACCATGCATGGGTAGCTGCTTAGTGAAGGCCTCAAATGTGCCACCTGCTTCAGGACCCTCTGAAGCTCCCTAAACCTCTCCTGCACTATCCCTATAGCTTTCCTTGCCAGATCATTTGTCCTCAGGTGGACATCAACATCCAGCCCCCTTCCTACCTCTTCTTTGCTGGCAATCACCTTGATCCACACTCCAATTCTCCCTGCTGAAGCACATGGAATGCACTGTACTACCCTGTCCTTCCCTTCCCCTTCCCCTGCCCCCAACTCAATCCCCTGACTATGGAGTCCCCCTCCAGCAACTGCCTTCTCCTTTGTTGGGGGACTTTCCCACCCTTGTTGGGGTCAACGGCCTTCCTGAGGAGGTTGTGGGGTCAAAAACAGTGGGGGATTTCAAGAATGCATAGGACAGACATAAAGCAATTCTTGTGGGGCAGGAAGAAGTAGGCTGTTGGTTAACTAGGATCTGCAGCTTATTCAATAGGTAGGGAAATAGACATATTAGGTGGGCCGAGTGGTCCTTATCTACTGTCAAAGTCTATGTTTCTATGTTACTTTGTTGAGGAATCCTACCTCCTGTGTTACTCCTGCCTCTGGTGCATCCTCTTAGCTTCCCCATCCCTCCAAAATGGCAAAGGAATTGTGCAGCAGTAAGGTCTAAGGGGTGTTCTCCCACCTTCTTCCCCCCACCCTATGGAGCCCACCAAGGTCCAGCAGCTCTGCCGCCTTTCTGACATCCTCTGAAGGAGCGGCTGCAAAATAGGTCACCACTGGGAAAGGCAGATGGTGTCTTGTACTTGTGCCAGCTCTGCTCAAACTTGAGTGACCTCTGTTCTCAGCCCAGAGAGATGCCTGCATATGGGGCAACACGTCAGTCTACAGAACGTGTCTCTGAAGATTGTGCCCCACACCCATTTCACTGGACCACTCCCGTGCCTGATCATTTGTTTATTCTCCTGAGTTTTTGCTGCCCTGCCTTTACTTGGCCTTTAGGCTTCCCTTTCACTAACCCCCCCTCTTTGGCTCCTTTTATCTTTTTCCTTTCACGTTTGTGTTCAACCCTTTGCCCTAGATAGGGTTTTCCTTCCCTTTTTTGACCCTTTGGAGACTTAGGATAATTGGTTCTTATTCTCACTTTCTTCCCCTATCCTAGATAGGATGTTGCTTTTATTCCCACCCTACTGTGTGTTTCGGTTGCCCTTACCTTGACCTTTGTAGGTTTTACCCTCCCTAACCTGCACCATTGTTTACCTCATCCCACTGACAGTACCCACTTTTATACAGTCAGCAACCAGTACAGATATAGTCAACTTTGCCTTACTGGACTGGCAGAGTCCCCTGATTCCTTCTGCAGATGACTGCAAATGAAGAAGATGACAGTCTTATACCTGTTCCACTCCTTCACTGGTCCACTTCTCTTTGGGACATGAATGTGTCAGATACGTTGGATTTTGGTGTTTTAAACTCCTAGAGCAGCCCTCCTACTGTTCCCCAGTTGGACCATTTTCCATTATTCCCACCCAAAATGACCAAACTTCCTTTGTTTACCTCAGCAACCCTCTACAGCATGAAAGCTGAAACAAAATCTCAAATCACAGCTTTAGAGCCCTGAAAACAGTGCATTTCTGGTCTCATCAGGCAGTTGTGGTGACACTTACCTTCTCCAACTAGGCACCATCCAGAACGCTTTTCTGCATTTTAAACTCCAACAGCAGCCCTCCTACTGTTCCGCAATTGACCTGTTTCCCATTGTTCCCACCCAAAATAACTGAACTTCCTTTGTTTATCCCAGCAACCTCCTGCTCCACAAAAGCTGAAATAAAAGTTAAAACCACAGCTTTAGAGCCCTGAAAAAAGCTTTTACAAAAATAAGTATACTTAAGAATAATAAAAAAACACTTGATTCATACTCATATGCTTGAATAATATAGTATATTAATTCAAGTATATTAATATGCAATATACTTATACCCTTTGATACTGGCCTACATATTAATTGTAGTGGTAGTATAGTGAGTTACTTGATGTATACTTCCTTTATACTTAAAAAGTATACTGGCATATTTTTCTACTATTTTTTTTCTCAAATATACTTATACTATACTTATTGCAGGCTTGTGACATGCACCCAAGACGTATAGGTGTATCATTCGATTTAATGTGACCACATGTGGTTTTTTTGTATTTCTGTGAATAAAAAGTTTCTTAAACAGGCTTTTTGTTTTAAATGATTTTTCTTATACTGTTGTTTGGTTTATGCCAAACAGTACATCCATAGTATATGTAAAGCATACAGAATGGGAAGCAGAGCAAGCCAGCAACCATGGCAGTAACAAAATAAACAAAGCTGCAACACTGAGGGATAATTTTTGTCCATTCAGTTCAAAACACAGGGCATTAATGGATAAATAACAGCAAACTCACAAGCTTATCTTTGGGGCTACAGATACCAGCATTATTGCACCCACTTACTAGAACTGCAGATAAACATCATTAGCTTCTATACCTTGGCACCGTCTTTTAACAGGCCTCCAACCTTTTCCCATTTAGACTACAACTTGCTCAGTTACGAATTTACAAATACCTTTGCCAATGTTTACGATTGCACAAACGTCTGAACTGGGATTATTGGAACAGACTGTCATAATGAATATGTTCACACAGATTTTAAAGGATACTGCAGAACTCAAAAGCACCACAGCTCAGACAGATAGGGATCTGGCAGCTCTCTCCATGAGGGTCACCACCACGGAGCAGAAAATCCAGCTTCAGCAAGACTTTATAGACAGATATCAATCCACTTTGAGAGAGCACCACCAGCAATTACAATACTTAATGGACAATGTGGAGGACCTAAAAAATCATGCAAGATGGAACAATATTCATATCATTGGCATCCCTGAAGGTGTGGAGGGCTGAGACATGATATCCTTTCTAAGGGCAATAATCACAGGTGTCCTGCAAGCAAATAATGGCCCTCCTCCTGACACCAAGTAGGCAGATTTGGACTTTTTATGTAGTCTTCCCCTAGACACTTGGCAGCAAGTGTCTAAGGAAATACAATGTAAAAAAAAAACAAATCTGCCAACTCTTAAAAAATGCTTACACCAAAACCCAGATCCAGAATCTGACAGTGAATGTACCTGACTTCAAACAATAGCAGTGGGTTCCCCTATGTCACTCCAATTAAAACATAAAATCAGTATGAGGCACTCAGGGAACTAACACCGGCAGCTTTGGAAATGTCAGCAGGAATGCAGATATCTAGAAACCATACATAATTTCAAGCAGTAGATGTACCTAGCTGGGCTCCCATATTTTCAGCATGGGCAGACTGTGTGAGTGAGTATTTAGAGGGCACCAATATACTGTCCACCTCTCAACCCATGGCACCCAATCATGACACAACTGGACCCCCCCCTCCGCCTTGAACACTGATCAAGCAAATCTTGATTTACTTTACATGCTCTTGGTGATTCAGATTATTTTTATTAGAATTTTATAATTTTATGCTAAGCATATGGTCTGTCATGATTACTTATTGACATGGCTACCCTGAATGTTAATCCTTGAGCGTGACGTTCTGTTCTAGACATATTGCCATATACAATTGTAATCAAGGTTGAAAATCAATAAAGTGTCTCTATACAGAAAATAATTTTTTTATAAAACATATAGTTCATCACATGTAAAATACATTAACAATGACAGCTGACACTTTAAAAACACTTTCCTTATTTACCAAAAATAGTAAACATTTTGAGTGTAAATTTAGCTACAGCAAAGTGAATTACTTTTTTATCAGAAAACAATAGTGCTTCGATTTTCTTATCTATTGTATCCTGAGAGTTTTTAATACATGGGAAAATATATTTCCATCTCTCATGCAACAACAATGGACAGTACAACAATAAGTGTACAATTGTTCTCTTTATGTTTATATCACATTTGCAAAAGTCATCCTGTCTGGTTGCCATCCAGTAACTATACCACCATCCTTGTTCTTTTAATATACCCAATCTCAGATGGCATAATGCATTTCTTTCCCATCTATTCTCCACAGATTCTAAATAACCAATTTTTTTGTTTATCTTTTTGTACAACCACATCCCAGACAGGCCCTCTATCCTTTCCAGGTCTTTTTGAAAGATGGTGGGCAGGATTCACAAAGCTTTTGAAAGACCACGCCTTTCTTGGGTAAACCGCACCCTAAGCAAGTGAGTTGCCACTTCGCGAGGAGCCGCAGGTTACATGCAGCGGCGGTATTCACAAAGGTGGAGCTGGATTATGACCAGCTCCATGGGTAACAGCCACTTGTGGGTGGTGTCGCCAGGGTGATGGCCACATCCATGGGAATGGGCTATGGCTGGTAGAAGCAGCCGTAATACCCTCTGCAAGTGGTGCGGCTGTGAATCGCAACCACCGCAGCTGCGGGCGATTACAGTCTGCATCGGCAGTTGCAGAGTGGGACTTTGAAATAGAATGCTTCATGAATCCTGCCTGGTGTCTATAAGCCTCTGTTTTGCCCTCTCTATATACAGTATAAACTGGAGGTTCCATTATACTCATGTCCCCAGATAGATTCCAAACCTATTTGTCTTAATTTGTTGTTAAGTACATTAAATCATGTTTTTGTATATATTAATCTCTTGGCTTCTTCTCAACATTGTTTTGGCAGTCTATCCTCATCCATTTTAATTATTTTGTCCCAATACCCTCATGCTCTGCACACAGCCAGTAATTCAAAGGTTTTCATATCAGATTCTAACCTTAAAATTTGCAGTTGGTGTGTCATTTGGTAAACCTAACATAAGTCTAATGAAACAATTCTGTACAGTTTCAATCAACTGTAAATTAGACAGAATACCCCAAATTTCACTGCAGTACAGAATCTGGCAACTAACCTTGGCTTCAAAAGCTTTATACATTGCTACAAAAGAGTTTCCACCAAATTATTTTGCAAACCTATTATTTGCTTTGACTGATCTGATCCCAGTCTCTTTTACTTTTAACAGATATTTTTTCCGTGTTCTATTTTTATGAAGCATCACTCCCAAGTATGTATACTCTGCTACATCTTACAGTTCTATATTATTAACCACCCATCTTTTGTCATCTTTTTCCTATTACGTAGAACTATGATTTTACTTTTTTCGGAGTTAACAGTTTGTGTTTCCAGGTGCTTAAATGTGAAGCCTAAGGCCCTGTTGATACCCACCAGAGTTCTTGACAACAAAATAATGTCATCTGCATATAGTAAAATTTATATTTCTTGATTATTAATCTGGGGCTATAAGTATATATTTTTTGGAGTTTTTTAACAAGTGTTTCTATATAAAGTGCAAATAACACAGGGTCAAAAGACATCCTTGTTTGACCCTTTTGTTAGTTTGTTTTGCTTTTGATACTGCTCCCTCTCTTGTAGTCCTTATCCTTGCAGTAGTATGTGTATGTAACATTTTTAAAATAAGTAGGAGTCTAGTATCAATATTCAATTCCCACAGGATTTGCCATAAGCTTTCTTTGTTTATATTATGAGAAGTTGAACTAATATCCAAGAATGCTAACTACAATTTCCCTTTTTTTATTTATAACTCAGAAAATCAAAAGTAACTATATGGTGTATTGTACTAAAGGATTTTCTAACACCTGCTTGATAAACTGATATTAAAGGAATAATGCATGACAGGGTGTGTGTGTTGTGCCGGATTAAAAAATACATTTTGGAATACACTTTCCCCTGAACATTAAGTGGTCCCTTTTACTTAAATCAGATAACTCTTAACTATTATTTTGGTAATGGTTACACTAGTGTGACAGCTAATATGCTAATTTACATAAAGTAAGAAGGAATTCTGGGTAGATTATAAAGGTAACTTATCATTTTCTTATTCAGCAGTACAGTCTCCTCTTTTGGTAGGGATGACTGCAGTACTGCACCTCAGCAGGATTATGGGTAAGATGCTGATTTACATACAGCAACAAGGAATTCTGGGTAGATTATAAAGGTAACAGAAATTTTTCTTACTCAGAATAGTCTCCTTGTTTAGTAGTGGTGACTGAAGTATAGCACCTAATATGTAGCTGTAGCCATATATGGCAAGGCCTTATGGGTAGAACTGAAGTGGTCTTCCATTTTTCCTTACTTGGAGGTCCAGTCTCCTATTTTTGTGTTGGTTAGAACAATATAAGATCTCAGATGTTTATTTTCGAAATGAAGCATTGTGCATGCACCAATAGGTGACAAGATGTCTTTACTGAGAGATGTAGTCTCCTATTTCTGTAGGGCAAAAGTGTTAAAATAGCCTGTATACTAATTTAAGTGGTGAGAGATTGTGAGTACAGTAGATAACTAATTTATTCTATTTCCCTAATCTGCATTTGGAGTGATTTATTTTTTTATGGATGATATTTGGTCATGTGTGTGCTGAGACTACAGCCATGATGTTATGCTGGGATAACAACACGGGTCCAGCTCCAGATTGACCAATCAGAGCCCAGCATTTTTTCTTGCCATTGTATCGTAATTTTTTTCCATGATCAATACTTCCAATATTTCTAAGATTATTCTAGTGTTTATTTTCATGGAAGTACAGAGCAAGATAACGGGCCATTCCAACTAGCGGGTATTATCAAATTATTATTAATATTTGAGTATATAGAGCCAGCCTGGTGGTGCTGAAGATTGAGGCACTGGGCGCCACACTTTGCACCACACCGGTGACCCAGGTTCAGGAATGAGCTTAGGTTATTGGAGGTCTGCCAGTGGAGGAGGACTGAGCATCCCAGGGACTGCTTCCTTTCTCCACAGAGGGTGGGGTGGGATAACCATGGCTGTGCTGGCTCTTGGTGGTGGCAGAGGATCATTGCAAGTGGTGGTTCACTGTGGGGAGAGCATGGGCAGTGTCAGACGAGTGGTGCTCGGAAGTGCGCATGACAGCATCAATTACATCATTGCACACCCATGCTGTGGAATGGGGACCTAACAGAGAAAATCCTTCAACGTGCTACACGAAGTAGAGTCCATTGGTGCCACACCACTCTGACTTGAGATGCCCCTGCTGGATTCTGACCCCCGGCTTCTGCAGTGGTGGAGTAAGTACCTGCTGTGATGTAACCAGTGACAGGAACAGAGGAGGAGGAGGTCGAACATTGGTACTTGGAGTGGCGTGGGAGCTGCGGGACTAGACAGATTGGGGGACCATAGGTAATACCCCCCAACAGAGGAGGGAATAAAGAAATTTAAAAAAACAAAGTTTGAGTATATAGGAGCCAAGATTTTTGATCACCACTCTGGGTAAACCTTTAAAATTTCTGCTGGATCCTATCAACACCTTGTGATTTGTTATTTTTTTTTGTTTATTAATTGCACATAATACTTCTTCTTCTGTTACCATGGGCAATGGTTCAGCTGTATGCCCCCAACCCTGAGTCTTTAGATTTGTTGCCCCCCCCCCATACATGTCATTATAATAGTCAAATCATTTTTTGGACATAATTATGCATTCTGTATTTAAGTCTCTATTATTTGTCCCAAATGCCACCAAACTCCAAAACTGTATGTAATCCCTATTTATTATGGCATATTGTAAATTGTTCCATAAGTTATTTCTGTACTATATCTTCTTGTGGTTCAACAATCTTTTGTAATCTTTTTTAAGTTTTATATATGCTGCTCTTAGGTTTAGATTAACCCACTTTTTACTACATTTCCTTGGTTTTATCACCAATTTCCTTGTTTGTTCACATTCTTTATCATAGCAATGGTTCTTCCTCATTTGGACTTGTTGAATCCTATCCTCTTTGTCTAAGGACTCCAACATAATTTTAAGGATCCTTTCCAAATGCTGAATGCAGTTGTTTTCCACTGTTATATTTACTGTATTATTTATTAGGGCAAATTGTTTAACCAGGAAAGGCACACTAAGCTGAAGCTTGTTTCAAGGTACAATGTGGGAGCACAAGGAAGTTAAGTGATTTGTGAAGGGTCGCACAGTATGCAACTGGGGTCTGTAGAATGCAAACCCAGGTCTCTGGGTTTGCAGCTCAGTGTCCTAAACCACAGTGCTATACTGCTTCCTTAATGTTATTAGTTTAACATTCTCCTGATATTGAAGGAGGGACATGAGGGGTCATGGGCTAAGGCTGGAGGGTGGAAGATTGAAGAGAGAAATAAGGAGACACTTTTCACAGAAAGGGTTGTATCCATGTGGAACACACTGTCTGAAGAGGTGGTTTCCTGTAAGTCAATGGGCAGTTTTAAGAGGGGGCAGGACAAAGTGAGGGGGAGGGTCAACATTATGCAGGGAAGGGAAAGGAGGGAGGGGCAGCTGCAGTGTAAGTGGATGGCCAGCTACACAATCACACATACTTGATAGACTGTGTGGCCTATAGTATATCCGCTGGCAGTTTCGTATGTTCATATATTAATATTATCACTAATCAATGCATTGACTTTGTCATTACAAAATGGTTCCCATCTTATATTTTATTTAGGATCACCATATGTTAATTGGCATCATTTGACTTTCCCTTAATGACATGGTCTGTCTATCATAATCAAGGCCCAAATTACTGAAATGGGGAAATGGCCATTATCCTATTCTTCTTTTTGCCATGAATTTTTCACTAGGAGATATTAGCATACATCTACTAGAGCGATATCAATGACTGAGCCTCCACTTCTTGTGGGATATGTGTACATTAGTTACCCTGATAGTCCTTCCTAGTTCTTCCATTTAAAATCCTCATCCCATCAACTGCAGCAAATTTTTGTAATCTCCCCCCCCCCATCATATTTAATTTCTTATCCATTGAATCCCTAATTGGGATAATCAGAATATCATCTATCTCCCATTAATTAGAATACATTTCTGCAAGATTACATATTCTTGCATTAATATCACTCATTATACAGATTGAGATAGAGCAAAATCTGTCTATGAGCATTTCCATAGTCAAGAAAAGCTTTTCAAACAGCTGATTTTCCAAAACACTGGTTAACTTGGGAGCAGCATACACATCAATACATATCATAATAGGTTTTTCTTGATTACACAATATGCTTCCTAACAAATGAGGACATTCCAAATCTAATCTGTCTGCATCCACAAATTCTTTAGTTGCAGTGAGGGGTAACCATTCCCTCACTGGCCCAGCCATGCTTTATTATTTTTCTAGCTGGTTTATAATGTACATGGTAACCTTCCCCAATATCATATCTAGAGATGCAGCAAATTCAAATTCTGCTAGCGAAGTGAACACGAAGTGGGCACTTCGGATTGCCACTCTGCTACGTGGAGTGGGCAGTGCAAAGTGCTCACTCTGCCTTGTCATTACCACTTCGCGTTAAGGTGGAATGGTAAAGCGAAGTAAGGTGAAGTCATTGTTTTTAATGGACTTTGCGTTCCTCATTATGATTCTAAGTAATCCACTTGGTGTTTCAGATTTGGCAGCAACCCCCCACATATCACATGGCTTATAGTACTGTAAGCCACATGCTCTTTAGCTAGGCAGGAAGGAAGTGAGCCATACAAGCAGACACTTTTATTTTCTCTTGTGCAGATGGAGAGAGAGGAGTGTGTTTTGTGACTGCTGATACTTTGAGATCAGAGTGAGGAGGAGATTTAAACTTTGATTTAGACCCAACTGCTTTTTTAAAAGCTACATTTTTTTTGTCTTTTCTGTACTCTTTTTTACTTCATTTGTTCTTTCTGTAAATTTTATTTTTCTTACCTTTATAAGTAGTTAGTTGTTTGTCCTCCCCCTGGAAGCAGGACCAGCACCACCTCCTGTCCTGAATCTGAGGCAGTTGAACCACCACCACCACCAAGTCCAGCACCAGGTCCTCTGGAGCAGGATGTGCCTGTTCCCCCAGGCCGAGGTGTGGATCCCATCCCTGTACAGCACCTTGACCAGTCAGCTGCCAGTTCATCTGGCCTTCCCCTGCCTGTGCCTGGTTCTCCCTGCACCTCCATTGTTTGGCAGTTTTTGACTGTGTTGGAAGGGACAGCAGTGCGGTCAGTGCTGCCTATGTGAGGTGGAGGTGCACCGTGGCCCCCAGGGGACTCTCCTGAGGACTGGGGTCCAGTATACCCATATGCTCAGTCACCACCAGTTGGAGTGGCAGGCTGCCACAGAATGGACCATGCCTGCACCTGCTGGCCATTTTGTGACAGAGGGTGCAGCTGTGCATGGCGGCATCCCTAAGAAGAGAAGGGCCACAGCAGTACCTGCTGCTTCACCAGGATCGCATAGAGGGACATCTGTCGCAAATTATGTCAATGCTGGAACAGCTGCTGGATCACCATGGGGTCCCACATTAGTTTTTTTTTTCTCACACCATGTGCCCTCCAAATCTTACTTGCTGTGTTATAAAATGTATTCCTCCACCATCCCTGACACTTGTGTAACCCCTTTGTTACCCGGGGTTACTAGAATCCCAGTAAGACCTAGTGGTAGGCAGGGAAGCAGCTTGTGAAACTCCAGTTAAATGGGTTTCACACTGTCTCACTCTGTTCTCAGTCACAGCTGAGACTTGAGAGATGACATCACTATAGAACTGTCGCAGCTGCATGAGCCACTTTGGAATCTCCAGCTCAGGGAGTGAAGTTTAGAACTTTGGGAAATTCAAGTGAGTCTTCCGTTTGTCCTTAAGCAAGACGGAAGCATCAAGCTGCTGTCTGATCTCTCACTAAGAAAAAAGGAAGTGTTCCTGTGTTTATCTTTTTTAAAGTGGTGGAGACCACTTCCCCAGTCTCAGTACCCCCCTCCCTCTGGGGGGGGAGTTCTCTGAGGGTTCCAGGGGAAAACCCCTTTGCCCACTAAGGAAGGAAGCTGCCTGACTTTGTTTTAGTCTGTTCTTGTATAACAGCAAAAAAAAGAGTTACTTTGCCTGTTGGGCACCTGCAACAAATGGGTGAGTGTTTGGCTCCATTTGAAGGGGCAAACATATTGTTTTCTACAGTTGGGAACTAATGTGGACTGCTATTTTGGAGGACTATGTCTACTAGGATGAACAAATGGAGCAGTCTAACAGTTTAAAGTTTAAATGGATTTAAAGTTCGCTGTAGAGGGGTGCTTCAGGTCATTCAATCTACATTATACAGTCCTAAAGTTTTCTGTGTGTCCAGAGAAATGGCCAGGTATGGGCTATGGGAGCTGGAGGTGGGAAAACCCCCCATCTTTAGTAACCAGGTCCACCCCTACAGATTTCTTCTGTGTTTTTGCTACTTGCCTTATGCACTTGGCCAGTGATGGGGTGGGTACCCAGACGTGGGTCACAACTTGAAAATCTGCTAGGAGTCGCAGACTCTAAGTGGTGTAGGGAGCCACAGGATGGGAAAATTACTCCTTGTTGGATGGGAGTCTCCTTATTGGATGGGAGGTCGATTGGAAGTACGAAAACAAATCTCTCTAGGAGTCGCAGACTCTAGATGGTGTGGGGAGTCACAGTTTGGGAGTCTCCTTGTTTGATGGGATGTCTTTCCAAGTAAAGTTTGGGTTCATTCTTCAAGTGGACCGTCAGTTGAGTGGCCGGCAGGGGAGCCGGGTCAGTCGGGCTATGTATCCAATGCGCATGCAAAGTCCGGGCTGAGTGCCTGGTGGGTCCAAAGCCAGACAGCTGTAGTAATGTGTTCATTCTTCAAATGGACCACTGTGTTAACCTCTAATCTGCACATGCAGTAATGTAGCCCTTTGGGGGACCATGCAATGCTTCGTTATGTGTCATCTAGTCTGAATAAAGCCACACTGAAAAATCCCAATTCGGGTTCTGGACATTACAGTTATTGCTTCCTGTAGTTGGATTTACTTGGGTGCCCCTGTGCAGAGTAGCCAAACCTAGGTCTCTTGTGCCAGGTAACCTCATCCTTCCCTGAACCCGTAGATGTATGTTACCCCCACCAGGTATTGCTGCCTAAGCCAACAGCATGCCACCTGTCATTTCTGTAGAAAAGGCAGGGGTGAGAGGTGTTGCAAAAATGGAGGCACCACTTTGGATTTGTTCGGGAAGGAAGGTGCTTGGGCAAGTAGGCTAGTGTTTTGGCTATCTGGCAGTCAGTAGCCCAAAAAAAGTTGAAGCAATTTCCCTAGTATGTGCTGTGTGCTGTGAATCTTGTGCTGTTGTTTAAAAAATGCCAACTGTTTACCAAGGAGCTGTAAAGCCAAAGTGTACGTTCTTGTCCTGCTTCAAAATTGTTTACAGCATTTTAGTCAGTTTTAAAATGAAGTTCTGTGAAGGAAAGTGTGGAAAACTAGGGGTAGCAGCAGAGAAATTATGCCCTGGACGTTGTAAATGCTTTCTGTGCAATACTAGAGACTGCAGAGTTAATGGCAATGTTACATGGTCGAAATGGGCTCCCGCCTTGGAGTCAGTTGAAAAAAAAAAAGTGCATCTTTTCAGTTTAAATTTGCCTGCTTGATGATCGCCATGAGGAGAGGAGCCCTCGTGAGGAAGAAGAGGCTCATTTGCATGGCGTCGTGTGGTTGGTCAGTTTGCCATTAGTCCCGCCCCTCAGCCAGCTCTTCTGTGATTGCCTCAGCATTCGAGAGGGAGACAGAGAGTAGTACGTGTACTGGCAGTGGAGGAGCATTCACGAAGTGTTCAAAGCACTGTAAACAGTAAAAAGTGACTTTCTAGTTAAAAATCGGGCTCAACCCGCTTATCGATCATGGGATCAGTGAATTGTGTGGTTAATACTACGATCACGGAGACTGCCCACCTGTTTGCAATCTGAGGTCTTCAAAAATCTGGCTGCAGGCCGTTTTACCCCATCGCAGCAATCTGCTACAATAACAGTGAGTAAACGAATTAAAACTGCTCAAATCAGTGATTTTCAGTAATGCCATATAAAATGTGTGTGCAGCTGTATAGTCGCTTTGCAAGTAGCGATTGTGTGATGTCCTGCTGGCAAGTGCAAGTCTGTAAAGCCATTAAATGTGTGCATAGCAATGAAAGTAGCCTCAGTTTAAAGTTTGCAGCCAGAGAGAGAGACTGTGGGTTGTAAAATAAGTGCAACACTAGTAGAAGCAGGCAATCCTGTGCTGAAACCAGAAGTTTTAAAAGGGACTGAAATTAAATGAATGTAGCCAGCATGTGAAAAGTCCAAGGAAAATCCTGTAAATGAGTGAACAGCCAGAACAGAGCAAGTTGTGCAGTTTGAATAAAAGTTATTAGTAGCTGATGTAAATTGGGTGCGCAGTGGCTTGACCCAGAGTCTGAATGTCGATGCACAGCAGTGCTGCAGCCGCCATTACAGGGTGGGGTAGTAAAGTAAACACAGCAGCAGAGGAGCCATTTTAAAGCTACACAGTGTGTTCATTAAAGTGGGACTTTCAGTTACAGTGAACTTTTGTTTGTTTTTCTGCTGTTATGGCCTCAGGACCAGCTCGTTACCCAGATCATGCCCGGGTTGCAGTAACAGCAGCAGTAAATAGATTGAGAGATATTGAAAACTGGTGTTATAGAGGGCAACTCCCTCCTGATGTGGCAATTCCTAATTATCCAGTGCGTGTATGCCAGATGTACTTGAGTGCTGGAAGGGATGTCTTCATGATTCCTCACTGTGCTGTATGTCTACAAAAATATGGCTTGTATAAAGCGCCTCAAATTCATTTGGCTACCACATGGACACAACTTCAAGAATCTGCAGTTGGCAGCACACAGCATCAGGCGGAGCCTGTGGAGGAAGGTCCCTTGGGGGAGTGTGGCACAAAGTTAGAGAGTGCAGAATTAGAGACTGAATCTGAAATTGAAGTTTTGGATGCTGGATCTCAGAAGGAAAGTTCAAATAAAGCATCAATAGACCCCTGGGTGGGGGGGCCTAGCCCAAGTCTCGAAGGTGAAGATGAGATGCGGGAGGCTGTTGAATGGAAAGTGTCGACCTCCGCTCCTAGTGATGAATGGATAGTCTCGGGGGTGAGAACTACTGCTCACTCCTGGGCTCAGATCCTCAGTGAAGAGGAAGATGAGGGGGAACCTATGTGGCCTTGTGAGAAAGGAACGGTTACACAGCCTCAAGATCTTGCCTCGGAGGAATGTGTTCCAGATGGTGGTGATGCCACTGCCCTGGCTTCACCAGAAGAAGAAGAAGTCGGGGATCCATTTTTAATTTCATTGAGGATGCGAAGCTGGCAGAACCAGGACTGGCCACCCCCAAGCCAGGCCAGCGGTCTCAGATTGACCAAAGCAAGTAAAGAGGAGAGACTGGTTTGTAGAAAGGCCAATGAAATCTTTGGTATGACCTTTCCTACCTTTCCTCGGAGAGTCTGGGAGGAGATTGAGAACTGTAGGAAATCCTGGATCTGGGATGAAGCAATGAAACATGTGCATCCTGGGGCTAACCAGCATGTAAAGAATAGACTGTTCCATGAAAAGTATACACAGTGGAAGAGAGGCAGCACACTGTTTGTGGACAGAGTGAGAATAGTGGATGGAGAGGGATGAGAAGTCTCCCACTGCGTGAATTATGTGCGTCCAGATGGAGTAATGATTCAAGCCCCTGACCCCCTCTACTATTGGCCTCAGTGCAAGGACCTCCCAGTAATTAAGCCCATGCCTACAAAATGGAAAGCCAAGCAGTGGTAGTCAATACTGCCACAATAGACTGTGAAGTGCCCTTATTGAACTGCCAATATGAATAAACAAGGAATCAGGTGCCCCATATTCTTCAGTCCACAGTGTACTATCCTGTTCAGCAACCATCTACTGGCACCACCAGATGACTTCAGATTCAGAGAGGACACCAGCCCAGCTGTTTCCTGTTCATCGCCTGGTAATCGGATGATGCCGGACCAGCTGTTTCTCTTTTTGTTCCTGTTCTAAGGTTCCTTCTCCAGTTATGACATCAGCCCAGCTGTTTCCAGATGCGCACTTCTGTGGGTTCCCGGAAGATGTCTGCCCAGCTGTATCAGAAGAAATGCTGCCAGGGACAGTCTTTGGAAGGGACCAGGTTTGTGAAATCCGAATACTTCAAGAGGCTGGTAAGTCTGAAAAAACCTTTTTATTCTATCTTTATGACATTGCAGTACATACCCTACACTACAGACTTCAAAAGTGTGTGAACTGTCCTCAAAGACTCTCCCCTTCGGGATTATGGCCTTAAAGGACTATGTTCACAGGGCTCCGGCCCAGGAAAGACTCTTTAATGGACTGGCTTTTGGGCCTTGTAGTCACTAGTTGGGACATCTAGGGCACTCCATCCCCCCCCAAAGGTGTATTGTTACCAATGTCATTTCTGTACTTTAATGTAAATACTATGTTTTTCTACCCTTTTTCTAAAAAAAAAAAATCTTTTTTGGGATTGTTCAGTGTTTTGTTTTTTTGTATGGTAAGGGTTGTTGTTGTCATTGTTGTTGTTTAGATAGACTGTACATGCAGATTAGGATGTGTTTTTTTTGTTTTTGTCTTTTCTTACAGGTGTTCCTGGAAGACAGAAAAGAAGACAAGAAGAGGAGGGGTTCATTGGAGTTCCTCATCAGTGCTTATGGTGTAAAATTTAAATGTACTGTGTTATTATTGCTAATGGTTGTAGTTGCAGGCTGCCCAAGGTCGGGGAGGTCCCCGGGTTTTGTTTTGTTTGGGATATTATGTTAGAGGCAGATAGGTTTTCCCTAGAGGGTTGGGGGGATAGACAGGCTGTGGTCCTGAACGACCATAGGGATTGCAGTGCTGATCTATCAGGGCTATGCTCTGGACGGTTCTACCAGATCCGCTAGGTGTCCATAGTAAGTGGATAGAGTAGAGGCTGACATGTCAGCTATAGGCCTCTAGGCCCTTAGTGTTGCCTACCTGTGCTTGCACATGGTAGGAGGGGGCCTGATCACCCCCCTCCACAGGTAGCTCATAAGGTGGGATAGCCTAAGGCCGGGTGCATAATGACTGGGGACAGTCATTTTCCTGGTCAAGGGCGAGTGTAACCCCTTTGTTACCCGGGGTTGCTAGAATCCCAGTAAGACCTAGTGGAAGGCAGGGAAGGCAGCTTGTGAAACTCCAGTTAAATGGGTTTCACACTGTCTCACTCTGTTCTCAGTCACAGCTGAGACTTGAAAGATGACATCACTATAGAACTGTCGCAGCTGCATGAGTCACTTTGGAATCTCCAGCTCAGGGAGTGAAGTTTAGAACTTTGGGAAATTCAAAGTGAGTCTTCCATTTGTCCTTAAGCAAGACGGAAGCATCAAGCTGCTGTCTGATCTCTCACTCAGAAAAAAAGAAGTGTTCCTGTGTTTACCTTTTTTAAAGTGGTGGAGACCGCTTCCACAGTGTCAGTACCCCCCTCCCTCTGGGGGGGGGAGGAAAAGTTCTCTGAGGGTTCCAGGGCAATCTCCTTTGCCCACTATGGAAGGAAACTGCCTGACTTTGTTTTAGTCTGTTCTTGTATAACAGCAAAAAAAAGAGTTACTTTGCCTGTGGGGCACCTGCAACAAATGGGTGAGTGTTTGGCTCCATTTGAAGGGGCAAACATATTGTTTTCTTCAGTTGGGAAGTAATGTGGACTGCTATTTGGGAGGACTATGTCTACTAGGACGAACAAATGGAGCAGTCTAACAGTTTAAAGTTTAAATGGATTTAAAGTTCGCTGTAGAGGGGGTGCTTCAGGTCATCCACTGTTCAATCTACATTATACAGTCCTAAAGTTTTCTGTGTGTCCAGAGAAATGGCCGGGCATGGGCTGTGGGAGTTGGAGGTGGGAAAACCCCCCATCTTTAGTAACCAGCTCCACCTCTACGGATTTCTTCTGTGTTTTTGCTACTTGCCTTATGCATTTGGCCAGTTATGGGGTGGGTACCTAGACGTGGGTTGCAACTTGAAAATCTCCTAGGAGTTGCAGACTCTAAGTGGTGTGGGGAGCCACAGGATGGGAAAATTACTCCTTGTTGGATGGGAGTCTCCTTGTTGGATGGGAGTTCGATTGGGAAGTACGAAAACAAATCTCTCTAGGAGTCGCAGACTCTAAGTGGTGTGGGGAGCCACAGTTTGGGAGTCTCCTTGTTTGATGGGATGTCTTTCCAAGTAAAGTTTGAGTTCATTCTTCAAGTGGACCATCAGTCGAGTGGCCGGCAGGGGAGCTGGGCCAGTTGGGCTATGTATCCAATGCGCATGCAAAGTCCGGGTTGAGTGCCTGGTGGATCCAAAGCCAGACAACTATAGTAATGTGTTCATTCTTCAAATAGACCACTGTGTTAACCTCTAATCTGCACATACAGTAATGTAGCCCATTGGGGGACCATGCAATGCTTCGTTATGTGTCATCTAGTCTGAAATAAGCCACACTGAAAAATCCCAATTCGGGTTCTTGACATTACAGTTATTGCTTCCTGTAGTTGGATTTACTTGGGTGCCCCTATGCAGAGTAGCCAAACCTAGGTCTCTTGTGCCAGGTAACCTCATTCTTCCCCGAACCCATAGATATATGTTACCCCCACCAGGTATTGCTGCCTACGCCAAAAGCATGCCACCTGTCATTTCCGTAGAAAAGGCAGGGGTGAGAGGTGTTACACTTGTATGTAATTATGCCCTTTTTTATTGTCTTCCATATGCGTGACACTTTTTATTCTGAGCAGTGCAAGTATACTGTGCTAAGCTGCATGTGTGCAGTCTTCTTTCCAGTCTGTGTATGTACCACATACACTGTCCAAATCCCTGACTTAAAAACACTTATTAATGAGTACAATGGTGGGATAGTGAAGCCTTGAGAGATACTACAAAACATGCTTACAATACATCCAAGTAACAAGTAAAAAAATTAATGTTGTGATTCATGACATAATTGTAAATTGTGATTTGTGACTGTGATGATGAAGAAACACGAATGCCTATGGCTGTACTTCCCTGGGCTCCAATGGGGTGTGGCACAAAACACTCCGACTTAAAAACACTCATTAATGAGTACAATGATGGGATGGTGAAGCCTGGAGAGATACTACAAAACAGGCTTAAAATACATCCAAGTAACTATTAAAAAAAATTAATGTTGTGATTCGTGACATGATCGTAAATCATGATTTACGACTGCATTTGTGACCGTGATGATGAAGAAACGTGAATGCCTATGGCTGTACTTCCCTGGGCCCTGATGAGGTGTGGCACAAAACTCCCCAATTTAAAAACACTCATTTATGAGTACAATGGTGGGGTGGTGAAGCATGGAGAGTTACTACAAAACAGGCATACAATATATCTAAGTAACTATTAAAAAAGACTAATGTTGTGATTTGTGACATGATCATAAATCGTGATTTGTGACTGCATTTGTGACCGTGAGGATGAAGATCATGATTTGTATCATGAGTGACTCGAGATGATGGTCCTGACTTAATAATGCATATTAATGAGTACAATGTTCATGCAGAATTATGCACCACATCTGTCCAGTACTCTGAAGGGAAGCCAAAGAAACAACTGTGACTTAAGTTAGAGATGGAGATTGGGCCCTAAAGAGATGCAAATGCACAGACAGATTAAGATTGCGCTGTGCGCTGAAGAGATGCAGATACAAAGGCACAACTTTTTTAACAGTTTTTAGAAGGTTTGAATCACAGAGCTCTCAGAGCAGATTGTCTCCTATAGCTTCATACACACACTACCCCAAACTGAGGCTGTGCAGAACAATCTAGAGCCCATGTGACATGAAATCCCATGAATCACTGCAAAATTCACCTTTGGAGCTTGAAAGCAAGGCGAAGTAAGGTGGAGTACTTTGTTTCCAATGTACTTGGCCTTAAGAATTGGTGGAGTAGTGGTTTGGGAAGGCAGAGTAACTCGAAATCATTGTTTTCAATGGACCGCGATACCCATTATTAACGATGTACTCCATTGCTATGGAGCACTGTGAATTGCTTTCACTCTGGATCAGTTTGAGGAGGAATTAAATACTACCACCACTATTCATATCCACTTTCTCAAGCCACATTTTCTGTAACATAATAACTTTGTATTCCCTGATATATGTTAACCACTTTACATCCTCTAGTTTCCCTCATAAACCAGCTTAGAAAATGGGCAAAACTGTTGGAGCTCTCTCGTTGACTGAGAGCCACTGTAGGGGGGTACATTATCTGTAGAAAGTCACCCCCTTCAAATAAGGGCCAATTTAGGGTTCCCCATTACTGAGTGTATCCATGGGCACCCCGAAGTTCAGCAGCTGCCATTTTCCCCTCGCTTAGCAGACCAGTTGAAGGCCAAGCAGGTCCTCCATCCCACCTCCACCATCAGAGAAAGTTCATTTTAATATAGTTAAAAAAAACTGTGTACTGCTTAAAAACACTTCAGGATAAACCTCATATTTACTTTCCATTTCTTTCAGTCCGCAACTCCATTACCACTGCGCACATCCCCGATCCTGATTGACCTCCGAAGCACAAAACAGAAGACTTCCTCTGTGGTCATCACCGAAAAAAATATAAAAAGAAAACACTGATCTCAAAAAAAAAAAAGAAAACATAGAGCACTGTTCCGCCGAATAAGACCTCTCAATTTCCACTTCCTGTTTTCAATTAGCAGGATCATACACAGTTGTGCACGTAACTAGCACATTCTTTGACCACAAAGTAAACAAAATAAACAAAACTGTTGCGGAAACTGCACTGAACATTTCGGAACTATAAATATGATGGCAATATAGTTCTGAGGGAAACTTTTATATCAATAACATGTCTTCCTCTGTAGCATTGGGGAAGGGGAGTAGAACAGAATGGCTCTGTGAAGTGGGGGGAGACCAGAGATGGAACAGCACTGTAATAGAGGGACTACTTTACGACAAATATGTTTTTTTCTATTTCTATTCATTTTAAATGTGAGTTCCTCTGTTATTTTTACTACTTAATTAAAATTTACATAAATGCCCATTTTCTAAGTGCAGTAATACCCTCCGGGGTTGGTGGTATGGGCAATACTGGACCTTCCAGGGGCTATAAGGGCCTCTGCCTGTGGCGTCGGGCCTCATTACACCCCTGGGTGGTCCGGTATTGTCCAATACCACCCACCCTGTTGGGTATTATTGCTTGCTTAAAACTTTGACATTTTTTTTTATTTGGGGTTAATGAAATAGCTCTTCTTAATCATGCTGAGGTGTCTAGATCAATTTAGGGAGAGGAGGTATCTTGATTATCCTCTGTATCTATATTCATGGATGTATTCATTTCCATTTCCCACATTTCATATTATATTCATATCACATTGTTTATTGGTGATGATGTAGCTAAGACTGAGATTGAGCTTGTTTCCAGCACTGCACTTGTATTTACTGTGGTACTCCTCCTTTTTCACCCTCTTACAAAAATTTCTGCTTCTTCCTTTGCTTCACTTCCAAAGGAATGTATGGTTACCCTTGGCTGTAAATATTCAGTTAAATTATTTGTTGTTTATGTGTTCTAGTCTGATTTTTTTGCTCAAGTCTAGCTGTTTTCCCATTTTGCGTAGACACTTCACTTTCTGTACTTTTATGTTCAGTGGGCAACTGTACTGTTGCATCCAGATTAATACCCATCTTCCTGTACCCATCTTTGTGTTTTAAGATGATTGCTCTGATAGTGGGGTCTTTCAGCATGATGTATACCCAACCCTTTTCTCTACCATTCTTATATCTATACACCATTACCAGATCTGATCAACCTACTACATTTCCCAACATTCCTTTACATGAATTATATGCCATCAATTTAAGTGTAAATGGAGATTCATTTTTCACCTTAGGTAGACCTTTAAGATACATGGATGGTAATATTTTCCCTCTTTTAATAAGTATCTATTTCTTTCTTTCTTTATCACTGTCCATTTGGTCCATGTGTTGCCCATTACCAACAATATGCTTCTCAGGCATCTCTTGCCTCCTTGCTATCTTGCCCCATGATATCTCCTATTTTCACATTTCCTTTTTTTTTTCATCCAGTTTCTATGTTTGTGTTCTGGCTCTTATTTCTGCCCCATCAGTACCCATATTGTCCTTTCGACATCACTCTACTCATGATTACAATGTGGGCACTTGTTTTTGTCAACTGCCCTTTGATTTTTTTTACTGCTGCTGTATCCTGATTTTTTTCCTACCTGTTGCTGTTTTTCTTCTCATTTTTTTCAACTCCCTAATCTCCTGATCCCCTACCCTCTTTGTGATTTTCTCTATTTCTTCCTTTTTCTTCCTCCATTTTTCTTCAACTGACTTAAATACCTCTTCTTGTGTCTCCTTAATTTACTCTTTCCTACCCTGTTTAATCTGTGGTTCACTCCTCATCTGTTTTATCCAGTTACTTATTAACTCATTTGGTTTACTAATCTGTCTTTTGATTTCTGTTAAACCCATTATAATTAAGTTGTGATTAACAAATGATTCTATTACTGTAGGTAATTGTGTCTTTTCATTGATCTCTTTACTCCCTGATTCTAATCCTGATTTCCCTTTGCTATTGTGTTCCCTTCTGTTTGTCTCATGATGGGACTGCCACAAGTGAGGTAGATCAGGTGGAGCCACTGAGGGAGGGTCAATATTAAAATGCTGGATATATAGGGGAATAACATTTTCAAAATCATTCAAAAAGAATTTCTATACCTTACCATATTTTATTAGCTCCAGTTTAGAGTTCTCTGGCATTGTTTTCCTTACTATTTTAGGATTACTATCATTAGATAGTTTATCCTTTCTCTGTGTTTTAATTGCTTGTGAGTTACCATCTTGTTGCTTAATGTTTCCTCTTCTGTTTTCTCCTACATTTGTTTGTTCTTGTGGAGAATCAAACAGAAGCTTTCTCTTTAATTTACCCACTCGTTATACGTTCCGTACTTCACCCTTTTTACTCCCAGACCCTTCTAACATCCTAATTTGTGCCAGTACTCTATTCCTTTCTGGGGTTCCAGCCCCTAGCCTTAGAAGACATGCTAACTGATTAGCTTTGCTGCTGTCAGATTGTAATTGTTCATTAATTAGGTCAGACCCTGACAGGATAAAGTAATTTGTAATTGGTTTATTTTTTTCTTGGATTTTTTTTGTTTTGTTTTGTTTTTTGGGGGGCTGCTCATTATTTTAATTGGGTTAACCTGTGCTCTAGTAATCATTTGTCTTGGTGCCATCCTTCCAAAATGAAAAATAAATAAATACAGCTCATGTTAAATAGTGTTATTTGCAGTTTCTAACTTACTCTACCAAAAAATCTAAATTGGAACTATACCTTTATTTTCTATAATAATGGATGGTAATCCCTTGCCTACTACTGTGCTTTATAGCCTAGGTCCTCTCACCCATTCCAAAGTGAAGTTCCACAAACAAAATGGTTCCCTATCCATAATCACAAATAAATGTCTAACAGTAGATCCTAATAGGTTAATACTTAAAAAACATCAATAAATAGTGTTGTATTATCAGTATTATTAGTATCATTTTTATAACTGGCTAATCTACTTTTCAGCAAGTAAGGAAGAGAAAAAAAAGTCTTTAGATACTTATGAGTCCGTAGTCACAAGATGTGCTTGTGATTAATAAACACCAATGGCACTGTTCTCTTCCAAGCTGCAATTTTTCCTTTCCTTCATATGACCTTCAAGCCCCTCCTTTAATGCAGGCTCAATTTGTACTTTGCTTCACTTCACATCTTCATATGATGTGGTCTTTACTGAAATCAATCTGAACAGTTCTCCTTCTTATTAGCAAGTATTAGGCTCTCAATCTCCCCATGGCCCATACAGCACAGTTCCTCAGTTCCACTTTTCTCTCTTTCATCAGCTGTATGTGCCACTAGAAGGAACATATAAGCAGTACAAAACTGAAACTTGTGATAAAGAAAGAGGGGGAGCCCTATACAGACTCCTGAGCTTATTATTTATCAGCCCATTACAGTTTAAATACTATTTTGTTTAAGTAAACTCCCCCACTGATTTCCTACTAACCCTGTCTTCCCAGATTAAGTAAACGCTTAAATCTGACAGTAATTGCTATAACCAGTTCAACATATTTAATACTGTATTTTCTATTGTCTGTATATGTTTCCTTTAAAAATCTTTAGTTACTTTAAATATAAAACTTACTCTTTCAAGCGTCTCTATATAGAACGGTACAAAACCAAGTTCCAGCTTTTTGCGGCTACCCTCAGGCTTGTCTGCACTCTCCAATGCTGAAGTTGCAAATGGAAATCTGATTCTCAGGCACCACACATGCACTTTAAGAGTATTTGATCATGTGATCATTAAGGTGCAAATTTAAAAAAATACAATACTTACATATTTCTTTCTATAAAATAAACATTTTTTTAAGAGATCCCATAAATTTCTTGAGCATGCACTTTCTACTAACTTTGCTCAAATACCAATTTGATCGATTTTGGGTATAAACAGGGAAGCAAGAGTGCAGTTGCAGATTTAAAAATAAACATAAAACTGCTGGTAACTAAGCTGAAAATGTATAGCAAAACTTTCTCAGATATCTCCAAAACAGAGATAGGCTAATACAGAGAGACTAATTTAGCTGTTGAATACAGTCCACTCTTTCTCCACAAACAAACATTTTCCGCAGTGACATTTGCTGCATACCCTCTGCAGGGCTCAGTGGAACCAAACATCCAAGAACGGGCTCTACACAAGCAATAATACCCGGTAGGGTGGGTGGTATTGCCCACACCACCCACGCTGGAGGGTATTATTGTGCTTAGAAAATGAGAACAGTAAAAAGAAATGGCAGAGAGAAAAAAATTGTTAATAAAATAATTAAGTGACATTAAGTTTTATAATTAAATAGTTCCTCTGCCTGTACTGGAAAAGAAAACTTTTGTCCTAATGGAGATGCTGTAGTTAAGGAAATGAAAGCACAGCTGGTTAAATGCTTTTGATGCCCCTACAGCAGAGTTTATGTTTCTACATCACCCCCTACCCTTCCTTATGGAACAGTTATATTTGCAGATGTAAAAGAGAGAAACCTTTATTTTTATCAGCGATCTGGCATAATGGAAGAATATAGCCCTCTGATCTGCAACTGGTAGGTTTCAGGTCATTCAGATATGGCGGGTGTTTGCAGTTCATTTTAAAAGCCAGCTGCTGTCGTGGAGTGTGGCCGCATTACACAGTCATTTTAAGATGTCAAAGTGTACTGCTTTTTTTTTTCTCATCACGGGGAGATAATGCAGCAGAATGTTGGAATGGCTAAGCAAGAGTACCGCTGCTAGGAAACACCAGAGGAGGAGAGAGTTAAAAGAGAGAAACCTTTATTTTTATCAGCGATCTGGCATAATTGGAGAATATAGTCCTCTGGTCTGTGACTGGTAAGTTGCAGGTCATTCAGATATGGTGGGCGTCTGCAGTTCATTTTAAACGCCAGCTGTTGTCACGGAGTGTGGCCACATTACACAGTCATTTTAAGATGTCAAAGTGTATGACTTTTTTTTTTTGTCATCACGGGGAGAATGTGGGAATAGCTAAGCAAGAGTAGTGCTGCTAGGAAACACCAGTGGCATCTTAGAGTACAGCAGGCAGGATTTTGGGGATGGGGTTAAAGTTTCTGTGCTTCTGGAGGTGTGTGGGTAGTAACCTCTTCTCAGGCGAAGGGGGCTCTTTGATTTGGTGATGCTTGGTCGCTGGTTAGCCGTCAGCAGTGAAACTCTGACTGCTGGAGGAGGGAGGAATGAGACGAACGTGGTCTGCTGTTTCAGGTATGGAGAAAGTCACGGGGCATGGTAAAAGATGGCACTGTAAATGGAAAAAAAAAGTAGCCAAAAATATGCCAAGCAAAGGATTGTGTCTGTTTTCCTTTCACAGTTAGCACTGAAGCAGAGTGTTGGGACTAACATCTCTCGCTAAGCAAAAAATAAAATGGCAGCATTTTCAAATCCAGTGCAGTGGTTTTGTCCAATCATTAAAAAGGGTGGACACGAGGATTAGTGTGTGGGTGAAGGGGTACTTGGTCTGGCACGTTTTATTTCCTGGGCATCTATTGAAAGTTAATGTACCCCCCCGCCAGGGGTACCAGCCAATCAGATGCCAGGAAATAAAAATCCCATTTTCTAACTCCATTCAGACACCTGGTTTCAGTACAGCAAAACCTCCCATGGACTAAATCAAGCAGCTTAAAGACAGCCTGGAAAGAGTCTGCCATTGTCCTATTAATCAGGCAATGTTGGCATACCTGTTTCAGGATTCAAAAATGCATGTCATCAGGCTCCTGCTTGAACCATGCTTCATAGTACAGCCACTGCTGCTCACTGTCTCTCTCTGCTCTATGGTCAGACCTGCTGGTGGGAGACTTTAACCTGCCAGATCAACCTGCCAGCCTGCTCTTGGTGTTATCAGGGAAGACTAATTGTTGATGCTCACACCAGAGCAGTTTTTGAAATATCAGAAGAGCAAAATTGATGAAACCCCCACCCAC
Organism: Neoceratodus forsteri; assembly: GCA_016271365.2. Classification (NCBI taxonomy): domain Eukaryota; kingdom Metazoa; phylum Chordata; order Ceratodontiformes; family Ceratodontidae; genus Neoceratodus; species Neoceratodus forsteri. The sequence goes on along the minus strand of CM057449.1, from coordinate 1,342,906,799 downwards.
TGCAATAGTGTTTTTTTTCTCTGGGGTATATCCTGAAAAACATACAGGCGTCTGTGATGCAGGAAACATGTCCTTGCCAGGCTGCATTGCTCGATCGTTGCCCAAGATTCTCATAACTGCAAATACGCTGGAACTAAGACTGACTTCCATGTTGATAATGACAGCACTATGGTGTAAAAATGTTGTCAAAAGTTTTCTGTGATTACATTTATGAATACTCGTTTATATAGTAGCAAAGCTCTGATCATTAAATTGAGATTATCACTCAGCTTTTAGATTATAGATGGGACAGTGCTCCAGGCTGGCTCAAACCCCACAAGCAGCATCTAATCCCTTTGCAAACCAGCATGAGTGTGTCCCTATATCCATAACCATTAATTGCTTATAGCAAAATTAAGTGTAGGAGCCAGACTAAATGTATTAAATGATAAAATTAATTGTCCTTAGAAGTTGAATGGTCATGACTGATTTAGTATTGGGTTTAGATAGGTTAATTCAGGTAAAGTATCACAAAAGCAAGTTGTTGTTTCCAGCGGCTGAAGCAGTAGCTTTAGGGGTGTGCAAAAAATAAATTCCACCAGCGGAATTTCCATGAAAGTGTGACTTTTGCTTCCATGAAAGTTCAGAAATCATTTTCATGGAAATTCCACCTTAAAAGGACAGAATAAATGTACCGGCTGCAGGTTAATATATTAAACTGTGGCAAAAAAATTCCGCAGAACTGATCACTGTCAGTGGTCAGTTCTGAGGCTGTTCCCCTCCAGTTTAATACATTAATCCACCCCCCACCTGCCGATCATGGGGCCCATATACTGTATAAAAAAAAAACTCCAGTCCCTGGTGTGTAGTGCCACGCCCCCCCCCCACACTCACCAATCGCGGGTCGTATTCATATATAAAAAACTGCAATCACTGTGTCTTGTGCCTCACACCTGCCAGTCGAGGGTCTTGTGTAAAATAAAACTCCATTCCTGGTGTCTAGTGGCCACTTCCCCACCCACCGATCATTGGTCATCAAGTGAAAAATAAATAACCCTCCACTCCTGAGTCAATGGTGTCTAGTGGTCCCCCCACGCACTGGTCATGGCTCCCCAAAAAATATAATTCCCTGGTGTCTAGCAGACCCCCCTCCCTATCCAGGACCCCATAACAAAAAAAAAATGCAGTCCATTCAGTTTTCCTTCTGTAATTCATATTATTCCCTGTTGTCTAGTGGACCCCCTTCCCAATCCCTGATCCCCTGTAAAAAAAACAATCACAATTCCCTGGTGTCTAGTGGATCCCTCACCCAGACAGTTAGTCCCCCACCACCCCACTCCCCCCGCACCCCAACCAAGAATGGGCCACTGGCACAGCCCTTCTCTCTCCTCCATGGCTGGGCGGCCCACTGAACTGTCAATGAAGCACATGCTCATTCATTCATTCATTCATTCAACCACCCTCTTTGGTTTTAGAGCACTGTTGAGAATAGTGAGTTTTGGGTGGTGGCAAACTACAGCAGGTGCAACTGAGAATCTGGCCCAGCGTGACTGACCAATTATCTTACAGGAGCCCAAGCAAAATTAAGTAAATAGGGACAGTATCACTTTCTGTGTCTCTCTCCATGTAAAATTACAAGGTATACAGTAAAGACAGCAATCTTGACTGAGCGACTGCAAAATGGGTGACTCGAGTAGCCACAGTGTGTGTTTGCAGGGAGCTCCTCCCACACCTCACTTTACAGGAGGCTTCACCCCTGAACTATAAATATTTACCTCCAGGGGGAGGCAACTCAGGGACAAGGAGGAACCTCAGGGGGGAATTGGATTTGTGTTGGGAGGTTATGATGGCAAAAGTGCAGGGCAGGGCAGAAAAATTAAAAATAAAAGTCAGGAGGGGAGAGAAGAAAAAAAGTTGTGGGACCAGGAATCAAATCCTGGTCATCAGGACATTCTGTCGCCTTTCACTGCTCGTGGATGTAACCTCTAGGACATGGCAGCTACTCAGCAAAGGCAGCATATGGGAGACGTGTTATCGTCTTCATCCCAAGTGACAACAGCTACAGGGATAGCAGTAATATACTTGTGCTATAGTATCCCTGTAGCTATTTTGTCCTATGCTATTTTTGCCATGTAGATTATATAACACTATAATCTGTGTGACATATTCACTGTGCACCCTCTAAAATACTGAAGAACAATATCCCCTTTTCCCCTGAACTTATCACATTAGGTATATAGTACCCATATCAGGCTCTCAGCTCTGGGTCATTGACAGACAATGGCTAATAGTGGCTACAATCAAGACTAAATGCCTACCCCACTGGCAGTGGAGCTCTACAGACATACCCTCAACCCAGGAATGGCTGTCCTCCTTGGAGAGGCTCAACATCTACTCCAGAATGTCTCGCTTTTCCTGAAATATGTCCCATTAGTATGAAAAAATCTGGGCCCCCCACCTGCAGTATATGATGGTCAGGCATATGCCTTCTAGTGCTATAAAAAGTAAACATTTACAGTACTTTGCTCACCTTGAGTTAACCAGTTTAATCTATATGGATCCATGACTGGTTGTCAACAAAAATTTTGTCAAATGATCAGACAACGAAACCGGCAGGTTGACCGCTTTGTGGTTGGCTGCCAGTTCCAAAGGAAAGTTAGTAGGGGGCTTCTTGCCCCAAACCCCACGGGGGCTATGCCCCACAGCCCCCATTATGATTATCAGCCTGAGTTGAGCTGATTGGGGGTGCAAGACCCTTGACAGACAGTGCCAGGTTCCAGCGTGGACACTACAGCGACGTGGTGCTGCAGTCACTGTAGTGTCATTCGCTGCACTGGTGTCACTGTCGGGAGGGGTATACAAATCTATACTACCCGACTATTACCTATGCTTAACATGTCTTTTCCCTCTATAGCAGAGTCTGCAATTCATGTGTCTATACCACTAGACTTAAAAGTATAGCTATAACACAATTGTTATGCTTAACTAATGCTATCTGCCCTACCTGTATGTTAATTGAAATCATAAAAGTTTAATTTATGTTACTAGCAGAAATATATCTTTTACAACTTTCTTGTATACATGATTGTTTCATTGTCCTGTAAACCTTGGAACTAAATAAAATAAAAAGATTAACTGCAAAAAAAAAAGTATACAGAATAATACACACATTTTATTCTAATTGCAGTTAACTAATCTAAAAGCATTGTCAGCAGGCTGACACTTTTGTTTTGGTAAATGCATAAGTGCACTGCCACCTGTGATTGCTTATATGTGTGTAAAGTCTGCTACAGCCGTGGCCAAAAATATTGGATCCCTTACACTTTTTCAAATAACTCACAATTTCCTCTAAACATAAGTTGAAATTAACAACAGTACAGTATTTGGTCTCCACAATTCTTTATTTCTCTGTTAAAATTACGGAACCTTTGTTTTTGATTCAGAATTTAATATATCCTTTTAAATCAGAAAATGAAAAGAAATGGCATTGACAAAATTATTGGCACCCTAGACTTAATATTTGGTAGCACAGCCTTTGGTCAAAATAACTGCAATCAACCGCTTCCTATAGCCATGGATGAGCTTCCTGCACCTCTCTACTGGCAGTTTGGCCCACTCTTCTTGTGCAAACTCCTCCAGTTCTCCCAGATTTGAAGGGTGCCTTCTCCCAACTGCTGTTTTCAGATCTTTCCACAGGTTTTCAATGGGATTTAGATCTGGACTCATTGCTGGCCACATCAGAACAGTCCAGCGTCTTGTCTTGAACCATTCCTGGGTACTCTTTGAAGTGTGTTTGGGGTCATTTTCCTGCTGGAAGACCCATGACCTTCGATGGAGACACAGCTTTCTGACACTGGGTTCAACATTGCACTCCAAAATGGCCTGGTAATCTTCAGATTTCATGATGCCATGCACACGTTCAAGGCACCCAGTGGCAGAGGCAGCACAGCAACCCCAAAACATCACTGAACCTCCTCCATGTTTGACTGTAGGGAAGGTGTTTTTTTCTTTGAAGGCTTCATTTTGTTTTCTTTAAACATAGAGATGATGTGCTTTACCAAAAAGCTCTAATTTGGTCTCATCTGTCCACAGGACATTCTCCAAGAAGGATTTTGGCTTGTTCAGGTGTGTTTTGGCAAACCCCAGTCAGGCTTTCTTATGTCTCTCTCTCAGCAGTGGGGTCCTCCTGGGCCTCCTACCATATAACCCCCTTTCATTGAGTTGGTGACAGATGTGCGAGTTGAAACTGTCGTACCTTGTGTCTGAAGGTCACCTTGAATCTGTTTGGAAGTTGATCGAGGTGCTTTCTCCACCATTCGAACAATCCTGCGCTGCAATCTTCGATCAAGTTTTCTCTTGCAGCCACTTCCAGGGAGGTTGGCTACAGTGCCATGGGCCTTAAACATCCTGATAACATTATGTACAGTGGCAACAGGAACATCAAGGTCTTGGGAGATTGATTTGTAGCCTTGAGATTGTCCATGCTTGGCTACAATCTTCTGTCTGACCTCCTCAGGCAATTCTCTGGCCGTCTTTCTTTTCTCCATGCTCACTGCAGTACACACAGTGACACAAACCAGGAGAATGAGTCCTTTTCTCTATTCAAACTGGTTGAATGAGTGATTTTTATATTGCAGGTACCTGCAACTCACCACAGGTGAGTTCAATTCCAAAGTGAAGGAGAATCACCTGCTTGAAATCTAATTATTTCTAACTACTTCTAAAAGGTGCCAATAATTTTGTCTGGGCCATTTAAGGATTTCTGTGTGGAATAAGTTAACACTTAGTAAATTTTTCTGCTTTTTGTATTTTATTCCACTGCAAACCAAAGAAATACACATGTGGATACCAAAATATATTTTAATTTCAACCATTTTCTGGAAGGAATGGTGCATTATTAAAAAAAACTGCAAGGGCACCAATAATTTTGGCCACGACTGCATATTGTTAGGTTCTTGTGGTCCTTTACACACATGCTAATCATACGTTTCTTCATGTATTCACAGCCCCACCATCAGTGTAGTGAAATAAGTAGGAAACCTTTCTGCTCAGCTACACCTGCATGTTTGTGCTGAATCTGTCCTGAGTACAAGGAGCCATGCTGACACAGGCTTCATAGTGGTATGTACAGTACAGGGTGTGTGGTGACCAGGCCGCGTGTTACCCTTTGTCCTGAAAGTCTTTAGTATGGATGGGGAACAGGTGAGTAGTTTCTGGGATGGTGATGGGTCTGGTCATTTTCTTTCTCAATGTGTTTTTTGAGCAAAATAAGTTGCAACAATGTTCAGTCTAAATAAACAGACACAAGGCAGAACAGATGTGATCATTTCATTTTTAATGATGTTCATTTCAACGACTTAATGTGTATAGCTTCTTTTTACAGGTCATTACAAACAAATGTGCACATTTACAGATGTCAAATAAAAATCTTTATAACAGCAGTAATGTTTTTATTTCAGCTTGTTGTGCTTCTGAGAAGTCAAATTGTAAACATACCATATCAAAAGGCGAAATGTAGCTGCGCAAATACCGATTCAATATTCAAATATCCTATTGCGCAAACTCATTATTACAATGATAGTATGTTTGAAACTGTAAAAGTCTGCTGTGGCCTACCACTTCCAAAACCTCATTCTAATGCCACCATGCCCCTGTCATAATTAGTGCTAGGAGCCCCCACTAATCCATGCCTCATACCAATTGCATAAGTGAAAAAACCCTATGTCCCACTTATTGTATCACTGACTGCCTGAATAACCAAGTAATAAACTACAGCAGGGACTGGGTGTACATTATGGTATATTGGTGCACATTTCTGGTGAGTTGCGTTATGAGTCGGCTGTGTGCCTTCAATGAATCATGAAGTGTGTTGACCAATCATAATGCACTTCTTGTGGTATGTTTTTGTGCTTAAAAAATGTGTTTCTAAACCTGAATGTAATAATCTTAACATAATTAACTTAAAATATGTAAAATGAGAATTCTAAATTATCTGTATTGTTTAATGTCTTATTATCATCATCAAATGTCCTTATTTATGGGGTTTGAAAGAGACAGTGTTCTTGAAATAGAATCTGCACACCTCAGAGGCCAATCAGCTGCCACATGCTTTTGGAAATGACAGTTGAGACAGTGGCGATGGACTCTAAGGAGGCACATAGTACTGTCCCATATATGTTGGGCATTGCTGGTAGTTAATAAAATCATGTTTAGTAACATTTTGGAAACACACTAGGCACATAATGTCTGATTAATCATTCCAGAGGGAACCAAACGACTCCACCTTATTTGTGAAGTAATTCATTATGTACCACTATGGCCACATTGCCACTTACCTTTAAGAAAAAGAAGACTAAGGCAGGAGCGCAAACACCAGAGCCAGATTAGGGAGAAGCATACCACAAAATAAAAGCATTGCATCATGTCTAAGAGATTTATTTACAAGGTAAAATTTTGAACCCTGGAGATACAGTGTTAGAAATGAAAATGGACACTATAGTTGTGGAATGCCAGGAGGCACTTCATTTTGTTCCAGAGCTGTAAAAGAGAACAACATTATGCTTTTCTGCCTGTAACATTTAGAAGATGCATTCTGGTACACAAAATCTGTCGAGGACCTGAATGACTCTAACCTGTTTCTGTTGCCCTACATCAGTAGCTACACTATCACCACTGGCAATACCACTCACCATTAAACTTGATGAGGCCAAGCCAGACATGGTGAAACTGTAGGGGAAAACATTTCCCATGATAAAACCTTTGCAGCAGTTCTTAAGAGATTTTTACTGCAAGGTTGAAGCTTTCAACCCCATAGACATGGTTTTAGAACTGAGAATGGAGATTGTGGTGGGGTAATTTAAAGATGCCCTTGGTACTGCTCCAAAGGCTAAGTTGGCCACTGTTGTTAGTTGTATTAGAGAGAAGACAACTGTGCATTCCAACTTTCAACATTTAGAATATTCATGCTTTACATATAATTAGTAAAGGACCCAAAGGACTTTAACCCCTTCGTCTTACCATCAGCAGCTACCACCACATCACTCAACATTAAAATTATCACATTATACTGTAAAGGAATCTGTGAAATGAATAAATTATTTCTGCCTTTTTTGTTGTTATGGAGTGAGCTATTGTGATGTTTTGCATTCAGTGTGTTTTAGTGGAATATTGCAGCATTCCACAGTGGAGCCACTGTTCATTGTCCTTGACATTGGCTGGGCAACTATTTAGAGGACGAAAAATGTATATACACTTCTGAATGTGCTGAGGGCGGATTTGTTCTCACAATCCCATTAACACTCAAGAGCTATCCATTTAATGACCCATGGTTTCAAAATAATGGTGGCCAAGAAGTGACAGATCATTCCAATGAAGAACTGCAGAACATACTAAACAACCCATGATCCACAAATACGTGTGGAAAGATTAATTTACAGTAGAAACGCTAGCTGTTAGTCTTGTGTACCCATGGGTCACATGTATATTCCCTAAGATGCTATTGACAATCCTGAGTGGCAGCAACTGAGAAGAAATGTATTTTGGAAGAATATGAATAAAGTACTCTCTGAGTTAAAGGCAAACTTTCCAGCTGTGACAAATACTGATGTAGTCTCTTTGTGTCTCAAAGACTTCTCTTTCTCAGTTAGACGGTGTCACATCTAGCTGGGAAAAGCCATGCAATTTGGTGATAAGGAGTGTGTGTATTGTTTGCTATCCTAATGACACATGAACAGTTAATTTGCTCCTTGCAACCATATAGTACCCTATTTTATATACCTCAGGATCTTTTGTTTGTCTCTGGAACAAATGCCTGACTCTGGAGTCCTGAATACTTGAACCTGCTTTAGCACTTATAAGCATTAAACATGTTGCAGTGTGCTCTTGTGTCATATGTGATGGCGGAACAAATTCTTTTAGTGTCCCCAGTAGAAGCTCTGCCCTTGTTATAAGTGTTTCATGGTGCTATGCATGTGTTAAAGTGATTTATCAGTTATTTGTTTTACAGCAACAGAGTCCTCTGTGAGGAAGCTTTACCGTGGGTTCAAAGATCTATTAAGTTGTCATAATTATCTGTTCCTCCTTTTTGTGTGTGAACAGCTCATATTTTTTGCCTGAGGCCACATCCGTCTGATCCCTTACTGGTGCTGGTCTTGCCACTGGGCTGGCATATGCTATGTTGTATGTACAGAGAGGCATGAGTGTACTCCCCATCAGTCTCTGATGAACTTAAGGTATCAAAGCAGTACACAAAGGTGACAAAGAGGGCCAGTGGCATGCTGGGGTGCATAGGTAAGGGTATCACTAGCAGGAGGCAGGAGGTGGTGATGCCATTGTATAAAACATTGGCAAGGCCTCACCTGGAGTACTGTGTGCAGTTCTGGAGGCCACACCTGTGCAGGGATATGGATAAGGTGGAGACTATCCAGAGAAGGGCAACAAAGATGGTACAGGGCTTGCACCACAAAACATATGAGGAGAGACTAACAGACCTCAATATGTACTCACTGGAGGAAAGGGGACAGCAAGGGGACAGGATTGAAACTTTCAATTACCTCTAGGGCATAAACAAGGTGCAGGTGGAGGACCTTTTCCAATATAGAAAAAGTACTAGAACAAGGGGGCACAATATGAAATTGGAAGGGGATAGATTAAGAGGTAATGTGAGGAAGTTTTTCTACACAGAAAGAGTAGTCGATGCTTGGAATAGTCTGCCACAGGAGGTAGTGGGGGCAAGCACAGTGGAGGGGTTTAAGCATATCTGGAACAAACACAGGGGAAGCTTGATAGGTGAGGGAGTGATGAAAAGTCATTGATCACACAGGGTCATTGGTCACATACAATGTATAGGGCCTATAGGCGGACTGGATGGGCCTAGCAGTCCTTATTTGCTGACAGTTTCAATGTTTCTATGTTTCAGTCAGTGAAGCAATTTCACTATGCAGATAGCATTATTGTAATCAGCATTAGGAGGGTATTTAAAGGGGAACCCTCTGCTCCCCTGCCCTAATACTATGGGAACTAGAGGTTCCATTTGATGAAAATTGTATAAATGTTTATTTTTAATTTCAGATACGTTAGATTTATTACTTTTTATCTGGTTGATCCTCTATCCCCTGCCCACCATACTGCCAAACTAACTCTCTCACTGTCCCCCATGGCTAACCATGTGATAACATGAGCAATGGGCTAAGCCACGGGGGGTCGGGTATCTATGTGCTGGCACTTAATAAAGTCAGTTAATACTCTGCAACAGCGCCTGTTCACATTTAGTCTCTTGGTACCGATCATGCAAACTCAGCTTGATCAGTATCAATAGACTAAGCACCAAAATATGCTGTTGTAGTACCAGTAGACCAAGTGCGAACATGCACTGTTGCTGAGTATTAACTAACTTTTTTTAACTGCTGACACATAGACATCCCCTGCAGCATAGCCCATCACTCACTTCATCACAGGGCTAGTCATGGGGCAAGTGGGAGAGTTAATTCAGCAGCATGGCAGGCAGAGGGACAAAATATCTACCAGATAAAAAGTAATAAATCTAACATGTTAAAATTAAAAAATATATATCTTTTTATGCAGTTTACTTAATTAGGACCTTTATGTCATGTATTATTAAAGCAGGGGAGTTGAGGGTTCCCCTTTAAGAGTGCCCTTGTAGGACTTGTTAATGAAGTCCTTGCCCTCCTAATGCTGATTACAATAATGAAATCTGCATGGTTAAGTTGCCCCATTGACTGATGGGGTGTGCACTCACATGCCTCCCTGTGCATATGACACAGTGCATCCCAGCCCAGTTGCAGGAACAGAACCTGCAAGGAATTAGCTGGATGTGCCCTTGGACAAAAGGTCAGACCCCTTCACACACAAAAAGGTGGAACATTAATATTATGAAAACATATGATAAATGCAACCTGATAAACCACTTTAAAGTAAATTGACTGCCTGTGTCTGATGGTCACTTTGATGTGAATGACTATTTTATAACTGTGGTTCATGTCAAAGCTCTTCTATTATTGTTACAGTACATGTAAACTCTGCTGCTTATATAGACATAAACTGTGTAAAATGTTAATTTTAACATAGAATCTCTCAAGGTTACTAAAAGGACTGATGGAACAGTAACATAGGTAGAAACATTTAATCACAGCTTAAATTTGGAAAATCTGAATTGCTCAGAGCAGTTCTCATTAAGTGAGGGCATAGTTGTTTTATTTATCAAGTCTAGGATTACAAATACCTTTGAGCCATGGCTCTTTTACAAAGATTCCATGTCAGAGAAATATAAATTATGGGGAACATCAAGACAGGCATTACAACAATGTGGACATTGCAAACAGAGTACAGATTAATACAGTTCAAGGGTAGCATTGTAACAAGGCAGCCAGCGGCATTTGTCAGAGAAAATAGACAACAGATAAGAAGTGCCAGAGTCATAGGGAGAGGGAAAAGGGTGGGGGGAGAAGGAATGTAGGAAGGGTGGCAAGAGGGTGAAAAGTGCAGCATTGGGTATACCAAGATGTGACAGTAGAATCCAGTGAGGAAGGGAGGAGGGGGGTGACAACTAGAGCAGAAAGGGAAGTGGAGAAACAAGGTTAAGTTGGGCAGTCACAGGAGCTGTTGGTAGTGAGATAGTCCCGGAGCCTAGTTTTAAACATACCAATAGTTGGGGCAGAGGAGATGGTTGGGCTGAGGCCATTGAACCAGAGTGGTGCTCGATAAGCAAAAGAGCGTTGTCCCTGTGAAGTGTGACAGTGGGGGACTTTCAGTAGCTGTAGTAAGGATCTCCTAAGGCACCATTTGTTAATTCGGTGTTGTAACAGAGTCGAGACCCCAGAAGGTGCAAGGCCAAGGTAGATTTTTTTGACCATGGAGCAGGTGAGAAACTTTATGCGGTTTGATAGTTGGAGCCAGCCAGTCTGAGTGTACAGGTCACATGTGTGGGTGAGACGCTGAGCACCAGTGATGAGCTGACATGCTTTATTTAAGGCAGTTGAGAGGCATCTAAGGGTTGTGGTTGTGGTTGTGGCCGAGCCATAAATGATGAGACCATAGTCTATTACAGAGATCACAGAGCTCAGGACTGCAACATTCAAAGCTTCTGGTGTGAGGTGTGGTCTGTGTTTGTAGAGGAGACCAAGCCGTGTATTAGCAGCTCTAGCTACATTATCTACATGAAGTCCATAGGAGAGATTAGGGTCAAGCTGAATCCCTAAGTATTTGAAGGACACCGCTTGATCTAGAGTGTTGCCCTGGGTGGTGGAGATAGCCAAGTGGTGTAGCTTGTGTGGGTTATGAGAGCTGCAGAAGAGCATAGATTTGGTTTTCTTGTCATTGAGGACCAGTTTATGATTAAGAAACCATGCCTCTACAGAACTGAAACCGAGTTGAGGGTTGTGTTGAAGAGTTGCAGGATCTTTGTGAGTGGAGAATACAACAGCATCATTGGCATATAGTATGATCTGCTCAGAGCAGTAGTAAGGAAGGGAGTTTAAGAAAAGGCTAAAAAGGAAGGGTCCCATTATGGATCCCTGTGGGACACCCGAGCGAACAGGCAGGGTATTAGCAAGAGTATCCGCAATTTTTACTCTCTGTGACTGGTTTTCTAAGTAGCTTTTAAACCAGAGAGAAGAGTCGGGTGATAGCCCGGCATTCAGTAGTTGGTGTATTAGTAGTCCATGGTGTACTGTATTGAAGGCCTTGGAGAGGTCGAAGAAACCGGCCCCTGTGAGAAGGCCGTTGTCAAGGGATTTGTGCAAATCTCCAGTGAACTCAAGAAGGGCTGTGGTGGTGCTGTGACCTTTCTGGAAGCCGTGTTGTTGTGGAAAAGGTATATTGTATTTATCCAAGTGGTCAGTAAGTTGATCAGCCACGATGCACTCAAGTGCCTTAGAGAGTGGGGGCAGTATGGAGATAGGGCGATAATTTGAGTGAATCGTCTTGTCCCCACTTTTATGGACGGGTGTCATGGTGGCTGTTTTCCATAGGTCTGGGAATTTTCCACAGCTGAGAGAGAGGTTTAGGATTTTTGTTAATGGATGAATTATCTCATCAAGAGTGAGCAACAGAAGCTTAAGGTCCAGGGTGTCGCTAATAGATCTAGATTTAGAGATAGCTGCAGTAATATAGCAGCGAGCTTCATTCAGCCTTACCTTCCTGAAGTAGAAGAGAGGATGGTTAGACTGAGGGGCTGAGGTATTTGGGGAGTAGGCCCTGTTTTCGAAAAAGTCATGGGGTAGAACAGCACTAAGGTTTGAAAAAGCCGTGTTAAAGATGTTTGCGATCACCTTGGGGTCAAGGGTTGAGGATCCATCAACCATTAACATGGCCGGAGAGGTTTTTGGCTGCTTCCCTGTGACATCCTTGATATTGTCCCAGAAAGCACGACCATTTCCCCGTGTATTGGTGAGAGTAGTTGTATTGACATCATACCCCTATTTTTGTGTGCTAATTGTTATTTTTTGTGAATCAGCCTAAAATGAGAGCTATACCTGTTTGCTTGTCTCCAAAATCTGTTTTTTGATGAACAAAATGTTTCTAAAAGATGGCTACTCTCATACAGATTAGATAATGCAATAACGCAACTTTAGCCATTCACATTGAAGCATACATGTTTTACCTGCAACATTTCAAGACCCACTGCCATGGTAGTGTGTCCCTCTACAATTTCCTCTATAAAGCTACTATTGATATTTGTCTGTGAATCTTGGTGTAGATTTGTTCTGCACTTAACACATTCCTTAAAGTGATTTATGGGAGTTCCTCAAATGCCTTTTTTACATAATATGTCATTGCCAGCCATGCTTCAGATGTTGAAGCTGCAATTTGTTTTGTAAAAGAAATCTGTCATAGTAATTTTTTTAATGTTTTATCAGCACTTTGTTTCTGGCTGTCCTCCAGTTTTCTCTGTGCAGCCACACCATCAGAATGATGTCATGCAAGGGAGCTGTCAATGTTTTACATACAGCAACAAGGAATTTGGGAGAAATTATAAAGTTAACTTAACTGTTCCTTACTCAGAGGTGCAGACTTTTATTTTAGTAGTAGTGACTGTAGTATAGCACTTAATATGTAAATGTGCATAGCAAGGCACTATGGGTACAATAAGAAGTTATTTTCCAATTTCCTTGCTGTGCGGTGCAGTCTCTTATTTCTGTAGTGGCTTTAACAATATAAGCTCTCATATGTTTTTTTTTTTTCAAAACAAGGCATTGTGCATACAGTATCTAGTTGAAAAGGTTTCTTTACTAAAAGATGTAGTCTTCTATTTCTGTAATGAGCACAGACATATAATAGCCTTTATACAAATTTACTTTTTGAGGCATTGTGGGTACAGTAAATAGCTGATTTTTCTATCTCCCTAATCAAAGTGCAGTCTCCTTTTTCGGTGATGTTTAGATCAGTACAATCTGTAGAAAAGCTTCTGGAAATATGTGTTAATGATGCAGGTGGGCCAAAAAGATCATCTGCCATTCTGTGTAGATGTTGATTCACTTTTGCTGCCTGCTGGTTAAGTGTTTGTGGCATGTCTTACAGTTCCAAAACTAAACTATATATACTCATACCTCTCAAACTCTTGCCTCATAAATCAGGGACAAGGCTTAAAAAAATAAGAGATAAAGACCCAGAATCAGGGAAACATCTTAAAAATTGGTACTGTTCTCTCAGAATTGAGATGGAATAAGGGGATTAGTGTAGAATACATTTTCTAAAGAAGAATTTTTATTTAGTTTTTGTTTACAGGGTAGGTGCGCTAGCCATAGAGATGACTATTTTCAGGCATTACCAGGGAGAATTACAGAGCAATTACAGAGGTGACAAACAGCAGTAAAAATACAGAAGAAGATTAAAAACATAGTAACATACATCAGGGTTCCATCATGAAACTAGAATACAATGTACAGAGCAGTTACATAAAAACAAAGTTACATTATTTAGTACAGAGGGTTTATACAAACTTTAAATAAATCTGTAAGTTAATTGTTTGACATTACTTTGTGCTTAAAATCCTTACTCTTCAGTCACAAAAGCACACATTTAAGAGGGACAAAGGAAAATTGTAAGGCAATTCAGCGACATCCCTGAAAGTCAGGGACAGTTGAGAGGTATGCATATACTTCAAGTGTGACTCCATGGAAGTTCACAACATATTCTTAAACTGGCACTGATCATGTGTACATCACATCTGCCATATGTGCAACAGGATCATTATGTTTGTGTCACTTAGTTAAGCTTTTTAAGTGGTTCAATTAAAACTTTGTTCACCATAACAGACTCAGCTATCAACAACACATACCTTACAATACATACAATGTAGTTTTGTTATGAACAAGACACACTAGCAAGGCCCTAGGAACATATCAAATTTATTGAAGACAGCCTCCAGAATCTGTTACTTGTAAACACATACTTGCATCTAGTATGCATCGCATATGTATGAAACAGTAAACTTTGAGAGCAGCAAAACCTAAAAAAAACAGCATTTGTCAATGCCGAATGTTGTCTCACTGGCATTGGCATTGGTAGTGCAGGAGTTCAAGATGCATAATAATAATGGCAGTGAAGCATTGAACTGACACCAACCTCACCCCCACCCTGAAGAGACACATTTGCAACATAGGCATTTTGGGACCTCCACTCATGAGCAGTGGCACTGCGTTTTTGTTAATCTGTCCAAAAGTTGATTTCCCACAGCGACCATGCCATTCTGCGCCACAGGTGTGGAAACACAGTTTGGGCAGGATGTGAAAAATGACAGCTGTACTGTTCATAAGGAGGTGTGAAAAAAGGCCAGTGTCGAAAATCTGGCATGAAAATATTGCAAATTTGTGAAGTTACAAGGGTGCATGGAAACTGTGCAACGCACGCTTGTAACAGTCATTTTATGGACTTTTGGCACCAAATTTTCAACATAGGCATTTTAGGACCTATGCTCATGAACAGTGTCACCATAATTTTCTCAAACTGTCCCGAAAGCTGATTTCACACAGCAACCACACTATTCTGTGCCAGATGTGTGAAAACACATTTTGGCCAGGATATGTAAAATGACAGCTGTACTGTTCATAAGGAGGTGTGGAAAAATGCCAATTTTGAAAATCTGGAGTGAAAATATTACAAATTCACAAACTTACGAGAGTACGTGGAAACAGCGCAACACATGCTCGTAAAACAGCCATTTTTTTGATTTTGTTCACCAAATTTACAACATAGGTTTTTTCAGAGCCCCCCCGCCGTCCCATGAACAGTGGCACTGTTGTTTCATTACTCAGTCCCAAAAGGTAATTCTGCACAGTGATCGCAAAATCACCTTTCAGGACTGAATAATGCCATGACAGTGACTGAATTCATGAGGGGGTCCCAATAACCCCATGTTGAAAATTTGGTGCAAAAATTCTGAAAAATGCCTGAGACATGCACCAAAGTTGAAAAAAACCTATTTATGCCATTATACAGATTACCAGCATTTCCTCAGTTTGCGGTCTGCTTTGAAGAGTGCAGACGTGTTCCCAGTCCACTGAAGATCATCGCGCCAGACTCCAGACATATGTATGGGGTGAGGGGGGGAGGTGGGGAGGCAGGGTGCGCAGTGGGTGGATGCAGGTTGTGGGAGGGGGCAGGGAGACCGCGAGGGACCGTTTTTTTTTTTCACAAGTTTAAAACAAAAAAAAACCTCATTGCGGGATTTTATTTTTTTACAGGGGCATTTGGCATGCTAGGGTGGGCTCCCGGCATGACATCTGACTGTTTGGGGGTGGGCTAGCCAACTGGGTTTTGGGCATCCCTGTTGGCATATACCAAAGGGGGGCTACAGCCAAGGGGGATTGGGCACCCCCCTCGGCACACAACACATTGCGGGGAGCATTATGCTGATGGGGAGCTGGATCCCCCATCGGCACATGCACTAGGGCAGGGCATGCCGACAGGGGGATTGGGCACCCCCCTAAGTTGGTATTGTAACAGGCATGGCAGCAATCACTGCCACCATGTTTGCTACAAAGCTACACCAGGAAAGGCACGTCGGGAGGTGCTGCTGCGTGAGAGCTTGGCTCTCATTGCAGCAGACCGTTCCTTAGATGTGATGACCACATTATGTATTCCTGGTGTGGCACCAGCATGCTGGCTGATTGGTGAATGTGGGACGCACCCACTGATGCGTGCCCTGCATTTGCCCAATAGTGATCACGCCTCCATATCTGCTACTAGTGCAATATGTTGGCTGTGTAAGTGCGAGCCAACATAAAAATCACCTGCTTTTCATGATCATTGCTTCCAACTTCTGCATTGCCATCTTCTGTGCTTCCATCTTCTCTGCTTTCAGCTTCTCAGTTTCCATCTTCTCCATTTCCATTTTCTTCATTTGCAACACCTTCCTCATTTCCTTCCCGATGGGCACTTTCTGCATTCATAAATTCTTCTTCCTCCTAACTAGAACCATGTGTATTTTCTTGGTAGATATCACATGCACACCATGGGCTGGTCAGTCTGCCCAGATCCTGTGCATCTAAATGATCTGCAAACTCTTGTTTGCCACATGTATTAGTGGCAGAACATGGGTGGTCCAGACTGCACCACTTATGTTCTGCTAGAAACAGTCTCTTACTATTAGTGAACTACTGTTCTTCATCAGAATGAGTTGTCACATCTTTGCATGAACCTCTGCAGAACACAAATTGTTCAGTACAACCTGATCATCTTCATTGGAATGATCAGTAACATCTTGTTCCACATAACTAGCAGAACATGGCTGGTGTAGTCTGGACTCCTCCTCATCAGAATGAGCTGTCACATCTTTTGCAAGATTCTTTGCAGAACATTGGATATTAAGTACACCCTGATCATCTTCAAAGGAATTATTTGTAAAATCTGGCTCCCTACAACTTTCAGAACATGAATGGTGCAGTCCATACTCCATTTCCTCATTGGAATGAGCTGTCACATCTTTTTCATGATCCTTTGTGCAAAGTGGGCTATTGAGTACACCCTGATCACCTTCATCGGAATTATCTGTAACATCCTGCTTGCTATAACTTACGAAACATGGGTGGTGCAATCTGCACTCCTCTTCCTCATGGGAATGACCTGTCACATAGACATTATTCTCAATGTATACATGAATGCATGTAGCATCTTCATTCTGTAAGAATAGAATTGTGATGAGTAAATACGATGTATGCTACTATATGTAATATATTGCAATAAGCATTCCTTTACAGAGTGTACTTATACACACTTCTTGCTTTCTTATTTCAATTTTTGGGGTGCTTTACAGCAAGATGTGATGATCGCAAAGTCATGTTCCTCCTTGGCACCCATGCACAGTATGAGTGTACCTTAGGTATGACATCCATACTGTATGAAGGTACCAGGTCAATATAGCATGGACAATACTGTGCATGGAATACCGCACTGTAGGAAGCGCGAATGGTTCTTCAGGAACAGAGATTGCTTCAATGTGAGGTAAGAATCATGACCCCTGCCACTGTAGGCTGCCATGAAGGAAAATGAAGGACACTGCTGGGATGGTGCCTAGCTGAGCCACTCCCATAGTGGAGTGGCTAGAGCACCTGTCTCTGGCAGTGTTGGGGACCTGGGGCTGTGGTTTGGTTCTCCCTAGGTCCCATTGTAATGCGACTTAAAAAAAAAAAAAGTTCCCTGGTTCAAGTTTTCTTTGTTCCATGAAGTCCACGACCCCCTGGAGTTGATTATAATATTTCCAGGGGGTGTGGGGGGCAAAGCCCCCCACTTCAGGAGGTGTGGGAGAGTGAAGCCCCATGCAAAAAGAAAGACAGTTGCTGTGTTTTCAATGGCATGCCCTCTTGTTGTTTCAGTCAGGATTTTGTCCCAACGCTGTTAGAGTGCACAACATCATGTCTGTGCCATTCTTTGTTTGTGCAGTTTTGTCCACGACATTATGACTCCGTGCCCTATATGAAGACACATGTTTCTCATATCTGAGTCTTGATCCTGCTGTGGCATGAATAATGTTAGTGTCTTAAGTGTTTTTGACCTAAGTGGCAAACTTGCAGCCATTTGATTCAGCTAGTAGCAGTGTATAGCTTCTATGTATCATCACTTAAAGAGGAATTGTTATCACTCAGAGCCACAGAACAAAGTGTGGCACTGGTTTCAATATGCAGTTTGTGCACATATAAGCTTCAGTCAGCTGTTTAAAGGTCCCACTGTTCTCCTAGGACTAAGGTCTTCCGTGACTGTCCTGAGCCACAGGACAACAGCATCTAACATGCATTGCAGGCCATTGAATCTCTCAATGTTGCAGCCCTCATCTGAAGTCAAATGTAGGGGATTCTAAGATTTGTAGTTACAGAAAATGTCATCTTATAAATCTGATACAATATATTATACTACAGTAAATTAAAAAAAATGGTTTTGTAAATAACCTGAAAATTGTGACCAGACATATACTTGAGTCTGAGGGACAGATTTTCAAAGGACAATGTAGGGCCTGCATCAAGCTCTTTGTCAGACTCATTTTTTGGCACAGCTGCATCAAACACATTTGACGCAACTGTGCCTGATTTCAGTAGGGCAGGCACAGTTGCAATACGTTACCTGATTTACAGTGACTTGTGCCAAAAGGTTACCTGGGATTGCAGCAAGCTAGACTAGAAAAACACAGTCACAAAGGCATTCAGGCAGTGACACCAGCCTTATAAACAATGACTCCACCAGTTCTGTTAAGATTAACCCATTTATTGAAAACTAAAAAAAGACTAACCACAAGGTCTGGGTAAATGCTTGATGTTTTTCGGATTCCCGTGGACCCTTTATCAAAAGCTTTTGATAAAGGATCCAAGGGGATCAAAAACACATTACTTGTGTACCCAAACTTTGTGGTCAGTCTTTTTTATTTTTCAATAAATTAGTTAATCTTATCAGAATTGGTGGAGTCATTGTTTCTAAGGCTGGTGAGTGCCCAAATTCCTTTGTTACTGTGTTTCACAATTTTTTGAGAGCACCACCACCCCATGCACATTTTTTTGCTGAGAAATCTGGACTAGAAAAAGTTGGTCTAACTGGTGGCAATTAACACTCGGGGGGGGGGATCCCAATCACTGGCCAGCTGAATGCCGCAAACCCTGTGTGCCATTTGTTCAGCGCACCCAGGGATTGAGCCATTCAGGATGTTTTGAAAATCCAGCCCTGTGTCTCTTACTGATGACTGCTCCCATTTAAGAGTAACACCTACAATGTGCATTGCACACTGGTGTGCACTGTGACCATGCATGGCTACCAGTTTGATTCAAGTACTCTGCTTTCAGGAGGTTTACTGTGCGTAATCCAAAACATCATCATCTTGCTTTCAACTGTTACTGTCCTTGTATGTGCACTGATTACAGTATCTTCACACAGCTATTGTTGATTTAGGTGGGATGGACAGAACAGATGTGCCACAATGCCATTTGTCTGCTTTCTATGACTCCATGTAAATAATAAAATGACTGTAATATATATTTTCAGCCATGCATATTGAGTGACAGTGTATTCATACTTAGCTTCAGAGACAGAGAATGTTGATGAGACAATGACTACCTTGACAATGAAACTATGTTAATATTTACTTGACAGCATCTATACCTGGTTATGCATGGAACTTTGCATTCCTCCTCCAGTTACTTCTTGTATGGTCCTCTCTTACATAACATTTCTGTCTTAAAAACAAAGCAAATAAATGTCAAAGGGAGGCAGTGGTGATATCCCTCAGAATCAGTATAATAACTGAAACATTGTCCATAAATACTTTAAAAGCACTGCAGAACTCATTACCTTAAATGACTTGATTATTTCAAGTAATCTTGTGAATTACAGGTGCATCCTGAGAGTATTTACTAATGCATGTTTTTAAAAACACCCACAGTGATGGAGAGCCTCAATTATGCCTACAATTTGTTTTCAATAGGGGTACAGGGAAATTGAACACACACACACACTAAGGCTGGGCAAAATTAGTAAATTCCAATTTCATGGAATTTCATGAAATTCTGTGAAATTTCATGAAATTTTATTATTTTGGGGAATTTTCTGAAATACCTGATAGGTCATAACTCAGTCGGTTTTATAGCTAGAGATCTGAAATTTGGTTTGAAAGAGGACTTAAAAGAGTACTAAGTTTAATGACATGCATATGATGAAAGGGGACATTATATAGGGGTTCAAAATAAAGCAATTTATTACTCATAAACATTTTGGAAAATATTTCTATGCTTACATCTTAGCCACCTTTGGAGCTAGATAATTGAAAATGTATATGAATACTTTCTTTAAAGAGTCACAGAAACTGCTAAATTGAGAGGTAATTGGTTCTGTAAATTGTAAGTTACAGGCATTCAAAATTTCACAATTTATTTGTTTTTAGCTCCACTGCTTTTGCAGTTATACAGTCAAGATATGGTATGGTATGCATACCAAATTAAATATGTCCTTGAATCTAATTAAGCTGGATAAATCTAAATTCCCTATTAAGAATGCAATTTCTGTCCTCCACAACCTGTGTCTGCCCATAGGCTGCTAATATGGCTGCATCTCCCTTGCAGCCCACCCTTACACCTCTAGTGCTCTGCTCTCCTCTCCTGCCCTGAATACTATTGTTATTCCTATAGTTGAATGAAGGAGCAACCTTACACTGTTTATCTAAATGTTATATACCTCAGTATACTCAATTGTTAATGTGCAGTATTTGGTACTGTTTGCCTTACATTTTCTCTGTTAGCTTGACCTACACTGGATTTCCTGTTATGTTCCCTGTATGATCCACACTGTTCCCTCATTGTATTTTACACTGTGTGTGCCAGTTTCTGGCCTGGGCCATGCCTGAAAAAGGTCTTCAGATCAGTGCACCAACCTGGTTACCAAATAAATAAATAAATAAATGTGCTTTAGTAGGTTAAAATTTATTGTTGATACCTTAGAAATTACTAATTGGCAAAATTTGTTCCAAAAATTCATGGACGCATAGTAATTAATGCCACTAGAATTCTACTTAGAAACATCGACTCTGATGGCAGAGAAGGACCACTTGGCCAACCTAGTCTGCCCATTTTCCTACCTATTGGATAAGCTGCAGATCCTAGTTTACCAACAGCCTACCTCTTCCTACCCCCACCAGAATTGCCTTATGTCTGTCCTAAGCATTCTTGAATTCTCCCACTGTTTTTGACCCCATGACCTCATCAGGAAGGCCATTCGATGTGTCCACCGTCCTCTCTGTAAAAAAAGACTTCCTCCCATTGCTTCTGAGCTGTCCCCCCTCTATCTTCAAATTGTGTCCCCTTGTTCTTGCACATCTCTTTTTCTGAAAGATGCTACCCTCTTGGACTTTGTTGATTCCCTTGAGGTCCTTGAATGTTTCTATCATGTACCACCTCTCCCTCCTTTCCTCAAGGGTATACATATTAAACTCCTTTAGTCTCTCTTCATATGGCTTCTGTTGCAGACCCTGCACCATTTTAGTTGCCCTCCTCTGGACTGCCTGCATCCTACCTGTGTTCTTACAGAGATGGGGGCTCCAGAACTGAATGCAGTACTCCAGATGGGGTATCACCAACTGTCTGCACTGAGGGATAACAACTTCCCATTTTCTACTGGTGGTGCCTCTCCTTATACATCCCAGAATCCCCCAGCCATCCTTATTGCTTTCTCACATTGCTTGCTTACCTTTAGGTCATCTGATAGAAATATCCCCAGGTCCCTTTCCAGTTTTGCTGTTATTAATACCTCCCTTCCCCCATTGTGTACTGTTCACCTAGGTTTTTGTTTCCCAGGTGCATTACTTTGCACTTCTTTGCATTGAATCTAAGCCACCGTACATTTGACCATTCCTCCAACCTTGCCAAGTCCCTTCTCATCCTTTCCACCCCCCCCAGTGTATCAACCCTGTTGCAGACCTTTGTGTTGTCTGTAAAGATACATACTTTTCCTTCCAGTCCCTCTACAATGTCACTTATAAAGACATTAAAAAGGACTGGACCCAGTACTGAACCCTGCAGTATCCCACTAGTAACCCCCCTTTCTTCAGAGTGGACTCTTTACTATTACCCTCTGTGTCCTGTTGTCCAGCCAATTTTTTTACCCAGGCTACCACCCTGGGACCTACTCCCATGCTGGCTGTTTTGTTTATTAATCTTTTGTGTGGGACTGTGTCAAATGCTTTGCTAAAGTCTAGGTAGGCCATGTCCACAGCCCCTCCCTGGTCTACTACTTTGGTCACCCAGTCAAAGAAATATATTAGATTCATCTGACATGACCTTCCTGCTGTGAATCCATGTTGCCTCAGGTCCTGTGCCTTGCTGGCCTCTAGGTTCTCAACAATTCTTTCTTTCAGAAGTGATTCCATCATTTTCCCCACCACTTAGGTCAAGCTAACAGGTCTGTGCAGGTCACTTGTGGAATTTAACTTTCACAAAGCACTTATCACTACTGAATTACCTTACTTGCACTAGCATAATGGCCTGCAAATCCCCTCCAACACTCCTGCAACAGTGGTGCCCAGCATTATATTCCATCATGACTAAAAATATCCAAATACTTGTATTACAATGGCCTAAGTCACAACTAATGGTAAGGTTTGAAGTCACTTTGTGTCACTATTTCCAACTGGTAAAAATATACATTGTTATCTACAGGGCTGTTAAAGATTCATTACGTGGAATTGTACAGAAACGATGCTACACGTGCATGTGCTTCCACAAGTCATTAAGTCAGTGAGTTTTAATCGCCTTGTTCAGAAGCAATAGATAATTGACTTGGGCTTGAAATTGGAACTGAACTCTCTCACCTATTTGGGCAACAAACTCCCAGGTCACTTATCACAGTTGGTGAAACTTAATTTCACCCTGACCTTAAATGCGGTTAAAGTGGACCTTGTGCAATGGAGACATCTCCTCCTCTCCCTATGGGGGTGTACTAACGTTGTAAAAATGAATGTACTTCCTTGCATCTTATATCCCCTTAGTATGATCTGCCCCATCTCCCTAAATGATGGTTCTCAGGACTGCATTCTTTGATCTCAGATTTTCTCTGACAAGGGAAGGCAGTTCAGAGGGTGTACATCAAGCTAGCATCCCTGAAGCTGGTAGGGGGCCTCGGCCTGCCAAATTTCTTCTTATACTATTGTGCAATTCACTGCAGCAAGAATTTCATTGTGAAGAGAGCAGAGAAGAAGGTAGCAACATGAATTATGTACCCCAGTGGATTTTCTTAAAGTGGTAGCTTTTGCCAGCTACAGGGGATGGACATAAAGGCTCTCCTATATAGGAACCCAACCAACTTACCTAAAGTGCTTAGAACCTCCCCTTGTGGTGGTCGATTAAAGCCTTGAGTCAAACTGTCTCCTTACTAGCCTTGGACTTAATAAGGGATTTAGATCAGCCTTTACCGGGCAACCCACACTTCAAAATAGAAGGGGGGGGCTATACCGGAAAACTTTTGCCCTAAGTTATGGGGAGTACTGCTCTTCTCGCTTTTGCAAGCTGACGGGTTAGTCTAGAACCAATATATTCAGCTGCATCATGTGATTTCAGTCTTTCACACCTTCAGATATCTTCAACTGATAAGGCACTTATACAGTTTTTGGGTCCTCCTCCTCCTTGGTGCTCGCAGACAGCACCCATTAAGGCATCTCTCTTACAATTCGCTCCTCGCCCACACTCCATCTCCCTTTTCTAGAAGACATTAATGACCTTAGTACCTAACGCCCTTCAGAGCATATGCTACTACTGGCAGCAGGAGCTTAACTTTGTTTTGTCCAGCAGGGAAAGGCAGAAAATATGGCGGCTCTGGTATAAGTACATAAAGCAGAACAGGCTACGTTTTTTACAGTTCGGCATTCTTCATAACGTATACTTTACACCAGCCCATTTATACAGGATGGGGAGGATTGCCTCCCTTCTTTGCACTTCCTGCAGTAAAGCTGAAGGAACAATAAACATATCTTTTGGGACTGTGATAGAGTGGCACCCTTCTGGCAAAGGATCAAGGACTCTTTAGACCCTATGCTGAGGCTAGATTCCTACTTCACCCTGCAGATCTGCCTAGTGGCTCTCTTTCCAGTGGACATGATAGGGGTCCACAAGGCACATATGGCTCTCATCTCGGCAGTGGAACAATTGATTATTGCCCATCACTGGATAGACCAACAAAGCCCCACCATGCATGAATGGCATGCAGAACTTCTGCAGGTGCTAGAGTTAGAAAAACACATTGCCCATAGACATGACAGGACCCAGGCTTTTAATAACAGATGGGGTCAACTTTTTGTCTTGGTACCACTAGTACATCATGGGAACCACCCTAATGGTTAAGGGATGCAATAGACCTGCTCCAGATGCTGGAAAGAGGGTCTTCCTCAGGCTAGACTCACCTTTAGGTGGGATGGCTTGCCCTAGCCTTCTGTCTTAGGCCCATAGGAGATATCTATCTTATCGTGAAACACCTATTAGGTCATGTGCCCTTGCCTATGTTTGTAGCTCCAGAAGGGGGGAGAAGGGGAGGAGGGAAGGAGATGGGTAGTTACTGTATTTCAGGTTTTGTTAAGTTTCCTTTTGCATCACCTTATTTGTTTACTGACAGTTAACCTGCCTTATGGTTCTGCTTTGCCTCTTCATGCCCAGCTGTATGCAGGCCAGACTGGATATGAACATATTCCCCTCCTTAGTTTACGGCCAGAAGAGATACCTGTTGCCTGTGGAAGTGTACTTCACTATATGGTCTGTTTTCTTTTTCTTTTTCTTGTTTCTAGTTTTGTTTTTTGTATTGCATTGGAAATCAATAAAGTATACTTATTTGAAAAAAAAATCAGTACGTTTTAGTGGATATCTGGTGTATAGCAATAATTCAGGGTAGTGTACAGTGATGTCCATGACTATTCTTCATGGTTCCTGACTCAAGATAGTGACCTGATACCTGGAATCACTATATTTTACTATGGAGCTTCCTATGAATGCTACCTTATTAACAGTTTACCCAGCCATTATCTTCCGTTACAATTGCAACTTAAGTGTATGACTGGGCAAAATGCATGGACATGGCTTCAACAAAAGTATCATAACATGCTACAATTTCACAAAATTTCATGAAATACAACTTTAATTACTGATGTTGTTTTGGAATATTTGCTTGCTTATAACTTGGCCAAACTTTAAACAAGAGATTTGAGAGCTGACACAAACATAGACTCTTTTTTTAATATTGTTTTTTCTACAAGCCAGCAGCTCATGTCTCAGGGATATATCCTGTTCGCAGGGATATAATCTGATCAGGCTGAACAAAGCCATCAGTTAGTTGGCTACCAGGCTTTTCTACAGCATTGGTTTCCCTACCATCTCCCCTGGTGGGAGTAGTGCCTCTGTTAGCTTCACACAGCCTTAGCTTTCCCCGTGGCAAGAGAAAGCTCATTGGACCAGCTACAGCAGTTACTGTGTTAGTGGAACCTACTGCCAACCCTCCCCAACCTAGTCACACTGCCAAGCAACAGCTGTTTTAGCCATGACCTGCCTCCCAATGTGACTTCCCATGCTCGCTTCTGAACCTGGGACATCAGCATGGCAGCATGATGCTCTGCTGTTGGACCAGGGGGGTGGCCGGGGGGGTGGCCTGAAAGCTTAGCTTAGCTTAGCTGTGGAACACTCTCCTACTTTTAGTACAGGAAGCCCCATCGCTGTCAAACTTTCGCACAAGGCTCAAGACCCACCTGCTTGGGGCAAGCACGCGCCATTGTCAGGGTATTGGATAGTCATCCCCGGTCCCACATCCTACACCAATCCTTCTCCTTTTCTCACCCAAAATGACTCCAAAAGCATGCCTGAACTCCCTCAATTGTTGCGCTTATGTTCAATATATTGAAATATTGCCTTTATTGTAACCTTGAATTTCATGTCTACTTTCCCTGCACCCTGTATTACCTGACTGCATTGTACTGTTTATGTCTCCCAGGTCACCCCTAAAAAAGGGACCTTCAGGGCTCAGTGGGCCTACCCGGTCATCAAAATTCAATAAATAAATAAATAAATAGGGTCAATTAGCCTAACAAAATTGGTGGTATTCCATTATTTAGTGTTAAAATTATAGCCTATGGGGCTTAAAATTCTGCAATTTACATAATTGAGAAATGTAATTATAAAATTTATGAAAGTTTGGAGTCTTATAACTCGGTCACCTTTAAAGGGAAAGTCCCTTCAACCTATTTTCTGTATACGTGTGTAGTCTGTAGCCATGAACAGTGATTCCCTCTCTTACACCCCCCATTTAAATTTAAATGAAGTTGCTCACTCTATTCTGCCATTTTGTGAAAACCTGTTTGACACCACTGCAAAGATCATCACCCCACTCATGCAAGGCATCATGGGAGTTGATGTAGTGTACATGCACAAGTCAGCAGATGTGCTATTGTCAGTCAGTTCTGTTGTATGTCTTCCGAAGTCCCTGTATTCTTGTCTTGTGATGGCCATCAAACTTTTCAAGGTAAGTTCCCCAATGTTTTCTGTTGTTTAAAGTGTGTCTGAGTTGAAAGAATGCAGTCGGAAGGATGATGATGCTTGTGAAGTTTTGTTATTCAGCTGATTAATTTCTATGGGCTAGGAGCTCTTTCCTTACTCCCAGTTCTTTTGATGTGCAAATACACATGATCAGCCCCTATGTTTCCTTTTATGAGTGAGGTTGTGTCCTTTGCAATGGCATCAAGCAGGTTTTCACACTGCGTCAGAACAAAGTGAATCAACTTAGTTTACATTTAAATTAGGATGAAATTAGATGGATGCAAGAGAGAATCATTCTTCATGCCTGTACACTACACAGGAAAGAGAAAAAAAAGCTTGAGGGTTTTTTTTCTTTAAAAGATAGAGATCTGAAAATTGGTACATAACTGTGTTGGCCTTGCAACAGTCAGAATAACAAATATGGTGCAGTTTGGATTAATATTTTTGAAATTCTACAGTTTACATAATTGGAGGCCTATATAACTCAGGTACCTTTAAAGACAGACCACTTAAACTTGATAAATCTTCATGGGCCTTGGTAAAGTCAGCATAATACACATGGTGTAATTTGGACTACTATATTTGAAATTATGCAGTTTACATAATTGTGAGATGTAATTAAAAATGTCTGAAAGTTTAGAGGCTTAAAACTCAGTGTCCTTTAAAGGTAGAGATCAAAAACTTGATACACCTTTGTATGGGCCTTGGTAAATTCAGCATACTAAAGTTAGTGCAATGTGAACTAACACTTATTCAATTAGATGGAAATAACTAAAATATAAATGTCGGCAAAACGTTGTTAAATCTTCCTGTACATTTTACCAAATGTCACAAAAGCAAAATCAAAATGTTGCCAGACTTTTGCTGGCAGAAGATGAATTTCACCCAGTCCTAACACACACAGATATAGAGATACACAGAAGGTGACTGCAGTTAGGACCATGTGGCCCACCTAGTCTGTCCCTTTTCCCTACCTTTGTTCTACAGGTTAGTTGCCACAAGTTGTGGAACAGATTCAAATTAACATGGGTCTACAAGGTGAGGAGAGTATTGATTGTTCATCTAACTGTGCTCCTTTCAGATGGAGTGCTGACCAGTCACGTTGCTCATACTGCCACCACCTGAGGCTTTGATGGCAAGACACAGGGTGTGGATTGAGGACCATGTCTGGCATCACACACCACAGGTTTTGCAAAGGAAAAGAGAAAAGCTGGGGCAGGCAACCCAGATGACTTCAATACAGTGCCACCACCTATGGCTTTCAGCATTGGCTTCTTTCTCCTTGGGGGGAGGTCCAAAAGGACTATGTCAGTCCCTCTCCTGTCACTGCCATAGTGTGCAGCTGTGGTGACGCCTCAGTGCATGTAGGTCCTCAGCAGATGTGGTTGCTGCTGGGGGTAGTCAGAGAAGCCTGTTGTCATAGCTAGACAAAAAAGCTTTATTTATAAATAAAAACACAATATGATGTGAAAGGGGTGTCAGTGGAGGACTGTCTCTAAGTATCGAACAGCCTGGCAGTGATACCCATCATATGGTGTTATCTACTTTGCACCTGCATTTCTGGAAATGTAAGATGCATTGATACATTTTTGAAGTGCAGGGGCCTACATATCAACAGCAGATTGTCACAGTGTCATGATACTTACACCATGACAGATGCTTGTTATACTGATCTAGCTATAGTGACAAGCTACTGAACTCACATGACTATTAATGTTAGAGAGAGACACAGTCAGAGTCCCACACTACCACTACCCAATTCACAAGATGAGCCTTCTATAAAGCATCTCACCTATCTGAGTAGAACTGCAGTGCCTAACTCTACACTGTCACACATTATGAGGTAGGTCACCTTTTCCACAATATTCCAACAGTACTTTGCCCAGTACTGCACAATGGCCCAGTATCGCACACACTCCCACATGTACAACAAAAATTTTAAAATGCTCTCTGGCAGCCAGCTGGATGTGGGGTTGGGGAAATGCTGTCACATGGCATTCAAAGCTTAGGCAGAGAGATGGCCATGGGTTCTGACACCATAGCCGCCCCTGTGGTGAGAAAAGGTTCTTGCACCTCAGAAGATGAGTATTATCAGGCATGCATGCATTAGTCAAATATCACTCCAGGGGAGAAGGATTGGGACATTGCCATATTCAGAGGATCTCACAAAGCCATATCAATCTAGCAGCTGAACATATGCCATGGCACCTTCACATAGCTATCAGACATGCACACAGCATGATTGAGTGCGCTGTATAAATTTCAGATGACCAAGCAGATGAGCAGTGGGCTGTGCTGCTTGCTGTCATTTAGGTGTACACGTGATGCACGGGGATGAGGGACAGGAGGAGTAACTGGAGGGTACCACTAAGTGGGGGGGGGGGAACTCACTAACAGTGAATGGGTAACTTCAGTGCTTGTTGAGGGGGCACTACACTAACAGTGAATGGGTAACTTCAGTGCTTGTTGAGGGGGCACTACACTAACAGTGAATGGGTAACTTCAGTGCTTGTGTACCACTAAGACATTTTAAAAGATTCCCAATAAAGCTTTTGTGTTCACATTCAGTGCACCAGGTAGGACACATTTTGCCCCCTTCCCATCTGACACCCAACCTCCACCCAAGTTCTTCCTGTAGATGTTTGTGTTTGGACCCCCTAGCTTGTCATGGTTTTACTTTTATTTTTTAGCTTATTTCTTGACTAGTTCTTGATTTATTTCACATCATTTCCTTACATTCCATAGTTATGTTATATAAATTTACATTAGACTGTTTATGTTTCATCAGGCTTCTCATTTCAGACATTATTTCTTCTTCTTTTAGTCTTCTAACATTTAGATAGTCAAAGGGTTCTTCACACAGCATACACCTACTCTTTGCACTCTTTAACACTAATACGGGCTTAACACACTGTACTAGCTGTTCTGGTTATGCTCTTCTAATATTGAGTTAATGTGTAAGCTGCTAATTATAAGTAAATGCAAATGAATTAATTCTGAAATGTTCGACATTTAAAAGCAGCAATGAATTGTTAACATGAGTCAGATCTGTGACGCTGTATTTAAACTGCATGTGAATTTTGCACCTGAGAATTGAGGGCACACTGAGGCAGTGGGAGTATTCCTGCACTTTGTGTTATAATCAATGTCTGAACAGCCTACATCTCTTTGTTTGGGCTTTTTTTTGGTTTTGAAAGCAACATTTTAATCTACAGGGCATGATTAATCATTTATATATGGCACAACAGAAGAGATGAAATCATAGGGAATAAGGTCAAGAAAGCAACCAAGGCCTTTAACTGTGCAGACTGATTGCAGATAGTGCAGACCGTGTTGCAAACATATATTTGTATGGAGGTCAGTACACACCAAATACAAAAATAGCTTAGCACTTTATTGTGGACAGTTAGTATAAATCATTCACTGTAACTTGCACACTCTTGCTCCAAGTTACAGAAATGTTTTGAGTTGCACTATATAGGAACTATTTTGCCACTGCTATGTCTCATGTGTTTTTTTGTGACTTACCAAGAAGAGAGACTGGTCACTGTGTAAATGTGGATTGCATGACCATGCTGTTCTTTGGGTGGTGGGAGATTCAGGCTGCAGTACTGGATGTGGTAGCAGTCAATTGTACTGTTGTGGGTTTGGCAATTATGAGTTCCTTGCTGCCCACACATGATTAGCAGAAAGCATCAAACTGCATGAGGACAGTACATGCAGCATATGCAGGTGCGGCAAGTGAGGAGGAGGAGACAATCAACACAGACAGGAGCAGTGGAATTGTAATGCACCTTTGGAAAAATCACAGGTAAGTGCCCTGGGGTACAGATCAAGAGATTGAGAGGTGTATGTAGTACTGGTAGCTTATTTGATGCAATCGTAATCAGACTTCTCACGTTGTTCTGCCCAAGCTGTTCTACCCTGTTATCCCCACAAAAGATTGAAAGCAAAGCTACACAGCAGCAGAAGAGTTGCTGCTTTTTTGGTGGGAGGTTAAGCGGATCAAGCTGCTGCAGTCGCAAGGATTTAGGTGTGACAGCAAAACACAGCTACTTTATAGGACTTTGCTGCTCTGTACTAACCACCAGTTTTGAATCTGGGAACAGGGCAGCAGATATTTGACACTTGGGAGTGAAACAGGAAGCAATACTGTACAGCATGTCCTATAGGAAAAAGCAACAGTGTGATGGGGTTTGAAAGGCCGTTACAATGGGGGAGCTGGTGATTGTCTCTGTGAATGAGTTTGCTGCATACTGTGCAGTACAGTTCAGGCCCAGCTGAGGTAAAGAGCTGGACAGGCCCCAAACAAGAGGTGGGTGTGTGTGTGTGTGTAATGGTGTGTGTGTACTAGAATTTGTGTGTGTGTGTGTGTGTGTGTGTGTGCATGTGTGCACGTGCCCCATGGGGACGCTTTTTAAACTTCAATATTTTAGCATTCCGATTCAGACAAATCAAGGTCACTGTTCAACAAACAAGTCTCATGTTAGTTGAGCAGTGACCTTGATTTGTTCAAATCTGATTTATAAAATATTGAAAAATGTAGTTTAAAATGCATCCCTGTAACAGTCTATGGGGAACACCCCCATGCTATCCACATTCTTACATCACAAAATGTGATAGCAGAGGAGCAGCACTCAGGTCATGGAAGTGGAAGGGATCTGGTTCTTAGCTCCACAGAGCCAAAATATAATCCCTTCCCTTCCAAACTACAGGCAGAGAACAATTTTACTTTATACCGAATTGGACCTGGGACAGCTAAGGTTGCTACTGTGGTTCTGGGGTGAGCACCAGAAAAGGTGATCTTTAATGTGTTAAACTATTCTGTGGTACAACAGAAGATTATGGTGGCTAACACTTTCATTTGTTGCACCGCAAGCTTTCATTTCCTAATTAGATGCACTTCTGTCCTCTTTATTGGATATTCTGATGTTCCACACTGCAAACTGAAAATGAATCTCCACTTAGAAATGAAAAACACCTAATTACCGTTCCTTAGGTGGGGAGATGATGTTGCACAAAAGAAAGGGTCCTACAAGAGCTTGCTAAGCTCAGGGTGGATAAGGCAATGGGACCTGATGGCATACATCCCAGGGTACTTAAGGAGCTAAAGGAGGAACTAGCAGAGCCATTAGCAGAATTGTTTAGTGAGTCTCTGAGCACAGGAGAGGTCCCAGAAGACTGAAGAAGGGCTCATGTGATCCCGCTCCACAAGAGTGGTAGCAGGGAGGAGGCGGGGAACTACAGACCAGTCAGTCTTACCTCAGTAGTGGGCAAGATTATGGAGGCACTCCTTAAGGAAAGGATAGTGCAACACCTGGAATCCATAGGGGCACAGGATCCAAGACAGCATGGGTTTACAAAAGGAAGGTCCTGTCAAACTAATCTCATAGATTTCTTTGACTGGGTAACCAGAGTGGTGGACCAAGGGGAGCAGTTGATGTCGCCACCTTGACTTCAGCAAAGCTTTTGACACTGTTCCACTTAGAAGATTGATAAATAAGCTAGGTAGGCTGGGTGGGCTGAAGTTGGTCAACTGGGTGGCAAACTGGTTGACTGGCAGAAACAGAGAGTGGTAGTAAATGGTATACAGTCAGAAGAGATGCAAGTCACAAGTGGGTACCTCAGGGATCAGTCCTGGGGCCAGTCCTATTCAACATCTTCATTAGTGACCTCGCAGATGGACTAGAGGTAGGCTTGTCTGTTTGCAGATGACACCAAGATCTGCAACAGAGTAGATGATCCAGATGGGGTGGGCAGAATGAGAAGAGATCTGGATAAACTAGCAAAATGGTCAGAAGAGTGGCAACTGGGATTTAATGCAAAGAAGTGCAAAATCATGCACATAGGGAAGAGAAACCCTGAAGCCACTTATAGGCTGGGAGGAGTTGCTAGCAGTCACAAAGGAAGAAAGAGACTTGGGCATCATCATCACTGATGACCTAAAATCATCCAAGCAGACCTCTAAAGCAGTAGGTAAGGCTAGGGGGTGTTAGGGTGTATTAGTAGGGTATCACAAGTCGTAAGAGGGAGGTAATAATCCTCTGTACAAGACATTGGTTAGGCCCATCTGGAGTACTGGCAGTATTGGAGGCCACACCTTCACAAGGACATTAACCAAAATTGAGGCAGTCCAGAGAAGGGCAACCAAAATGGTGCAGGGACTGCATCAGAAGACATATGAGGACAGATTAACGGAGCTCAATATGTATACCCTTGAGCAAAGGAGGGAGAGAGGTGATATGATCGAGACATTTAAACACCTTAAGGGCATAAACAAGGTGAAAGAGTCTAACATGTTTAAATATAAGAAAAATAGCAGGACAAGAGGACACAGCATGAGATTAGAGAGGCCGATTAAGGGGAATGTGAGGAATTCTTTTCACAGAAAGGGTGGTAGATGCATGGAATGGCTACCACAAGAAGTGGTGGCTATGAATACAGTGCAGGGCTTCAAACAGGCATGGGATAGGCATAAGGGAGCAATACAAATGACTATGAATAGATAGGTCACTGACAGAGCAAAGGCCGATGGCACATTTATAAGGTAGAAAAAGAAATGGGCAGACTGGATGGGCCTTGCGGTCCTTATCTGCCGTCAACTTCTATGTTTCTATGTTTCTATGCAGGTTTTGATGTGGGTGAGGTACACTTCCTCAATCAATCAATCAATCAATCAATCTTTATTTCTACAGGAGAAACACCTTTGAGCAAGCTCATTTGCAAGGTGGACCTGTGAATACACAAATCAGTACAGCAATATAACAGTAACAAAATGTTATTACAGCAGTAAAACAGTTCAACAAGGTTAGTAACCATACAGTGGTGATAATACAAACTCAAAAGATACCAACTTACAGAAATATTTACAATAAATCTCTCTTGTAATATCAACAATTTACAGAGTATGCACCATATAAGGAATAAAGTGTGTCCGAGTATACACAACAGGCCTGTGTTTCCATTGAGGGGTTGAAGATACCAGCATATAAGACCTCAAGAGTGAAACTCGAGAGGTCCGTTCTGGTATCTTCAGCCCCTAGATGGAAACAAGGCACGTTGTGTATACTTGGCCATACTTTATTTTCTATAGTATATGGTTCTGCAATGTCGAAAAAAAGTAAAATGTGTCACCATTTTAACTGCTACAAGGTTTCATACCTTGTGTTTGTGCTTCCACTTGCCATCGACAACTCACTCAGTTGGGAAGTTCCGGTGCAGTCTCGTTCCAGTCCCAGACCCAAGTCTCCAAGTGTTCGGCAGTTTAACTCAATTTAGGAAAAAAAAAGAAAGGAAAATTGTGAGCTTGCAATAGTTTGGTAACACAGAGCCACATATCGCAGTCCGTGTCCAAACCATCTCCATGAACTGCTCGCTAAGTCCTGGCGCCATGTTTGTTTGAATTGTTTTTGAAGAGGTCCCATTTCAAGCAATCATGTGGCAGGATAGCGTGGGACTCATAAATATTAATTAGGGGGCTGCTGAATATTTATTGTACTCACATAGCAGATGGTGAATTTGGCTACACCATCACTGACCAGGTAACTGAAAACAGCTTTTGATGCAGGCAGGATAAAAGTCCATCAACTTTACTTCCAAGGCAAACAACCAGCAGCAACTTGCAAACGCCCCTCCCCATAAGACAGCCAAACATTTTCACATGTAAACAGCACTTTCTCAAGGCTGAGGTGGCATACAACATTGCAGTTTAATAAAGGCAATCATTTAAAGTGACAGTACATGTGTAACCCTTTTTGCTCAAAAACAAATGGGGCATAATATTGAAATGTGCATCTGGCAATGATGCAAGTGGGTGTGCAGTACAACTGAGGTGCACTGGAGCAACTAAGGGATGTGTTCAAAAGAGATGTGCCATGGCACATCTCTGCTGAATATATCAAGTAATACGCACAGTGCAAATACAGTGCGCTGGGCATCCCTCCAGACAGGGCTGACTACCAGGAATGGGAACTGTACTGGCGCATCGGAGATATGCTGAGTGCACATTCCTGATATTTAGATACCAATATGCAAATTGGGCCATAATGCATGCAAAGTACAAATGGGGCCATTAGCATGTCATTATGGCCCCATTTGCATGAGTTTCCTGTTAGTGTACCTGGCTCCTCTCCGGTCGTGGTGCGATAGGCTGTGGAGTCAGGGAGTTGCAGGGAAGATTTTTGCCTGTTTTGGGAACTGTGCAGCCTTGAGTTTATGTGAGAGGACTTATGTTAAGAGGACTCGACATCTGTTTTGGTGGTGCTGCTTTTCCTTCTCCCCCCTTAGGGGAGTTTTGATGTTTGCCTGACCGCTTGCATGACCGTTGTGTGGCAGGCTGTGGAGTCGGGGAGTAGCGGGAAGGATTTTACATTTCCTTTTCTGGTTGGATATGTTACCTTTGCCCTTCTGGAGCAGAAACTTGAATGAGGACTTGGAAGCTGAACTCTGACCTGTGTTGTGTGGGGATTTCTGAATACTGGAGGAATCAAAGCTGTAGCTAAGGGATTGTGTTGAACCATAATTCAAACTACTGCAGTACGGGGGCGTCCTTAATTTGTGCTTAGGAGTCCGGGTTGAGTTTCGCTGTAGCTTGGGGGATCTGAGTTGTGGACCAGCTGGGGAGTTGGCCGGAGGTGGTTCCTTTTGCCATGGTGAATATTTTTGACTCATGCCTCAGCACATAGGTTTCTCTTTGTGCTTGCTTGTAGTGAGTGTTGGCGAGGAAGGAGTGGGTCAGTCAATGGCTACCCGTACCCCATGAACTACAAATATGGTCAGATGTTTTTATCTCTACCTATTTCTTGCTACTTGGATTATGTTATCGACTTTGTAAGCAGTGAGAGTGCTTATGTCTCTGGTTGTTGTCCAAGCAATGAGAGGGCTTCGATATCTTCAATTATCTCTACTCTGCACCTGAAGCTTGCTTCATTTAAAGTTTGCTGGCTCAACTATATAAACTGACTTTGAGTGCATATTTTTCCTTTGGCTCCCTGGGGAGTGAGAGAACCATGGGAGCTGAATGGCTTTTGTTCTAACTGTTGTCTCTTAGTGAGACTTGGTTATCCTTGGACTGAATGACTCAAAGTTTAGGTTTTAATTTTAATTGTTATTTGTTGGGTTTGGGGTGTGTAATATTTATGGTTAATTGTTTTGTTATTTAGATAAGTTGATACTGGGAAAGTACGATAAGTAATTGTTTGTGTTATTTGTGATATTTATTTAATTGTGTTTGTGAGTTTCTAGGTTATTGAATGCCTGAGATGCAGTCCCCCGCAGTCATGCACTATTCGCCCCTCTGCTATTCATGCCCTCCTCCCCTTTTTCCCTCCTTCTCTCCAGTTTGCCACCTACCAACGGTGTAGGGCTTTGGGTATTACACGTAGGAGTTGGAGGAGGGAGGGAGCAAACAGTGGAGGGCGAATGAGGGGTGCCATCGCATTGAGGTAGTAGGATCCAGGAGACGCCCTGGGCTGAAATAGAACCCAGAGCATGGGGCTCCATGCTTGGTTTCCATACCCAAGGGCACTACTGATTATAGTAGGCAGATGGTTCGGGCGGCTCGAGAGGTTCATCCAATCCGGGTGGTGTTATACAATACCAGGTCCATTAAAAAACAAGACCACAATTATTGCAGATCATGTTAAAATGGTGGACCTGGCTTGCATCACCAAGACCTGGCTGGATGAAAATTCTGGCCCCATTTTGGAGGCTTTAACTCCAGCCAGGTACTCAGTGATACACCCGGGGAAGGGGGGTTGTGGTCTGTTTCAAGACCGAACTGAACTTCACGGGTGTACTAGTTGAGGAAGCAGAGTCATTTGAGTGTACCATTGTAGCAGGTGTAGGTTGTCGGATTGCCCTCATCTACCTTCCACCCGGTGATGAGAAGCGATTCCTTCCGGAAGTGGCAGACTTCATCATCGACATGACATTTGAGTTACCCAGACTGATGGTTCTAGGCAACTTTAACACCTGGATCGATGACGAACTCTCACAATTTGGACAGCACTTCCTCCAGTTAATGACACCTCTGGGCCTTACACAGGTGGTTACCACTGGTACTCACAAACACGGACACTTCCTTGACCTGGTTTTCATCCTAGGGATCAAAGCCTCCAACTTGAGGGTGGAACCAGTTGTGTGGTCTGATTATTACACCAGTGGGGATTAGTTTTAACACCCTCCCTGTAGGCCTTCCCCTGTGGAGATGGTCGGGTACCGCCCTTTATGAGATATAAGTTCTCAGAGCCTATCTGCGGTACTTGACCTATCATCCCTCTCTGTGGCAAGCAGTGGCTCAGAGACCCTTGTGTTGGCTTATAATATGGCCATCTCGGGGGCCCTGGATGTTATTGCTCCAGTCTGTGTTCATCCTCTTTCCCTTCTTCCTCGATCCCCATGGTTTGATGGGGTTTTGAGAGAGATGCGGTGACTTGGATGATGGCTTGAGCGTCACTTGCAGAAATCTGCCTTTGATGCTGACTACCTTAGATTGATGGACCATTATCAAGTCTATCAATCCACAATCATCCATAAGAAGGCAGAGTTCCTGTCCAGAGAGATTATGGCAGCTCAGAACTGACCAGTTCGGCTGTTTTGAACTGTGGACAGACTGTGTAACCCAGCCTGTCTCCAGGTTCGGAAAGCATTTTCACAAATAGAGTGCAATGACCTTGTTCATTTCTTTGCTGATAAGGTGGCCGACATCAGGACAGGGCTCCAACTAATGCGCTGTCTGGGTATTGCTTGTGATCAGCATGAGGTCACTGTCCCTCGGTTCTCCTGGAATACCTTCAGCCGTACTGACTTCATGGATGTCATGCGGATCACCCAGGGTGTGTGCCCTACATGCTGTAGTTTGGACCCTGGACCAACTTCCCTGATGTTGGGTTGTCTTGATGTTATTGGTCTGGTCCTAGCATGGATAGTTTGGTGCTCTTTGGAAACTGGGGAGTTTCCTAACTCTCTGAAATAGGCGGTAGTGATACCACTCTTGAAGAAAGCTACTTTGGACCCAAACTGACAAGCTAA
Source organism: Neoceratodus forsteri (assembly GCA_016271365.2). Taxonomy (NCBI): domain Eukaryota; kingdom Metazoa; phylum Chordata; order Ceratodontiformes; family Ceratodontidae; genus Neoceratodus; species Neoceratodus forsteri. Next base: position 1,342,869,297 of record CM057449.1, on the reverse strand, counting down.
CTACAGGCCAATCTCAAAACTCCCTTTTTTAGGGAAGGTGATCGAGAAAGTAGTGGCAGCACAACTGGAGGACCATTTAACCATCCATGACATCTATGAGCCTCTCTAGTCTGGTTTCCGGAAAAGACATACTACCGAGACTGCACTGGTTTGGGTGCTCAATGATCTCCTGATGGCTAAAGATTGGAAGAGCTGCTCTATCTTGGTTCTTCTGGATCTGTCATCAGCATTTGACACTGTGGAACATGGGTTGTTACTTAGACGTCTGTGGTACATCTGTGGAATAACGGAATCTGTCCTCAGGTGGTTTACATCGCTCCTCACTGGAAGAACTCATAGAGTGGTATCTGAAGCATTTTCTTCAGATCCAATGTCTCTGTCTTGTGGGGTTCCTCAGGGTTTGGTTTTGTCGGCCATGTTGTTCACGGTGTACGTGCTACCCCTCGGAGAAATTGTAAGCAGGTATGGGCTGAGGTTTCATTGTTATGCCGATGATACCCAGCTCTACCTTTCTTTTGCAGCTGACTAGGGTAGAGTTCTCTTGGTCTTTAATAACTGTCTTAAAGAAATTCAGGAGTGGATGGATTCGAGCTGGCTGAAGTTGAACTCTGGTAAGACTGAGGTGATGGTTGTGGAACCTGGCCGCTGGACAGGAGGTTTGGGTGGTGGGTCGCCCTCTGGACTTGTTCTTGTGGGCATCCCCCTCCCGACTTCTAACCAGGTGCAAAATCTGGGGGTAAATTTTGATGAAGGGTTGACCCTGCAATCACAGGTGTCAGCTGTCATCAAACCTTCTTTTTACCATCTAAGGAATATCTCCAGGATTAAGCATCTGGTTCCATCCAGAGACCTTCCTGTTTTGGTTCATACCTTTGTGTCCTCTTGCTTAGATTACTGTAATTCCCTATACCTAGGTCTTTCAGGGGTGGAAATCCACTGCCTGCAGCTGGTGCAGAACACGGCAGCCCCGCTTTTGACAGGATCTTCTCGGTCCTGTCATATTACGTCAGCATTGCATGAACTACAATGGCTGCCAGGTCAATGGTGGTTCACCTTTAACGTTGGCTTGCTGACTTTTAAAGTCCTACATGGACTGAGCCCAGACTACCTGAAAGAGCTCCTGGTTCCCTATTGCCCTGGGCGATCACTCTGCTCAGCCAGCAAGGGGTTGCTAGAGATTTCTAAGGTGTGTTTCAAATCTTCGGGTGCCAGATATTTTATGTTCATGGTGCCCACATTATGGAATTCTCTACCTCATCAGTTATGGGCATGCACGACTGTGGAAGGCTTTAAATCAGCCTTAAAGACCTATTTGTGGCACTAGTCTTGTGGTAGTGATTAGTTGGTTGTAACCGTATATTGATGTCTGTTTGATTTTATGATTGTTTTAGTCCGATCTCTTTTATTTTAACTTGAACAGCGCCTTGGTTTTTGAAAGGTGCCTTAAAATTAAAAATATTATTATTTTTAGTTGTGCAAGGCTGGCCGGTGAAATGCGCCCAACGCCCTGCACACCATATGGTGTTGGCAGTGGAGGTCCAGATGGTCCCCACTCCCCATAAAGTAGACCCCATTGGCCATAGTTGTGTGCCACCAAAATCCCTAGTGGGCCAGTGGTACTCCTTCCCCTTCCGTAGCACCGATTGCCACAATTAAATGGAAATAACCTCCCTGGTAGTCTAGTGACATCCCCTTCCCCTTCTGCATCACCATTCACTGTGTGAAACTGTAGAACCCATCCCTGGAAGTCCAGTGGTACCCTGCTCCCTGCCCGACCCTCTGATCACCGTCATAATCCAAATATAACAACCCTGGTGGTCCAATGGATTCCCCCTACCCTGCCCGTACCACTGATCACTGGTGAATTCCTGAATTCCATATCCCTGGTGGTCCAGTGGTAACCCCCACAACCCCACCCAAACAGGACCCCCAGCCTACCCAGCTCCCCCCAGTCATTGGTGGGCAGCATACCCACCTGTATACCACCATGGCTGCCTGCCAAATGACAGCTTACATTAGTTGAAGCTGAAAGCATATTGGTACACACTGTGGACCAATAGGCTTGCTATGCATACTGTAATACTTCACAACTGTTTGAAGGCTTGACTTCATTCACAAAGTTGTAAAGTATTACAGTATGCACTGCAAACCCATTGGTCCACAGTGTGGACCAATGCGCTTGCAGATCCTACTGTACACTGTCATTTGGTGGGCAGCCATGGTGATATGCTGGCAGATATGCTACCTGCCAATGACTGGGGAGAGCTAGGTGTTCGGAGGGTCCTGTGTGGGCGTGGGTTACCACTGGACCACCAGGGAAATGTAATGCGACAATTCGCCAGTGATCAGAGGTACAGGCAGGGTAGGGGGATCCACTGGACCACTAGGGTTGTTATATTTGGATTATGATGGCAATTAGAGGGTCGGGCAGGGAGGGAGGTACCACTAACTACCAGGGTTATTATTTATGGACTATTATGGCATTCAGAGGATTGGATGGGGAGGTGGTACTGCCACACTACCAGGGGAGGTTATTTCTATTTAATTGTGGTGATTGGTGCTATGAGAGGTGAGAGTGGCTACCATTGGGATACCAGGGACTACCGTGTGTGCTTGGGCATGATGTTGGAGGGGTTACCACCCACAGCTGATGGCTGCTGTGTTATGTACTGCACTGCACTGCAGCTACCTGCCTGTGGGTGGCCAGTACTTGAGCCTCTTTTTTATGAGCTCAACTGTGAGTCCAGGTATGTGGCACATCTCTGGGTTGTGCCAGCAGATACACCACACATCTCAGGCTGAATATCAGGATGTGCCACAAATGCATTGGCACACCCCCTGGAGATGTGCCGCATACATTATCTTTGCACCCTGGAACATTGGGAATTGTGCTGCACAATTCCCTTTTCTGAATATTGCCCTGGGGAGCAGTTCTGGGGTTGTGCTGGTGGAAATCGGTTAAGCCAGGTGCAACCCTTTGAATATCTAGCCCATGATGTATAAAGTGCATAACATTTTACTTCTATAAAGTGCATATGCCATGAAGTGCACCATATTATTATTGTATCTACAAATACTGCACCTATAAAATGTGATAGCATAATTATTTCTACATATTGATAAATTAAATAATTTAAATAATGCATTATCTTTAAAGTGCCACCCTAAGTAAAGCAGGTAATATAAACATGAAAACACACATGAAATCACACTGCAGGATATATAAAAACAAGTTAAAATAACAATTACTTTCCTATAAAGATTTATCTATCTAATCCTATTTTTATTTTTCTATTTTTCTATCAGTCCATTGTATATATTCATTATTCCACAATCTTGGGGCACACAATTATATAACATTACTATATATCCACTTCTATTAGTTCTCTAAATTTCACAAAATGTAAACTTAATGGATATTAAACTATTCCCTGTTTAGAACTATTATGAATAATAAATGGTGTAAAGAGGGAAGGGGAAGGGAAAGGGGGGAAAAAAGTATTTTGGAAACCTGTTATGATCTATAATAACTCAGACCATGTAATACAAATAGCAACAACTAGAGCCACATGAGCAACAAACCATACAAATATATATGCAAATAGAACCCTTTAAAATCCAGATACTATGGGAAAATCAAAGAGGCCATATTTACACATATGGAGACAATTGAAAAAGGTAATTTAGGCCAGGAGGGACATATGATTTCAGTTGGAACTGCCAAAAGGTTTCCCTTTGTTTTATTGTATTGTCCACATCCCCACCTCTAATGTGTGGGTATACCTTTTCCATCATTTGAAATGAAAATCTGTGTGAACATCCTCTTCGTTGGACATGTTGGGACAGGGCACTAATATCATCTTTATTTATTATGCTTCTGTTATGTTGTCCAATCCTCTCCTTAAATTTTTGTACTGTCTTTCCCACATAGAAACTTTGGCATTGTATACAGGAGGCCACATATACTATATTTTTGGTATTACATGTGCCAAAGTCTCTTATGCTACATTGTTTCCCTGTAACTGGATGGGGAAATATATCTCCAGACTTGATCATCTTACAAAGACTGCAGTTATAACAACGAATAGTTCCATTTAGTAGTGTTGTGTTTCATTCTTGTAATGTGTCCCAATATGTGCTGTTTACTAATGCATCTCTCAAATTTTTCCCCTTCTATACACAGTTCATGGAAATTTCTTCGTTATGTGTTATAATTTCCTTTCTGCATTTAGGAAGTACCAAAGTTTCCTGAAATGTTATTAACAAAATGAACTTGAGGGCTAAAAATTCTTATAAACTTAGGACATTGGGATGTCATCACATTTCCAGAGGTCACAGTACCATTGGTTTTATCTTCTTGCTGTTCTCTTTCTTTTTCCCTTTCCCTTTTGTCGAGGGTTGTTTTAACTTGCAATAGGGTTTCTCTCTGTATGTTATTAATCCTGTCTCTTGCATGTGTGATCACTGTGTCATTGTACCCTCATTTCTTAAATATTTTGGTCAATTCCATGGCAGTCTCCTCATAATTCTCTACTGATGTACAGTTCCTTTTGGCTCTATAAAATTGACCAACCAGGATGTTGGATGTTATGTGTGTTGGGTGACAACTTTGAAAATGGAGAATATCATTTTTATCAGTTCCTTTTCTGTAAAGTTTTATTTCCATATTCCCCTGTACTCCCCACATTATTATCAGATCTAGATAGTTGATTTAATTCTGGTCCGCTGTAACATCAATACTGAGATTAGGATTAGTTGACTCAGGATATTCCACAAAATTCTGTAGTTCAATCTTTGTTCCTTTCCAAATGAAAAGGAGGCTGTCTATAAACTGTTTTTAAAAGTCAGTCAAGGATAAGAAGGGGTTACTGCCTCTGTAAATAAATTCATCTTCCCAACTCGCCATGTATATAATAGCATAATTAGGGACCATGGTGGCCCCCATCGCTGTTCCCTTTTGTTGTAAGTACATGCAATCCTTGAACATGAAGGTGTTGCATTCTAAGACTTTCTCTATTGATGTAGCAGTCAGCTCTACAAAGGCTGTGAGAGGGATGTTTTCTAATATAAGACTTCTCTTAGACTTTCCAAGCCCTCTGTATTGGGAATATTAGTATACAATGAGGATACATCCATTGCTACTAACCATGTATTCTCCACTAATTCAATATCTTCCAAAAAGTTAAGCAAATGAGCTGTAACTCGTAAGTAAGATCTTGTATTCTTGGCTATTGGTTTAATATAGCTATCAATGAATTGTGAGATGCTGTGAGTCAGAGAGCCTATACTCACCACAGTAGGTCTGGCTGGTGGATTGTCCTGTGTTTTGTGGACTTTTGGGAGTGCCTACAATACTGCTCATATGGGGTGCTTTACTTTGAGAAATTCCAACTTGTCCTGATCATCATGTGTTTTTGAGCAAAAAAGGTTACACAGGTACTGTCACTTTAAATGATTGCCTTTATTAACCTACAATGTTGTATGTCACCTCAGCCCTAAGAAAGCACTGTCCACATGGAAAAATGTTTGGCTGTCTCATGGGGAGGGGCATTTGTAACTTGCTGCTGGTTACTTGTCTTGGAAATAAAGCTGATGGACTTTTATCGTGCCTGCATCAAAAGCTGTTTTCAATTACTTGGTCAGTGATGATATAACTGAAATCATTGTCTGTTATGCAAGTAAAAAACTTTCATTTGGCTCCATCTGTGTGTTTGCAGCTGCCTTTTTGGTCATTGGTTGTTTTTTGATTCTTGTGTGCTCAGCAATAGTCCAGATTGAAGGGAGTAACAAAAAAATGCCTACTACAAGTATTCCTGATGCTAGCAATAATGCCTCTCCTCAGCAGGTTACTAACTCCTTTGTGGATTCCCTGTTTTTCAATGAAAGCGCAGTTAATCCATTTCTACAAGCACTGGTGCAATGAAGAGGTATAGCATATACCACACCACAATCAGAACAAAATGAAAATGTGGAGATTCATAGAGCATTTGTACTGTTAGAACATACTGCCTTAAAAGCCAGGAGAATGTACTTCCAACGAGTTTCACTATCAGCATATTTAGCAGGTAACCGCTCACCTTGCGGTTTGCATGGGACTATAATGCTTGCTTTTGGGTGAGATAGAGATGACTTTCAGGTTGGTTGGCAAGCACACCTCCTAAAGTCAGCAGCAGGTCTCATTAAATATATTTTGAAGAGTGCAGAGATTATTGAAAAGGAGGTTAAAACCAAGCTAACTGAGAAAGATTGAGTAGTACAAACCTTTTCTAACCATGCAGAATATTCTGAATTCTGTAGGCAACTGGAGGACACAATTAGAAAACAGGACATTAGAACCACAAGCGTAAAAGCTAACAAATTTGAGCATGATACAAGATACTATGAGGAGGGGAGAATTTTCAGCTGGAAAAAACAAAGGGCTCCTATAAAATCCATATTAAAGAAACAATCTAAACAAGATTACCATTCATACCAGGACATGTATACAAGCAGTTCAGGTTCATAATCTGACTATAATGCCAACACATCTCACAGTTCTAATGCTTTTTTAGATGTAAGCCAGGAGAGTATCCCCCAAGTCAGGAAGCTATGAAACAACAACAATAAGTACAGACCTTCAGACAAGAGACCCAACACAGGCAGAGTTTGTGCTCATCAATCAATCTAAAGACACAGTTACCTCACTCTCATGTTTACTGGTACCAGAACAATTACACCCACCCCCACCCCCTTGTGACAACCTTCGATATTCAAACAGGGATGATGGGCCTACAAGAAGACCTGTTGCAATGCTACTCCAGATTTACATGATTCTGAGAGGAATTACCAGATGAGGTACACAGGGCAAGGGGAGAAGGTACTGCATGAAGAGGAATGGCATACAGACGATTGAGGGGGAATCAACACTGGGGAAGGAGTCAAAGAAAGAGGTACTGACAGACATTGATAATATTATTTATTAACATATCAGACCATGTTTTAAATGATCATGAAAAAGAAGTATTGCACAAACAGTTGTCATTTGTACCTATGAGGAACTTAAACATGCTTGAAATGGTCATTGACTTCCATAAATGTATAAGAAAATTGAACTTGAAGACATTCTTCAGTAAAGAAGATGGGGAAAAATATAAAGAGACTGAGAATTTTTTGGACACACAGATGGATGATGTAATGGGGGAAAATATGCACAAAAAAAATTTAACCCTAAATCCACCTTTTTTCCACCCCAAAATGCGGCTGTATCTATTTTTGAGAAGGCAGTCTTACAAAGAGCTAGGCTATTTACAAATACCATTAGCACACCTTTATAACTGCACTACTGAGCAAAAGGAAGCAATTGAGAGCCGTAATAGAAATTATTCTGTCATAATTAAACCATCGGACAAAGGGGGAGCAATCATAAGCCAAACAAATGGGATTAGAAAAAAGAAATGCTGAAACAACTAGGGGATAAGGATTTCTATTGAGAGCTAACAGCTGACCCAACTGGAAGGTTTAAAAGGGAAACAGATGAAATCTTCGGTGAAGCTCATATGGATGATATCATGTATCAAGACACACTGGAATTTCTCAAAGTAAAGCACCCCATATGAGCAGTATTGTATGGACTCCCTAAGGTACACAAAACACTGGACAATCATCCAGCCAGACCTACTGTGGTAAATGTCAGCTCTTTGACTGATGGCATCTCACACTTCATTAATAGCTATATTAAACCAATAGCCAAGAATACAAGATCTTACTTACAAGATATAACTCATTTGCTTAACTTTTTGGAAGATATTGAATTACAGGAGAATACATGGTTAGTAGCAATGGACATAAATTCATTGTATACTAATATTCCCAGTACAGAGGGCTTGGAAAGTCTAACAGAAACCTTATATCAGAAAACAACCCACTCACAGCCTTTGGTAGAGTTGATTGTTACACTGACAGAGGAAGTCTTAGAATGCACCACCTTCATGTTCAAGGATTGCATGTACTTACAACAAAAGGGAACAGTGATGGGGCCACCATGGCCCCTAATTATGCTATTATATACATGGTGAGTTGGGAAGATGAATTTATTTACAGAGACAGCAACTCCTTCTTATCCTTGATTGACTTTTAAAAACAGTTTATAGATGGCCTTATTTTCATTTGGAAAGAAACAAAGATTAAACTACAGAATTTTGTGGAATATCCTGAATCAACTAATCCTAATCTCAGTTTTGATGTTACAGTGGACCAGAATGAAATAAACTATCTACATCTGAGAATAATGCAGGCAATGAAGGGGAATATGGAAACAAAGCTTTTCAGAAAAGGAACTGATAAAAAATTCTGTTCTCTATGTTCAAAGTTGTCACCCCACACACATAACATCCAACATCCTAGTTGGTCAATTTTATTTTAGAGATTTTATGGAGTAGAGAATCATGAGGAGGCTGCCATGGAACTGACCCAAATATTTAAGAAATGAGGGTACAACTACACAGTGATCACACATGCAAGGGACAGGATTAATAACATACAGAGAGAATCCCTATTAAAAGTTAAAACAACCCTGAACAAAAGGGAAAGGGAAAAAGAAAGAGAACAGCAAGAAGATTAAACCAATGGTACTGTGACCTCTGGAAATGTGATGACATCCCAATGTCCTAAGTTTATAACAACCTTTAGCCCTCAAGTTCATTTTGTTAATAATTTTATTAGAAAACATTGGTGCATCCTACATGCAAAAAGGAAATTACAACACATAAGGAAAGAATTTCCATGAACAGTGTATAGAAGGGGAAACTTTGAGAATTCATTAGTAAACAGCACATATTGGGACACTTTAAAAGAATGAAACACAACACTACTAAATGGAACTTATCATTGTAATAACTGCAGTCTTTGTAGGATTATCAAGTCTGGAGATATATTTCCCCATCCAGTTACAGGGAAACAATATAACATAAGAGACTTTGGCACTTGTAATACCAAAAGTATAGTATATGTGACCTCATGTACACAATGCCAAAGTTTCTATGTGAGAAAGACAGTACAAAAATGTAAAGAGAGGATTGGACAACATAACAGAAGCATAATAAATAAAGATGATGTTAGTGCCCTGTCCCAACATGTCCAACAAAGAGGAAGTTCACACAGATTTTCATTTCAAATGATGGAAAAGGTATACCCACACATTAGAGGTGGGGACTTTGACAACAGAATAAAACAAAGGAAAACCTTTTGGCAGTTCCAACTGAAATCATATGTCCCTCTGGGCCTAATTGACTTTTTTCAATTGTCTCCATATTTGTAAATATGACCTCTTTGATTTTCCCATAGTATCTGGACTTTATAGGGTTCTATATGCATACATATGTATGTAGTTTGTTGCACATGTGGATCTAGCTGCTGCTATTTGTATTACATGGTCTGAGTTATTATAGATCATAAGGGGTTTCCAAAATCCTTTTTTCCCCTTTCCTTCCCCCTTACCCATTTCTTATTGATAATAGTTCTAAACAGGGAATAGTTTAATATCAATTAAGTTTACATTACATGAAATTTAGAAAACTAATAGTAGAAGATAAATAGGAATGTTATACAGTTTTGTGTTCCAGGATTAGTAGAATAATGAATATATTCAATGGATGAATAGAAAAATAATAAATAAAAATAAGGTTAGATAGACAAATATTTATAGAAAAGCAACAGTTATTTTAACTTGTTTTTATATATCCTGGTGTCTTATTTCATATGTGTTTCTGCATTTATATTACTTGCTTTGCTTAGGGTAGCACTTTAAAAATAATGCATTATTTAAATTAATTTAGTTTATCAATGTGTAAAAACAGTTATGCTGTCACAATTTATAGGTGCAGTATTTGTAGATGTAATAATAATATGGTGCACTTTATGGCATATGCACTTTATAGAAGTAAGACTTTATGCACTTTACACATCATGGGCTAGATATTCAAAGGAGCTGTACCTGGCAAAACTCAGTTGCATCAGCACAACCCCAGAACTGTGCCCTGGGGCAATATTCAAAACTGGGTACTGCACAGTGCAATTCCCTATGTGCCAGGGAACACAGACAACGTATGCAACACATCTCCTGGGGGCATGCCCATGCATATGTGGCACATCCCGATATTCAGCCCATGATGTGTGGTGCATCTGCTGGCACAACCCTGAGTATCAAAATAGTAATTTACATTTCTCTGGTGGTCCAGTGGTAACCCCCACCCCCCTACCCACTGGGACCCCAGCCCACCAGCTCCCCCAGTCATTGGCAGGCAGCATACCAACCCCACAGATTACCATGGCTGATCTCCAAATGACAGCTTACAGCAGGAGCTGCAAGCTCATTGGTCTACACTGTGGACCAATGGGCTTGCAGTGCATACTGCAATAATTCACAATTTTGTGAATTAATGATTTCATTCACAATGTTGTGTAATATTACAGTATGTACTGCAAGCCTATTGGTCCACAGTGTGGACCAGTGAGCTTGCAGCTTCTACTGTACACTCATTTGGTGGGCAGCCACGGTAGTATGTGGGCAGGTATGCTGCCTGCCGCTGACTGGGGGAGCTGCGGGGCTGGGGGTCCTGTGTTGGTGGGGGCTGCACCGGAAAACCAGGGAAATGTTAATTACTATTTTGCCAGTGATCAGGGATTCGGGGGGGAGGACCACTGGACCATCATGGATATTTCTTTTATAAAAACGATGGCGATTGGTGAGTCGGGAGGGAAGGGAAGTACTACTGTACTACCAAGGAAGATATTTGTATATTATTACAGCAATCGGTGCTACAGGAGGAGAGGGAAGGTACCAGTGGACTACCAAGGAAGATATTTATATTTCATTATGGTGATTGGTGCTACAGGAGGGGAGGTGGGTACCACTGGACCACCAGGGATTTTGGATGCACACCACTACAGGCAAAGAGAGGTATGGATGGGGTGGGGAACCTCTGGACCTCCACTGCCAGCAGGGTGCCAGGCACGTTTCACCAGTCAGCCCTGCACAACTCATACAAAAGGGGCCATAATGACATGCAAATGTCCCCATTTATGCCTTGCATGCATTATGGCACCATTTGCTTATTGGTGTCTGAATATCAGGAATTTGTGTACAGCATATCTCTGCTGCGTTGGTGCATTTCCCATTCCTGGTATTCAGCCCTGTCTGGAGGATGCGTCGGTGCATTATATTTGCACAGTGCACATTATTTGATATATGCAGAAGAGATGCACCATGGCACATCTCTTTTGAATATATCCCTTTGTTGCTCCACTGCATCACAGTTGCAGTGAGCACCCACTTGTGCCAATTCTAGGTGCAATTTTGAATATCGGGCCCAATGTGCTTTTGAGCAAAAAGGGTTATACATGTACTGTCACTTTAAATGATTGCCTTTATTAACCTGCAATGTTGTATGCCACCTCAGCCTTGAGAAAGCACTGTTTACATGCCAAAATGTTCGGCTGTCTCATGTAGAGGGGCGTTTGCAACTTGCTACTGGTTGTTTGTCTTTGAAATAAAGTTGATGGACTTTCATCCTGCCTGCATCAAAAGCTGTTTTCAATTACCTGGTCAGTGATGGTGTAGCTGAATTTACCATCTGCTATATGAGTAAAAAACTTTCATTTGTCTCCGCCTGTATGTTTGCAGCCGCCTTTTGGTCATTGAATTTTTATTGTAGAATGTGCACAATAACATTTAGAATGTGCCAACAACATTTAGGCTGTGCACAACTTTTAGACTGTGCACAACTTTTAGAACATGCACAGCAACATTACAGCATCACTGATTTCTATATACAATAAGCACCAATCATATACTATATAGGCATTAAGAATGAAATCTGTAGTGATGGATAACTGAATAATATGGGGAAGCATAGGAAAGGAAGGAAGGGGGGGATGAGGTGCAATAGGAGAAGAGAACCATAAGGAAGGGGTGAGTATGCTGGCTATGCACTATATAGGCCTTGAGAATAAAGCCCGCAATGATGAATATCTGAATAATAAGGAAAGGCATAGGGAGGGTGACCCCCTTTTGCCCAACACCCGGACAGCAAAATATGGAAGAAGACCACTCCAGCGACAGTCGGTGTAATGGTCTGTTTCCGTGTTTAGCTTTCCCCCAGTGTTCCGCCCCCTCTCTGGACCAACTCTGACCTGGAGTTGAGAATCCTAAAGTCTGAGGGTGCCGGGGGTTAGACCCCCCCACATGGGGAGTGTGGTGAGCACAGCCCCCCACAAAAAACACTGGGGGATTGGGCGGCACAATACCTGCATCAGTATTGTGTCTCTGCTTTGAGGGAGGTTGGCAGTTTTACTGTTGACCTAACTTGGTGTTTCCCATAGGAAAAGGGGAGGGTGTGGGATGCTAAGCAAAAGAGTAGGAGAAGCATAGGGGAAGGGAGGAGGAGGAGGGATGAAGGGTAGAAGGAGGGGAGGAACATCAGAGATGCTACTGCAGGATGTGAGGCAAGTGCAGGTGTACTGAAGTGCATCAGGAGAACATTACAGGGCTCAGTGAAAGATCTTGCATAAAGCAATTCAGCTAGACTAATAGAGAAAGCCAGTTTTAAGGTTTTTTGTAGCTTATTCCATAACTGGGCTAGCACATAACTGAAGGAAGCTCTGCCAAAATGGGTTTTAACCTTTGGTACAAGCAGTGAAATGTAGGAATAGCTTCTCAGGGCATAGTTACCTAGGGTACTGAGGGGCAAGCAATCAGAGATATAGTGTGGTAGCTTCTTGATAATTGCTCTGTAGGTCCACAGAGTAGCATTCCATTGTCTTCTGGACGATAGGGATGTCTAACCCACTAGAGAATAAAGTGAACAATGATGCTTGGAGTAGGGTGCAACAGAGATGAATCATAGGGCTCTGTGGTACAGAACATCAAGCTTTGCTAGAGCTAAGCCTGGAACTTGACCATATAGGACATCAGCATATTCCAGAAGAGCTAGGAAGGTGGTTTTTACCAGCCTCTTTCTAGCCTCTTGGGTAAGCAGATGTTTGATTCTACAAAATAGACTAAACCTTTGCTAAAGTGTTTTTTGAGAGTTCCTCTACATGCTCTATAAAAGAAAGTCTGTTATCAATCCATACCCCTAAATATTTGAATTTGGCTACATAATTCAATGATTCACCAAGTAACATGTTAATAGAAGGCACAGAGCTAGACATGGAAGGATTTGAGGCAATATTAGATGGTGTCAGGAGCATTGCCTTAGTTTTTTGTATTTAAGAGCAATTTTTAGTTAAGAAGGTTTCATTGTAGTAAATTAAAGTCTGATTGAAGGTCTATGCAGGTGCTCTCAGGGGTGGGCCTGGCGGTGTAAAGCACAGTGTCATCTGTGAATGAATGGATGTTGGATGATGTCATTCTAGAGTCAATATTATTAATGTGTAGTGTGAAAAGCATCGGTCCAAAAATGGAGCCCTGCGACACTCCTCTGATGATCTGTTTCAGTGGAGAAAGATCGCTCACTGCTTTGACTTGCTGCATACGACCAGGAGGTAACAAGAGAACCATTTCAAGGATAAGGCGTCCAATTCAATGTTACTAAGGGTACCCATGAGCAGATTATGGTCCACGGTGCCGAACACCTCACTTAAATCAAGAAAGACTGCACACACATAGCTTTTTGCATCAAGGGCTCTCTGTCAGTCATTTGATACTTTTGCAAGTGATGTGATTGTACTATGGCAAGGCCTGAAGCCTGATTGTACAGGGTTCAGCAGGTTGGAAGAGTCAAGTTAATTCCTGAGTTGTATATTAACTATTTTCTCCAGCAGCTTTAAAAAGAATGTGAAGTAGGAAAATAGGCCTGTAATTACTGGGGTTGCTTGGGTCTCCTGATTTGAAGACAGGTATGACCTGAGCTGTCTTCCAGATTGACAGTAGTTCACTCAATCCAAGGGACAAATAAAAGAGGTGCGTAATAGGTACTGCCAAGACACGGCGACTAAGTTTTAAGAACTACAGACCAATAAGATCTGCTCCTGCACTTTTTCTGGTATCTAGCTGTAGGAGCAGGTCCTCTGCTTCTTTGAGTGTAACAAGCAGAAAGGAAAAACATGTGGTTGGGGCACAGGAAGTAGGGGGAAGGTTTGTTGAGGCCTGGGCTAGGAGCTGGTTTTGGAGGTTGTTGGCCAGTGATGAATCAAAGGCCATTCTTGCAGTGGCAGTGGCTGTTTAGAAGGTCTAGGATCATGGCATTGTCGGTAGTGGATTGGCTGTCATGCAAGATTTTAGTGGGGAGGGAACTAGAAGACACAGGCCCTACAATATCTCTCAGGGTATTACAGAACTTTGCACGGCTCGTGGTGGAGGATTCCAACATTGTATGGTAGTAATTGGTCTTTTCAGTTCTGATAAGCTTCATGCAGAAGTTCCTGGCTGTCCTGAAGGCTGACCAATCAGAGGGAAGCTTTGTTTTTCATGCCTTTTTCCAGAGTTTGTCCCTGCCCTGCAGTGCTCACTTTAGTTCAGCCGTAAACCAGGGAAACAATTTCTTCTTGGTGTGATTTTGACAAGGGGGTCATGTTTGTCCTGTGCCCCAAGGACAATGTTATGGAAACTCTTATATGCCTCTTCAAATGACTTGGCTAGATAGAAGTCCTGCCAGAGCAAGGAGTTTTGCAAGTCAAGAGGAAGCAGCTGCTGGATTTTTAGCCACTCCAGTGTCCTTGAATTGAGTGGCAACCAGGCAGTGCAGAGCAGCTATCTGGTTCTAAAGAACCTGATTGTAAGACCTGTTGCAGCTACTAACATGATCATGGCATGTAATGCCTCAACGTCAGTCACCATGTGACATGTGAATGCATCTGTAAGGTACCTTGAAACAAACCACATATTGCTTCAAACATCATTTACACCATTGTTCCCTAGTTGCTTGGTGTACAGTGTGCATGGTTTGAATAAATAAGTAATCTCCCAACAAATATAGTTTAGACTATTGCTCCCTGGTGTCCCAGGTGTATGCTGCGTACAGTGTGAAGGAATCTGTGGTCATGCATTCCTTCAGACCATAAACACTTTACACCTAGGACAGCATGGACCAGTGAGTACAACCCATGGAAATCTTGATTTCAGTAGCACAGATATTATAAATTCTGGGTGAGTCTGATATACTCAGAAGTCAACTCATTTAGGGTGCTAAGAAGATCACAAAGATACTCACCCCTCAGCTCCTGCCTTTATAATGTTCCACCTGGATGAATTTATTTAATTATTTATTAGATCATCGATTTACAGACCTATGAGTCAAAGAGTCATTTGCAAAGGCACCTCGTCAAGACAGCAATACATCACAGCAAACAAAACAGTACAGTACATAATGCTTAGATTAAAAAAGCAACCAGTGTTACAGGCATTCACTGGTGATACACACTTGGTAATAGGTAGATCACACTAGTCATAATATAGGTACACGAGTACCACGCCAGGTAGCAACCAGAGATATTTTATTACATTAGTCAGCAGATGTTGCCTGAGACCCCAGGTATATACAGCAAAATTAGACAGGACAGACCCAGCCTAGAGGTGAAGGTAAGGGGCAGGTGGGGGATTATGTACAGTTGCAGCAGCAAGTGCTTGTCAGATGGCTTCTGAGAGAGACCTTGAAAGGACCAAGCTTAGTGGAGTCAGCTATGTTGGCTGGGAGGGAATTGAACCAGGAGGGAGCCCACTAGCAAAGGGATCTATGGGCCATAGAGGTCCTTACCCTGGGGACAATATGGGAGGTTTTGACAGTGCTGTGGGTGGAGACTGAGGGAGAGGCACGCTGCAGGGAGGTGGTGACCTGGTAGAGATATCCCTAACAGGGTCTTTTTTACAAGAAGACAGGTTTGGAAGTGGAGTCTTTCTTTAACGTTGAGCAAGTTGGTGGTGGAGTACAGCAGGCATGTACGGATACACCTAGGGGCTCCCAGCATTAGAGAGCTGGATTCTTGTAAGCGCAGTGTTGTCAGCTGCAGTAGAGATGGGCAGCCCATAGTTGATTAGGGACAGGACAGAGGAGGTGATTGCTAATCTAAGAGCCTCTTGTGGTAGGCAGTCCCTATGATGGTATAACAGTCCAATCCTGACATTGGTGGCAGCAGAAAGGGCATTGACATGGGAATGAAAGGAGAGTGCTGAATCAAAGGTAATGCCCAGATACTTGTAGGAGGAAACCTGCTCAGTGGGGTTTAGGGTGCTGGGCAGTATCATGAGAGGGGCACCACTGGCTTTGCTTTGGTGATGCGAGAAGAGCATAGCTTTGGTCTTTTTTAGGTTCAGAACTAGCCTTTGTGATGTGAACCAATGCTCAGCTCTGTCAAAAGCTTGTTGGAGAGTGGCCTGGAGTGTGTTGGGGTTGGGGTCAGAGGGAAAGAGCACAGCGTCTTCTGCATAGAGGAGGATCTTACTTGGGAAGGCCAAGGGAAGGGAGTTGAGGTAGAGACTGAACAGGAGAGGGCCTAAAATGGAGCCCTGGGGAACCCCAGAGCAGACAGGTAGTGTGTCAGATAGGGTGCTATTGATTTTTACACACTGAGTTCTGGCAGAGAGGTAGCTGGTGAACCATGCAGGGGGTCCGGGGGAGAAACCAAGGCATCGGAGGGAGGTAAGCAGGAGGGGATGGCAAACCGTGTCAAAGGCCTTAGAGAGGTCAATGGACACTTCACCGGCAGGACTTCTGGCATCAAGAGCAGAGTGCAGGAATTTGGGGAATTTAAGTAGTGTGGTTGTGGTGCTGTGACCTGCACGAAAGCCATGATATTGTGCGTGGCCAGGTATTCGGCAAGCTGGTTGGCAACTAACTTTACTTGTATTTCACTCTTC
This sequence comes from Neoceratodus forsteri, assembly GCA_016271365.2. Lineage (NCBI taxonomy): Eukaryota > Metazoa > Chordata > Ceratodontiformes > Ceratodontidae > Neoceratodus > Neoceratodus forsteri. The sequence continues at coordinate 1,342,852,466 of CM057449.1, read as the reverse complement.
GATATTTATTTTAAGATTGTGTCATGATATAGTTGATACCATAAAATGTATCTTATATGAAGAAAACATGATTACTTGACAATTGAAGCTTTGTAACTGTTGGGCTTGTAAATAATTGTTGGTAAGGATATCAAGCAAGGTCTTTCTGAATTAGTGTAGGTGTAAGTATGAATACAATTTGAAAACACATTCATAGTGTAGATGTTTAATTTTATGGATGGATTAGTTTCTTTTTAATTATGTTTATACACAATCAGCTTTACTATACTATCCCTAAAACCACTGCCTATGGTGCATACATCAGAACAGGAAGTGAGAACAACATGCTGCTCATGACCTATGAGTCAGTGGGTTTCATTTGGGGTAGGTGTATCCCCACTACAGTCATAGACTTTGGAGTTAGGAACAGATATTCATTGCCATTGAAAAAGTGGCATCATGGTGCACTCAGGTTTTTTACGCTTTGTTCCTCTACTCACCAGTGGATTGCAGATTTCAGGGCAGCATGTACATAACTGAATACATTTGCATGGCACTAGGCACCCTTCATTATCCCCTAGCTGTTCCATCTGCACTGACATATTGTCACACAAGTGGAAGTTTTGCACGCATAACATAATGACCACCATAAACAGAAAAGAAAAGCATTATGTGCTGCAGTTCCTTACCCTCTTCTCCCCCGGGTTGACCGAAGGATTTTCACAAAAAGACTTGTAACAAATAGACATTTGGAAACCATTCATCTGTGTTTCTTAATACTTTTCCTCTGTCAGTCACGATTATCAGTGTAGTTCCATGTATTTCTTTGCGAGGGTTTTTCCCAAGGCTCGATGAGGTGGAATAACTCCTACCACCATCTACGTTTAGGCCAGTTTCTCCCCTCACTCCATGCTTCGCGCATGTCAAATGCTGAGCTTTGTGTGGTCCAATGGGCTATGTTGCTTCTGCTCATTGCTTTTGATCTCTGCTCCTCATTCTCTGATCTCCAGCATCTCACCCCCCTTCTCTACCTCTGTTCTTCCCCTCCATCTCTCTCCTGCCTGCCTGTGTTTCCTTCTCCCTCTTGTACTCAAGCTGCCTCACAGCTTCAGCAGGTTTCCTCCGCCCTCTCCCCTTCTCTTACGTACCTCCTGTCTTGTTGCCTTCCTTGGGCCTCTCTGTCCTGTCTTCTCATTTTCCCTTCTTTTTGGGAGTTTCTGGGCTCGTTTTACTCTTTTCTCTGTGTGGTATTATGAACCGTCATTCTTCCAGGTCTGTGATGTGTAGTGATGTCAGCAGCTGGCTTAAAGCTGCAACACCAATTTCTGTTCTCTAGTTCCCCTTCTCTATACTGTAAATCGTTGCTTAAAAACACATATTTGGCTGCATCTCTCTGCTCTAACTTCTCCTTAATACTAAATATTAATTGTCCTACTCTGCCTTCTGGTCAGTCAACTTTTCAGCCCCTTTTATTGGGGGGGGTGGGGCTTTAAGCCTAAGGTTCAATGGGCGGAGCAACAACATCACTCCCCTATCATGCCTTAAAAGGCAGATCCTCCTGGGCTGTTCCAGGATTCATTTCTCATTGCACCCGGAGACTCTGCCCTCCCTCCCTCCTAGTGCTTCTTGCTGGTGACCAGCGTTTTGCTTTATCCAGCCTTCGGCCACCTACTGTGCTTCTCTTCCCTGTTTATTGCCCCCTCTTTCTCTGCCAATCGGTCAGTGGTCATCATTTTCCTTTTGTCTTCGTCCCCCCCCAACCTGTACCTCTTCCGGATTCTGTTCTCTTGACTGTCCTTCCTTCTGCTCCTGGCTCACCTCCTCCATGTTGTGTTTTCTCTCCAGTTTGTTTTCTTCCCTCTTCCCCACATTCCTAGCTGTCGAACTCGACCCCTGCAGTGCTTTCTGGGTTGGCAGTCTTCCGCCTCGCGCTCGCTTTTTCCTCCTCTTGATGCCGTTGCTCCCTCTCTGCTCCGGTACTTCTGGATTGGGCATCCTTCATAGTACTCTGCCTTCAAGCTCTTCTCCTGCCCCCCCATTGTTGCTTTTCTCCCTGCTTGTTCTTCCCTCTGAGTGGTGCTCTCGCTCCTTTGCCTGCTGGCCGCTGTCTCCACAATCCTCCTGGTTCAGGTGCTCCTGTTCCTTCTCTCTCTCCTTCTGCTGGCGGCTCTGGCTACTTCATCACCATTCCATACACTGGCCCCTTCTCATCCATTCCTGTTGCTCATAGGTCCATTGGCAGTGCAAGAGAGGCTTCTGCAATTTCTCCTCAGCAATTTTATTTGACTGCTCCAGCACATAAGTCACTCGGCTTTCTGTAATAGTTCTTTGTCTCTGACTGCTGTTCTCCAGCCTATCAATACTTTCTTACCTCTATATGGGCTCCTGTCCTCTTCAGATTTGTATCCTTTGTCATCTAAAAAGCTTGCAGCTACAAGGCCTGCACGTGGACTTCTCCTCTATAGTTTCACTGCCCCGCAGCTTCCTACCTCTCCTCGCTACCCATTTCACTCAAACCTGGACCTTTCATTGCAGTGCATTTGTATGCTCTGTCTGCTCCTCCTGGACTGCAGCCTCTCTGCTTTCATTGTTCTCATTTGGGTGGCACCCTAAGCTGCACCTTGCTAGTTCATTTGGAGTGTGGTCTCCATTGTTGAATTTTTCTTTAAGGTTTCGCTCTTCGCTTCCCCTTCCTGCTGGTCTGAAATAGTTTTCTATCTCCTCAATGGTTTGCACATTAACGCCCTTCATCTACCTTGCTGTTTTGTAGCTGTCTGGTGCCTGATTCATGGTGCTCCAACATCCTGAATGACTTCTCTAGTCAATCTATAGGTTTGCATCGCTGTCTATATGTCACATTTTCCCTTGTGCTCTTACCAGCCTGTTCTGGCTACCTACTCCGCTCCCCATGGACATCCTCCTCCATCCCTCTTCCCCTCTCCACATAGCTCGTCTTTAGCTCTGGCCTTCGACGCTCCTTACTCTTGGTTCTGCCATGATGCACTTTCTCATTTTCATCCTTAATGTGCTTCCCCATGGTAGATGCTTGCCCTCCTCCTCCCATTCCCTCCACCCTCCTTCCCTCTCCTTCTTTCACCTCAGCTTTCTTTTGGGGGCTTCCCTATCCTGCTGTTCAGCTATTCCCTCTTGCTATCATCATACCCTACTCATTTACACCACCTAATATTCCCTCCTGCATATCTCCCTGCCTATTCATCTCCTCCTCCTCCAACTCTATTCCCTCATTCTAGTCAAACCTATTCAGATGTCCTCCTGGTACTGCCTATCTCACTGTCTGCTATTGGCTTAACCCGGCTGCCCTCTCTCCTGCCTTCATGCAATTCTAACCATTCCTAATTTGGCTTCAATGGACCCGGTTGGCATGCACTCCCATGGTTACCAATCATGAGTAGCTTCCTCATGACATGAGTCTGGTTCTCCTTCACTCAGTCTGACTTCAGGGTATACTCATTCACATCGATTAATCGAGCATACCTCTCATTGGGTCTTATGCTAACTCATCGAACTGCTGCACTCCTGTGGTTATCACCATCAGTCTCCTCATCACCACATCTGGGTCTTCCATGCTCATCTGACCTCTCCATGGGTCCATTCCTTCACATCGACTACTTGAGCATAACCCTCTCGGGTCCATGCTACCTTAACTCGACCTGCCCTCCACCCAAAGACATTTATTTATTTATTTATTTTCAAACTTTGGTAATCGGGTAAGGCCCACTAGGCACAAGTGCCTGTTTTCAGGGGTGACCTGGGAGCACTGTGCAGTTAAGTAACTTGCTCAGAGTCACACAGTATGCAAGTGGAGTTTGTGAGAATCAAACCTTGGTCTGGTATGCTAGATGTACCAACCTCGTTCACACCTCATTACTCTAACCTCTAGGCTATAATGCCTTCCATGTCCATCTCCCCTTGGCTAGGGGCTGGCTGCATCAGCCTCTCATCAACAGGGCCCCTTTAGCTGTCCAAGCAGGTACAGAGGCTCCCTCTCTGCCATTCTCTATCTGACCACCTCTGTTTCCCCTGGTCTGTTTCGTAGGTTTGCATAGGCCAGTTGACTGCCTCAGCAATCATCTCTCCCCTCTCTTGCTTTTGAGCATCTAGTTGCAATCCCATTACAAGGACATAGTAAGAGCTTCAATCTAGTTCATTAAACTTGCATTTAGTTCAGCTATACCTACTCTACTGTCCTGACTGTACTAGTAGCAATTTTACTCACTAATCTAAATGATCTATCTTTTCAGAATAAAGAGTATGTCATTGATAATACAAATGTTCGAGATCTACTCGGACACAGCTTTCAACCACTTTGAAATTGATATTTCATCATCTAATGACACACTGTCTGAAATTCTCTTTACAGATTTGCAGCTAATGATCCCTAGTATCCGTCAACTCCTTTGGCTATTACCTGCAACTCATTTGATAACTTGTCTGTATGCCATGATACTTTGCTGGGCTCATTCACTGTGTTCTGCTCACAGGGCATATGTACTGTATGTTTTGTTCTATTTCTGCCTGCTGTATGGCTCATTTTATCACTGCCTCTCTCTGCCTGTGACATATTCTGATGTCTCCTCATCTTCCATGGCAGTTACAATGGATTTACCAGCTGTTCCAGCTCCAGTTTCAGCTTCTTTTTCCTCTTCACAGCTGATCCGCACAATCTGTAATCCTAATGCCTATGTTCACCCCAATTTAGACAGGCACGGAAGGTAAATTAAGACTATAAGAGGCAAATCAATCTGCAATAACTTCAATGACAACTGATGCTTGGGTTCAGGTTGACAGTTTCTACATATTTGCAGTTAGTTTCTCTGGTGAAGCTCATGCTCGATTAATTTGTCCCAAGGTGCCTCAGTCAAAACTATGACAACTGCTGCATGCTTCCACTCCTGTCAACCTACGGGATTTAGCCCAAGCATCAGCTTCTAATCTTTCTCGCCTATTCATGGAATATCTTCTGTCTAGCTTTTCCAAAGGATTTCACACTGGCATTACTGTGCTTCCCACTGACACCTTTGTTTGCCATAACTTGCAATATGCCTTAAAAGAACTGGAAGTTGTGCAGTAATTACTGCAGAAAGATCTTTAAAAATAATTTCTCACAGGTCCTTTTTTGCATTCACCATTTCACACTTACTGGATCAGTACTACTGGTGTGGCCACTAGAAAATTTTCTGGCAAAAAGTGACTAATTATTGACTGATCAGCACCTCGATTGAAGTCTATTTCTAGGATCAATTTGTTGATTCCATCCATGAGTACTCTCTATCTCCTATGCTCGCATAGACAATGCTATTAAAATTATTCAGCAATTTGCCCTGGCTCCTAGCTCTCGAAAGTGGATATTTCAGATGCATTTAAATTGCTGCCCATCCATGCTTCTCTGTGACACTTACCTGGCATTAAATGGGAACATCTTTACTGCTTCATAGTTCATCTGATCTTTTGGTTGCAAAAGCAGCTCAAATTATTCATATTTTCCAAGAAGTTAGTTGGCTATTGCTCAGCATTAGCTGTCTCCAGCTGTCATCCATCTCCTAGATGATTTCTTACTAATCGGTCCACATAACTCACCTCCAGCTGAAGGCATTACTGCTCTCATCCATCTCTTCCAGGAGCTAATGGTGCCTCTGTCCAAAGAGAAAACTTTAGGACCATCTGCATCTATTGAATTGTTAGGTATTAAGCTGGATATGCTACACATGGAAGGCAGACTAACTTCTGATAAACTGCTCTGGATTCAAGCACTAGTGAAATCTTTTTCCATGCATTCCTCCTGTACCAAACACAAACTTCTTTCACTTCTGGGTGATCTCAGTTTTGCAGTGTGAATTATTCTGTAAGGCTGTTCATACATTTCCTACCTTCTATCATTGACCTCTTAGCTCTCTAAGCTTCATAATAACATATCCATTACTGCTTCAGCCAAATCTCATTTAGCCATTAAGTCCCACTTCCTAGTCTGTTGGAATGGATGCTCCATGTTCTACAAACAACAATCTCCCAATCTCTATCCCATAATATACACAGATGCATCTACTAATCATGGTTTTGCAGCCATTTTTGAACATTCCTGGTTTGTGGCTCTATGGCCTCCTGACATATACAGTCTTTGAGACTTTTCCAAAACATCTCCTTTAATCGAAATTTACCCTATCATAGCTGCTGCATTTGTATGGGGCCATCTTTTGTAGTTGCAGACCATCTCGATCTTTTCTGATAATCAACCCACAGTTGCTATCATAAATAAAGGCAGGCCTCAGTCCCATTCCATCATGTTGTTCATGCAGAGGCTAACTTGATTATCATTGCACCACAATTTCACCATGAAATGTTTTCATATCATTGGCTATGCAAATTAAGCTGCTGATTATCTGTCTTGATTTCAGTTCCAGAAATTCCATTGCAACTATCCTTTAACAGATTCAGCCATGACCTCTTCTCCTTGATTCACCAATCTCATCATGAATTAATATTTTATTGTCAAAAAGCTGAAGTCATTATGTGGTTAGTCCTAGATCCTACTGCTCGAGCAACTTATACCACTGCCAAGAAGAAAAGTTCCTCATTTTGCACCTTCCAATCAATTCAACCATATTCTTTCTCCATCAGTCACATGCTGGCATTTATAACCTTCTGCTGCCATGCCTTCAAATTATCATTCTGGACCATTAAACAATACATATCCAGAATTGAACTTTTTCTATATCAGTTGAATCCATCTATGTCTTCAGTCCTATCCCATGCTTCAGTTAATCTCCTCCTTCTCGGAATCCAAAAAGCATCCCAATCAAATGCTTCTATACAATTACCTATCAAAGTACCTATATTTTGCACATAGTTAGATTTACTGTGCACCAGTCCCTTTGTGCCTACCTCAAACATGATGATTTCATCAGTCATTTGCTTAGCATTCTATGGCTTCCTGTGTCCCAGAACGTTTACTACTTCTTTAGCCTCTTCAGCTAAATGTCTTACAGTTGCCAATGTAAGAAAGCAAGAGGATCATTATATTCTCTTCCTCCCAACCTCACAGACTGATAGAGTGCATCAAGGAGTTCAGTTCTCAAAATATCACACTCAGAATAATTAGTGTTCAGTAGCCATATTGGATCAACTCATGCACCATCATGTTTGCTCCAGTTCTTCAAAACCTCTCCTATCTATTGATAGCCTCATGCCACTATCAACCAAATATTTCATGGAACACATTAGAATCTTATTACAAAGACTCAGACTTAATCATTTTGCCTTCACAGGTCACTCTTTTCAGATCATAGCTGCATCCTCTGCATTGAAAAACAATGTGCCCGCTCATATAATCAAGAGTCTTGGAAAGTGGACCTCATCATGCTTGAAGACCTACATCCCCAGTCCTGAAGCAGAACTCAGACAAGCTCTAGAATTATTTCCTCATAGTATGTCCAGAGGAAGGGCATTTCATTAGCCATGGTTCCTCTGAGGTTTCCTCCTTAAGGGAGGTTTTCCTCTCCTGCATGCTACTGGTCACACTCTCCATGAGTTGGATGAGGTATCTCTTCTTTTCTGGGACTTCTATTTCCATAATGCTGCCTACCTCTACTGAGGGTGGGAATAGAGAAAGGCCAAAGGTAAGGTTGCACAAGCACTTACACTATTCCCAAACATCAACTAGGAGGGCACTGCCTGAGGTTCGATGTGGGGGAATAACTCCTCCCATCTACATTTAAGCCAGCCTCATCCCTCACTCCACACTTAGTGCATCTTAAACATCCTCCATCCTCCTCCTCCTCCTCTTCTGGCATTCTCCTCACCCTTAGTGCTGGGCCTTCCAATTTCTGTAATGCTGCCCACCTGGGAATGGAGAAAGGCCAAAGTTAAAGTTAAAGTTTGCATTTCACTATTCCCAAACATTGAATCCATATTATATAGTTCTTAACTGAAGACTGTGTATGGTGAACAATACAAAAGCAATAAGAACAATTTAACGGAGTATGTAAGACATCTTCAAGTAGAAGTCAACAGACTGAAACAGGATAGAAGCAATGAAGGCTCAAGAACTCAAGAAGTTATACAGTCTATGAAAAGTGGCATGTATAAACTTATTGTAAAACAAAAAGAGATCCTGTTGTTCAGGTACTCAAAACAAGAGCCACTGAGTGGGACTGAACTGTACACTGTGATTTTTGGATGCAATGGCATCTCAACTTAATATTGGCACTAGTTAAGGTAGAATGACAGGTTCAGCTTTCAGAGTAGGTGTCCATCAACAGTTCGCCTGTACAAACAGGGCTGTGAGAAATTAAACTTCCATCAGCGGAATTTTGGTGAAAGTCAGAATTTCACTTTTGCAAAACTTTGAAATTAACTTTGGCAACCTTCACAGAAATTCTGATTTAGAATGACAGAATAAAATGTATGAATTGTGGATTATTGTATTAATCTGTGAAAAACAATTCTGTAGAACTGATCACTGTCAGTGGTCAGTTCTGTGGAGTTTTTTCCCCACACTTTAACACAATAGTCCATCATTCATAAATTTATTCTGCAGTTCAGTGAGTCACTGATCTGCTGAATTCATGTTGAAGTGTGGATTAATGAATTACAAAAAGTCTGACTGGGAAAACTTGGTGCATGGCTGGTGTGGTATAAATAGCCAGCCTGATGGTTGCACCAAAGAAAACATAAATAATGCATACACAGAGAAATCCAGTCCACTCCAGCTGTATATGCAAAATAAGGCTTTATTGCAATTCAGAAATAGAAGTGCGGGCACAGACTGAGCTGTTAGCCATTATTGCCTCAGCACTTCAAGTTTCACACTCTTCCTAGGGGGGCATGACTGCAGGAGTCTCACATCACCTTAAATACATTCAAATCATGACTATTTATTAGAAAAAACAGATATGGCCAATAGCAGACAGTTTGCAGTAATTAGATTAACAAGTCACAATAGTGCTAATATAAGCATTAAATAGCTTATATAAAAAGCAGTACTGAACATACTAATGCACAGATAGATTAAATGACTGTAACTGCTGTCATTAGCTATTCCTGTGTTTCATATTATTTATTTATTTATTAAACTTTGGTGACCAGGTAGGCCCACTGAGCCCAGAAGGTCCCTTTTTCAGGGGTGACCCAGGATAATACAAGTTATAAGAATGAACAAGGACATAAGGAACATTTGAGGCATTGTGAGTTACATCATGAGGTGGTTACAGTAAAGAAAAATAGTGAATACAGGCATGGTAAAAGAAAAGCAGTGGATACAGGCATAGCTTACAGGCATGGTAAAAGAAAAGCAGTGGATGCAGGCATGGGTATAGGCATGGTTATCAGCATGACATGTAAGCAATTGGTAGTACTTTGCATATATTGAAATACTTAGCGAAGCTATACTTCAAAGTGCACAGATCGATTCAATGACTGCTCCTGTGATAAATTCCGTAATTTTGATTTCTGTTTTGCTCTTTTTACAATAGCGCTAACTATTACATTGCATGGCATATATAAAGGAGCAGTACTAAATATCTGAGTGCACAGATTAATTTGGTGAATATAACAGCAATCATTAACAGCACCTGATTTAAAAATAAATGTCAAGTTCTAAGCTGAGCTGTACTTGACAGTGCACTGATATATATAATGACTGCAACAGCAATCATGTAATAGTTCCTATATTAAAATATAATTGTAAATACTGAACAGAGCTATAAAAAACAGGAAGGGGAGAAGAAGCGGGATGGGGAAACAGAAAATAATTTTGTATCTCTAGTGTCAAGATACTTAAATGAGCCACAGATATGCTGCACTCACTTTAACATTATAAAAGCTAATGCTGATTTGTACAGGAATAAATCAAGATGGCATCTGTGATCTAAGGTTGCTCCTTACTTTTAAGTACACAATGTATGTATAAACTAGAGCCAAAAGACCCAACACTACACATACAATAGCAAGCAAGGAACAAGAAAAATAATATGACAAATACAAGAAGAAGTAGAAGGGAAAGGGGAATGGGGGGGGTTAGAGAACAGACAACAAATTTAGAATGGCTAGTGCTTACATTCTAAAAGGAGACACAGCTATGTGCTTACTAAAACTTTGTAATAGCTATTGCTAATACTGTAGGTCAGACTGCAATCAGTGTGGCAACAGTGATCTAAGGCTGCTCCCTACTTAAGCACATAATGCATATATCACACTGATTACAATCTGACCTATTAGCAACTGATCCTTAGGTAAATAAGTGAAAAAAAGAAGACCAGGGGTGGGATTGTTAGGTTAAGAAGTGAGGGAGAGACTGTGCAGAGGGGAACAGGAAAAGGCAGGTATCCTAAGCAAATATGTTTGTTGTGTGTTCACAGAGGAAAGAGATTTGGAGGGGCCACAAAAATGTAACAGGATTATTGGAGGGAAGGAGGTGAGGGAGCTCAGGGAGGTGCTGATTGCACATCTGACAGCCCTATTTAACAGCTCATTGGAGACAGGACTGGTACCTGGGAACTGGAAGAGAGCAGATGTACTCCCACTTCACAAAAGTGGTACATAGCAGGAAAAAGGCCGACAATTATGGGCCAGTCAGCCTGACTTCAGTGGTGTGAAAGTTAATGGAATCCCTGCTGAAATAAAGGAATGTAAAATATCTTAAATCCAGTGGGTTAAAAGACCCAAGGCAGCATGGATTCATAGGGGGTAGGTCATGTCAAATGACTCTAATAGGGTTCTTTGACGTAGCCTACTTAGATTTCAGTAATGTGTTCCTCTCCATTTCACATCGGAGACTAGTAAGCAAGTTGGATAGTTGAAGAGTGGGTCCAAGTGTGGTTAACTGGGTAAGAAATTTATTAAGGTATGTGATACAGAGAGTGGTGGTAAATGGAGTTCAATCAGAGGAAGAGAGGGTGACCTTTGGGGTGCATCAGAGATCAGTGCTTGGACCTGTCCTCTTTAATGTCTTTATAAGTGACATTGCAGAGGAACTGAAAGGAAAGGTCTGCCTCATTTCAGATGACACCAAGCTCTTCAAAAGGGTAGACAGTTTGGGGGTGGGCTGGAAAGGATGAGCTGTGCCCTGAATAAACTAGAGTAGTTGAGGGTATGGCAGCTGGGTTTCAGTGTGAAAAACATGCAAAATAATACACTTGGGGCACAGAAACCTAGGGGTGAAGTACAAAGTAGTAGGGTGGTACAGACAACCACCAAGCAGGAAAGTGGCCTGGAGTTGATCATATTAGATGACTTAAAGGTGGGTAGGTGGTATGACATGGCAGTTGAGAGGGCACGTGGGATACTGGCATGCATAGGGAGCGGTATCACCAGCAGAAAGAGGGAGGTAGTGTTACCTCTGTATATATATTGTTGGTAAGACTCCACCTAGAGTACAGTGTCCAGTTTTGAAGACCACATCTCTGGAAGAACATAGACAGAGTGGAGGCAGTCCAGAGGAGGGTTACTAAAATGGTACAGGGTCTGCATCAGAAGCACTAGGGGGAGAGATTAAAGGACTTACATATGTACTTCCTGGAAGAGAGGAGAGAAAGGGGTGATATGATTAGAGATTTGCGAACTGTGTAAAATTAGCTTTGTAAATTAATTTGCAACACTGGCAAAATTTGTGAAGTGCTAAGTGCTGACTTTGTGATGTTTTTACAAGGTGAAGTTGCCCTTTTTCTAGGCAAATTGACTTAAATTTGCCTAACTTCACCTAACTTTGCCTTACCTTTGCCACATTTCTAGGCAAAATTAGGTGAAGTAAGGCAAAGTTGCGAAGTGGGAACTTTGCAAAGTAATTCATGAAAGTGAATTTCGCAAATGTGCTGGAACTTCATTGGCGAAGTAAAACTTTACAACATTTCTAGATGTGACAGAGATCTTTAAGTACTTTATAACTGGGTAATTTTGCTATAAAAAATATTTTTGCTATATTCGCTGAAAGTGATGTTGAGCTAAAATAAAATGCCACTAATCTGCCAAAATTGCAAATTTTCAATATAAGTGAATTGAGTTGGGACTTCCAGTGACATCATGGCCTAGATAGCCTGAGGGGAGAGCTCCTTTGCCTTTGGAGAATGAAATTCCTCCTCCTACTAGTAAAACTAAATCCGAAAGGGGAAAATGTCTACAGAACAATGAAGAGAAGCCAGATGGACCTGATCAAGGTCAGAGAAATATAAGAATGAGGAGGATGGTTCTCAATACTGGGCATTAAGCTCAGATGGCAGCCGCAGTGCTTCTCTGGCCAGTATGCAAGGCCCTGATTATGATACCACCAGGGAAAAGGAGTGTCTCATCCATAGCAGATTTGAGACCTTACTTAAGGAAATTAAATCATCCTGCTCCGAGAACAGAGCAGAATTTAAAAAAATTCAAGGAGGATTTTCGGGAGTGGAAAAAAGGATCGACAAAGCAGATGAGACAGTGGTGGTAATAGAAAATGGGACTGTACAATTGGCAAAGGTGAGAGATGTTTTGTTGCAACAAATGGAAGCTCTACAAGAGAAGTGTATCGATTTGGAGCAAGATCTCACTGGGACAAGCTAAGATTATCAGGATTGCCAGGAAATACAGAGACAAGTAACGTGCACCTTTTTACAGGACACTCTTTCTGCATACGGTCATTTCACCGCTGGAAAAATCATCCCGGTCAAGTTGTAGCGGACAAATAGTTGTGGGGGCAACAGCTAAAGGGACAAATAGTCACTGGACAACGGATGCTGGGAATAGTAGTCGCTGAGATAAATGGTGACTAAACCGAAAGTGGCAATGGAATGGAAAAGTGGGTAAAACTGTTCCTTTATTTTTAGTGGGAACATCTAAGGGTTCTGCTTAATGTGACGTTTATTTCAATAATGGAGGCAATGTCCATTAGATACTTTTTGGGGCATCAAGATTGCAAATCTAGACATATCGCTTTGTACACTTTATTAAGTCGTACATATCGACTGTTTTTCCTTGGTGCCTGTTGTCCAAGCTCCATCTGACTTACTTTCCAATGTACTGGCTCTACCTTGCAACTTGGACCTCCAGATAGAAAGGGCACACCGAGCTTTGTATCCAAAATCCTCAGACCCCTCAGCCAGACCATGAAACATAATTATGAAGTTTGCTAGCTACCTGACAAAGGAAGGGGTCCCGAGGACAGCTTAGCAGAAGGGAGATGTCTGCTACAATGGAACAAGGCTTTACTTTGAACACTTTACTACTCACCAGAAATTCAAAAGTTCCAATTTGAATATGTGCACATAATGAGAGCATTAAGGGTCCAACACATCACATTCTAGACCCCCTATCCAGCACGGATGAGAATTTTTTGGGAAGAGGTCTGTGCCTACTCTACAGCAGAAAAGGTGACTGTGACTTTACAGAAGCATAATATACCCATGCAGCAGTACAGCAAAGCCCACCCCAATGCTCAGAAGAGGGAAGTGGCACAGGATTGGCTGGTGGTTTCCTATCAGAACCTTAGAGCAGCTGACTGGGGCTTGGGAAATAGAACAATGGCCAATATTCATGCCCTCTTGACTCAATAACAAAGACCACAAGCAGAGCAGAGTCCTCCAACCTGAAGAAATGATTGTGCAAAATGGAAAGGTTTGTTGTGCAGTTCACAGGACATTGGACTAAAGCCGGTCCCTTATGATGAATAAAGGGGCTGAGTATGGGTGACTTTATTTTTTGGCTCATCTTCTCTTTTCCCTTACCTTACTGCTTGTTTCACTAATTTGTGTCTGTTGTCCCCCCCTTTTTTTTCTCTCATTACATCAAATGGAAGAGAGCAGGTACAACAGTTTGGGGCTGTGATGTCTTCAAAGGGGATTACATTGGAGACACAAACTAGGTGCGGAATCCTTGATGATAATGATGCAAAGGGGGATGTGGGGAGGAGTTGAAAATATGCCCTCAAAGCTATTAACTCAGTTTCATTGAAACTTGCTTACTGTTTATTTAGGGAGAAGAGCACAAGGGGGAAGAGGTGAAGTCCTGTTACTGTGCAAGTCTGAAGAGCATCAGACTAAAGCCTGACTCTAATGCTGCATAATGGGGACACATCTGAGTGGTTTGGATTTTTGCCTTCTTTACAAAACTGATGTTGTTGGTCTCTTGGCTGTTTGGTTACAGCAGATGGAGGAGAGCAGGCAATGGGGAAGTGGTGAAGGCCTTCTCAGATTGGTTAGGCTCGCTATGATGTCTGGTGCTGTGAAGTACTCAGTGGGGGTTTCCTCAATGACATAAACAGAGGTGCAGATGCTTTGACAACACTGATTCAACAGGTAATGGGGGAGTGGGGGGGCAGTTGTAAGCCTGCCCTCAAGGATACTATTTCAGTGTACTTAGAACTCAGCTATGGTTTGTTTCAGATACAGAAAACAGAGGGAGAAAAAGGTGAAGTCCTGGTAGAGGAGGGGCAGCAAACAAAGAGATAACTACAGGGAACATAAGGTGCTTGAAAAATGGTCTAGCACATGACAGAGCGAGGGGGGTGAGTCAGTGATTTAATATAAAGCACACAGAGCCAATTGAAGAGTAAGCAGTAGAACAAAGGGGGTACTATATACAGGGGGGTGCTAGAGTCATCAAACGTTTCAGAAGTGGTTGATGGTAACTTTAGACACATGATTGAAGGGGGAGTCGATGCCAGATGAGTGAAGCACTAGTATTGGGAAATACCAGCAAAACAGCTGTCTGAGAAGGTATAAGTCACAACAGGGTGAACAATGAGAATGTACTATATGTAGATGGCTTGTACCCATAGAGAAACTAAAGAGAACTTTAGGAACTATCTACTCTGTACATAGAGATTACTGGATGGGTAACCATGCAGGACACACTGGTTCTGCATAGAGTTGCCCATCCTGTATTTTTTATAATGTATGGTGCCCCACAAATTATTTTTATACTGTTTTAGCATTTCTATATATTTTTTTAATTCAAAAAGAAATTGCTGTTTCCCGTTTCTTCTTTTGGGAGGTAGGGCTGGTTGCTATGGTGAGTTGTGTGGTTATTAGGGACTAGGAGTCGCTATGTTAGCAGCACACACTCCCATTGGTTGCCACTCTAGTGTGGGAGGGATTTTCAAGAAAAAAACTGCAACTGACATCTGGCTTAGCAAGAAAAAGTAGAGGAGGAAACTGCAATTTAGTGAGAAATTCTATATCTTAACATATATAGTTGATCCTGCATTTTTACACTGTATCTGATCGATCCTGCATCTGCAGGATTTATTCCAGTTTCAGGTTGTGCCATCATGCGTCTTTCCATCTGATTAAGCCTGTAGTTGCTGCTGCCTAGACTGTTGCCTCCATTTTTTTAAATGTATGTTGCTCATGGGGTTTTTAAATCAACTGAAATGCTGTTCTACCACAAAAGGGTTGAACAGCATATCATGACCTTTGCACTGTGGTAAAACAGCTTTTCAGCTGAGATGAAAAACAGGTTGGAACAACATTCCACCATACACTATAAACGGCTTATGCAAAAGAAATATTACATTGATATATTGGCAGTGGGCAAACCAAAGTTTGATGAATCTTCTTCGGGGGGGTGGTAGAGAACTTCAATATTGGGCTGATGTTATGGCTGTGGTATAGTACACTATTATTAGCTGCCTGTTGATGGTGGGCACCCATTTTTGGCCCTCATGCACACAAGTAGCTGTAGAAGTGATATCTAAATTTAGGGAGAATAGCACCACTACTACTCTAGGTATGGGGAGGAAGGAATCTCGAGGTGGCCCCTACTCAGAGACAGGGAAGATATGACTATCTTCTCCTCCCTTGGAAGTAATTCCATCCATGTTTTCCAGTTCTTTCATGCAGTTGGCCAGGTTGGCAAGTTCATAATTGTATGTATAGTTATATAATGTATGTAGAGCAAAGTAATAGATGGTTTGATGGGTCTCTGGTGGTGGGGAGGGGTGAACAAGATTAGCCACTGGAGTTTCTGGAGTGGTCACCAGATAACCCAACTATACAATGAAGGCTACACAGGGCATCAAAATATGGTAATAAAATATGAATCTCCTGTCCAATCCAATTAAAATAAAAAAGATAGTATCCTATGTAAAGCAGACCAAAGCAGAAATAGTATTTTTGCAGGAAATCTATCTAACAAAAACCAAGCATCAAAAACTGAAACAGGTCAAGTATGAAGGGGATATACACCTCCTTATATAAAACAGGACAAAGCAGAGGGGTGGTCATAGTCATCCAGCAATGGGCTTTGTTTGAGTGCTTAAATAAAGATATATAGATAGGGAAGGCCATCATGCTCTTCTGAAAGGAAGATTAAATGGACAGCTACTAACACTGGTCTCAGTGTATGCTCCCTTAGGCTCACTATATAGCTTCTATAGGTAGATATTATTGAAAGGAATGGAAAAGGCCAAAGGAACATTAAAATGTGTGTGTGGTGGTGGTGGGGGGGCTGGAATCTTATGATGGATCCACAACTAAACAGCACATCACGTATACCCAGAATAGCACACAAGGTGGCAAAGCAAGTGAATGATTTAATAAGGAAATTGGGGCTACAGGACACCTGGCTCTATTTGGAGGGAATTAATCTGGGATACTCTTATTTTTCACAAGTACATCACATGTATTTAAGACTGGATCTCTTCTTATTAGCAAGGGAGGCCATCTCTAAATTGATTCGGTGTGGGGTGGGGCCACTAGGAATCTTGGACCATACTCCACTTCATATTGAATTGAATTTGCAAACTGTGATGAAGTCTGCACTTTGGAGATTAAAGGAAAACCACTCCCAAAACCTGAAAAAATATATGTTGTGCAGAGTGTTTTAATTTGTATGTGAAGTTCTAGTGTTTCCTTCCCTCTGACTGATATTAGGAGTTTTTCACAAATTAGCCTGCTAGCTTTATGCTAGTTTTATGACCCCTGGTGATCTCCATACCTGATAGTGTAATTGTATTTCTGGTTCCCACAATGCATTTTGTCTCATGTGACTGTGATGTAAGGGAGACCCAACATTCAGCACACGCATGCCAAACAAACTAAATATCTTGGAAGCTTTACAAGCGGCACAAAAATTACCAGCAGCAAAGTTTTTCAGGACAGTAAAACCTTTAGGATGAGGGTGGTCACCAAGCTGAATTCTACAGATTTTAAAATATAGCCATCTCTGTTGTTGTGAACTGATTGTAATGCAATGCTTTCTGCTGGATTTATGGGCTCTGCTACATCACCATCACATGAAACAAGGTGCATTCTAGGACAAAGAAATGCAATAAACCTATTTGATATGGTGATCTCAAGGGGTCGTAAAACTACCCTTAAGCTAGCAGGCTAATTTAAGAAAAACTCCTAATACCAGTTAGAGGGAAGGAAACACTAGAACTTCACATACAAATTAAAACACTCTGCACAACATATATTTTTTCAAGTTTTGGGTGTAGTTTTCCTTTAAGCCATCCCTACTTCAGTACAAAGAGTTCGTTGAGCAGATACCCCAACTAATAGAACAAACAGTCCAGGATCATAATAACTGAGAAGTCAGAGGGGGAATCATGTGGGATACCATAAAAACAGTAATGAATGATAAACTAATAGCAATGGGGAGGCAAGGAAAAAACAGAAAAGGGAACAACAAATAGCACTGGAACACAAATTCAGTCCTTGGAAGCATTGCAACAGAAAAAGCTAGATAGACAAAGAGGAAAGGATTTAAATAAAGTTAAAAAAGAACTTAACACCTTATAGACCAAAAGGTTGAACAAAATCTAAAATTTCTCAAACAAAGATATGATGAAGGAGGCCAAAGGGCACTGAAACAATTAGCCTTCAGACTTAGGGTAAGAAGGGCAAGAGCACGAATTATAAAAATCCAGCACTCAGGTTCAGGACAATAGGTCTGAAAAGTAAAAGCAACATTAGATGGTTTCACAAAATACTACCAAATAGTGCTGTGCGGAATGTGGAATTCCGCCTGCGGCATATAGAATTCTGCCGGTGGAATTAGCACAGAATGACCATTCTGCCAGGGGAATTTCCACCAGAATTTTACTGATTCTTTTGTGGAATCCTGCCTACTATGATCTGTGGAATAATATTCCATGGAGCAGTATTTTTTGCAGAAAATCATTCCTCGACTATTTTCTGCCACAGAATTTCACAATTACATTTCTGGTGAAATTCAGAAGAATTTCAGTGGAATTTTGAAAATTCAACGCAATTCCATTCTGCCAAAATTCTGCCCAGCACTACTACCACAAATTATACAATCCTAAATTGGAGACCCAAGAGGACCAGATAAACACATTCCTGTGCAAATTAAATTATCTAAACTAACCAATGAGCAAAATGTGGCACTGTGTAGGCAGATAACAATCACCAAAATCAAAACTGTAACAGACAATATCAAAACTGGAAAGTGCCCAGGCACTGACGACTTCCCCTCTGAATTTTACAAAAAATTCCCAGACCAGATTGCACCTTTATTGGGTTACTTCCACCATCATGGAGGCAGGTGGTGATCTTGGTGATTTCCAAGCTGGGCAAGGACCCCGCTAGCTGTGCTTTATCGTGCCCCATTTCGATCCTCAGCATAGATTATAAGATTCTAACAGCTGTCCTTTCTAAGAGACTGGAGTAGCTTGTCCCCCAATTAGTGGATATAGATCAGACAGGATTTGTAGCTGCACGTCAGGTGGCAGACAAAGTCAGATGCATGTTACATCTTATCTTAATAATACAAAGACTACCACAGTGATTATGAGCTAAGACGCCAAAAAGGTATTTGATCAAGTCAATTGTAAATACCTGTATAAGGTATATATGCTGGGTTTAAGTTTGTCAACAAGTTCATTGAAACTATCCAGAGACTATACTGTAACCCACAAGCCTATGTGAGAGCTAACAGTCACCTTTCAGCTAGGTTAGAACTGGGGAGAGGCACATGGTAGCGGTGCCCATTGTCACCCTTGTTATTTGCTCTATACATAGAACCATTAGTGCAGTGGATTAGACAAGGTCCTAGTATTAAGGGGGTAGCAGTGGGTGGACAAAAGAACAAAATAGCATTATACACAAATAATGTGCTCTATTGCTTGACAGATCAGGGAAGGTATCTTCCAAGACTAATGAGCATGGTGTGGAGTTTTCTAACATATCAGGGGATACCGTAAACACAATTAAAACAGAGACAGTCACTTTTAATTTTACTTCAACTCTGCAAATTAAAAAAACAATACACCATGAAGTGGACTCTACCCAGTTTAAAATAAGTAAGAATAACACTAAGAAACACAAACAAGTCACTATTCCAAGATAATTATGCTCCACCGATAAAGCAGTTAAAGGAAGATATTGAGAAGTGGGCTTTCCTCCCACTACCTTTTCACACTCATATACAAAATGTTAAAATGAATCTCCTACCATGATTTTTATACGTTTTCCAATGTATGACAGTGCAGTTATCTAAACAGTAGTTAACAGATGTACAAATAATTATCTGTAAGTTTATATGGGCAGAAAGAAGACCCAGACTGGGAAGTGCTATACTGTCAACTAAAAAGACATTGGGGGGTTTGGGGGCTGGGCAGTGTCTGAGTTAGGGGAATATTTGTTGACCTACCAGGAAAGATGGACTCTCCTCTGGAGACAAATGCAGTTACAAGTGCACTGGTGCAATATGGAGGAGGCTTTAGTAAGTAAAGACTGCTGGACTCCATTCCATTCTATATAATCCTCAGACCCACAGTCCAAATTGGGATAGCTGGTTTTCAGCAAGGAGAGTCATAGTTTTGCTTGGGAGAGGTTCCAGCACCTTCCCATAGTGCATAAAGATATATGGAGATATAAGTGGTTTGCCTGGAATGCTGGCTTTCTGCCAGGTTCTTTAGATCCCTGGTATACGAGACAGGTAGAGAGTAGCCTGTGGTACCCAGCACAAATGCTAAAAGCAGATACTATATTTACATTAGATAAATGTTGTGGACAATACAACTAGTCAGGCGCAGATTGACCGAGGCATTTTCAAATGCAAAATTACTTACAGACCCAACTGAGACAATATCAGAATGTACAATACCAGCCCCCACAGCAGGCACCCTGAGGTTAGAAGATCAATTAAATATATCAACTCCTAAAAGAGTGATCTCTCAAATACATCAATTACTAAACTCCCAAAGAGAGGATGACATTAGACACATAACAATGAAGTGGGAAGAACGGGTGAGTTTCCAGCAAATTAAAACGAGTGGGACAAAATATGGGAGGGCTCCTTTAAAACTACCTCCTCACCGAGGTGGCAAAAGTTTTCTTGGAAAAAAAAGACTAGATATTTTTAGCACCACACTTGGAAAGCTAAATGGGGTAAGACTAGCAGTTCAGCATGCTGGCGAAATTGGGGGTGGGGGCAGAAAGCCAAGTATGAACATATATTATATATCTGTCCAATTTTAGAGAGATTTAAAATGGAAATATCTTAAGTTGAGGTGCCTTTTTTGATAACTTTCCCACTGAAACTTCATCATTTTGTCTTGGTCCTACCCCCACCAGAAGTGAGAGGAGCTAACTCATGGTACCTTTGTAATATATGTATAGCCACGGTGGGGAATTTACATATTTATTTATTTCCTTTTTATTTATTTATTTAAACAGTTTGTTACCAGGAAAAGCACACTGAGCCAGGGCACATCTCCAGGTGTGACCCAGGGGGAGAGGAAACAGGTATACATACACTTTAGGAAAGACAGACAGCTTGTAATTTTTATACATTCAAATTAGTTTAAAATATAAACAGTAGTGGTGTAGAGACATTTAGTAAGTTAAATAATGCAAGAGTATTTACAATAGCAACAGACATTCAACATTGATTATACAACAGTAAGTACATATGTATTTACACAATTTATACATTTGTATGTACATCAACGAAAACATGTGTTACTTGACAGTACACCAAGTCCTCATCTGTGAGTAGGTGAGGCATTTGCTTGGCTGGAGCACACAAAGACAATAACATGAAAGTGGCTCAACCTAGAACCACCAACACAAATGGAGTTGAGCCAGATTGTAAACGAAATTCAAGAAATGGAGAGATTAACATTTTTGACACAGGACAGGGCAGATAAGTTTATTGAAAGATGGACAAAATGGATAATGGGGATGGGATAGGGGGGTAGTGTAAAGGAAAACTAAGAAGACCCAGGTATATAAAAGATGGACAGGTCTATATTAGAAGAAGCTCATGAAGTGGTAGGCCTCAAAAAACATAATAAATGCTGGTAATCGGTCACTCCTGGCCGCCAGAGGACCCATATGTTCATAGGCACTTTAACCACAAGAACAGTACAGTAAACTATAATACATTACGCTTTGTTAAGATCAGTTATATATGTTTAGAATCTTGCTGATGGCTATGCACAAAACTGAACCAAAGTATAAATGTACTAACAGTGTATGTACTAGTGAATATATAGCTGATTTTATGCCGGACACAAATGTACACAGAAAACTTCAAAATAAAGCAAGACTTAAAAAAAAGAAGTAAATTAGACTCTGATCATTTAGCGCTAAATTAATTTTGCATAATTTTGACCAATTAGTGCCATGTACTTAATATAATTGACATGAAATTAACCCATTTTACAGTACTTCAAGGGGATAAACAGGTAAAGAGGGAAGTCTTTTTAAGAAAAAAGTGCACAAGGACAAGGAGGCATGATAAGAAGCTGGAGGGGGTAGATTCAGGAGACATATGAGGGAGTAGTTCTTCACAGAATGAGTGGTGGGTTCCTGGAACAATCTTTCTGCAGAGGTGGTGGAGCCAAAAACAGTAGTGGTGTCAAGCATTTAGGGGATAGGCATAAGGGAATCTTAAGGAAATGGAAGGGGTGTGAATGGGCAGGAGATCAGGTAAGATCTGCAGTGATACTATAGGCAGGGAAATATGGACAGACTAGGTGGGCCAAGCGGTCCTTATCTGTCGTCAAATTCTATGTTTTTGTGTTTCATCAAGCATATGTATTTGCATTTATTTGTTTTGACCAGGAATATCTCCATTAAACGGTATTTATTTACAAAGGGGTCCTGGGTTAGGACAGGCTGATCGGTGTCTGCACACTTGCCTTACATACATCCATAAATGTTATATCAGGGCTCTAAATTGACAGCTGTTTGGTGTTCCATGTATACCAAAAATCATACTCAGAACACCAAACATTGACAGCTGTTAACCCATTTTGCATACTGATTTCTTTCCCCCTGTTTCAAGTGGCTGCCTCCATTTGGTTATTCAGCTGATTCGATAATGAATATGTTTTAGTCATTCTGCACCTTAACTCATAGGACCTGTCCACACTACCCCTCTGTAATGTTACAGAGTGCCCAAACCATTACTGCAATGGTTTGCATTTACACCTGTAAGTTTACAGAAGGCATTTTCGTAACTGTTGCTGAAACCACATATGAGGTGATTACAACAACGGTTATGAAACCAGTTATGCCTAGGTAACATTACCGGGCGTAGTGTGGATGCATGGCACTGGTCCTCTAGCGCAGCGCGAGCTGCATTGTGGGATCAGATGCCGCGGTAACAGTCACCCAGCTCCCGAAGTGTGGACCGGCTGTGCCAGTCCCGTAGTGGACACCACAGCAGTGTGGACACACTGCACTGCTCCCCCAGTTGTAATGGTTTCTATCCGTTATGAGGTCTGAGTGGTGGATTGTGGACAGGGCCATTGTCAGAGTCTGTTTCTTTGATTTATGCCCAGTGCTAACTCAAAATCTAGCATTAAAGAGACACTGTCAACCCCCCTTAGGCCTCAACCTGCCCCTAGTTTCTAATACACATTTTATGATTGTTTACATTCTGTAGAATGCGCTAATGTAGCTAGTAGTTTGATTCTGATTCCAGTTTTATTTTTAAAAGTGAAAAACATACTGCTCACCATACTGGTGTTACCACAACAAAATGTGGTTGTTTACAATCCCAAATCAATTCCCACTGCATTTTTCCTGGACTTTGGAACACCACAAACACAGTGTAGCCACTCAAGATGCAATGGGAGGAAAGGAGGCTATTGCATGATGAGTGGCTGCTACGTTTGGGGGTGTTCCATTTATGATGCATGCAATAAAAATAGATCAAGGAATCAAAACAAAGCAAGGCTGGGAATAATTACAACATTAGCATGCATTTCAGTTCTGCAATTAAAGGAAGTAGATGAAACAACCAGCAACATCAATGAATTTTAGAGAAGATAAGCAATCATAAAATGTTGTGTTTGAACTAGAAATGTTGTTATGCAAAAATAGATGACAGTGTCCTTTCAACACACTCTATCAGTATGTGTCTCAGCTGCATCAATCTTGCTTTCCAGACTCATTCTGGAGCCTTTCATTTTGAAAGCAGAGCATGACTGTATTGACGAAATTTGGACACCGCAATCACAAATCCAGTCACTAATGCTGCCCCAGCCTCTGGAATTGTAGCTTTTTAACTAGTAAAATGAAGAAGAGCTACATTTGATTTACAGGGTCATCGTCACACTCTTAAGCTGGACCTAATGATGTGAGGGTGAGTCAGTACTAGACACTGAAGTCTGTACATACCATTTACCTGTCCTGGCTGGTCTCCCTCAAAGTGCCTCCCACAAACCCATCACAAGGCTTCTGCTGGACTTGCCCTTCCGAAGTCCCCCACAGCTTGCGCCTCGTAGTGTGGTGTCCTCTTGACATATCTATGATGGATCCAGTTAAGGAGGTGCCAAGGTCACTGGTGCAGGGACTGCAGAGGGTTAGTGCTCATCCTGCCAGCCAGGAAGTGTTTTTTCCAATTTATGTGTTTTGTCCCTAAGGAGCACGCATGCAGTGATGTCTACAGGCATGTACGGGGGACCTTATTACCCCATCCTCCAACACACTCCCAATGGAATGCTGCAACTGAAGAATCCAAGAGGTGATCATGAAAGTAGCCATTGTCAGTGTTCTCCAATGCCTAACGTTTTGCACAGATGTTCCCCTAAATACTTATCCATTTTGCTATTTTTGGAGAAATTTAATATTTAGGAGAATCCTAAATGAGTTAACTAGTCTGCTTCATCAAATGTTTTGATGAAGTGTATTATTTTAATTTTGTAGTCAGAGAACACGTAGATAGTTTTATAATCAGGGTAGGTTAGTGCAGGTAGGGTAAAGCAGTGAGTGTAGATTTTAGAAGTTATTTTTTTTTATTTTTAGTTATAACCCTCCTACTTCAAGTTTAGAGGCCCAGGAGATCTGGTTGCTTGCTGTGGCGCTGGTCTGCTGCTTGCTTAGTGTTTATTCAGTGCCAATTCATTGCTTTTTCATCGGCTGGTCAGAAGGAAGGAGTCTGACCGGGGACCTAGCCTCATTTGATAGGGGCTGTGATTTGTTGCCAGGTGTGTGCCAGTCAAGAAGCATTGAAAGAACAATAACAGAGAGGTTGCTATGAGAAGGGTGGAATTTGTGTCCAGACTGGTTTTGAATTGATCCTGCTGAACCGGAGCTTCGATCGTGGTGTACAGCCAAAAGAATATTGTTGGACTGTGTGTCTTAATTGAGGAAGAGTATGAACTACAGACTATGGATTATTGCCATCTTTTTGGCTGGAAAGTGTCATCAAGATCCAGCTAATACCAGAATCCTTGTGGGGCTTGAAGCTCAGGCCTGAAGATGAGAGCGGTTGGTCAGTGGACGGTAGATCCGTGGACTGACTGGGGTCCTGCTGATCGTATCAGCTGCCAGGCCCAGAATTTTGGCAACTAGGTGTGGGAGAAAGTGGGATTTTCCACCCTGCAAAACTTCCGTGGAAATCAGGTAACTTTCACTGAAGTTTCTGAACTTCTGCCCGTGACGGAGCGGAAAACTTCCACGAATGTTACCACAAAGTATCACCCAGTTACCTGCTTTCATCCACCAATTATGTTGCCCAACTTGCCCAGCAGCCCCACAGCAAAAGATTACTCAAACCCTGGTGGCTAGTGGCCCCTACCCCCACCCCACCCAACCATCCAACAGTGTCCCTCACAGTATCTTACTGTCCCCTCCCCCGATGCCATCCTCATCCTCAGACCACCATACAATAATTTTCCCTGGTGGTCTAGTGGTAAGATTGCCCTCCCTCCTTCCCTCCCAGTCCCCGAATCCTGATCCCCAGTATTTTTTTTAAATGTCCTTACTTGATTATCCTCCTTGCTTGTGGTCTAGTGGCCTCCTTGCATCACCCCTCCCCACCCTAATAGGTAGATTCCTACCCTGCTCCCCATCCCAAAGCGTAGCACAGCCCTCTGCTCTCCTCCTTCTCGGCTGGTGGCCCACTGAAATTTGTGATTGAATGAATGAATGAATGAGTGCAATGCTAATGTGCTCATTCATTCATTCACACATTTCAGTGGGTCGGCGGCCAAGGAGGAGAGCAGAGGGCTGTGCCGGTGGCCTGCTACTGCTTCATTTTGGAATGGGGAGCGGAGTAGGAATCTACCTATTAGGGTGGGTAGGGGTGGTGCAGTGGGTCCACTAGGCCACAAGCCAGCAGGATAATCATATAAGGACATTTAAAAAAATACTGGGGATCGGGATTCGGGGACTGGGAGGGAGGGTCATTTTACTACTAGACCACCAGTGAAAATTATTGAACGGAGTCAGAGGATGAGGATGGCGGGGGGTAAACAGTAATATTATACTGGGGTAGGGGTCACTACTACTAGCCACCAGGATTTGGATATTTTTTTTTATTTGTGGGGCAATGGGGAAGCAAGCGGAATTTCTGCTAAAGATCGTAAATTGATTTCCAAACTCTCGCAGAAGCGAAAGTCAGACTTTCACTTATTTCCGCCTACGGAAGATTTTTTTTACACACTCCTATCAGTGACTGTTCCAGGACTGTTGTCAACTCTTGGGTGTGATACCTATATTCTGCCTGTCGAAGTGGATGGGACTACTGGACAGCTGTGTTCCTGAACCCGTACTGGGTTCTGATCTCCACCACCCTCTCTGGATCCTGGACTTATCAGAAAGTATTTGGTATTAAAGTGAGTGGTAGTGAAAGGACCACTCAAAGTACTCTGTTCAGATTTGGATTTCCATCCTACTGTTGTGAGAGAACTGTTAAAAGTTTGAACTGAACTGCACCCTTTTCTGGCAATGGTGGGAGCACTGTCAGAGGGCTCCTTTAGTGACTCTCTTCCTTTTTGGACTAATTATTTTATTTCTCCTGAAACAGTTTCTCTGAGCTTGAACAAATAGAGGATTCTCCTTAGTTATTTATTTAGCTGAAACTGTTTATTTAACTGTTTAAGCTTTGGTCGTGGGAAGCTTGTGGGTGGGAGAGGATTAGGTAGTGTATGATTGTATGGTAGTGAATGTGTGGTTAAATCTGATTGTATTTATGGTATGGATGGTGACTAAATGATTAGTTAGGATTTATAGTTAGTATTGTTATATTGTTTATTTTGTTTAGTCAGTCTAGTTGCTTTAATACTGTTTATATTGTTTATTTTTGTTTAGTTGGTTTAGTTGCTTTAGATATGTGTAGGAGTCTTGGGCCCCTCCAACTTATTTACCCAACAGCCCTTTTGCATGACCTCTGCCCCTTTTGTGATCTCCCCCTCCCAGCTGCTACTATAAGGCATTGCGGGGGGTGGGTATTTGTAGGGGGCATGGGGGTCTATGGTGAGGTGCCAGGGGCTTAACGGAGGTGAGAGGGATTGAGTTGGTATGGAGCAGGAGGCACTGTAGGAGAAAATGAAGCCTTTAAAGAGGCCTGTCATGTTTGGTCTCTGTTCCTAGGTTCCCACTGGACCACGTGGGCAGGCAGCTAGAGGGCCTACAGCCCTCGCTGATCCCCTCTGGGCAGTGTTATGCAATGCCAGGTTGATGATAAACAAGACCGCAATTATGTCGGATTTGATTTATTCGGTTGACCTGGCATGCATCACAGAGAACTGGTTGGGGGATATTGAAGATGCAGTTTTGGAGGCACCGGTCCCTGCCAGGTACTCTGTGGTACACTGCCCGAGAAGGGATCACAGGGGGGCTAGGGTGTAGCCATCTATTTTTGATCCAGCCTGAATTTATCTGTACACCTGGTGGGTTCTACCTTGTTTTTTGAATGCATGGTAGTGCATGGGGATCCAGGTGCGGGTTGCAGAATTTTCCTGGTATACCACTGTCCGGGATTTGGCAGAAAATTCCTGCAGGAGGTTGCAGACTTCATTGCTAGCAGGGTGTTGGAGTCACTCAGATGGCTTATTTTGGAAGACTTCAATGCCTGAGTCGATAATGAAACCTTGCAACTTGGTTCTGATCTCCTCCAACTGGTGAGATCACTGGGGCTTGCACAGGCAGTTGGCGCTGTGACCCACAATCATGACCACATCTTGAATTTGGTATTCTCACTGGGTCTTGAGGTCACTGACCTTGGGATTGATCGGGTTGCTTGGTCCAATCACTGTATGGTGAATTTCTCATTTGGGGATCCCCCCCCATGGCCCCACCCATGTTGAGATGATCAGCAATCATCCTTAAAGGGGATTGTCCCCAGAGGGACTGATGGTGGCAGTTGATTTTTCTGCCGTTAGTGTTGTTTATGCAGCTGGCTTGGTGAAGCAGTGGCAGCCTATAATAAGCCTGTCTCCGGGGTACTCAGTGCCATCTCACCAGTCCCTAGATGACCCAGGTCCTCTCGCTTGAGACCTCCATGGTATGATGGGGCTCTCAAGGTGAGGATGACCATGGGTCAGAGGTTAGAGCATTGCTGGCATAGGACTTGGTCAGTGGAGGATAGACTGGTTTTGAGGAATCACTATGCTGATTATCAAAGGGTAATTGACCATAAGAAGGCAGAGTTCCTGTCCAGGGAGATTGTTGCAGGGTATAACAGACCAGCTCATCTCTTTTGTACTGTGGACAGGCTTCTTCATCCTGTCTGTCTATAGCTGAAAAAAGCTTTTTCAGTAGCACTTTGCAAAGAGTTTGCTCTGTTCTTCTCTGACAGGGTATCCTCTATTCAGGCCAGGATCTTGCCAGTGGGTCTAGATTAGTCCAACAGGGTAAGATCAGGACGGAGCAGGGGCACTCCCAATGTCTGGGAAGAGTTTCAGCCAGTGGAGGTGGCCGAGATCTTCAAGGTGATTTTGAAGCTGTGGCCCACTTGTTGTGTACTGGACCCTGGCCTGACATGTTTCCTAGTGGGTTGCATTGAAGCTATTGGTCCAGTGTTCACCAGGATAGCCAGGTGTTCACTTTCAGAGGGGGTCTTCCTCGATGCATTGAAGGAGGAGTTGGTGAGGCCCCTTCTTAAAAAAATATCTTTTGACCCTGCCGTCCTGGTGAATTATAGATCCATCTCCAACCTCCCATTTTTAGGGAATGTTGTCAAGAAGATAGTGACTCCGGAGCTCAAGAAACACCTGGAGATCTTTGACATCTATACGCCATTCCAGTCTGGGTTTAGGTCGAGGCACAGCATAGAGATGGCACTAGTCTGGGTGCATAATGACCTCCTCAGGGCAAGAGATCGAGGGGAGCAGTCAATTCTCATTCTCCTCAATCTTTCCTCAGCATTTTATATCGTGGACCACATCATGTTGTTGGATCTCCTTAGAGAGTATTATGGACTGACCAGTACTGTCATCAACTGGTTCGAGTCCTTTCTCTCAGGCAGGAGGCAGAGGGTAGTGAAGGGGAATTTCTCCTCCTCCAAGATGCCCCTGACCTGTGGACTTCCACAAGATTTGATCCTCTCACTGATGTTGTTCACGGTATACATGCTGCACCTGGGGATGCTCATCAGACAGTATAGTTTGGGTTTTCACTGTTATGCAGATGATACCCAGCTGTACATATATTTTGTGCCAGGGACAAATGGTACCACTGAAGTGCTGAATAAATGCTTAACCGTGATCCATGTTTGGATGAACTTGAACTGGCTGAGACTTAACTCAGACAAGATGAGGTACTGGTGATTGAGCTGGGTCATGGGTGTAATGGGGATGCCTCCAAGATGGCAACAGGTTTCGTCCTGGGGTCAACCCCATTGATGGCATTCTCTAGAGTGAGAAATCTGGGCGTTATCCTTGAAGACATGCTAGCATTTGAAACTCTGGTGTTGGCTGTTGTTAAAAGTGTTTTTTACCATCTGAGGAACATCATCTGGATTAAACCCCTAATTCCGCCTGAAGACCTGCCATCACTGGTGCATGCCTTTGTAACATCCAGACTTGAGTACTGTAATGCTCTCTTCCTTGGGGTCCATGGAGGGAACCTCTGCCGGCTGCAGCTAGTGTAGAATGCAGCAGCCAAGCTGCTGATGGGGCTGTCAAGGTCCTGTCATGTGACCTCAGTCCTGTGGGGTCTGAACTGGCTGCCAGTCAGGTGGAAAGTTATCTTCAAGGTGAGCTTGCTCACTTATAAGGCCCTATACGGATCGGGCCCTGGCTACCCGTCAGACCTCTTTACTCCTGCTATTCCAGCTCACTCCCTTCGTTCCTCCACTGAGGGCCTCCTGGCGGTTCTGAGGACCAGGCTGAAAACCTTAGGTGATCATTCATTAGGGGTGGCCAGCCCAGTCCTCTGGAACTTGATGTCAAGACATTTGAGGGAGGCCCCTATGGTAGAGGTATTTAGGAGGGGCCTAAAAACTCACCTTTTCAGCCTAGCCTTTCCTGCTGATGTTTTTTAATCTATACAAAATCTTTTAATTATTTTAATCTGTGTTTGGTTGTTTATATAATCTAAATGTTTTTAACACTCCGTCTAATTTTTTCTACTGTATGGCACCCAGAGCCTCCGGGACTTGGTGACAAACAGATACAAAGTTACTTATTTACATAGTGTTACCACTGCACCAGTGGGCTGGTAGCAAGAACAGTTTTTGACAAATACAAAAGATCTTTATTGGTTAGACCTGCAGAATAAGCACTGTGACATTTCTCAGTATTAAATGAGTGAAACTAATGATATAACAAAAATAAGGTTCATTTACCAGTTTTTAAGGTGGAATACCAAATCTTGGGATATGGTATTCCATGGGAGGGGGAAAAACACTTTTTTCCAATTAATTTCTAGTTTTGTAGATGGGGCAGTGCACAGATAACAAAATGTTGGCTAGGAAGTAATTGGATTAGAAGGGCACAATATCCTGGGTACTGATAAAAAATCTGAATGGAGGATGTAAAAGGCTATAGCTAATGTAAAGAGCATATGATGATGTCATGTGCTAAGCAATCACACCTGCACAGTAGTAGCTTCTGTTGACAATGACATGAATGAGTTCAGAGCACCTGAGGTTATACTGGGGCATTTGATAATCCACAGTCCACAAAGGATTGCTGTCATCCAGCAGAGAGGGAGGGTTGTGGCATCCAGAAGGAAAGGAAAGGGGAAATTGTTTAACCAGAAAAGGCACACTAAGCCAAAGTTTGTTCCCAGGTGTGACCTGGGAGCACAATGAAGTTAAGTGACTTGCTCAGGGTCACAGAGTATGCAAGTGGGGGCTGTAGGATTCAAACCCCGGTATCCAGGTTTGCAGCTTAGTGCCCTAAATCATTGCACTATAGTGCCTCCTGTCTAGACCCCAGCACAGGTTGAGGGGCAGGGAGACTGATAATTCTGATTCCCACCAGGAGAAACAACAGACATCAACATCCAGTGCACAGTCATGCACAGCAACATTGTTGACAGCATTGCACATGTCGCTATAGGAAAGAATACAGTAAAAATGGGAAAAATCAGGGTAGGATGATACTCAATCACTCAGAGACAACGCAACAGCAAACCAGGCATAGTCTGGATTCTGTGAGTCCGGGAAATGCTAGCTACACAACACTCTCATGTAAGCGTTAAGTCTTCTGGGATAGCCACATGAAGTTTGAGGGAAGATGGGTGATAGGGCTGGTGTGGTAGGGGTGAACCTCTACCTTCTACCCTACTTACCTTCCCTCTCCTAACCCCTGTACCCCTGTCTTCTACCTCATCTCTCCTCTCCCAAAACCTCATGTCACTTGATGGCACTTGCTATTTACTTTGAACCTGTTAGCACTAACTTTGTATATATGTTCTGGGTAGCTGTACTGCTCTAGTTCAACTGGCAATATTTGTTGAATGCGCTAAAACAATCTACTTGTCTCACACTGTTTGCATTGCTATTGTCCTACTGTCTACCTCTCCCTTGTGCTGCATCACATTGTACTGGTCATGTGTTTCTCTTGTATACTCCCGGGTCGTGCCTGAAAATAGGCATCGCTATATCTAGTGTACCCACCCGGTAACCAAAAGCAAATAAATAAATAAATGGAGGCATGCATGCAGAGGAGCCATGGAAGGATCTAATGACATGACATATATCATGTGGTATAGGACAGGACTGTAGATGAATGTAGATTCATAAGATGAAGTAATTCATGCCTTCTCACTTTCACAGGCATCTTTGTTATCAGAGTCAACAGTGTACATTTCAAGACACAAGCTTGACAGATTAAGAGGAAGCAGTCCATCAATTTATATATGTGTGACAGGGTTCGTCCCAGCCGCTATTTAAAGGTCCAATTCTTTTTTCTTCTTCTACGGTTGCAGCCTGCTATCTTTCTCTCTTATAAGGCTATCCCTTTCTTTTCTTTTCTTTTCTTTTTGGAGGCAGACCACCTCCAGGTGTCCCCCCCTTTTAATTTTCTCTCAACCCTCTTTTGTTTCTTTTCCTTCCATGGGTCCACACAGTTATGCAAGAAGATCAGATTAAAGTGGCCTTGAGTTCTCTGACATCTTGAAGGAATGTCTGGAAAAAGGGTGTCTATCACCTATCTCATACCACTGGAACAAGTCCAAAAGTATAAGTATCTAGGTATTACATTTGACTCTTACCTTTCATTCCACGAACATATAGAAATCCTCACCTCCGCCACCAACACCTGCATTGGTCTCCTTTACAGACATAAAGACTGCCTGCCACCTGAAGCACTTCACCTAGCCATTACCTCCTCAGTCTTATCGCTGGTGGACTATGGCCTTACAATCTATGCTGCCGCCGACCCTATGGCACTTCATCAAATACAAGTAGTCATCAATAAGGCCTGCCAGCTCCTCTCTGGTGCTGACAGAAATACACATACCTGCACCCTATACACGCTCACCAATATCCTCTCCCTTGAGGAAAGACTATTTTATCAGACCTGCCTCTTCATCAAAAAAATCCACCTGAGTTTAACCCCAATAGGTGTCATGGCATCTCTTCAGGCAGCCACCATCTCAGCATCCACACAGGCTGCCCCAAAATCTATGTGGAAGGTGCCTTGGCTCAGGACCACCCTGGCCCAGCGATCCTTCGCCCTTAGAGCTCCATTCTGGTACAATACCCTCCCACCGGCTATCACATCAATCACCAATTTAGGTCCTTTTAAAGCTGCCTTAAGGGCTCATATCCTCTCCTCACATCAATGCCAGTGTAACCAGTAACCTGTGGATCCTGCACTACACCGCTAGGCCACTCACCCACCCTTGGCCAGGCAGTGGACAGCCCTCACTATTTCTAGCCTACAGGCTCCTCACCTCCCTCGGTTACCATATAGTTGCACTGGACTATGAATGCATTGTATTATGTATAAGGCAAGGCCTCCCTGAGGTGGCTTACTACCAACTCATATCATGCATTGCTTTAGCTACCAATTGTATAAGTCTTAACCGCTCCTTAGGTAAATATGTTGATAGCTCTGCCTTGTTTTAGCTACCAAATATATAGGCATTAATCAGTGCTCATTGTACTTATACTCTGTATGATTGCTCACCCACATTTATTCTATGTATGTACTGTATGAATGTCTATGTTTTATTCTGACATGGAGCCTTTGGAAACAAGTCTATAACTCAAAGGGTTGTAATTCCAATTTCCTAAATAAATAAATAAAAGTCACCTTGCCATCTGAACCCATTCAACCTGAGTTGCTTGTTCTTGCTTGGTTGCTGCTGTAGCTGCTGCTGCACTGCACTGATAAAGGCATCTGAAGGCCACCCACACTGCTGTCAACACTGCTGCTAAGCCTAGCTTGCTGCCGTGGAGGTCTGTGCTGATTTTTTTGCAAGGCAAGTCTAGCGGAGTAAATAGGTAGTCCAGTCTTGAATTAGCTTCTAGCTCACCCTCTGCCCCTTCAGCCACCATGGGAAATGAAGACTCACTAAGAGTAGAACAACAAAAATATGCTGCCACAACACTGCTATTAAGAGCTCAGAGCTCACTGACTCCTCCAAGCCGTAGTGAGCACTCTGTCTACTCTGAGGTGGGAAAGACAGTGTCACACTTGCAAGGCTCAAGTGTTCTTTCTTGGCTATAGTTCATCCACATCACATGTGACTGTGCTGCTGCTAACAGGTGGAGAGAGTGGATAACAGTACAGACACAGTCAAGTCTGGAGAGTACCTCAGCATGAGCACACAGGACAGGTGGGCACTTGTGCAAAAGATTAAATCCAAATTCAATGCCATTATTGCCACACCAAAAGGACAACCTAGGCACAAATGAGGGGGGGGGCAACTGCCCCCCTCTTCTCTACCTAAATGGCACCCCTGCTTAATGGTAGAAATTCATTCTCAGGTGCTAATGCAATGGTTTCCACTGTGTTCTAAGGTAGTGTACGGCCATGTTTCATGGTGTGTCCTGATCATCATGTGGGTTAGTGTCTCTCATTGCCCCTCATTTTGAGTGTCCATGTCCCTCATTTCAGTGACAAAATGTGAGGTATGGTGCATGTTTCCAAGACCCTAGTCAGCACAGAGAGTGCTGAACATGGCAATAGTGTACATGCTCAACACAGAATGACAAAGGGAAAATAAGTGAAATGAAACAGTCATGGAGAAACATGTTTGCAGCACTAAATATGCATAAGGGATTTGCATGATCCAAAACAAAAAGAAAAGGTTTCACAACACAGAGGCCCCTATTCATACGTCTGTAATGGGGGATGTTGACTGGTTATATCCTAAGCATTTAATGCAATAAGCAAATAACATGTTGTAAATTAATGGTGATTTAATGACAAAAATCAAAAGCTATTAAACAACTTGCAAAAGGATCAGAATGAATGAGTTTACCTAATTTTTATGGGACTTCAAATAAAAATGTATTTTAATGACTAATTGCTAGCAGTAGTATAAGAAACAGAAACTGATCTGTTTTTTTAGATGAGATTTGCACTAGCTTAGCTGCATGTGAACCTGATGTAATGTTTAAATGATATTGTAACATGGCATCAATAGTGTGCCTGTGATCCAGTGCTCCGATAGGCATAGGAGGGTCATGAGACGGCAGCCGAAGCGGGCATTAACTCAGCGTATATGCTGTGCTTCGACACTACCATCAGCAGCAAGATCCCCAGCCTAGCAGCACTGGGTGCGATGGGGAAACGAGAGGAGGAGCAGGTCGAGCGCCACCTGTGGAGCCGCACTAGCCAGCATACATGCAGAGGAGATCAGGGGGGGACCCGCAGTGCGCAGTGTGCTCACACCCGGAGTGCGCTGCCGCCGATGCGACCCACAAGTGCCCGTTCACAGCAGCAGAGTGGAGAGGAGCCCGGCTAGCATCATCGAGAGAGCAGGTGGAGCATGACCCAGCCGGACGACAATCCCAGCAGCAGCCAGAAGTGAGAGCGACCGAGATGCACAGCGCAAAGGCAACACTCGTCGGAGCCATGGAACTGTGCAAGGCAGACCTCCTAGTGTGGGTATGAGACCAATACCCGCACGGAAATGTGCAGAACCTCACAGGACTGTTAGGTGGGCTGCTCCGTGACACTACATGGAAGTGTGAGTTCAGCACATCAGTATCTATGTAACCTGTGTTACACGGCTTTGTGAGACTGCATTAAAATTGTTAGAAATTGTCACGCCTCAGTCTCTTACTGTATACCTGTCAGAGTGGGCCCCTCGACATCCCTCCATGCACGCTGAGCCATGTTACAAGCGCATTAAGCCACTCCGTGGGTGGGCTCTATCACGATTGATGCATGGGGAGCAGGTGGTGCCTCGCCCTGGGCCTCGGCACCACCCTCCCCCATGCATCAATCCAGCATTAGAGCCCACTGCCGTCGTGGCTTAATGCTTACTTCACACCTGCTTAACTGCTGCACTCATGTCATGCATACAACATGCAAACCTGTTTTAATTTTTAGATGTTCACACCAGCTTACCTACTGTGCACATATCAAGCTTGCAGCATGCAAACCTGATTTGCTTTTTAGACCTGGTTGGCATAGGTTCACTTAGTGTATGTGAACTGCATGCAAATATTGCACAAATAAGCATGTGGCATGCATTCTGCATGTACACAGCACACCTATATTTCTGTAAGAGGACTTACAGATTTGGGAAGCAGACACACCCTAGTGCATATTGACGTGCTGGGAAAACAATGTGCAAAAGGACCAGGTACTAATGTCATCTGCATCCAAGGGGACACTGAATACAATGCCACCAGACAAGTGACTCTGACTATTAATGGGGGTGATGTCTGTACCTGTGATTATTGGAAATTACTTTCCAGGATTTACTGAGTTAATCAAATAGGGAGTAGATTCTGATGTTTCAGCAGCTGTGGTGACAAGAGCTCAGGCAAAGAACATCTCAAATAGTGGGCACTATTTTCCTTTCAAAAATTTTGATTCAGACTTGCTTGAGCACAGCTCCAAGATCCAGAAATCCAGGAAAGAAAGAAAGATGACACCTGAAGAAAAAGTGGCAACAAAAGACTGATGGACTTAAGGTTAACATATGAAAATGCTGAAAATAAACTGATCACAGACTGTGATTTTCTTTCAGAACAAGCTAACAATGTTTCTCTCCAGGGTTATTTTAAGCAGCTGGGGGTGAAACCAAAACAGGGTGAACCTATGTTTAAAAAATGTAATGGGTTACTGTAAAGAGTTTGGGTTAAACCTCAGACACAGGACCAGATAGAACAATTGGTTACACCACAAAAGTATAGATCTGAGTTGTTACAGATAGCACATGATAGCCCAATGGCTGGTTACTTCAGGAGGGATCGCACCCTTGCCAGATTGCTGTACAGATTTTACTGGCCTGGAATTCATAAAGATGTTGCTACCTATTGCAGTTCTTGTGCTGAGTGTCAGAAAGTAGCCCCAGTGACTAAAAAAGACAAGGTGCCCCTAGTACTCCTACCCTTGATAGATGTGCTTTTTGAGAGAATTACAATGGATGTGGTTGGTCCCTTAGACAAAAGTAAAAAGAGTAATCAATTCATTTTGGTAGTATGTGACTAATGCAACTACAGAGACAGTTCCAATGCATACTGTCACAGCTCCAAAAGTGGCAGCAGAGCTTGCCAAAATTTTCAGCAGAGTGGGCATACCTAAAGAAATTATTACTGACCAGGGTAATAATTTTGGTGCTGCATTACTGAAGGAGCTGTACCAACTATTAGGTATCACTGCCATAAGAACCCTCCCCTTATCTCCTTCAGACAGACGGTCATGTTAAGCATTTTAATCAAACCCTAAAACGCATGTTAAAAAGGTTTGTAAAAGGGGAGGGGAAAGACTGGGACCAATACTTACCTTACCTGCTTTTTGCTTACAAAGAAGAGCCGCAGACATCAACAGGTTTTTCACCATTTGAAATGCTGTATGGTAGACAATCTAGAGGGCCACGAGTAGTGTTGTATGAAACTGGAAAATTTCGCTCCGCAAAATATTTCACGTAATTTGTGCATTTAGCAAAACATTTTTCAGTGAGAAATACAAAATTTCACCCCGGGGTAAGCAAAATTTCATCTGCAAACCAGTGAAATTTGCTGCTCGTGGGTGAAATTTAGTCACCATAGTGAAATTTCGCCACCTGCAGGCATATTTTTGCATCTTGCGGGCAAAATTTAAAGTGGCCACTGGCCAAGGTTCTCCCTGGTGTCTAGTGATCCCTCCCACCCCCACCTAGCCACTTACTGGCCCAGATTTTTCTCTTAAGTGTCTAAATGGTCCCCCGGAATGATCCTTCGGCCATAATTGAATAAAGAAGCCCCCAGTTGCCTAGCCCCCTCATGTCCTTTTTAAAAAAAAAAATGAAACCCACACCGCCTGGTGTCTAGCACCGCCCGGACAATCAACAGCCGCAATGAATTATGCCCCCAGTTACCCTGGCCCCTCATTTCTTTTATTAAACCCCCCCCACTCCCTGGTGTCTAGTGGACCTCACACCCCACACCCTGTCATCATGAGCCACCACCCATCCCGCTCCCCCCAGTACCCTGATCAGGCCACCGGCACAGCCCTCCACTCACCTCCATGGCTGGAAGCCAGACTGAGTACTTGAATGAATGAGCGCATGCCCCAACTGCACCAGAATTTGTTTCCTTTTTTGTCTTTGCTAAACAACACATAACAGGGGCTATTTAAGGGACTAGGAAACCATGCAACATTTACAACACCTTACACAGACAGAAAACAAACACCAGAAATATGTTTCCCTTTTTGTTGAGGTGGTGGTGGTAAAACAATACACAACAGGGATTTAAGCACCATGCAAGACAGCACAACACTTTACAAGATTTTACACAGAAACAACTACACCTGAAATGTTTCTTTTTTTTCTTTTTATTTTGCTAAACAATACACAGCAGGGATTATTTAATAGACTAGGGACCCAAGCAAGACTACAACTAGGATTTAATGGACTAGAGGCACCCACGCAAGACCACGTAACACTTTACAAGACTTTACACAGAAAAAATGTTTTTCCTTTTTTCTTTTCTTGTTTTTATTTTACTAAGCAATATACAGCAGGGATTATTTAATAGACTAGGGACCCATGCAAGACTAGAGACACAGACATTAAACAACACCACCACCAAAAATATGATTTTCCTTTTTTGGGGGGGAGGTTAGTAAAACAATACACAACAGGGACTTAAGAGACTAGAGGCTTCCATGCAAGACCACATAAGACTTTACACAGAAACAACTACACAATATTTTTTTTCACCAAACAATACACAATATGCATTATATTAGAGACTAGGGGAACCCACACAAGACTACACAACACTTTACACAGACAGTATGTAAACAAAAACAGCATCAGAAATATGTTTTTGTTTTCTTTTTAAGAAAAACAGTACACAACAGGAATTTCAGGCTAAGGGTCAGACTCGAAGGCACATGCAAGATGCTATAGGTACATGAACTAAAGCCAACTTCTATCAAGCATCAGAAATGAAATCAATATAACTGAACTATAGTGGCAAACATAATTCAGTAAAAGCAAACCTCACTGTTCTAAAGAAGTAAAGTAACAAACCACAGAAAACAGAAAAAAAATAAAAACACTACGTAGAACAGGACTACATACTGCCTAGGGTATAAGGCAAGCCTGCCTTTTTGTTGCTGGAACTACAGATTAGTAAAGCTGCCAAAGTATTGTTGCAGCTGGTCATTTTTCTGGGCCCTCTATCCCCTGGACCTGGTCAGAAGTAGTAGGTGCCATTTCCTGGGGCAGGCAGCAGGCCCCAGCAACACCCCAGGATGAGGCACCACCAGGCTCTCTTAAAGGAGCAGGGCCAAGTGTTGCCAGAACGTCCTGACCTCTGGGCTGTGAAGGCAGTGCCGGATGGCGACTGAGGCAACCCCTTAAGGAAAAAAGTGTTTTCTGGTCATAATTTCTAAACTCTCATATCATAGCTGCACATTGAGGAAGCATAGCTGAAGGGTTGGAGTCTAAGCTGTGGGGGAGCTGGGTACATCCAGCAGACCTGGGTTAATTCCCACAACCTCTCTTCATGCTGTGCATCCTATGAGGAAGTTGCTTGGCCACCCCAGTGTTACCAGGTCACCCCAGAGGGACATTTGGGGACCTAGCAGGCCTTACTCAAAAAAAAAAAAAAAAAAAGGCAGAAATAAAAATGAATGCAGGTAAAGCATAACAGCTACAGAATGGCAATGTAGTGCAGGGCTAAGGCTCTGGGTTATGTTCCTGGAGACCTCAATTTGAATCCTACAGCCCCTAATGTATGTGGTGGCTGGGCCCACAGTTGGTTACGATAACTGGAGCATAAATGTAATAATCCTTTTGGGGCGGGGTTCTAGTTGTCTTTTCAGGAAGATACCCAACCATGAGAAGAACCCCTCGGCAAGGACAATAGTGGCCATGGAAGAGCAGCTGCATCAACCGTTTTGGAGCAGATAAGCAGCCTGACTTAAAGCATGCTTACAAGGTTTGAAGGGCCCATCCACCTTGGGGGAGGCAGCAGCATCTACAAAGAAGAGATCAGCCAAGGAGAAGGCAATGTACCCCAGGAAGGTACCTTGTGCCCCAGGGTCAGGTAAGGCATGGTCTGAGACACCAGAGGTATAGATCAGGCCATTAAGGAAGTGATCAGGGAAGCTATGGGGAATGGCTCTGTAGGGGAGGTTGAGGACCCTGAGGATGGGGGCCTGAGCCGGCTGCAGTAGACCCAACACCAGTGGCCAGAACACCCCTGGGGTTTGGCCGATAGCGGAAAGGCATTGGACAGAGCAGGGTACTCTGGCTTTGGCACAGCCTATGGCTCACATGTGGGCTGCTGCTGCTGATGACAGACTAGCCAGACTCAAAGTTCATCACAGAGGTGGCTGTGGTGATCAAGGGCCAGATGGAAACAGGAGCAATGTCGAGGGCAGTGCCTATGGTTGTTGCAGATACCTCTGCGGGGCAGGCGTCTGCGGCTCCTTCGTCTAACCCTTACACTGGATTAGACCAGCCCATGGGCATTCATTTGACAGACAAGGTCCAGCAGCAGATTCAGAATAGGGAGTATGTGGATATGTTCTCCCTCCTGAATTGCCCTGTGGAGGCAGGGGAAGGTAAGAAAGAGAGGTCAGATGACCCTAATAGAAAGAATGTTAAAGACCCCCAGGCATATGAGAACTGGATTGTGGCATTTGCTGTGTATGCCATGACCATTCTGCAGCCCAATGAGAAACAGGAAGTATAATTATTTAATTACATGCATAGAACCTTATTGATGCATAGGCGGGGGGGGGGGACAGACGGCTATAACACAGCGAGGAGTTCCAGCAGCATAGGCAGGTGGATTCCTCCTTAGGTTGAGGGAAGACTGATAGGCCTCTCCTAGTGGATATGATGCAAAGGGGGTGTTGCACATGGACAGTGACCTTCCAATTAAGGCATCGGTATCCCCTCAGTTGTGTTATGCCTTCAACCAAGGGATTTGCACTACGATGAATTGCAGGTTTCACCTTGCCTGCATGGCGTTCAGTAGACAGCATCCTTTTGTGCAGTGCACATCCCTGTGACCACCAAGGGGGGCTTTCAAGGCACCTGGGGGATGTCAACAAAACCACAGGGTGGAAAACCTTCCAACTCTGGTGTAGGTGTAAAGCATTAAGCTTCAACTGGACTAGTACCAAGACAGAGCAGTCACCCACTTGCTGGAGGATGGATTCACCATGGGCTTTTGGATACCATACTCAGGATCTAGGCAGGGGTACGAGGTGGAGTACTTGAAATCTGTGCAGGATCATCTGCAGGCTGTCTGAGAAAAATGGGAGAAAGAAAGGTGGCTGGGGCATGTGAGTGAGCCTTTTACCACTCTCCCATGGCCTAATCTAAGAGTGTCCTCAATTGGATTAGTGCCCAAAAAGGCCCTGGGGGACTTTGGGATATTAATCACCTGTCTTACCCAGAAGGGGATTCAGTCAATGATCATATTGATCAGAAATATACCACAATGCATTATGAGACTTTTGACAGGACTATTGAGGTGATTCGAATGGCTGGTCAAGGGGAACAAAGGGCCATGGTGGACATTGGATTGGCTTTCAGGCTTTGCCTGTGCACACCAATGACAGAGTGTTACTTGGCATGACGTTTGATGGGAAATATTATGTGGACAACTGCAAGCCCATGGGGTGTGCAGTGGCATGCACCATCTTCGAACAGTTCAGCACTTTCCTGAATTGGGTGATGGTGCAGGTGACCCAAAGTACAGCCATCGTTCACTACCTTGATGATTTTCTGTTTGTGGGGCCTGCCAGATCCCTGACCTGAGGTTTGATGTTGGCCACATTTGGAGGGGTGCTGAGATAGCAGAGTGTCCCTGGCCCTGGGTAAGGTAGAACCACCTGTCAATGTGATGACTTTCTTGGGCATAGAGATTGACACTGTGGTCCTGCAGTGCTGTCTACCAGCTGACAACCGGGGTCCCTGTGGGCACTGTGGGAGATTGTGGAGAAGGCCAAGAAGGTGATGCTGTGGGAAGTGCACAAGTTGGTAGAGCACCTCCACTTCACATGCAGGGTCATCCCCATTGGGAGTACTTTCATGAGATGCCTGGCAAAGAGGGGCAAGGGTTGTATAAGACCACACCACTGGATCAGGGTCACTGAGGAGTTCCAGGAGGACCTGCAGGTCTGGTGGACATTTGTGGCCCTCTTCAATGGAGAGGCAATGTGGCAGGACCAAGGGGATGGCCAGCTCCTGTAGTTGTTCATGGACATGGCTGGAGGGTTTGGGTTTGGGGCATGCTTTCAGTGGGAGTGGTGTGTGGAGCAGTGGCCTCCACAGTGGGCAGCAGCTGGCCTGAACAGGCACATCACACTCATGGAATTTCTCCCTGTGGTGTTGGTGCTTTGTGTCTGAGGCCCTAGATTGAGGGACAGGAAAGTACACTTTCGGACTGATAACATGGGTGTCGTGCATACCATCAGTGGCCAGCTAGGGCAAAAGGGTCCTCTTGGGGTTTTGATTTGAATTTTTGTCTAAAAATGTATGCTACTGAACATTAACTTGAAGGCAGTTCATGTACCTGGTGTTGACAATGGAATTGTTGATGCTTTATCTCATTTACAGTGGCAGAGATTCAGGGAGATGGCACCAGTGGCAGAGCAGCAGCCATGGATGTTCCCTCCTTTACTTTGGAAGGTGGTGACCATGAGACTTGGAGATGCATAGGTAATTCCATTGCACCAGAGACAAGTGAGACCTACTGCTGTAGGGTGGAGCACTACCTCATGGTGTAGGAGGAGGCCAGGTGGCTGGATGTATGGCCAATTCCTTTGGATCAGTTGTGTGCATACATTATGTGGACAAAAGGGAAGAACTGTCACCAGGAATGGTAGGATGCCATTTTTTGAGATTGTTGTGGCTGGCAAACGTGATGGAGTTCACCGACACCACCAGGGCCTTAAAGGTGCAGAAGGTTTTGGAGGGTTGGAGGGGAGCGATGAGCACCTGGCCAGATGAGAGGTGTCCCATTACACCGGCAATCTTGGCCTGCATTAGGGCAGTCTTGTCTGTGGTGTGCTGGAGTGAAAACAAGGTGAGACTGTTCAAGACAATGTTCTGGGTGGCATTCTGTGGAACGTTCCAGGTTTCAGAACTGACTCAGCCCATGCAAGCAAAGGGAATATTGAGGCTATTGACAAGGGATGTCATGCCATTGCCGGAGGGGGTTTATGTTTGGCTAAGGAAAACAAAGATGGAGCAGATGGTGGCAGAGCACTGGTACTTATGGAAGTCCCCTTCCAGATCCTGTTGGTGAGTTTCAGACAAGGTCAAGGCCTTATTATCTGCCTGCTGGAAGGTGGGGGGTTGGTATGAAGATGGAAGCCAGTGAGGGCTTTTCAGTTTTGTTACATCCTGAGTTGGGCCATTCAGCAAGCTGGGTTTGATTCTCAGGAGTTTAGCACTCATTCCTTTCAAACTGGAGAGTCACAGATCGTGGGAAATGATGGACCAGGAGGCAGTTTGCAGGAGTACATTCAACAAAAATTATTTTTTTAAGTGAAGAGCGAACTGAACACCAAAACAAAAAAATAAGTATAAAATGCAGCATATCCATAACAAGATATATACTAGTAAGCTCTAGTACTTCAGAAGGCTTAAGACGGCACTTCCAGGTCTGACTCCTTTGAGTCAACTAACTCTTGTACACTGATAACCAGGTTTTATATACTGTTCAGAAAACATGTGACCATTTTATCTCCTCCCTTAAGTCAATTTTATAACATAAATTCTTTAACTATAAGGAAAACAATCATTTTTAACATCCTATAGTTTTAATTTAACATAATATTGCACTTTAAGATTAACTAAAAGGAAAAAAAACCTTAATTAAAGACAAAACAAATTAACAACTGCCACAGGAACCGCCCCCTTTTGGCAGTGTACAAAAACACCTGCTCAAGGGCCGGCCAGCTCCTATAGGCATAATGATGAAGAAGCAGAGACAAGCAGGGGTTTACTGGATACCAGCAGCACAATGAAATCCTTCATTTTTATAAAGCACAAATAACCAGACAAAACCTCACTATCCTACCTCCAGAAGGTATGTAGAGATTATTTTACACGCTCTTGTGACAAGACGCTTCAGTTTGAGACCAAAATAAGGCTAAATGCCTTCACGATAGTGCACACATTCGCGCAGTAATTTTTACCGCCGATTACATTGTCCTGCACTATCTCCACGGCGTATCCACAGAAAACAGCCGCAATTTCAGAGCGCTTTCCAAAAAGAGCCTAACAGAGCTAGACTAGAGGACTAAACAGCTCTTTCTTTATTTTAAAAGCCTAAAGGCATAACAACATTAGGGGAAATTCAAAACTCATTCAAAAGCCTCATTTAAAGGGGCAGAGCCCTGCCATAATTGCTAAATGCAGTTTCTCTTTTTGTTTACAGCACTATATTCATTACCACAATAACCAGATATTACAAGGGCATACCTGAAAAGCAAAAATAAAGAGTTTGTTGTTTTTTAAAATACCATTTTTTTAAATGGGAAAACATTTTTCAGGATCCATATTTACACAAATTTTACTGAGTGCAGCATGTTTCATATTTTATTTACATTTTAAGGGGACAATCCTAAGATCCTCACGCTTTATGTTTTTTTTTAGTTTTTACT
Source organism: Neoceratodus forsteri (assembly GCA_016271365.2). NCBI lineage: Eukaryota > Metazoa > Chordata > Ceratodontiformes > Ceratodontidae > Neoceratodus > Neoceratodus forsteri. The sequence goes on along the minus strand of CM057449.1, from coordinate 1,342,808,599 downwards.
AATTATTCCAGTGGGTATGACAATGGTACTGGGATGTACTGAAAAGAGACACAGAAGCACGAAAACGGACAGAGACAACAAAAAAAATACTGAACAAAATGGGTGGCCAGCCCAACAAACAAACATATAACAATCATAGACAAGAAAAGAAGTACATCCAGGTCCCATTATCTCCCTATGGAAAAAAGAAATAAGCGAGTTTTCACTCTTTCGCATTCCTCCCCACCTAAAACCAAACTTACGGGTTTGGTTCTAGCAAAATCGTCCCAAGAATATTTCGCCATCAGATCTCTCAGCAGGAGAGATGGAGCCATAGCCCTCCCACACCTAAGGCTCCACCTCGGGGTCCCTTAATTCTACAAATAAAAAAAAACTAGGAGTCAATGTCTCCTTCAAATTATTGTTTTAACTTTACCCCGAGGTCTGATGAAAATTATTCTTGATATTTTTTTGTTTCCATTCCATACCTTGACATAAAATCAGCATTACCATGTGCTGCTCCTTTTCTATGTTTGATGATAAATCTATAAGGTTGTAAAGCAAGATACCATTGCATTATGCGGGCATTTTTATCTTTCATTACTTGCAGCCAACATAACGGATTATGGTCAGTCCATAGTACAAATTCTACGCCCCATAAATAAAAACATAGGGCCTCTATGGCCCGTTTGATGGCTAAACATTCCTTCTCAATTACAGAATAGTGGGTTTCTCTTTCATGAAGCTTTCTACTGATGTAGATGATAGGGTGCTCCTACTCATCCACAATCTGAGTTAATACAGCTCCAATTCCATACTGTGATGCATTTGTTTGCAGAATAAATGTTCGTGAAAAATCAGGAGTGCGTAATACAGGGGAGGAACACAAGCTAGCTTTAATGGACTGGAATGCCTCTTCGCATTCTTCAGTCCATCTGACCTTTTCAGGGTTCCTCTTCTTTGTTAAATCTTTCAGGGGGCCTGCTAACATTGAAAAATTGGGGATAAATCTATGATAATAGCTAGCTAGTCCCAAAAATGACCTTACATCTTTCTTTGTAATGGGTGTGGGGCTATGTGCTACTGCTGCAACCTTATGTATCTCCGGCTTTATACATCCTTTACTAATATGGAAACCCAAATATTTAGTTTTCTGCATGGCTATTGTGCATTTCTGTGGGTTTATAGTAAGGCCGGCCTTGGAGATTGTAGTTAGTACTGCTGACAGATGTTTCAAATGTTCCTCCCAAGAGGGACTAAAAATGATAACATCATCCAAGTAGGCCGCACTATAATTTACGTGGGGGGTTAACAGGGTATCCATCATTCTCTGAAAAGTTGCCGGGACACCATGTAGTCCAAAAGGCATAACTGTAAACTGAAACAGACCAACAGGCATACTAAATGCAGTCTTGTCCTTATCAGCAGTATCTAATGGAATTTGCCAATACCCTTTGGTCAAATCCAGGGTGCTAAAATATATGGCACTTCCCAGATGGTCCAGAATGTCATCTATTCGTGGCATTGGTTAGCTGTCAAACTGGGAGACTGCATTTAGTTTCCTGAAATCCAGGCAGATACGTATGCCCCCTTCCTTTTTTTCCACTACAACCATAGGGAAACACCACTCACTATGCGAGGGTTCAATGATTCCAATTTTGTGCATCCATCTTACTTCTTGAATCACATCCTGCCTTATCTTTTTGGGTAATCTATAGGGCTTTTGTCTCAAAGGCTGGTTATTTGTAACTCTAATGTGGTGGCTAATGTTCCTAACCCTCCCAGGGATACTCGTGAATGTATTTTTAAATTTTTGTAACTCTTTGTCCAGGTTAAACTTTTGTATTGTCGACAATTCAGGGTTGATTAATAAATCCGTCATTGTCCCCATTCCCTCCAAATGGTGATATGCTATGTCTAATTCAGTAGCAGACTCGGGAAGAACATAACTGGACAGGGAACTCGGCCGTTCTACCCGAGATTTCAGTAGGTTGGCATGATATATATGTTTCTTACCCTTCTTGACTGTTATGCCTATTTCATAAGTCACAGGTCCAGTTCTCTGGGTAATAACATAAGGTCCTTGCCATTTCATCAATAGTTTATGTTCTGAGGATGGTAACAATAATAAAACTTTCTCCCCATCATTAAATTCTTTATGCCCTGTGCCTTTGTCATAGTACACTTTTTGTTTTGTTTGTTGTTGTAAGCTAGAGCTATGAGCCTTTTTAACATAGGACATTAGGCGTTCCCTTAACTTTTATTTATTTATTTTATTTATTTAGTTTTTGTTAACCGGGTAAGTGCGCTAGTCAGCAAGTGACTGTTTTCAGGCACGACCCGGGAGGTACAATTACAACACACAAAGAGTACAGCCAGATTATTAAGACAACGAGTACAAAAAATGCAGAGAGAAATGAGAATTCCAGGGGAAGTGTTTCTTTTGAACCTTTAGATTCCTCCCATTCTTCTTTAACTATGTCTAGAGGTCCCCTTGGAGTATGCCCAAATAATAGCTCAAGCGGAGAAAACCCTGTGGATGCCTGAGGCACTTCCCTGTAAGCAAACATTAAATAGGGGAGATAGGTGTCCCATTTGTTACCTTCCTCTGTTACAAATTTTTTAAGCATGTGTTTTAAAGTCTGGTTAAAGCATTCTACCAATCCATCAGTTTGTGGGTGGTAGGGTGTCGTGAACAGAGCTTCTATTCCTAAGGCTTGGTATAGATGTTTGAGTAGTGATGATCGAAAATTGGTACCCCGATCTGTTAAAATCTCTTTGGGTATACCTACCCTACTAAAGATTTTTACTAACTCATCGGCTATCCTTTGGGCAGTAACAGTTCTTAAAGGGATAGCCTCCGGATATTTCATAGCATAGTCCACGACCACTAGTATGAATCTTTTACCTTTCGAACTTTTTGGCAATGGACCTACTATGTCCATGGCTACTCTTTCAAAGGGAGTAGACACTAATGGCATAGGTAATAATGGTACTTTATCCTGTCGCCCAATTTTGGATACCTTCTGACAGGCCTCACAACTTCTACAATATTCAGCAACTTGCTCATGTATACCTGGCCAATAAAATCTGTATAAGAGATGACTTAATGTCCGGTCTCTTCCTAGATGTCCGGCCATAGGTATATCATGAGCTAGTCCTCGTAGTTGGGCTCTAAACTGTTGAGGTACCATTAACTGCTCGACTACTTCTCCAGTTTGTGTATTCTTACAGACCCGATGTAATAATCCATTTATGATTCTAAAAACAGGACCCTTAGACTTATCCTCCTGTCCCACCTGTAAAAAAAATGGGGTTAGTGACATATCGCTCTTTTGTGCTTCTTTAAAGGCCGACTCGTGTTTCTCAACAATTATGTCTAGGTTGTTTTTAGAGTCTGAGTTTAACTTATTTTTAGTCCACAGCTGTTTTTCTCTTATTTTTTGGTTTTTTGACTTCCTATCTTTACCAGATACTTCAAAGAGATTTTCTTCAAAGGGAAATGTGTGTCCCAATATTTCTTCATTCCTAGACTGTGCTCTAGTTGTTATAGCAGTAAGATCGGTTGCTAATAAAGCTTCAAAATCTTCGAAATCATGTCCAATAATAACTGGAACAGGGAGCTGAGGAACCACCCCCACTTTCATCCTCTGGCTGTGTCCATCCACTTGTACAACTGTTTCTTCTAAAGGGTAATGATGTATGTCCCCATGTATGCATAAGACACCAGTTGTAGATCCTTCTGTTTTTACACTGGTATCCAGGACTGAAGCATGAACTAAAGTTTGCTTGCTGCCAGAGTCTATAAGTCATGTTACCACCTTTTTTTCCAATCTTTACTGGTCTTACATAATGCCCCAAATTAGCTAGAGCCAAATGCACATCTTCTAATGTCTTTTTTGGGCAGAATCTTGCTATGTACCCTTTTGTGTTACATTTATGGCACACAATATCTGGTTTATATACTTTCACAGGTTTATGACTTAATTTAGTCCCCAGGGTATTACTGTCTGTGGTATGGGGTATAGAAGTATGAGAAGGTGGTCTTACCATGGGTTGAGGTATCCAAGATCTTCTAATGGGACGAGTTCTGTGCGGTCTTGCAGCTATATAATCCTCTGCCAATCTTATAGCTATTTCTGCTGTTTCTGGGCGATGTTCTTTCACCCATAACTGTACATCTTGTGGAAGTATATTTATAAATTGTTCCAAAACAATAACTTCCAAAATCTGTGCTATTGTCCGTGTATCTGGTTGTAACCATTTTATACTTAAGTCTTTCAGTTGGGTATATACGTCCCGGCGATTGTCAGCAGCTTGGAACTTCAGGGTTCTGAATCGCTGTCTATATGTTTCGGTACTAATGTCATACCTCTTCAGGATGGCCTGTTTTACCTGTCCATAGTCATTGATATAAGCAGTTTCAACATGGTTATAGGCCAACTGGGCTTTTCCTGTTAAATAGGGAGCCAACCAGATGACCCATTGGTCTCTGGGCCAGGCACAGGCAGCTGCTACCCTCTCAAATGTCATTAGATATGCTTCATTATCATCAGAACTAGAAAGTTTGACTAGTTTAATGTCCTTCTGTATGATCCCTGATGCAGCAGGGGCTCTAGCCGTACCTATAGTTTGAATCACCCTTAATGTGTCTGCCCATCTGGCCTGATTCTCTCTCTCCATATTTATCTGATGAGTACACAGCCAGCATATTAACTCCTTCAAGTCTTGAGGGGATAATTCCATCTCAGAGCTGGCTGCTTGGGCTCCCTCCACAGGTTCTTTCTCGTCTTCCATCTCCGCTCCTCTTCTACTGGTCTTCCTTCTTACTACTGGCTCCAGACCGGTCAATAAAGGTAGTTTTAGTTGTTGGACCCGGGACCGTATAGCCACTCTACTCCAGACTGCCTCACCTTTTTGCATTCAGGTCCACTAGTTTTTGTGCTCAAAACCTCCACCAATAATCCCACTGCTGACACCAACTGTCACAGACCATGGGAAATGATGGACCAGGAGGCAATTTGCAGGAGTACATTCAACAAAAATTATTTATTTAAGTGAAGAGCGAACTGAACATGAAAACAAAAAAATAAGTATAAAATGCAGCATATCCATAACAAGATATATACTAGTAAGCTCTAGTACTTCAGAAGGCTTGAGACAGCACTTCCTGGTCTGACTCCTTTGAGTCAACTAACTCTTGTACACTGATAACCAGGTTTTATATACTGTTCAGAAAACATGTGACCATTTTATCTCCTCCCTTAAGTCAATTTTATAATATAAATTCTTCAACTATAAGGAAAACAATCATTTTTAACATCCTATAGTTTTAATTTAACATAATATTGCACTTTAAGATTAACTAACAGGAAAAAAAACCCTTAATTAAAGACAAAACAAATTAACAACTGCCACAGGAACTGCCCCCTTTTAGAAGTGTACAAAAACAGCTGCTCAAGGGCCGGCCAGCTCCTATAGGCATAATGATGCAGAAGCAGAAACAAGCAGGGGTTTACTGGATACCAGCAGCACAATGAAATCCTTCATTTTTATAAAGCCCAAATAACCAGACAAAACCTCACTATCCTACCTCCAGAAGGTATGTAGGGATTATTTTACACGCTCTTGTGACAAAATGCTTCAGTTTGAGACCAAAATAAGGCTAAATGCCTTCACGATAGTGCGCACATTCGCGCGGTAATTTTTACCGCCGATTACATTGTCCTGCACTATCTCCGTGCCGTATCCACAGAAAACAGCCGCAATTTCAGAGCGCTTGCCAAAAAGTGCCTAACAGGGCTAGACTAGAGGACCAAACAGCTCTTTCTTTATTTTAAAAGCCTAAAGGCATAACAACATTAGGGGAAATTCAAAACTCATTCAAAAGCCTCATTTAAAGGGGCAGAGCCCTGCCATAATTGCTAAATGCAGTTTCTCTTTTTGTTTACAGCGCTATATTCATTACCACAATAACCAGATATTACAAGGGCATACCTGAAAAGCAAAAATAAAGGGTTTGTTGTTTTTTTAAAATACCATTTTTTTATATGGGAAAACATTTTTCAGGATCCATATTTACACAAATTTTACTGAGTGCAGCATGCTTCATATTTTATTTACGTTTTAGGGGGACAATCCCAAGATCCTCACGTTTTATGTTTTTTTTTAGTTTTTACTAATTATTCCAGTGGGTATGACAATGGTACTGGGATGTACTGAAAAGAGACACAGAAGCACGAAAACGGACAGAGACAACAAACAAAATACTGAACAAAATGGGTGGCCAGCCCAACAAACAAATATATAACAATCAAACATAGACAAGAAAAGAAGTACATCCAGGTCCCATTATCTCCCTATGGAAGAAAGAAATAAGTGAGTTTTCACTCTTTCACATGGAGAAACAATTAATGTGAGCAGCCTGGGGTTGTCAGATGAGGAAATTAATTATTGAGATGGTGGAGGTCCCAGGCATTCTTTTGCTATGTTTGTCCACACTTGCAGTAATATTCTTTCTTCTTCTGCTGCAGGTCCCCTGGGTGGTCCCAGGAGCATATGGATCTGTGGACATTCCTTTATTTACTGGGCAGCGAACGAGTGGACAGCCAACTGGGGGAGAGCAACCTGTCAGTTCCATGGCAAACAGCATGTATTCATTGGCTGGGAAAGAAAGGGATGTGCTGGGGGTTACTCCCATTGCTGCAGGATGAGTTGGCAGGTGGAGGAGTCTGGATATCTTGCTGATCCATTTGGAGGGGAAGATTTGGGGCATTGGAAGATGGTGGACCTGTGTTGATGATAAAGGAAGATCTGCATTACATTAGAGATTGGTGACTCCATATGGTTCTCATCTGGTTGCACGTGCTTCAGAGGGAGCATTGGTTGCATGCAAGAGATGTTGGAGCTATAAATGGTGAATGTCTCTGTGTAATGTAAATCAAGAGATGAAAACATTTATGGAATCCATGGGGGGTGCGATAGCAAGACATAAGGAAATTTATGCCTCATTCTAGGGCTTTTAGGTTGGTGAGGAAGGGCAAGTGCAAGATGAAGGATTGGATACGATGTTGCTATCTTTCAAGCAGATTTTGGGGGAATGGTTAGAGTAAGTGGCTTGTGGTGTCAGACAAAATCTGGCCTGTGGTGGCTTGGGAGGAGCTGTGGTAGAACTGCATTCTGCCAGTCCGATAACTCCGGTGAAGGGATGCCTTTCCTAGCTTCTTTTCCCTACTGAAATCTGTTGCACAATAGTATCTTCCTATACTATACTTTACCCTTTTCCGCACCTGGTGTAGGTTGGCCACCTACATCAATCCGTCCTCTCACTAAACTTTTTCCCTACTACCTTTATTTCTAATTTCCATATTTCTATCCCTCACCAAGAACTCCCCAAAATAATGCACCAGGCTAAGGCCAGCTGGCAAGAATGAAACAAGGTACATTTATGGCATTAAATGCCAAAGATGCAAAGTATCTTTAAGTATATAAGGTGCTGGTTAAATAAAGTGCTTAATTAAGTTAATGCATATGCCATTTTTATGTATATGATTGAGGAACATTTAGAAATGTTTAAAATGGCAGTTAAATACAAAATATTGTCCACTCTGATAGGTGGAATATGAGTATAATGGAGCGGTATTATGTCTCCCTTGTTTAAATTATTTTGCTGCCTCTCCATCATTATGTAGAATTTATGCCAAAGAAATCCTGCATCAAAGCAGGAACTGTTTGAACCAGGTGGCAAACTTTAACTTATACTTTTGCTGCCACTCGGTATCTGTGTAAATAATTACTGATGCCCCTGTATTATTTGGACTGCTGGCATTGTATAAAGTATGCTGTAGAATTGTGCCAGCTAGCCGTGGAGGCATCCATGGCATGTGTGCAGCCAATCAAGGCTGCTAGAGAGGCAGGCTTCCACGGAGCAGCAAACCTTTACTTTCAGCTGCCCTGTCTCCCTGAGTATGGAGTGCGCTCTGAAAAGCGAGCGCTTGAAAATAGAAAGGGGCTTACCAAAGCTATGCAGAGCCCCAGAGCAGAGCGGCTAGATAATGATTTTCTAGTAGTCTGTCACTCTGCTACAACATAGAAAACAAATGATTTAAAGGGACAGGAATGTCCCTAAGCATATGGAAATGCTACACAGTTGAAGTAGCCTTCAGAATAAAGAGAGGACTGCAAGATAAACTAAACACATGAGGTAGTCCCTGATCTGGCCATATACAAGCCTTTCTTGTATTTTCACCAGTATACAGAGCAGGGAGATAGGCCGGTAGTTACCAATAGGTTGTCGAGAGCTGCCCTTGTGGATAGGGACTGCATGGTCCTGTTTCCACAGGTCTGGGACAACACCCTTCTCCTGGAATTAATAGAGTGATTTTGGAGAGAAAACTCTGCAATTTAAGTGGTTTTTGAAGTTTTTTTTGGCACACAGCTCCAGAACACAATGTACTCTAACTCTCTCTTCCTCACATGCACTGAATTCAACCCAGGCATGAACAAGTTCTGGCAGAGCCACTGTGACTGTGAATATATTAACTAGATAAGGGTGTTTCATGGGCTTCAACATAAACATTTATTTATTTAAAAAATATCACATTTACAAACCTTTGAGTCAGAGACTCAGTTACAAAGGCACCTCATTGAAACTAATAAAAAAAAACAATGGCTCGGAGAGCAGACTGTTATAACAATCATTCACAGGAGATGCATGGATAGCAGTAGATAAACAGATTACATAGTTTAGGCACATATGCACCACATCAAAAGCAGTTCAAACAATATACTATAGCTAAAACAAATAGACATCATGAGTCTAAGAGAAGCCCAGAGTGTTCACATGAATGCGGTTGCATATATGCTAACTGACTCAAAGTACAGTATATATAAGCAATAAAGTATGACATGGTGTGTTATGTAATAATGTCACTCCTGGGGTGGGTTGAAGCATGAGGTGAAGCTGAGTGCTTCCACCACTCTAGAAGTGACAATATTACAAGATAACACTCACCCTGGAGTGCCTTATTGCAATTATACAATGGCTTGTTGTTATATACTGAATAAAAAGTAAATTTTAAAGGATGTTTTTGTTAGTGTGGAAAAATATTTCTTAAGAGAAAATGCAAGGAATTATCCAAATCCAAAGCTACAGTGATGTTATTGTGTAATAACATCACTGTTTCAGTGGGTCAGCATCCAGCTTCTTAATTTTTCCCTGCCATTGTATAATTAAAAATAATGCCACCATCTGTATTACAGTTACCTATATGTTTTGCATTTTATTCTATGCACTGTTATAGCAATCAACTCAACAGAACCAGGCCATCATATACATGAAGGTACTGTACCCTAACTGAAAACACTGCTGAGACAAGTGTATGTTGTGACAAGGTAGAAGATAAACACAATGTTGAGACAAGTTTTTGAAGGCATTTGATGCATTTCATTGTTTTGTTTTAGAACCTGATACAGTTCACACACAAAATTCATATAATATAAAAGTGCATATGCCCAAATGTCAGTGTAAATTCGACACATTTCATTACAAGCTGTTCTGTTGAAGGAAGATATTACTATACGAGGCCTAAAAATTGGCATCAGGTAAACATAAACTGGGGTAGGTGTGTTATTGATGGTATTGCATAGTTTATCTTTCATTGCTGCTCCACTGGATCAGCAATATTTGCATAAGCTGTGCCCAGTCTAGATTTTATAGCCCTGGCCTGGGTCTGGTGATGTGAGTTTTACCCATACTCCACTGCATGTGGCTTAGTGATATACTGTATAGATGGCTACAAAGTCTAAGCCATTGAAGGTTGAAGTTTCAGAAAACCATTATGCTAAAAATATCAAGACTCATTCCCTTCCTCACTCCCCAGTCACAATTAATCCTTTACCAAAGTCATGCTTAAATACTGGTGCCTCTACACCCATGCCACTAAGCTTTTAATGCCAACATGCTTCTTCTGCTGCTGTGACCAATTCAATGTGTGATCTGCTCCACCCTGGCTTTATACATTTATTTAATTATTTTTAGAGGGGCTCCTGGTTGTGACCAATATCAAACAAACAACTGAAGTCCAGTGTGCTCCCCCTGAACTGCCTACCTGAGAATGAAGTTGGTATATTATTTGGAAAAATGCAAGGCTGGGTCTCTTATTATGCAGTGTCCAGCAAAGATGGTGGTGTTAAATGGCTTAATGAGGCGCTGTGAGGTGCCTGTGGGAACTTGTTATGTAGAAAGTTCCAGGGACAGTCATAAAAAACTGGAATTACAGGTTCCAAGGAGTAATTAACTCAGCAGGAATGTTAGAAAGTCAACTCCACTATAAAATGAGCCAGGACAAAAGTAAATAGGACAAAAAAACAGAATTTTCTTTCTAAAATGAATTGCTAATTGCAACTGTTATTTTTAACATGTGCAAGTCAACTCCACTTCTCAAACTTAAAAAGAAAAATACACTTCATCACAGACTATGTTTATCAAGTAATGTGCCCATTTTAGTATATAAATGTTGAAGAAATACCTGAAAGCTGTCTATTTGCCATAGAAGGTGAATCCTTAGTAGTTTCAGACACTTAGGCCCAGATATTCAAAAGGGTTGCGCCATGCGCAACAGGGATGCGCCAGGGCAAGTCCAAAAGTGTGCCATTCTGCAATATTCGGTGGGAGGCAGATGTGCCCCCAAATCACAATGTGCAAGAGCACAATGATAATGAATGCATGTGCAACTGAAGGGGGAGGAACCATACATAAATGGCGCAGTGCGATATTCAACAACATGCACCATATGCAATAAGGGAGCAAACGTAAGTTGCGTGATAGCGGAAATGATCCAAAATAAAAAGGAACAAGAGAGGTGCAAGAACGGTACAGGGAAGTCACATGTTGGTGAACTGCAGGCAGCCACACAGGCACACAGAAACTGGGAGCAGGACAGAGCACCTGGAACCACCGGGAACAGGGAAGGTGTGGGGAGCCTGTGCCACAGTGCAGGACAAAAGGGGGAAGTGCCATACAGTACTGAGGGCACAAATAGTGGGCATTATGGCCACTACAGGGAGGTGTTCCTGGTGTAGGGGGAGTAGCAGCATAGACAGCGGGGAGAACAGAGAAACAGCTGCCGGGGGGGGTTACACAAGCCAGGGACATGGACAGTGCCACCATCCAGATGGAAGCAGTTATGAGGGGGGTGAGAAGGCAGGCAGCAGGGGGGCACGGCCGTGGAAGGGTCCGCCAGCGGTATGCCCCCACAGGCAGTACCAAGCCCGCACCAGCTTCGAGCTGTACACTGATACTGAGATCATGGGCTGGTACTGCCTGAACCAGGCAATCCTGAGTTGGCTCTGTGAGCTGTGCAGTGATGTGATGCAGGCACCCACATGACGGAACCATGCTCTGTCAGTGGAGACCAAAGTGACAGCTGTCATGTTCCTGCTTACAAATGGGTACCTTCCAGAGACCAACAGGGGACATGACAGGCATAACCCAGTCGGCCGCGTCACGCCTCCTCACCCAATTCCTCAGAGCACTGCTGTCTCATGCTGTGGAGTACATCCTTTTCCTCAGCACACCAGAGGAGTGAACAGCAAACATATAGGAGTTCCACAGGGTAGCATGTATGCCTGGCATGCTTGGGGCAATAGACTGCACCCATGTGGCCATCTGCACACCACCTGGCCCCAAAGGGGCCACATACATGAATTAGGAGGGGTATGCAAGCATCAACTGCCAGGTGGTGTGCGATGCCAGGGGGCGCATAATTAATGTCTGTGCCATGCACCCTGGGGGAGCACATGATGCCTTCATCTGGCACCAGTCCACACTGTGTCACAGGTTTGAGAGTGGGGACATCCCCACTGGCCACTTAGAGGGTGAGTGTGCAAATCATGCAGAAAGACATGGATCTTGGGAGGGGCATAGTCAGAGGTGACATGGGTATTGGCCTAGATGGCCCATGGCAGGGCGACGCTGATCACCAAACTAATGTCCACCCTCTACACACAGGTGACAATGGATACCCACTCCGTCCCTGGCTTCTCACACCATACTGGTCACCCACGACCCCATTGCAGCAATGCTACATTGAGGCACATGCCACCACATGCAGTGTCATCGAGCAGATGTTCGGGATGCTGAAGGCACGTTCCTGTTGCCTGGACACATCTGGCAGTGTCCTACAGAACAGCCCTTCAAAGGCCTGCGGGCTATTCCTGGTCTGTTGCATACTGCACAACATGGCCAATGACTGTATAATTGCCGTAAAGGTTGAAGAGGGAGACAACGATGGGGACAATAAGGACGCTGGTGAAGATGGTGATGGGCAGCCCCCTTTTGGTCAAAGGGACCCCCGACCGATCTGGATGGCACATCTGCACCAGGACACCATCACAGAGGAGCACTTCAACTAACCCATGTAACTCATGGGGCCATGTGAAACCAACAGTGGCAGGGGCACAACTCACAAACACGCATGGACAAACCCCAGGGGTGCATGTCGTTAAGGGAATTGGCCGAGCATGGAACTGCACATGCCATCAGGGATGGGCAAGCTCTAACACAGCATGTGGTTACACACACACACACACACACACACACACACACACACACAAGACATGCACAAAGGGTAAGAGGCACTCCGACCCCAACCGCCACCCCTAGCCACACACACGTCCACAGACCACCACGCCCAGTGCCTGTTATTGTGCATGTACCAGACTCTGGGCACCATTGCACAGTGGCGGACAGCGCAACGCAGGCATCATCATGCACAGCCACAGCAGAGAGCAGCCAGGAGGGTGTGCAGTTGGAACATGTGTGTATGGAGGGCCGGGTACCCCACCCGTGCATTGCACGTTGAACAACACAATGCACATAGGGTAGCATCAGACAGTAGCTATAGTGGGAGACAGGTTAATCATGTGCCACAGTGCCATGGCCACAACAGATGCGTGGGTGGCCCTGCCGAGACCTGCCAGCAGTGTCAGGCTCACCAATGGCCTCATGGGGTGGCACCAACAGTCCCCCAGGGGTTCCACTGCGTGAATGCGACCATGCTTGTGCAGGGGTCTGCAGCACACCGTACATGCCTGCGCCAGGCATGCTCAGGATACCCACAGCTGAACCCGGTGTCGACAAGGAGGGTGTCACATGACGCCGGGAATGGGGGGGTAGACATTGCACTGTGCGGTGTCTGCGACACATGGGCAAATAACTGTGTGCCCACTGTGGCCATGGCAGCGGTGATTATCTGTGTCAGCCTGTCAATGGCAGTGGTCACATCTTCCCGCATCCAGTCCATCCCTGCCAGGAACAGAGCGGTGTCTCTGCTGAGCCACTCCTCTGCCTGGTGCAGAGCCGCACTGAGTGCATCCACCGCCGTCACAAGCCACAACTGCTGATCGACTGATTCTTGGAGTATGGGGGTGTGCTCTTCTAAGAGGTCATCTGCCTGATTGGCATGCTGTCCCTCACGGTGTTCGTGGCCCTGATGGGCAGCACCTATTGAGGGTGGTGCTGCACACCAGGGCCAGGCCTGGGCATGTCCACAGGCAGTGCACTGATGCTGCCCTCTGACACTGTACCCCATGGCCATTGGCCAACTGCTGACACTGCCCCTCCGGCTGCCACTCTCCAGGGCTCAACAGTGCCACCGCAGCAGTCGCAACAGCCCCACTGTCCTGGACACACATCAGTGCTGCCCCACTGGTGCACACAGGCACAGGCTGGGACTGTTATGTCACGCAGGCCTCCATGGCGACACCACCCACAGCCATGCCCATGACGTCACCTGCTGTGTGGCCATCCTGCAGCCCACACGTATCACTGTCCATGAAGTGAGCTCCATTATCATCAGTGATGGATATGGCACCAGCCCGAGTCTCAGCATGCCGGCATCCATGGATGCTGGCATGCTGGCATGCTGGGACACAGGCAGGGCCTCCTCCATACCTGCTCCACTAACATCAGTCCAGACAGCCAGGCAGGCCCTCTGTCACACTGACCCTTGGATGCCTGTGGAGGTGGACGGGCCCTCCTCTATGTCCATGGTATCACCCTCAGTGGACAAGCCCACCACCGCTGACCCATGTAGATGCTCAGGAGCTGTAAGGGAACACAGTAGCATTAATGTATCTGCCCTACCCTGTCCCCCCCACTGACAGATCAGGACTTACCATGCAGTGATGGGCTACCAAACGTCTGGACTCCACCACCTGCAACACCCTTGATGGCACAACGCCGCATGCTGCCAGCAACCCGCTCTTCTTGTGGGGTCATGATTCGGGGAGTTGATTCGGGGAGTTGATACCCATCTCCAGCTAGGGGTGATGGTCAGATGTCTCCCAGGTACATCAGCATGGAGAGACACTGACCGCATTGCTAAAATTGTTCACAAAGCAGGAGAAAACATTGATGTCCTAGTACACATAGGGACTAATGATCTCGCCAGCCGGTCAGTTGTGGAGACCAAGGAACACCTGACTAAGCTGGGTGACAAACTATCATCTATTTCGTCCGGCATCTCCTTCTCTGAGATCCTGCCAGTCTGGGAGAAGGGAGCAGATGGACGGAAGGTCAGAAGAGGGGAGATGGGGAGCTAAACACGTGGCTCAAGGACTGGTGCCAGGAAAAGGACACAGATTTGTAGGAACTGGCAACAGTTCTGGGAGCGAAAGTTCTTTAAATTTGATGGACTGCATCTGACTAAAGAGGAGTCAGTGCATTGGGGCAGAAGTTTGATGTCTTTGCAGAATATTTAAACTAGCAAATGGGAGAGGGGTGCAGCACCCATGTCGAATGGAAGAACACCCCTCCCCCATCAGTGGTCAAACAGAATTCAGCGTGTTTGCCATTCATTTGCATCACCAGGTAAGAAAAAGGTTTGTCTCCCCATACGATGCACAGGGTAATGCCAAACTTCACCCAACAACTAACACACCAAAATCTGGCCAATGGAAAATCATGTACAAATGCTCACAGCCTGGGAAATAAGATCCCAGACCTGCAGGCAATAATGTCAGAGGCTAAACTGGACATAGTAGCAATTAGTGAGATGTGGTTTACCAGTAACCACACTTAGGAGACTTCAGTACCTGGCTATGTATTGTTCAGAAGAGACCGAGGTGCAAAAGGGGGAGGAGTGGCCCTGTATGTTAATGAAAATATCAAAGCTACAGAAATTCAGAATACACATAGGAGCCAGAAGAACTGTGGGTCACCCTGGAAACAGGAAATGGGACAGCCATAAGAACTGGGGTTGTCTACAGGCCCCAGACCAGAGGAGGACATAGACACATTACTGTTAGAAGATATACAAAACATGACAGCTAAAGGGAGGTTCTGATAATGGGAGACTTCAACATGCCAGATACAGATTGGTCAATACCAGCAGGAACATCTGCCAGAACTAGACTCATAGTGGATTCCTGCAGGGGAGGGCCTCAAACAACTGGTACAGCAACCCACAAGAGACAGGGCTATCCTAGATCTAGTACTGACTAACAAAGAAGGGATCACAGATCTCCAGGTAGAAGGTCACCTGGGGGCCAGTGACCATCACATGGTATGGTTCAATTTAGCTACTACATCTAAATCATCCCATTCCAAGGCAAAAATATGGGACTTCAGAGGAGCTGACTTTTATAAGATGGCCAACAGAGTTAAGCTAGCCCTGGCAAAAAAACACAGGTGAGGAGGTACAGGCAAAGTGGGCAAGCATCAAGGATACAATACTTGAAGCAACATCCCATTGTGTTAGACAGAAAGGAAGTGCAAAGAAGGAAACCACTTTGGTTCTCAAATACAGTAGCAGAAAAGGTCAGAGCCAAAAGGCTGGCCTTCAGGAAATATAAGGGAACACAGCGGGATAAAGATAGGAGGCATACCAAACTGCCCTAGGGAAGCAGGGAAGGCAGTAAGGCAGGCAAAGTCCCAAACTGAGGAAACACTAGCACGGACAGTAAAAGAAGGTGACAAGACTTTCCATAGATACATTAGTGAAAGGAGAAAGTCCAGAGGGGTATTGCTAAGCTTAATGGAGAAAAGGGAGCATGTGGAGGAGGACCCTGTAAAGGCATCTATCCTAAATAGATACTTTGCTCAGTATTTACTGAAGAGAAGGTAGGGCAGGGCCCACAGCTCAGCATCATGGACACAGGAGGGAGGGAGGTGAGCACTACTCCCTTCACAAAAGAAGGGTCCTACAAGAGCTTGCTAACCTCAGGGTGGATAAGGCAATGGGACCTGATGGCATACATCCCAGGGTACTTAAGGCGCTAAAGGAGGAACTAGCAGAGCCATTAGCAGAATTGTTTAGTGAGTCTCTGAGCACAAGAGAGGTCCCAGAAGACTGGAGAAGGGCTCATGTGATCCCGCTCCACAAGAGTGGTAGCAGGGAGGAGGCGGGGAACTACAGACCAGTCAGTCTTACCTCAGTAGTGGGCAAGATTATGGAGGCACTCCTTAAGGAAAGGATAGTGCAACACCTGGAATCCATAGGGGCACAGGATCCAAGACAGCATGGGTTTACAAAGGAAGGTCCTGTCAAACTAATCTCATAGATTTCTTTGACTGGGTAACCAGAGTGGTGGACCAAGGGGAGCAGTTGATGTCGCCTACCTTGACTTCAGCAAAGCTTTTGACACTGTTCCACATAGAAGACTGATAAATAAGCTAGAGTAGGCTCCGGGTGGTCAGAAGTTGGTCAACTGGGTGGCAAACTGGTTGACTGGCAGAAAACAGAGAGTGGTGGTAAATGGTATACAGTCAGAAGAGATGCAAGTCACAAGTTGGGTACCTCAGGGATCAGTCCTGGGGCCAGTCCTATTCAACATCTTCATTAGTGACCTCGCAGATGGACTAGAGGGTAAGGCTTGTCTGTTTGCAGATGACACCAAGATCTGCAACAGAGTAGATGATCCAGATGGGGTGGGCAGAATGAGAAGTGATCTGGATAAACTAGCAAAATGGTCAGAAGAGTGGCAACTGGGATTTAATGCAAAAAGTGCAAAATCATGCACATGGGAGAGAGAAACACTGAAGCCACTTATAGGCTGGGAGGAGAGTTGCTAGCAGTCACAAAGGAAGAAAGAGACTTGGGCATCATCATCACTGATGACCTAAAATCATCAAGCAGACCTCTAAAGCAGTAGGTAAGGCTGGGGGTGTTAGGGTGTATTAGTAGAGGTATCACAAGTCGTAAGAGGAGGTAATAATCCCTCTGTACAAGACATTAGTTAGGCCCCATCTGGAGTACTGCGTGCAGTATTGGAGCCACACCTTCACAAGGACATTAACCAAATTGAGGCAGTCCAGAGAAGGCAGCCAAAATGGTGCAGGGACTGCATCAGAAGACATATGAGGACAGATTAACGGAGCTCAATATGTATACCCTTGAGCAAAGGAGGGAGAGAGGTGATATGATCGAGACATTCAAACACCTTAAGGGCATTAACAAGGTGAAAGATTCTAACATGTTTAAATATAAGAAAAATAGCAGGACAAGAGGACACAGCATGAGATTAGAGGGAGGCTGATTAAGGGGGAATGTGAGGAAATTCTTTTTCACAGAAAGGGTGGTAGATGCATGGAATGGCTTACCACAAGAAGTGGTGGCTATGAATACAGTGCAGGGCTTCAAACAGGCATGGGATAGGCATAAGGGAGCAATACAAATGACTATGAATAGATAGGTCACTGACAGAGCAAAGCCCGATGGCACATTTATAAGGTAGAAAAAGAAATGGGCAGACTGGATGGGCCTTGCGGTCCTTATCTGCCGTCAACTTCTATGTTTCTATGTTTCTATGTTTCTATGGTCAGGCATTGCATGGCCAGCTGTCCTCCACCAGTTGCAGCCCGTGCTGCCCTGATGGCAGCTACCTTGTCCTTAATCCTCCACCTGTCCATGCCCATCTTCTTCTTGCACTCCTGCACGGATCGCTGGTGGCTGCTATGCAGGTTGATGGCACGTGCCACCTCTTCCCATGCAGCAGCAAGGGCCTATGGTGTTCCCCGACATCTGCTGAGCAGTGGCTCCTAGTCGAGGTAGGCCTCAAACAGGGCATCTGTTTCTGTCTTTGTGAAGTTAGGCTTCCTCTTCCTCCCATGTCTCTGTTAGAAACATAGAAACATAGACTTTGACAGCAGATAAGGACCGCTAGGCCCATCTAGTCTGCCCATTTCCCTACCTACAGGATAGGCCGCAGATCCTAGTTAACCAACAGCCTATTTCTTCCTACCCCCACAAGAATTGCCTTATGTCTGTCCCATGCATTCTTGAATTCTCCCACAGTTTTAGACCCCACAACCTCCTCAGGAAGGCTGTTCCATGCATCCACTACCATCCCTGTGAAATAATACTTCCTCACATTGCCCCCGAACCGCCCTCCTTCTATCTTTAAATTGTGTCCCCTTGTTCTTGCAAGTCTCTTTTTCTGAAAGATGCTATCATCTTGGACTTTGTTGATTCCACTGAGGTACTTAAAAGTTTCTATCATGTCCCCCCTCTCCCTTCTTTCCTCAAGGGTATACATATTAAGCTCCTTTAGTCTCTCCTCATACGGCTTCTCTTGCAGACCCTGCACCATTTTAGTTGCCCTCCTCTGGACTACCTCTATCCTGTCTATGTCCTTGCAGAGATGGGGTCTCCAGAACTGGACACAGTACTCCAAATGGGGTCTGACCAACTGTCTGTACAGAGGATAACAACTTCCTGTTTTCTGCTGATGATGCCTCTTCCTATACATCCCAGTATACCCCCAGCCCTCCTTACTGCCTTCTCACATTGCTTGCTAACCTTAAGGTCATCTGATATGATTACCCCCAGGTCCCTTTCTTTTTTTGTTGTTGTTACTACCTCCCCACCCATTGTGTGTTCTTCCCCTGGGTTCTTGTTTCCCAGGTGCATTATTTTGCACTTCTTTGCATTGAATCCTAGCTAGCATACTTCTGACCATTCCTCCAACCTTGCCAAGTCCCTTTTCATCCTTTCCACGCCTCCTTGTGTATCAACCCTGTTGCAGATCTTTGTGTCATCTGCAAAAAGGCATACTTTCCTTCCAGTCCTTCTGCAATGTCACTGATGAAGACATTAAAAAGGACTGGACCCAACACTGAACCCTGCGGTACCCCCCTAGTAACCCCCCTTTCTTCAGAGTGGACTCCATTTACAATTACCTTCTGTGTCCTGTTGTCCAGCCAATGATTTACCCAGGCTACCACCCTGGGACCCACTCCAAGGCTGGTTAATTTAACTATTAATCTTTTGTAGGACTGTATCAAATGCCTTGCTAAAGTCTAGGTAGGCCACGTCCACAGCCCCTCCCTGGTCTACTACTTTGGTCACCCAGTTAAAGAAATATATTAGATTCATCTGACATGACCTTCCTGCTGTGAACCCATGCTGCCTTGGGTCCTGTGCTCCACTGACCTCTAGGTACTCAACTATTCTTTCCTTCAGAAGTGACTCCATCACTTTCCCTACCACAGAGGTCAGACTGACAGGTCTGCAGTTCCCTGCCTCTGTCTTGGTCCCACTTTTGTGAAGGGGAATCACATTTGCCTTCCTCCAGTCCTCGGGTACCACACCATCCTCCCATGATTTATTAAAAAGAGTAGCCAGTGGTTTCACTAGTTCCTCCCTTAATTCTTTTAGAATTCTGGGTTGAATTCCATCAGGACCCATTGCTTTGTCCACCTTCAGTTTAGGAGTTCTTGCAGAACCTTTTCTTCTGTGAAAGGACTGGAATCGACCCCCCTATCAAGAGTGCTTCTATTAATTGGATTAGGCACTTCCCTCCTCTTTGATGAATACTGAGCACAAATATTCATTCAGTATTCCTGCTTTTTCACTGTCCCCTCTGTCCACCCACCGCTCATTCTATTCAGCCTCACTATCCCTCCTTTGTCTTTCTCACGCTCGCTGATGTACCTATAAAAGGTTTTACTCCCTTCTTAACTGAGTTGGCTATCTTTTTCTCAGTTTGGGCCTTTTATTCTGACTTCCCTCCTGCTTCCTTCTGCCTTAACTGGTACAGCTCTCTGTCCTGCTCCTTCTGTGTTTCCTTATACTCCGAATGCTATCTTTTCTTCCTGACTTTCACAGCCACCTCTTTTGAGAACCATAGTGGCTTTTCCTTTCATTTGATTTGTTTATTTGCTTCACACAAAGGCTTGTTGCCTCTGTGATGGCAGTTTTGATAATTCCACATTGTTGCTCCACACCTCCTTCTAGCCTGTTTGCTAGTACTTTTCTGAGGCACTCTCCCATCTTACCAAAGTCAGCCCTCCTAAAGTCCAGTACCCTCACTTTTGTATGGCTTGACTCTGTAGCTGAGTTTAACGTGAACCACACTGTTTGATGGTCATTTGTCCCCAGATGGCAACCCACTTCTAGATCTGAGATCCTCTCACTGCCCCCGTTTGAGAGTACAATGTCTAAGATTGCTCCCTCATGAGTGGGTTCTGAAACTAGCTGTCTAATGCCTGCCACCTGTAGGGCATCAAGAATGGCCCTGCTCTTGGATGTGGCTGCAGCAAATGTGCTCCAGTTAACATTTGGCATATTCAGGTCTCCCATCAACAGTATCTCCCCTTTCTCTGCCATGCTAAGAATGCCTTCCATCATATCCTTGTCCATTTCTTCCCCCTGACATGGGGGTCTGTACACAACCCCTGTGCAGATTGTGGTGCCCTTTCCAGTCTCCAAGGTGACCCACAGTGCCTCCTCTCCTCCCTGTTTACTCTTTTGTTCAGTTGCTTTTATCCCTACCTTTACATAGAGAGCTACTCCTCCCCCTCTTCTCCCCTGCCTGTCTCTCCTGTAGGTTATGTACCCTGGTATGTTAACATCCCAGTCATGGTTCTCTGTGTACCATGTTTCTGTGACTGCTACGATATCCAGGCATCCCTCTTCCATTAAGGCCACCAGCTCAGGGAGCTTGTTTCCCAGACTGTGGGCCTTGGTACTCATTACCCTCCATTTCCTGATGGCCTTACTCCCTTTTGCCCCATCCCTGTCCTTCTTGCCTTTGTCACTTTCTCCATTTACCCCGTCCTTCTCCCTATCGACTCATCTATGTTGGTGTTTGCCACACTTACTACCATGATTATTTGTGGTGGGCTAGGATTTTCCTGCTCCTTTCCAGTGCCTCCCCCCTTGGCTAGTTTAAAAGCTTGCCAATGAAGCATTTAAGCATATCACCTAGGATCCTGGTTCCCCTCCAGGACAGATGCAGCCCATCATGCCAGTATAGGCTTGCATCACTCCAGGTGGACCCCAAGTCCCCAATGAAGCCAAATCCCTGAGCTCCACACCAGTTTTTCAACCTCTGATTGAATCCCATGGTACGGAACACCCTAGCCTCTCCTATGCCATAGATGGTAGCACCTCCGAGAAGGTTACCGTGCTTGCTACTTGACTAAGGCCCCTCCCCAATTCCACAAACTCTTCCTGCACTTCTCTAATCCCTTTCTTACCCAGGTCATTTGTCCCTAGCTGGACAATGACATCCAGCTCCCTCCCCTGTGCAGTTGCTCTGGCAATCCTGAGGATTCGCTCCCTGTCCCTCCAAGCCATGGCGCCAGGCAGGCACCTTACCTCCCTCTCCCCTTCCTCCCCCAGTTCTACCTTCCTAACAATGGAGTCCCCCACCAGGAGTTGTTTCCTTCCCCTGCAGGGTCCCCTGCCACCCTCCTGTGGGTCTCCTTCATGGAGGTTCCCAGCATCCTCCTTGGTCTCCACTGTGGGTGCCTCCATAGAGGAACCACACTTTGCCAGAATGGCATAGGAATTGTGGAGAGGTACAACTGGAGGGATGTGCCTCTGTTCCACCACCCTCACCCTCCCTGAGCCCACTGTGGTCCAACCACTCCTCTTTCTTGGCAACCTCTGAGGCAATGGCAGCGGCACTGGTGGTCCTTGGATGGAAGAGGAGGTCCCACAAATCCTGGCCAACTCAGCCTGGAGATGAGCAACCTTCTCCCTCAGCCCAGAGAAGTGCCTGCAGATGGGACAACACTGCATCCTCCAGAACATCTCCCGGAAGACTACTGTTCCACAGCTACTGCACTGCACCACTCCAATCATGTCTTATTTCTGGCCCCTTAACTGTTTGCAGTCCTTACTCTTTCCTCAGTTTTTTTTCTCTCTCTCCTTACTTTCTGCCTGTGTGCCCTTTAAGCTCCTGATTGTCCTGTTCTGAGACAAGAATATCCTATATTTCTCAGTAGACCACTTACTTGCTCAGAGGCAGACCTCCAGCAGCTAGAGGAGGCCGGGGAGCTACTCTTGCCCTTCTAGGATGGTCGGTCCTTGGTGGTTCTGTGATCACTCACTTCCTGCCCCCAAACAGGAAGCTCCTGTTGTCAGTCAAATCCTGTGCCTATAAAAATAAAACTAGCTTTGGGTGGGGGGCTGGAGGGGAGGGAAGGAGGGCAATATAGTCCCAGCAGAGAAGTTCAGTCACACAGCAGTCCTTTCTCCTGGTGTCTTCTGCCAAGCTATTAGCAGAATCTTTTAAGGCAGTCTTTAAATGTAGCTTCCTTCTAGCTAAGCCTCCCCTACTTACCAGATCTTTCTACAAGTAATTTAAACCTCACAGCAGTTAAGTCCTTTCAGTCACCTGAGATTTACACCTAGATAACTCTTCAGATACCCATTCAGTTCAGTTAACCCAAACACACACTTTTTTTTTGTATGTTAGTTTTTTTTTACCCTAAATTAAAGGTCCAAGTACAAAAGTTCTTCTACTTTAGTCCCAGCAGAGAAGTTCAATCACACAGCAGTCCTTTCTCCTGGTGTCCTCTTCCTCCACCTCACGATTGCTCATTCTTCATCCTGTGAGAATGACAGGTGTTACCTGTGACTGTGCAGTCCCATGCATGTCCCACACTCCACAGTCCACACTCCCAAACAGCTTGCAACTCACCACAATACACTGCAATAACAGACTATGGCCACTGCAGCCCAATGTTGCATTTTTATAGTCAGGTGAGGCGCAGTTATAAGTGGATGCAAATGCAGTATCTGCACCATTGAATGGCTGATTAGCTGATTTGTATATGCCAGCTGAATATCGCGCTGTTGTGCTTTGCGCAATTGTGTTGAACATGCTCAGGAAAGGGCACATTTCTGTGACATGCACAGTAGACACCGAATGGCGCATGCCCGGGGTGATGATGCCAATGTCTGCAGTGCTGCTGATGTTCTGTGTGTGGGAGGCAATGCAGGGCATGGCCACCATTGTGCCAGTGGCGCTACTGCACTGTTCAGATGTACGGCGCTCTGGCACTGGGGCGCTGTAGGTGCACTGGGGCCACAGTGTGGTAGGCCACTACTGGAAATGGTACACAAGCACCCTACCACACTACACGTGGTGAGTACCAATCACGCTGTGACGGTCCGTGTGCAAGAGACCCCTGATCCTGTGTCAACCTTTGCCCCCTACGTGGCATGCATCTGCATGGGTGCACCTCTATCGCACTCTTCGGTGACAGCGCAATGGGGGAATGACAGCGCAGTACTGAGCAGTATCCGCACATGGCAAACATGCACTACACAGTGCCATTTTAATACCAAACCTGTACAGGATGGCAAGGAGAAGGGTGCCCATCTGGAGCCAACTTGAACTGGCCAATCTGGTCCAGTTGGTGGAGTCCCATGATGCTGCCCTATTAGGGGAGGCACCTCTGGAAAGGGCCAGGAGTGCGGTGTGGGAGGAGGTGGTGGTGGCCCTGGAGGAGGCCACAGGAATGGAGAGGATAGCAGATCAGTGCAGACACCACTATGGTGACCTGCAGTGGTGGGACCCAGACAGGCTTGCCCACCTGCGGGTATGTGCCAGGAAGGGCACGATGCCACGGCCAGGTAAGTGCCCCATCCATACACTGTTAACGTCCATATGGGTATCATGGTGGCATGTGTCCAGCACATGGAGGGGTTCCAGTGTTGGCTATGGTGGTGGTATTGGGGTGGGGTAGGATGGGTATGGCTGTGTGGGATAGCACACACACAGGGGTGGGGGGACTTTGCTACCAGATTGTACTGATGTTCCTCTCTCCATGTTGCACCCTAGGCCCAGAGGCACGCCAGTGGGTCAGGGAGAGGAGGCTGCACCAAGATGACCAGCAGGCTGGGAGGGCTGCCAGACATGACAGGTGCGCAGACCAGTCTGATGATGGTGAATGTCTTACATCCATGATTACTATTGCATGCTATGTAACAGGGCGGACAGTGGGGCACGACCACCATCCGTTGGCAGCACTGCCATGCATGCCACTTGTTACACTCAGCACTGTCCAGTGGGACTGCATGTCTGGGAGTTCATCAATGGTGGTCCATGCATGTGCCAGGTACATGGCTGTGCCTCTGCCTTAGCACCACATAGCCATGTCACTGTACAGCCACGGTGGTGCTGTGTGGGACTTGGACAGTGGGTGTGTGCAGTGGTCCACACATCTGTGTGTGCCTGGGTTCGCAGGTCATGTAGACACGATCACTGTGGGTGGTCCCACACCATCACAGGGGTGTGTCCCATGGCTGTATGCCATGCACAATGGGTGGGCTGCAGGGGGATGGACATTCATACTTATTGACTCTGCTCCCTTGTCCTAGGTGGATGGCAGCTGATGCAGCTGAAGAGAGCCATGCAGGAGCTCCTCCAAATTGTGAGGGCATCATTGGAAGTACTCCACAGGTTGGACCAGCATGGTGTCCGAAGGCGGAGAACCAGGAGGCACCACAGGAGCGAGGCGGAGTTACCGCTAAGCCCTCCATGCTCCAAGATACAACCTGCCCCCTGAACCCACCCTCACACCCCTTCTCCCCTCTCCCATTTGTTCACCTCTGCCCCTTACCCACCCCCACCTGGTATGTGACCCTCACCCCCTTATGTATATAACTGTATATAGTTTTTTGTACCTTGAAAAAATACATTTGTTCTGTTATGCCTACTGTTGTGGTCTCTGATTTGCAGCAGGCTACAGGTGTTCAGCTACAGGTGGTGTGCATGGCATCAGGGGTGGGGCAGGCATAGGCGTGTGTGTGTGTCCATAGGGGAAGTGCCTATGGTGTGGGTATAGCTATCAGTCACTGTCTGTGGTTTGTATGTTGTTCCCTATGCACTGGATGTCTGTGTGCAGTCGTCCACAGTGCATGCACTGTGTCCATGGTGCCCCTGTCAGACCATCCATGGCCTGTGCAGCTGACACTCTTGCATGTCTATGATCTGCATGGTCTGCTGGCATGTCAGTGGTGGCTGTCCATGCTGGACAGCCACTGTAACCAGCACAATGTGGGTTTCCTCCTGTCACTGGTATGGTGCACATCTGCCTCGGGTGGCACTGTGGCCTCCACTGTTGTTGTCCCACCTCCATGCTGTCACTTGTGTCTGTTGCAGGAGATGTGCTCCACTGTCTGTCACTTGTGCTCCAGCCACATGCTGGTGGCCTACAGCTTCATGGTGCCTGCGCAGGGTGGCTGGCACACCTGTGCCATGTAGGGGTGCTGGCCATGTGTACACAGCTGCCGTGGCCACATGCCAGTGGCTTGGTTGACCCACTACTGTGTCCCTGTGTTGGTGTGCCCTTGGGTATGGGTGGGTGTTTGTCCATGCACTGTGTTGCATCCTGTGTGGTGCATGCTTCCATGCAACACTGTGTGTGTCTGTGCTGGCTGTTGTGGCCAGTGCTGAGATGGGATGTGTCCTTGGGAGGATATGTAGGGTGCTGTACCACTGGTGGTGGGGTCTGGGGCATGCCCTGTTGCATGTGGGGTACCTCGAGTGCTGACACATTTTTGGTCTCTCAGCTGTACCTCGGGGGATGTGCAGGGCAGCACTGTGTATGCAGCTGTTGCAACTCTGTCTGCTGCAACCCACTGCAGGGTGCTTATGGTGGGGCTGCCTTGCATGGCTCTGTGGTGCACAGGGTTGTATTGTCACAGTGGGGGTGGTGGCATGCATGGGGTGTCCTGCACTATTGGGTGCTACTCCTGGGCAGGGTGTATGGGGATCATGGTTTAGGGTGTGCTCTGCATTGGTGGGATGGTGTGGCATGGGATGGTTGGCCCTCCTTCTGTGCCAGTCATAGCTTGCCAGGGGGTGTGTTGGGGCACCATGCCCCAGCTGTGGGTTGGTTGCTGGTATCCATGGGCCAGTAGTTATTCTGGCTCTCCACCAGTTGTGCAGTGCATGGGGTGTGGGGGGTGATGTCTGTTCTGCTGTGTGCTCCTCTGCCCATCTGTGGCATGGGTGGTGGGTCCCTGCATCCTGTCTCTGTGCATCCCTGGTTGTGCTGTTGCACTGCTGCCCTGCTCCACTGAGCATCCCTGGTTGTGCTATGGTGCATCTGGACTGCTCCACTGAGCATCCCTGGTTGCGCTATGATGCATCAGAACTGTGCAATTGCACATCCCTGGTTGCACTATGGCTCAGGTCGGTGATATTCAGTTGTGAGCCACAGGCACATCTTGACCTGCACAGTTTTTGAATATCGCACTTCTTGTGCATGGGCGCAGTGGACTTGTGCTTGCTTCTGGGCCTTAGTCTTTCCCTTTGAGACACCAGGTGACTCTGATAATCAGTTGTTCCAAGGGTTTTTAAGTCAGTTTGAAGGCATTAAGTATTTTCTGTTCTCTCATACTCCTTAAAAAAATGCAGGGATTCCACAGACTTCTTGTGTTCCTAGGTCCAGCTCCCAAACTAGTGAATCTTATTTCAACATAATAGATCCACCTCATACCCCTCCAACATGAATAAAAAAAAGGTGGGCTGGATCCTTAGGAGCTTCTTGGGTAGAAGGGTGTTGCAGCTTACTTCTTCCAAAAAAAAGTGCTGCCTCCCACTACTCAGGTTCCAGTTCTTGTACCATCCATTTAAGAAAGAAAGTAGTACCCTGCAACCATTGAGTAACATAAAAGCATATTTATTTGAGGGTGGAAAACATTTCTTGGAGGAGGGTAAGGTGGAGGAGACTATTTACAGCATTAGTCAGTTCCATGGACAGAAAACAAGACATCACTCCTTCTGTACATACAAAACTCATGTAGGCTCCACCCACAGTCATAAAAACAGCCCATGTGACCTTCTAGCACATGAATCCTTGCTAACGTCACCTTAGAACCATAATCCACTGGGGTAATAAGATGAAATTGCCATTTTTCTGCTATTCATGAATTTCTACTTTAACACAAAGCAGAAATTTGCTTTGTGGAGTAAATTCATAAAATTCTCTGTGAAGTGAATTTTTCCAGCTTTGCCCACCACTAATCAAATCTAGCATTCAGAATCTGCACTTGCAAAAAGGGCACAATGGTTTGGGGCACAATACATGCTTGCATTTAGCATGTAAGAAGTACAGCTCTTTATGTCTATTGTTTTCTAGTAAAGTACTATCATTACTATGTACAGTGCTTCTAACATAAGAAACATGACTGAATGTGTTTTGGTTATAAAAACCAAAAAACAAAGAGATTTATAATGAAAGTAGAAAGCGCTGTTTTTATTTGGTGAATAATTCTAGTATTACAGAGCAGAAACATTTGAAGGCATATGCATGCTTTGAATGTTTAATGGAATCCCATTGAATAAAGAAGTGGATGGAAATATTTAAGAACTTTACAAATGCCAATATACACAAGATGTGGATAGAAATTTATTTTCTTAAAAATATTTGGCTTTATGCAAATTAAATCATCATGCATAGAGTAAAATAATTTTATACTAGCAGAATGGAAATGATGTACTACATAACATGTTTTCAGTAAATAACACGTAATTAATTACAACCTATTAAGAGTATATTCAGTATAAGCATTGTAGTACACAGATAGCATTCTAATAATACATCACTTGGGGCCAGATATTCAAAACTTAGCCCCGGGGCTAAATTAGCACTGCAAGGTATGCTAAATTAGCCCCGAAATCAGTAGCAAGCTACATTCAAAGGAATAGCCCCAGGGGATAAACCTGCTGAATATAGCATGCAAAGGAAGCAGTGCAAACAGGGCTGGGAGTGCAGTGCTAAAATAGTCTGGCAAATAAGACAGCTCTGAATATAGCAACAGGGAAGTGCAAAATGCAACAGCAGCTCAGTGGACACAGAGGAGGAGTAAGACGGAGCTGAAGTTGATGGACAATGTGTGTGATAGCAATGAAGTGTTTCACAACAACAGTAAACAATAATGCAGGCCACACACTGCAGAACTGTGCTATGCTTTTGAGAGGATTTTCCAGGGCTAACCCAACTGCACAGTGCTAACACATTAGCCCGGTGCAAAAACATTAGCCAGGGCAAAAGTTTGCTATATTCAAAGCTCCTATGCAAATGAGCCTACTTAGGTAATCCATGTGCAAACAGTCACATTAGCATCTAATTAAGGCTTGCTTAGCATACATTAGCATGAAGATTGCCTGGTGCTATTCCATGGTGTACACAGCTCCACCTGTAGGTCAGACTAGAACTACATGTCAAAAACCGCAGGCTAGATGTTATTCACAGCTTCAGCTCTAGGTCAGACTGGATGTACAGGTAAAAAGCTGCAGGCTGGGGTGAACACACAGCTCCACCTGTATGCCAGACTTGAGAAACAGTTTGTTACCTGCAGGCCATGGATGTTGGCAGGCATAAGCAGTGCATACCTCCCAGCCTGTCAGCACTGAAATGAGGGACACAGACACTCTGAATGTGGAATAAAGAGGGACACTGATCCCCATAATGAAAGGCACATCCAAAAACATGGCGACATAAAACTCAGGAAACAAAGGAAACCATTACCTTCATATGTACACAAGATACAAGTCATGTAGCACCATAGAATAATATAACTCCCTGCTTGAAAGTCTGGATGTACAGTACAGTCTCTGTGTGTGCACCACTGTTCCCAGGAGGGACAAATGCAGGTCAGGGCTATAGTGAGAGAACACAGACGGATGTCACCTGTACTGAGGGATACTATAGAGAACAGTATAACTGTATATATATATATATATATTTTTTTTATTGCAAAAATCCATTAGTGCATCAGTTAGGTGAACAATATAGTGACAAAAGCAGGGAAATAAAGCATTGGGGTTTCCAACCCTAATGCCCAACAGAGTTCCCACTACCCTCCACCCACCCCTCCACCTTCACACACAACAGGCATCTGGGTGGCATTGGGGTCAATGGCTTCAACTCACCCCAATCCATGTGTAAACAAGCTGAGGTGGTGCAGTACAGGAGAATGGGGTGAATTTAGGCCAACAACCACAATGAACATCCAGATGCCTGTTGGTGTATGGAGGGTGGAGGGCTGGGGGTGGAGTGGTAGGGGTGTGAACCCTGGGGGTGAGAGCATCAGGCTTGGAAACCATAGCACCTCATTTTCCTGCTTTTATCACTATAGTATTCACCCTAATTGATGCATTAATGGAATTTTTTGCAATGAATTTCCCTTCTTTTTCAGGTAGTATAATTTATCCTCATTTTGCTGTGGGAATGCAGGGTCCTTTGGACTCTCCACTCCCATCCCTCCATCCAGATAGTACACAGTATCCATATGTCACAGTGGGAGCTCCCTCCACAGATGCACATATGTATCTAGCTGTGGAAACACAGGGGGTCTCTGCCCCCTGCGCCCACGCACGTAAAGATACAAGCAGGAATGGTGAAACAGCAATAAATAGTCATAACTGTGCCATCTTAAATAAATTTCTTCCCAGATGTTCAACATAGCCTTCTTATCACCTCACCACATGTACCCAGTACAGAAAACCATCAAATCCCTGTGGAAATAAAATTCTGCACAACTGTAATGCTGTTTTGCACCACAGGTGCAGAAAAACATTTTTGGCAGGATTTGAAAAATGGTAATATTGAAAATCTGGAGTGAAAACATGAACAATTGGCAAAATGATGAGCTTGTGTAGAAACTGTGCAACACACGCTTGTAACTATGTTATTTTTTGGAATTTTTTCACCAGACTGTCAACATGGGTTTTCTGGGACCTCCCCTCATGAACAGTTGCACTATGATTTTGTTAATCCATCCCAAAAGTTGATTTCACACAGCAACCGTGCCATTCTGCGACACAGGTGCAAAAACACATTTCGGGCAGGATGTGAAAAATGACATCTGTACTGTTCATGAGGAGATGTGAAAAAATGGCAATATTGAAACTCAGGGGTTAAAATATTAATACTTGGCGGAGTTAGGAGCATGTGTAGAAACTGAGCAATGCATGCTCATAACACAGTAATTTTTTGGAATTATTTCTCCAAATTTGCAACCTGGGCTTTTTGGGACCCCACCTCATGAACAGTGGCACTGTTGTTTCTTTACTAGGTCACGAAAGGTGATTCTATGCAGTGACCACAAAATCACCTTTTGGGACCAAGTAATGAAATGTCAGTGACAGTGTTCATGAGGCAGGGTCCCAAGAACCCCATGTTAAAAATTTTGGGTCAAAATTCCTAAAAATGGCTGAGATATCATCATAAGTTGAAACCCACAATGACAGACATTATACAGCACTTACCTTGAGTCTTCATTTTGCGGTTCAGCTTTGAAGAGTGCAGACATGTCCTGGTCCTCAGAAAATGATGGCATTGACCTCTGGAGGTATGTTTGGGATAAGGGGTGCAGGACGTGGGTGGTCAGTGGGAGGGTGGGGATGGGGAGGGGAACTGGGAAGATTTTGACTGGCCATTTTCTTTTTTCCAGGTTATAAAAACAAATAACACATTGGGGGATGGTTTTCTTTATTTACAGGCACAAACAATAAATAAATACATGTGGGCACATTGGGGTGGGCTCCCAGTGTGCCACATGAGTTTGGGGGTGATACATGCTGCTGAGAGGGGGATTGGGCGCCCCCATCAGCAAGCAATAATTAGAAAAAGAAAATAACTTTTCAGCACACTGGGGTGGCTTCCCAGTGTGCCACATGAGTTGGGGGGTCATGATGCCAACACGGGGATTGGGCACCCCAATGTCGGTGAATTTGTTAAGCCAGACTACAGAAGTTTGATGCAGGATCATGCATCGAAAATATCAATGCAGTATCCTGCATCAAAGTAAAAAGATGTTGGGGGACGGTTTTCTTTATTTACAGGTATAGAAATTAAAAAATACATTTGGGCACACTGAGCTCCCAGTGTGCCACATGAGTTGGGGGGAATCATGATGCCAACAGGGGGATTGAGCACCCCCATCAGCAATAAAAGTGGGCTGGCGGGGGGAGGACACTAGACTCCCAGGATTGGACCTGGTGGTAATTAGAAGTTATACTTTGAATTACTTAGAAAAGGGCGGTTACTAGTGGGGTACCGCAGGGTTCAGTACTGGGTCCAGTCCTTTTTAATGTCTTCATCAGTGACATTGCAGAGGGGCTGGAAGGAAAAGTATGCCTTTTTGCAGATGACACAAAGATCTGCAACAGGGTTGATACACAAGGAGGCATGGAAAGGATGAAAAGGGACTTGGCAAGGTTGGAGGAATGGTCAGATGTATGGCAGCTAGGATTCAATGCAAAAAGTGCAAAATAATGCACCTGGGAAACAAGAACCCAGGGGAAGAATACACAATGGGTGGGGAGGTAGTAACAACAACAAAACAGGAAAGGGACCTGGGGGTAATCATATCAGATGACCTTAAGTTTAGCAAGCAATGTTAGAAGGCAGTAGGGAGGGCCAGGGGTATACTGGGATGTATAGGGAGAGGCATCAGCAGCAGAAAACAGGAAGTTGTTATCCCTCTGTACAGACAGTTGGTGAGACCCCATCTGGAATACTGTGTCCAGTTCTGGAGACCCCATCTCCACAAGGACAGAGACAGGATAGAGGCAGTCAAGAGGAGGGCAACTAAAATGGTGCAGGGTCTGCAAGAGAAGCCGTATGAGGAGAGACTAAAGGAGCTTAATATGTATACCCTTGAGGAAAGAAGGGAGAGGGGGGACATGATAGAAACTTTCAAGTACCTCAAGGGAATCAACAAAGTCCAAGAGGGTAGCATCTTTCAGAAAAAGAGACTTGCAAGAACAAGGGGACACAATTTAAAGATAGAAGGAGGGCAGTTCAGGGGCAATGTGAGGAAGTATTATTTCACAGACAGGGTAGTGGATGCATGGAACAGCCTTCCTGAGGAAGTTGTGGGGTCTAAAACTGTGGGAGAATTCAAGAATGTATGGGACAGACATAAGGCAATTCTTGTGGGGGGGGGGCAGGAAGATATAGGCTGTTGGTTAACTAGGATCTGCGGCCTATCCTGTAGGTAGGGAAATGGGCAGACTAGATGGGCCTAGCGGTCCTTATCTGCCATCAAAGTCTATGTTTCTATAAAGAAAATGAGCTATAAAGTATACTTTCAGCATCAGAATGTGCTCTTTTTTATATTTTATAACATGGGGTAGGAAAAAGAAGAAACCTGATTGGTGAAACGGGCCAAGTGACCATGCAGTAACTTAGTAAATGCACAGTTGCTGTATATTGCCCTGAAGCAGTATCATTGGCCCGGAGAGGCACTCGTTATGTTCAGAAATGAAAAGTGAAAAGCAACCATTATGGAAGTGAGAGCAGTGACAGGCAGTGAATGCAGTATTTCAGTGGTTTTCTTTGTCATTCCCCAACCTGTGTGAGCAAGGCATGAATTATGCTTTGTGTGACCGCTTCCATTGCTGTATAATGTGGTTCCCCTTGCTGTCCCTTCCCACAACATATATCCCCACCGAAGGTGTACGGCATATAGCCCGTCACTCTGTC
Organism: Neoceratodus forsteri; assembly: GCA_016271365.2. Lineage (NCBI taxonomy): Eukaryota > Metazoa > Chordata > Ceratodontiformes > Ceratodontidae > Neoceratodus > Neoceratodus forsteri. The sequence goes on along the minus strand of CM057449.1, from coordinate 1,342,775,880 downwards.
CTCTCCACGGTTCGGTTTCTTGTGCTTGTCTATCCCCTGGAGCAGCTGTCTGTGTGGTGAAGTGAGAGACAAAGAAAGAGAAAGGCACAGAGATATAGAGCACCACAGCACAGTGCAGAGAGCAAGAGAGAGAGAGACTGAGTGCAGCTGGGTGTCATCCACCCACATCTCCCCGTATCCCCTCCTGTGACAGTGACAGTGGGTCAGAGATATGCAGGTAAGTACATGAACTGTGGCAGAAAGCTCTGACCCACTATCACTTCCCACTGAGAGACTGTGCACTGTTCCTCCTCCATGCGAGAGAGAGAGAGAGGGAGAGAACAATGCGGGTGCTTGACACAGAGTGAGCAGCCTTGTTCAGCCATGTGAGGAGAGAGAGAGACTGAGACACACACCTCACACACACACACACACACACACACACACACACACACACACAGCCAGCAGAGAGAGAGACACCAACACACAGCTGCTGGAACACAGAAGACTGCTAGACAGTACAAAAGACATCATGACACTTACGATATGAACAGCAAATGTCAAAAATCATCCTAATAGTATATTTCTAGCATTTGTGTGTTCATAACATAAGTGACTTATGCATTAGTTCTTGGGGACTACTTGATAAGCCGGCAGGATACATTATGATTTCTTTTTTTGAAGAGGAATAAAAGCATTTTTGTTTATGATTTTATTCTTCTGAAAGACCCTATATTATAAGTGCAATAACACATTCCAGAGTATGGTGCTATTGGGGATTAATCAACACCCCCAGTGCTGTGAGGGCTCTCATCCTACAGCCTCGTGCCACACAATGCATCTAGGGTGTTGATTAATCCCCAGTAACCCCATACCCTGGAGTGGGTTATTGCTTACTTAAGTACACTGTTACTATGTGAATAGTGCAATTATAGCATGATAACAATAATCTTATTTGGATATTAACAATAGAAGTCAATCAGTCAATCAATTCTGTTTATTGTTCGGTGATAGACCTTTACAAAAATATATAAAATTCTACATTTTACATAATAAAATTTAAAAATGACGATCATTATTAACATTTGTTTATACATACACTACTAAAACACGTTAACAAGTACCTTATTCTATTAAGCTCATCTATCAATTGGTCATTTCTAATAATTAGCATTTAAAATATGCTTACACCTAATTTTTTGTATAGCAATCAAATATGCAGCTAGATTCGTGATAATTAATTCATCCTCTGTAGTAAATAAAATAATCAATAAAACCTCATAGTTAGTACATTGAAATGGTCCAATTATGGGAATTATCCATTTTTTTCTTGGAGAATTATACCATTTACAAAAAAAAAGATAACATGAAGCAAATTTTCCAATTGCAATTTATCGCAATTGCAACAACTAGCCAATGGAGCCTTATCACTCTTATATCTTGCTACTAGGACATTACTGTTAAATAATTCCATCCTGTATTTACAGTATTAAACAACATTATTTTCGTATTGTCTGTTAAAACATCCAGGTAATAGCTGTAATAATGTAATGCATCATTATGTACTAACCAATTTGTAATGTTCAAATTCTTTATATAACATAGGTATTTTTCTTTTTCATATTCCGATATCCTTTGAGAAATATATTTCTGGTATTTAGTACTAATAACTATTCATGGCTTGTTCAGCATTTCCAGATAACCTAAATCAGTTTCTTTTAAAATATTATAAACTTTACTTAAACAGTCAGACAAATTTAGACCTTCAGAGTGCCATCTTTGTTTCTCTAGCAAACATAGATATGGCAAACAATGTTTTTCCATTTGTAGAATTTTAATCCAATAATTAATTTTCCTAGACAGGACTAATTCTGCTGGACTCGTAAGGCCAAGTTCTGCTCTAATCAGTTGAGCAGGTACCGATTGATCCAATCCTAAACTTGATCTAAATAGCTTAATTAAGGGAATTTCTAAAATTTCTATAGACTTAGATTCCAAGAGCTCAGATCCATATAAAATTGTGTATCTTATTTTGCTTTAGTAGCCAGAATAAGAAGCTTTAATGAACACCCCCCATATTTTTTATTAAAACTATTTAAAGAATTTGCAGTCTGCTTTAACTTTATTTTTAAAATTTCTAAATGCACCTGCCAACTTCCAGATTGAGAGAAGGTAAGACCTAAATAATTGTAAAATTGCACTGTTATTATCCTTAAAGACCCTATGCATCATTGCTTTTTTAATTGTTTATGGGCACCCATAACCATTATTTGACTTTTATTTTCATTAATTTTTAAGTTAAACTCATTTGCATAGTTCGACAAAATGTCCAACTTACAGTATTCTGAAGCCCTGATTGAGTCAAATAAATCAAAACTATATCGTCAGCATATGCCAAGGCAGGGCAGCATACCTTTGCTATTTTAGGAGAGTCTGTTTCTGAATTCTTAAAAGCAGTTAATAAATTATTAATATATATACAAAATAATGTCGGGGCCAGTACACAACCTTGTCTCACCCCACAATTAGTAGAAGATTTCTTAGAAGGTTCAGATTCAGTAGATGTTCTTAATTGAGCCGATGTATTGGTATATAGATCTCTAATAATACCTATCAGATGTGGAGAGAAACCCCAGTCTCTCATGGCTTCCCATAATTTCTGTCTTGAAATCCTATCAAAAGCAGCACTAAAATCTATAAAGGCTAAATAAAGCTTTTGCTTTCAAAGTTTGTCATATTTCTCATACAAATGTTTAAGGATATAGCAATTGTCAGTTGTACTATATCCCCCCTCTAAATCCCACTTGTAACTCAAGTAAACCACCAAGAGCTTGTAATTGATCTCTTTACTTGGAAAGAATAACTTTAGCAAACATTTTTCCTATAGTATCCAATAGGGAAATAGGTCTGTACATAGCTGGATTTTTCTATCCCCTTTTTATAAAAATATATAATAGTAACCCCTTTCCAAGAATCTGGAACTTTCAGTTTTTTACAACAAGCATTAAATGGCTTGGTCAAAATACATGACCAGAGTGAGGGAGCAGCTAAATACACTTCAACAGGAATGGAATCTGGCCCTGGAGCTTTTTTTTATTTCAAAGATGCTATAGCAAACTAAGTTTCCTGGTACATAATTTCAGTAAAACTTGAGTTAATAGTATCTTCTATATATGAAAATTCTTTAACATTAGAACTATTGAAGTTGTTTGAGTAGTAATTAATTCAAATATCAAGTGGAATGAATGAATCTATTTCATATTTATAGTTCTCAGTTCCTCTAGCTACTAGTCTCCAGTAAACTTAAGAATCCTTAGATTCTATTACTAGTAACATTTTTTCCCACTGTTTGGAATAATAATTCCTTTGTTTCATTTGTAAAAAGCTCTTGTATTTTTCTCTTTCCAGGTTTAAATATTTGGTATTTGTTTTCAGCTCCGAATTTTTCATAGATCTAATCAATCTATTTAAATCCCTTTTAGCCAAACAACAGTCATTGTCAAACCAATTTTCCACTATCTTGGTCTTACTTATTATAGACTTAGAAAAACTTAATAATGTTTTAATTTCTGTGAGACCCAATAAGACACTATCAATAAGAGCTTCATCTGCCTCTATAACATCTATAATATCTTTCAGTTTTTGAACATTTTCCCTTATTATATTTACATCAATATTGTTCTATCTTATATAGTTTTTATTCCTAATATCCAGCCTTGTCTCAACCTGGGCAACTTTTTCCTCTTTTATTAATTTATTTAATTTCATTAAGATAGGGAAATGATCACTATCTACATTTTTATCTATTTTACAATATTTCCACACATCCGTATTTCCATTCCATAAAATATAATCTATAACTGTGGGGCCATAAGCGGAAAGATTGGTAAAATTACCTTCAAGTCACCATTAATTCGTCCATTAAGAGGGGCTAATAGTAGTAGTATTTAAATATAGGCCTCAGCATTTCATAGCTTTGTGAAATGCAGTATAAAATATACTCTGGGTATCACGACTGATGTAATTTAAATATATTGTCTGTATACCGATTTCACAGGATTAATATGCTTTCCATGTCCAGTGTACTTTAAATATTAAAAACTGCATTATCCATATTTTGTGTATAAATTCTATATTACCAGTATAAAAGAAGAATACTAGTAGATGATAAAGTATTTTAACTATATACTGAAATTATATTTAGAATATGAGAACATGAAGTGGACAGCATATAGCTACCAGTTGGTGCATGCAGTAAAACTATACTTTTAACAATACTGTAGACCTGGACACCCCATAGGCCCTCATGCATGCTACAACACCCATTACAGTAGCATAACGTATATTTACTTACACTTGTTATTATGTACTTAGGAACTATTATCCAGCATGATTATTCAGTAGTGCTTGTGTGCCACCTATAGCTTTTTTGCCATGTTGCAATAATCAGTGTCTTTCATGAATCATTGTATTGTTATCCAAAACTAGCCTTAGTCAGCTTTACTCTTATCAGTGTGTATGTGCAGAACAAGTAGTGATCTGTCTGAGGTGCTAAATGCCCACCAATAGAACTACTGTATTTTGCTCTTTTGCCTCTTTTGGAAAGTTTGTTTCTTAGTAATGTACTTTCTTATCTATAGTATAATAATGTCTGTAATACTGTTTTTCACTGAGTTTGCATGACACCATGGTGTTTGGAAGTCTTCAAAGTCCCAGCAGGTATGCTGTTTTTTTCATGTTTTGGGATAAACTATTTTCCCTGCGATATCTGAACTTCTGTGTCATGTTTTGCCAGCAAGTCTAGAATCCTGCCAAGCTAACAACTGGCAACCATGAAAGGACCTGCTTGAACAGAACCAAACCAGTACACCAAAAGATACAGATGTGAATGAGATTGGAATCATGCAAGTGTTCGAACTTACACCCCTCATTCAACTTACAGCATTGGTCCGGACCTCCGCATCAGAACATGTGGCTGTCTAGCTGTTAGGATCAGTGTGAATCTGTACACCTTGGACTTTCAGTTAGTGCAGTAAAGGGAAACCTCCAACAATGGCAAAAAATACTGAGCTCAAATTAGACGTCTTAAACTTTCTGACTTTCCATGGAGCTTGGAATGATTTCGCGCTGGAAGCAAAATCACAGGCTAATCCGGTACGGTATGTTGGCAAACTACACATGAAGACAAAGTCTGCAGCCAAGAAACATGACCAAAAAGATGATAATGGTTGCTGCCCTGTATGCTTTATTTCAACAATGGAATCTGAAGTTTTGGCTTTGAGGAAAGAGTTAGGTTCCAAATCCAGGAAAGTGGGCGAGCAACAGAAAGATTTGGAATGAGAAATTGAAAAGCTTAGAAATAAGAATTGGAATGAACTTGAGCATGTTGTACAGGAAAAGGACAAGGAAATTGTTAGATTGAAGGAAGAGAATGAGAGGTTAGAGCAGGATAAGATACATGTGTTGCAGTTGAATGATTTGCTTACGAGTATAAATGATTTATTTAGGAGTGAGTATGAAGAGTTGGAGCAAGAGTTTGAGAAATGTTAGACTCCACTGGTAGAGGAGAGCAGGGAAAACCGCAATGTGAGTGCCGTGTATAGAGTTTTGCAGGATCACATTAGTAAGGGACAGATTAAAGGCAGTGTGAATCATTTGGTGTGTAGAATAAAGATGACAAAGTTATGTTAGCAGTTGGCAATACTGAGAGGTCATGAGAAAGCTAAGCCATTTGCCCTGCCTACTGCGTTGTTGTCATTGGAGGATGACAACAGCAACAATGATGGTTTTCCTTGGGACTCCGGAGGGTTAAGACCTCACCTTCTGGTAGCTGCCTTGAATAAGAAGGATAGGAAGAGGTGGAGAGCCTGATTCAAAAAGTGATCTCAAAAGCTGGGATCTCCGATGCATAGGCCAAGCGTTGAAACAAGCAGTCAGCGAGATGCTGAAGAAGGAGGTGGAGAAACAGACGCTCCTTTAGTGCATGGCCACTGCCATGGCAGAGGTGGTGCTAATACTATTGTTGGATAGGGAATGGCCCCCAGTGCCCTGCAGTCTGTACACGCCATCCAAAACACTGCAGACAAAATCAGCCAGATGGCCCCTACTGATAACCTTAGCTGCAACCTGTAGAAGGTGCAGCAACACTGCCAAATGCTCAGCCTCTCACCTCAGGTTCTAAAGGACACGGTGGACCCTATACTGTGGGTAAAGTTGCCAGAAGGCATATGTAATGACCTAACAGTCTCTTTTGACAGAATTTTGGCTCACCTCTTGGCAGCACTCAATCCCATCATGGTCGATTTAATGCTAGAGACACAGGTGTAGCAGCACATTAAGGAAACTCCAGCCCAGTACTAGAGCTGGTTGTGGCTCATGTACAGCACTGGCAAAGATTTGACCAGTGAGCATCCAGACAGGGACTATAATAAGTACAAATGCCTGTTCCTGTAAAACATCCAGATGCCCATTTGCGAAAAGGTGGAAGTCACTGTATTCACTAAACGGGACCGTTTACATGAAATTATGGAGTGGATGGAGCTTGTTTACCAGGTCCACGCAAGGGACCTTGGTTTGGGCTCCAAGTCCAAAGTAGGCACCGTACAGCATGATACAGTGTCCTCTATTCAGTACTAGGTGGAGGGGAAATCCAGAGACCTTCAACAAGACAAATCCTCATATCAAAAGCATGGGGGATATAACAAACAGAAATACTGACCAAAGCTGAAACAATCAGATGTGAAGGGAAATAACAGATGAAAACAGCAGTCCAGACCTCCATACATGGATTCATTAGCCGAAGTGCAGCAGCTTTGGGTGTACAAGTCCAAAATTGAATTGATTATGTTGAAGCATAAACTTGAATCAACAAGTATCATAGCAGCCATCTCCAGAGCAGATTCCACCTCCCCTATGGCCCAAGATCCCGATGGGGGTGGACAGTCAAAATCACTGTATGCTGAAGCAATACAGATGCTCTGGGAGATAGATCTGACACTCTATGATGCCTTACAAGATGGTGAGATCTCGGACAGATGGTGTCAGTCCCCGGTCCTAATCCTCACTGCTCTGGTTACTGATAATTCTGGATGCCCATGTGTAGAAGTGGTGGTTGGGGGCCTCTAGTTTGAATTACTTCTGGACACAGGTGCTACTATTTCAGTGTTATATCAGGATGACCGCAAACACTCTTGTTTTCTTCCCCTGATTGCCTCTTGCAGTATGTGGATGATCTTCTTTTGGCCACTGCAGATCTGGAAAAGCATCTACAGCTCCTAGAGGAGCTCCTTGCACTTCTACACCAGGCAGATCTTGAGTGCAACCCTACAAAGGTCCAGCTTTGTCACCCAGAAGTTTCCTTTTTAGGACTGCCTGTTACTGTTGAAGGCAGGAGTCCTGCATTGGACATGGTCCAAGGTACTCAAGATTTGTCCCTGCCTACTATTGTCTCAACTCTTAGACACTTTCTGGGCATGGTCAATTACCCCTGAGACGTCATCTATGATTTTGTGCAGAAGGCCACACTCCTGTATGAGTTACTGGAAAAGAATGTTCCTTGGTCTTGGGGACCAGAACATACCACTGCTGTTACTTCTCTGAAGCAGGCATTGGCCTCATCCCCAGTCTTGGGCAATCCTAATCCAGAATTGCTATTTCACTTGGAAACATCTATTTCTGACACTGCAGTGTCTGCAGTATTGACATAAAAGGTAACTGGGACCCTCAGGCCCATTGCATATGCCTCCCAGGTACTGTCTCCAGTGGATCAAAGTACTCTGTTTGTGAGAGAACTATCCTCGCTACATTCTGGGCTGTTAAACACTTCACCTACATCATAGGCTTTATCGTACTACACACCAACCATACCCCCACCAATTTTCTGTTATCAGATCTAGTCAAAGATGGTAATATCTCAATAACCAGACTTACTCACTGGTCACTCCTCCTGCAGATATCACCTCTCATCCCACAAAAATGCTATCTATCTTGACACATGGACTCCTTTACCATGGAGATCCACACGAATGTGGCCTAGATCAATCAATCAACCAATCAGTCAATCAATTAAGTCTTTAACCAGGCGAACACCATTGAACAAAAGCTAATTTTCAAGATGGACCTGGACAAATCATAATTAATACAATGAATAATAGAATGTACAAGTACATAAATTCAATATCTACAAGCAGATACATACACCTTAAACATGTTCCATATACAGAGAAGGATGTACAGACAGTATACGGAATCAATATATAGAGTAATTATCCTCACAGTACATATGTTCAACCACACAGGGTTAGTATACAAGCAGTAACTGTGGCCAGCACACAGGGTACATTCTGCATATAGTGAACATGAGAGAACCACAGACTAGACTATACTCAGACAATTTACAGCAGGTTAAGGTCCAAAGAAGGATTATACCAGGGACTATATTCAATGAACAGGAAATATAGGGAAGACTGATACCTAGGGAGTAGACCTACAGACTAAACATGGGATAGAATGGTAGCCAAGGGTTAGGGGAACTAAGGTGAGAATGGAAGGAGCTATTGTGTAAGGTAGGACTGAGGCAAAACCAAGAGAGGGGAGGGTAGACAGGAGCGGTGCTAGTAAAGGAAGAGGACTAGTTCACTGAGGCTTGCAGGGACAGGGGATAAGTGACAGCAGACAGGAGGGAGTAAATTCAGTGTTATGACAGAGCTGCCCACTCTGCCTGAACCAGGCCCTTTTCTATCCTCCACTAAAACCAAATTGGAAAATCCCGCCCTCTGCAGTATTTTTACGGATGGCTTCTCCTTCTATCAGAGGGAGAACAAGTAGCAGGGTTTGGAGTTCTGGTCCTGTGCCTGGGGAGGGGGGAACACTATTGAGGTATCCATACAGTGTACCGTTCTATCCTCACAATATGCAGAACTGGCATCCATCACCTGTGCCTTGGAAATCATCCACGGCAAAGAGGAGGAGGATGCCATTATTTTTCTCAGACTCATCATGGGTGTGACACATAGAAGTGGACAGCAGATAAGGACAGTGTGGCCCACCCAGTCTGCCCATTTTGCCTATTACAAACTACAAATCCTAGTTGATCTGCAGCTCACCCTTTTTTTCCTGTCATTAGGGTATCCTTATGACTTTCCCATGCATTCTTGAATTCCCTAACTGTTTTTACCTCTACCACCTCCTTTGGAAGGCTGTTCCAAGAACCCACCACTCTTTCAGTAAAAACATACTTCCTCATGTTACCCTTGAACCTTCCCCCCTCTAACTTCATTTCATGCCCCTTGTTCTTGCACATCATCTTTTTTGAAAGATGTTACCATCCTGTACCTTGTGTATACCCTTGAGATACTTGAACATTTCTATCATGTCCCCCCTCTCTCTACTCCAAGAAATACATATTGAGTTCCCCTAGCCTCTCCTCATAGGGCTTTTCATACAGACCCTGCACCATCTTTGTAGCCCTCCTTTGGATTGGCTCCAGTCTGTCTATGTCCTTCCAGAGATGTGGTCTGCAGAACTGGACACAGTACTCCAGCTGAGGTCTCACCAGTGATCTGTACAGTGGCATAACCACTTCCTTCTTTCTGTTGGTGATACCTCTCCCTATGCACCCCAGCATCCCACTGGCTTTCCTTACAGCCTTCTCACATTGATTGGTTGTCTTTAGGATGTCTGATATGAGTACCCCCAGGTTCTGTTCCTGCTTGGTGGCCACCAGTACCCCCCCCCATCTTGTACACCTCCCTTGGATTTCTGCTCCCCAAGTGCATGACTTTGCACTTTTTTGCAATGAATCTTAGCTGCCACACTTCTGACCACTCCTCCAATTTGCTTAGGTCTTTTCTCATTTTTTCCATCCCTACTGGAGTGTCATCCCTGTTGCAGGTCTTAGTGTCATCTGCAAAAAGACATATTGTCCCCTCCAGCCCATCCACAATGTCACTTATGAAGACATTGAAGAGGAGTGGTCCCAGGACTGATCCCTGTGGCACCCTGCTGGTCACCTCCCTCTCTCTCTTCTTTTTTTTGTATTATTTCTTTTCTCCCCTCATGCCTCATGACCCACCACTCCTTTGGGCTGCCTAGGTTCTTCACCCGCTCTGCCTGTCCCATCCTGAGCCCTCCAACTTCACATCACAGCCACCCCTGGGGTAACCCAGACATAACCCTTGCTGGGCGGGTCCCCCTCCTCCGAGGGGGAAGGCACCAGGGGGGACAGCCAGCACATACTTGGCCCTAGGATGCTGCTGAAGTGGAGGGGCTCTTTCAGGGCAGCAACGAATGACTGGCAGCCGTCATCCGGTCAGTCGGGAGGTGGATTTCCACTTTTCTGCACTGTTCCCCATGTGTTGCATCTGCAGTGCTCCTGGTTTCCATCGGGGGTTACTGCAGAGTGACGCCAACACACTGCCTACCCCAGGAGAGGAGAGGAGAGCAGTCCCTATGGATGCTCAATCCTCTCCTTCCCCAGCCAGCCCCCAGCGTTCCAAGTTTGTTCCCGAACCTGGGTTGCCAGCGTGGTGCGAGGTGTGGCATCCAGTACCTCAGCCCTCAGTGCCACTGGGCTGGCCCACCTCCCTCTCTTCTGATTGAACACCATTCACCAGCACCCTCTGTGCCCTGCCCCTCAACCAATTTCTGACCAAATGTTCCACCTTGGAGCCCACCTCCCCACCTCCATACTGCAAAACTTGTTTGCCAAGCTTCTATGTGAGACGATATCAAAGGCTCTGCTGAAATTTAACATCCATCACCCTTCCCTGGTCTACCTCCCTGGTAACCCACTCAAAGAAATCTATTAGAATTGTTTGACAAGACCTTCCCACTGTGAATCCATACTGCCTTGGATCCTGTGCTCTGCTAGATTCAAGGAATGACACAGTCCTCTCCATTAGCAGTGCCTCCATTAATTTCCCCACCACTGAGGTCAGGTTGACTGGTCTATAGCTGCCTGCCTCTTGTCAGCTCCCACTTTTGTGGAGAGGGACCACATTAGCCCTTCTCCAGTCTTCTGGGACTGCTCCAGTCTCCAGTGATCTGTTGAACAGGGTGGTCAGCAGGGCTGCTTGCTCCTCTCTGAGCTCTTTTAATATTCTAGGGTGAATTCTGTCTGGCCCCATCGCCTCATCTATTTTCAGTTTCCTGAGTTCCTCTAGGACTCTCGCTACTGTGAATGGAGTGGTCAATGTTTCAGGGTGGTCAGGCACTGGAGTGGTGGTGCTGCTGTAAAGCCAGTAATTATGTGAAACTCAGAGGTAGCTGCACTCACCAATCACTCAGGGTCTTTCTGTTAGAAGAAAGAAGCTGAATCAAATCAGTTAATTGCAGTTCTTTCATTCTCTGCCTAATACAGACCCAACAGAAGAAAGACCGCAGTGCATGCACACTGCCTGTTTATGTATCACCCCCTTCACAGGGCTTCCTCAGAGTGGTGTCTATCTCCTGTCTCCGACAGCTTTTTTTTTTTTTTTTGCTGAGTGGTGGACCGTCACCTTCCCCTTCTTTTGTGAAAATTGAACAGAAGTATTGATTCAGTATTGCTGCTTTTTCTATGTCCTTCTCTGCACATCCTCCTCCCTCCTTCCTTATCCTGACAATCCCTCCCTTGATCTTCTTCCACCCACTGATGTATCTGAAGAAGGTCTTGTCACCTTTCATTATAGCCTGTGCTACAGGCTCTTCTGTTCTCACCATTACGCTCCTAACTGCCTTCCCTGCCTCCCTCTGTTTCTCTAGATACTGCTCCCTGTCTTCTTTTCTTTGTGTTTCTTTGTATCTCCTGAAGGCCTTTCTTTTTTCTTTCACTTTCCTGGCCACGTCCCTGATGAACCAAAGTGGTTGTTTCTTTCTCTTACTCTTGCTTTGCTGTTTAACACAGAGGTTCATTACCTCTGCTATACTCCCCTTGAGAACAGACCACTTCTTCTCCACTTCCCCCCCCCATTGTTCTCTTTTGCCAGGGCTCACCTGAGATATTCAGCCATTTTATCAAAGCTGGCCTTTCTGAAATCCAGGACCTTTACTTTTGTGTAGTTAGCCTCTTTTACTGTGGTTACATTGAACCACACCATCCTGTGGCTTACTGGTTCCTGTGTGGCTGCCTAACTTAACAACCTTAACCCTGTCCCCAGTGGTGAGCACCAGGTCTAGTATAGGCCCCTCACAGGTGGGTTCAGACATAAGCTGTCTCAGGCATTCCCCTTGCATTGCAATCAGGATGTCTCTGCTTTTGGCTGTACTCACAGTCTGGGTGCTCCAGTTTACATCTGGCAGATTGAAGTCCCCTAGTAGCAGTACTTCACCTTTGGTTGCCATTTTGTGGATGGCTTCCACTAGTGTTTTATCTGCATCTACTCCCTGCACCAGAGGTCGGTAGATCACTCCTGTTCTAATGCTGGTATCATTTCCTGTCCCTAGGGTGACCCACAATGCCACAGCTCCCTTCTGCAGCCCCTGAACCTCAGTTGCTTTGATTTCCTCCCTCACATACATGACCATCCCTCCTCCCTTTCATCCTTCCCTGTCTTTCCAGAAAAGTGTGTATCCTAGTATGGCTATATCCCATTCATGTTTTTCTGTGTACCAAGTTCCTGTAACAGCCATCATGTCTAGGTCCACTTCCACCACCAATGCCACCAGGGCTGGGATTTTGTTTCCCAGGCTGCAGGCATTTGTACGTATTGCTCTCCACATTCAGTCACCCCCCCTTACACCCCTGTCTCCCTTCTGTCCCCTTTTTCCATTTTGTCCTGTTTCTCGTTTTCTCCTCCATGTTACCTACAATATGTAGGATTTCTGTTTTATTGGAGATCCTTTGATCCTAGTATCCTCTTTTACGCCTGTCTCTTCCTGTGGGGGGGGGGCAGTATGATATTCCCTGCATGCTTTTGCCTCCCCCCTCAGCTAGTTTAAATGACTGCAGAGGAAACATTTAAACTTTTCACTAAGGATCCTGGTGCTCACTCTAGACGATGCAGGCAGTCTGGTTTGTACAGTCCTTCATCCCCCCAGGTGGGACCCCAGTCCCCAATGAAACCAAAACCCTCCTGTCTGCACCAGTCCTTCAACAATTGATTGAATTCCCTGGTGAGGCTGTCCCTACCTTCCCCCTTTCCATAGACAGGCAGTACCTCTGAGAATGCTACGTAGTGTGCAACTTGCTTAATGCCCCTTCCCCAGTCCCTAAAGTTCTCCTTCACTGTCCCTATGTCCACCACTTTTCCAGCTAGTTCATTTGTCCCCATGTAGACAATTACATCCAGCTCCTCCCTCCCTGCTACTGCTCTGGTGATCCTTAGGATCCACCCCCCACTGAGCTATGCCTCCAGGTAGGCACATTACCTCTCTTTCTGCCCCACTGCCTGTCCTCACAATGGAGTCACCAAACAGGATTTGCTTCCTCCTCCTCCTCTGGGGTCTCCGACTTCTGTTGAGGAAGTGGAATCTGACTAGGTGGCCTCTGGGTGGCCTCTAGGTTTGGGTGTAAGCCTCCTGCATCCTAGTCAGCTGAGCCTGGAGACTGTTGACCTCCACCCTCAGCCCCAGAGAGGTGCCTGCATATGAGGCAGCACCACAACATCCAGAAGGTCCTGGTGAACACTGCTGCTTCCCACCCTTGGGGCTCCATCATGGAGGACCCGCTCATCCTCCCTGGTGAATATGTTGGGAGGCTCTGTGGGACCTTTCTGCTCTGCCAGGATGGCGTATGAGTTTTGTAGTTTCAACTGTTGTAGGGTTTGCCTGTGCCTCCTCCCTCTTCCTTCCTGAGTCCACTGTAGTCCATGCATTCTTGCTGCGAGGCAACCGTTGAGAAAGTGGAATCTGACTAGATGGCCTCTGGGTGGGGTGTAGGCCTCCTGCATCCTAGCCAGCTTGGTCCAGAGACTGTTGACATCCACCCTTAACCCAGAGAGGTACCTGCATATGGGACAGCACTGCAATATCCAGAAGGTTCTCCTGAACACTGCTGCTCTGCGTCCACTGCACTGCACCACTCCCATCATTGTCCCTCTTCCTTTATTGTCTTAACTGTAAAATCTGCCCTTGTCCCCTTGATTTTTCTTGTCCTGTTTCCCCTGATTTACTGTGGTGCACTAACCCCTCATATTCTTCTCTCTTCGCTTATTGCTTTGTCAATCTAACTAGACTGCATTTAGTGTGTGTGTGTGTGTGTGTGTGTGTGTGTGTGTGTACTATGTGCCTGTTCCTACCTCATAGAAACATAGAAACATAGACTTTGATGGCAGATAAGGACCGCTAGGCCCATCTAGTCTGCCCATTTCCTTACCTACAGGATAGGCCGCAGATCCTATTTAACCAACAGCCTATATCTTCCTGCCCCCCACAAGAATTGCCTATGTCTGTCCCATGCATTCTTGAATTCTCCCACAGTTTTAGACTCCACAACTTCCTCAGGAAGGCTGTTCCATGCATCAACTACCCTCTCTGTGAAATAATACTTCCTCACATTGCCCCTGAACCGCCCTCCTTCTATCTTTAAATTGTGTCCCTTGTTCTTGCAAGTCTCTTTTCTGAAAGATGCTACCCTCTTGGACTTTGTTGATTCCTTGAGGTACTTGAAAGTTTCTATCATGTCCCCTCTCCCTTCTTTCCTCAAGGGTATACATATTAAGCTCCTTTAGTCTCTCCTCATACGGCTTCTTTGCAGACCCTGCCCATTTTAGTTGCCCTCCTCTGGACTGCCTCTATCCTGTCTATGTCCTTGCGAGATGGGGTCTCCAGAACTGGACACAGTATTCCAGATGGGGTCTCACCAACTGTCTGTACAGAGGATAACAACTTCCTGTTTTCTGCTGCTGATGCCTCCCCTATACATCCCAGTATACCCCGGCCCTCCCACTGCCTTCTCACATTGCTTGCAACCTTAAGGTCATCTGATATGATCACCCCAGGTCCCTTTTCCTGTTTTGTTATTGTTACTACCTCCCACCCATTGTGTATTCTTCCTCTGGGTTCTTGTTTCCCAGGTGCATTATTTTGCACTTTTTGCATTGAATCCTAGCTGCCATACGTCAGACCATTCCTCCAACCTTGCCAAGTCCCTTTTCATCCTTTCCACGCTCTCCTGTGTATCAACCCTGTTGCAGATCTTTGTGTCATCTGCAAAAAGGCATACTTTTCCTTCCAGTCCCTCTGCAATGCCACTGATGAAGACATTAAAAAGGACTGGACTCAATACTGAACCCTTCAGTACCCCACTAGTAACCGCCCTTTCTTCAGAGTGGACTCCATTTACAATTACCTTCTGTGTCCTGTTGTCCAGCCAATGTTTTACCCAGGCTACCACCCTGGGACCCACTCCCAGGCAGGTTAATTTGACTAATAATCTTTTGTGTGGGACTGTGTCAAATGCCTTGCTAAAGTCTAGGTAGGCCTCTTCCTGCTTACAGCCAGAAAGTGATAATATGCTTTTTCAGTTCCCCCAGTTATAAAGGGAGATTACCCCGTAGTGGGGGTCGGGGTAGGGGAGAGAGGGTGGATGGAAGTAGTGCCTTCCCCTTGGTCAAAAAACAATCAGCCCAGTTACTGAGCAGGTCTCTGTGTTCTGCAAGAAGCAATCAGCAGACTGAACAAAAGAACCACAGCAACTAAAGGCAGGTGAAAAAGCACACAGCATTTGAATTTAGTTACCTAAAATCTGATTCCCCCTGAAGTTACAAACAAAGAAACTCTCTTACTGAGTTTCTTCCTTTTGGAAGACCCATGCGTATGCTTCCTCAGAAGGAACCCCTGTCAAATACAGAGACCTCTCTAAGTACATTAACAGCTTTGTTGAAAACTCTGTCTTCAAGCTTTACATTCACAAGATCAGGGCTTATTCAAAGTCTGACCCATAGCATCAGTACAATGATAGAGCAGATACCTTGGCCAAGGCAGGTGCTCGAGAAGTATGAGTGCAACCTCAAACTGAGGCCCACCCAGTGGCGGCACAGAAGAGAACCCAAGTGGTCCAGTTGGATGTTGTTGCAGCACAAATGGCAGATCCTGAAATAAAAGACGTATATGAATACCTCTCCAAGGAGATAGAAAAAGAAATGTCTGGGAATAACCCCCTCAAGAGACACTCTGGTAATCTCCTGTTCTCTACAGGCCAGAAGCTATTCTTATACCAATCTGATGATGCAAAATATGTAGGTGATCCCCAAGGAGCTCTGATCGAAGTTCATCTCTCAGGTACATGACACACCCACAGTTGGACACCAAGTTGTAGACAAATCTGTATCAAGACTGAGGACTGTGGGCTGGTGGCCTGGTCAGTCAGCAGATGTCCAGCACTGTGTGGACAACTGTATCACCTGTGCTCAGAATAATCCCATTCCAGGTAAGAAAAACACCAATTACTCCCACAGAAACAATCCAGTCCCTGGAATGCCATACACATTGATTTCACTGGGCCTTTACCCAAGACTAGTAAGGGTAACAAGCATGTACTTGTGATCACAGATCTCTTCTCTAAATGGGTGAAGCCTTTCCCTGCAGAAGAAACACCCCAAAAGCCACTGCTAAGAGCCCAGTAGAACAGGTATCTTCCAGATAGGGCCAACCTCTCAAGGTGGACTCCGACAAGGGAACAAGCTTCACTGGTGAGCTTATGCAGGAATGTTTGTAGTTGTTGGAAGTCAGCCAGATGTTTCACATAGTGTACCATCCCCAGTCTTCTGGACAGGTAGAGAGGGGCACCAGACAGATCAAGTTGATGCTGTGTAAGTTTGCAAATGAAAATGCCAAAATTGGGACACTCTGTTGTCCTTAATCCCAATGGCAATCAGAGCTACATATGCTGCAGCCACCCAATGAATACCATTTGAGGTGATGACAGGCTGGCAGATGAGACTGCTGGAACATCTGTGGATAGATCTCAACACTCCAACCATGGACATGACTTTTTGCCATGTTGCAATAATCAGCATCTTTTATGAATCGTTGTATTATTACCCAAAGCTAGCCTTAGTCAGCTTTACTCTTATCAGTGTGTACATGCAGAACAAGTATTGATCTAACTGGTCGAGGTGCTAACTGCCCATCAGTAGAACTACTATATTTCACTCTTTTGCCTTTTTTTGGTGAGTCTGTTACCTAGTCACAAACTTTCGTATCTATAGTATAAAAATGTTTGTAAAACTGTTTTTCACTGAGTTTGCATGATGACACCATGGTGTTCGGAGGCCTCTGAACTCCCAGCAGGTATGCTGTTTTTCTGCATGTTTTGGAGTAAACTATTTTCCCTGCGATATGGGCTTCTGTTTTTTGTTCTGCCAACAGGTCTAGAATCCTGTCAAGCTAACAATCTAATAGTATACTCAAAATTAATGCTACTATACAGAAAGCATATTCAAGTATACTAAATTGGGCCAAAATAGGACCAAGTAAGTATAAATTAGAGAATAATGCATGGGGTGGTGTGCATTACGAGAATTTAATGTACACCTGAGATGTGGGATGCTACATAAACCCTGAGATTGAAGCTCGAGGGATTTATTAAAGTATCTCACACTGAGTGTGTACATTAAATTTAAGGATGTACACCACCCCAAGCATTATTTTATATACAAAATCAATTTCCTCCCCCCATATCTTACTGTGGCATTGGCTAATGAAAGCTTACCTCTTTGTCATGAGAAACTATTAAAATGTGCAAAAGCACATAGAGTTTTTAGTGTGCTAGACTCTCCTGCTGCTCAATAAAACACTGGTGCAGTGACTATACCCCTATACTGAAGTGCATTTTTTTTCCTGTCAGTTCAGCCAGAAGGACATGTGGCAGACAGTGTGATGTAATGCTGAGTTTCCAGTTTTCAAGAGCACCTGATCGCACACTTTACATAGAGGTGTCTATAAGTCTTGGTGGTACTGGTTGCTGTCTTAAAAATGAGGTTAGCCCTTTTTTTTTTATATCTGAAGTATCATCAAAACATAGAAATATAGAAGGTGTCAGCAGATAAGGGCTTCATGACCCACCAAGTCTGTCCTATTATCTCCTTTAGCCTATCGTGACCCTACTCTGCCTCCAGTTCCTCTCCCCCTTTCCTTTTTCTTCCAAGACCCCTCTGTACCTATCCCATGCCGTCTTGAATCCCAGAACTGTTTCCAACTCCACACCACCTCTACTGGTAGGCTGTTCCACTTATCTACCACTCTTTCAGTGAAGAAGTGCTTCCTCGCATTTCCTCTGAACCTCTCATCTTCTAGTTTCCTAGTGTGACCCCTCATCCTTATGCATCTTTCCCTTTGAAAAATGCTGCCTTCCAGTACCTTATTTCTCCCCATGAGGTACTTGTATGTTTCTATCATATCCCCTCTCCTCCTTCTTCTATCCTCTAGGGAGTACATGTTTAATTCCCTAAGCCTTTCTTCATAGATCTTCTGATGTATTCCCTGTATCATTTTGGTTGCCCTTCTCTGAACTGCCTCCACCCTGGTTATGTCATTTTGAAGATAAGGCCTCCAGAACTGGACACAGTATTCCAGGTGTGGTCTCACCAGTGATCTGTAGAGGGGTAATATTACCTCCCTCCTTCTGCTGGTAATGCCCCGCCAATGCATCCTAACATCTTACTAGCCTTTCCCACTGCCTTGTCACACTGTTTCGAAACCTTTAGGTCCTCTGTAATGATCACCCCAGGTCCCTTTCCTGATTTGTGTCTGTCAGTGCCTCCCCCTCATTTTGTACATTTCCCTTTGGTTTTTGTGCCCCATATGCATTATTTTGCACTTTTTTGTGTTGAAACCTAGTTGCCAATTTTCTGACCATTCTTCAAGCTTTTTCAGATCCCTCCTCATTCTATCCACTCCCCTAGTGTGTGTCCACTCTGTGACAGAGCTTCATGTCATCCGTGAAGAGGCACACCTTTCCCTCTGTTCCTTCAGTAATGTCTCTGATAAAGATGTTGAAGGGGACCAGGCCCTGAACTGATCCCTGTGGCACCCCATTGGTCACCCTGCCCACTCTAGAGTACAACCTGTTTACCACTGCCCTCTAGTTTCTGTTGCTTAGTCAACTGTCTATGCATTTAACCACCTTAGTACCCAGCCCTAGACTCCTGACTTTGCTTATCAATCTTCTTTGTGGAACTGTGTCAAAGGCCTTGCTTAAATCTAGGTAGACCACATCCACTGCCCTTCCCTGATCTACTTCCCCAGTTACCCAGTTGAACAACTCGATCAAGTTTGTCTGGCATAACCTCACCTTGTACAGCCATGTTGCCTTGGATCCTGAAGCCCACTGGTGACATTTTACTCTGTATTTACAGCAACAGTGTTTTGAAGACCGCAAATGAATTAGAGTGAATGCTGTGCTCAGTAATATGGCGAACTCAGGAAGTGCAACATGTTGTTTTTTTTGGGGGGGGGTTTGGTATAGAAATGTTTGTTTTTTGTTTGCTTGTTTGTTTCTTTCTTTAGTTAAGGTTGTGAAAACTTTGCTTGTTAAATGTAGGTTTGGTTTTTGAATGAGAGTGTGTGAGCAGTGAGCCCAGCAGCCAGACAGTTCTCTGTGCCACAATGATTTTAAACTGAGTAGAGACGTGCTGCTGAGAGTGTCTCGCGCTTCATACTGAACACGTGAAAGTCATAATAACAGCCTGATTATTATGGAAAATAATGACTGGTTTGCATCATTGAAAAAATTGGATGGCCAGATATTATTGAGTATTAAATAAGTATTAAAAGTGGTCTTTTAAAACTTTATGTTACGTATAAAATACGTTAAATACTTGACATATATTTAATATACTAACTTCAAAATTATACTTCAGGATGAATTACACATTTAGTATACTGAAGCCTTCTTATACTTAGAAACAAAGAAACATAGACAATGATGGCAGAAAAATATCAAAGGTCCATCCAGTCTCTTGAGTTCCCTATTTAGCCCTGGGACCTACTGATCCTCCAGGGTCCTACTGAAGTATCAAATAAGTATCAAAAAGTATACCATTTTTTCATATGGGAGTGTGTTACTGCTGTTCTCAAACATTTATGGTGGTGTTCACCTTCTCTGACTGCACACTATCCAGAACACTTTGCAAATTTCCTTCAGTTGCCCCAGCAACCTGCTGCAGAACAAAAGCTAAAATAGAACTCAAATCATGGCTTTAGAGCTCTAAAAACAATGGGTTTCTTCTTTCTTCAAGCAGCTGTTGTGGCACTTACCCTCTCTGACTACACACCCTGCAGAACACTTTTTCTGCATTTTAAACTCTTACAGCAGCCCTCCTACTGCTCCCCAATTGGCCCATTTCCAGCTGTTCCCAACCAAAATGGCTGAACTTTCTTTGTTTGTCCCAGGCAACCCTCCATAGCACAAAAAGTGAAATAAAAGCTCAAATCATGGCTTTAGAGCCCAGTACAGTGTGTTTCTGCTCTCCTCAAGCAGTTGTGGTGGTGCTTACCCTCTCTGACTGCAGACTATCCAGAACACTTTTTCATATTTTAAACTCCTAGAGTAGTCCTTCTACTGCTCCCCAATTGGCCCGTTTCCCTTTGTTCCCACCTAAAATAGCCAAACTTTCTTTGCTTATCCCAGCAACCCTCCTGCAGCACAAAAGGTGAAATAAAGGACAAATCATGGCTTCAGAGCACTTAAAACAGTGTGCTTCTGCTCTCCTCAAGCAGTTGTGGTGGCACTGACCATTTCTGGCTGCACACTAATTAGAACACTTTCCACTTTTTACATTCCTAGAGCAGCCTTCTACTGCTCCCCAAAACATAAGAATAAACCTACAGATAAAAATAATAGAATGTAAAGTACAGTAGAACAGAAAGAAAAAATACAGCAGCTAATTAATACAATTTCACAGAAAGGTAGTAATAAAACAATAACTCAGTTTAGATTTAAAGAGCAGGCTTTGAGTAACAACTGTTCTCCCCCCTCAAACATATATTAAAGCTTACCCTCCTGTTTAGAGAAGTATCCATACAGTGACATTTTTCCCCTGCTGTTTTTTGTTTGTTTGTTTGTTTTTTTACAAAATTGCTCTTAAAACAGCTCTGCGAAGCTGGTAGACAAAACAGTAACAATCCCTGACCAGGATCCGCACCCCCACACGTTTATGTTTTGTGACATCAGTACAAGAATGGCACGTGAGCGCTCTCCATAGACTCCAATGGGGGCAATATTTGCATGCTGTTTTTAAATATTTCGGTGCCAAATTTGAGATTGGAAGGCCACCGCTCAACTAACAAGGACTGCAATTTAAACAAATAATATAATACATATCTATAGAACAGGCTGCTTTTAGTGGACTGCATGATAATTAGCTGTTAATATGAATCTGCATAAATGCAGTTAGAAGGAAAATATGAAAAGTTAAGTCTGTTAGAACTTGATGGTCTTCTATTTTTGAGATATATGCATACTGGGGACTCTTAAAAGTAAATGTGTCACTACTTGAACTCTACTTTTCAAGTACTATGAACAAAACATTGAAATGACTGAAAAGCTGGTGGAGACACTTCACAAAATTTAAGTTTAAATTGGGAGGGACTGATCTGCTAAACCAATGGTGCAATAATCACTTTTATAATTTAATAATTTTTCTCTCTTAAGTCCACAGTACAGTTAAAGCAACTGTTGAAGCTGAAAAAGTGAAATGAGTACAAACATACAGAAATCTGATTGGTCAAATTAAGTAGCTTGGAACCCTATTGCTGATGATATTCTGCACCCTGTGGTCTACAGTTAAGTACTATTAGATATATTCTGGGTTGAGCCTGGTACCAGTTTGTCCCTGCAGCAGGCTAATTTCAGAGGATAATTACTCCCTCCACATCTCTATCTACTGACAATCTCCATCCAGAATTCAGACACAGAAGGGTGGGATACAATCCTTTTCTCTTATGGAACCTCTTAGAAATGTCCTTCAGTACAGTATTTCTAAAAGCATGGTTAACAAAGATGTAATGGCACTTGCACCATAAAAGAACAAATTCTGGTCAGAGCCGACATGGCTAAGCAGAGCTTTTATGAGCACCAGTAGTGCTGAAGGGAATTCTCAAATACAAAAATGCTGTTATGCAGAATATTATTCCATGGATCTCACTGTTTTCCATGGAAATTGTTGTAGAATAATTTTCCATGGAAAATGATTATCCACAGAATATTGTTCCGTGGATCACAGCAGTTAGAATCCTGCAGAAGACTCAATGAATTTCTGGTGGGATGTCCACCTGTCAAATGGTCATTCTACGCTAATTTTACTGGTGGAATTCTGCATTCTGCACAGCACTAAGTGGTGGAATATGCCATGCACAAGATGGCAGTGATGACAGAACTGCGCATGTGCAATACTCACGCATGTGCAGTCTGACTCGGTAGCTATCTTGTGCATGGCAGCCATCACTTCCACAGTTGCAGAAGAAAAAGAAATGCCCCACAAAGAGGGTATGTTTATGTGGCCAGTGGAGGGGTAGGGATGCATAAATTCTGGTCTCTGCAATCAGCATGCTGTGCCCTACCTTGGGCCACTTTATTGGGGGAGGGGTTGTTAGAAGGCTATTTGGACTGCTATTTGTCATTGCATGATGAGTGCTATCAATGACTAACAGCAGGGCTCAGGTATCCTCCTTCTGGCATCATTATCTATGTGCTTTGTTACTAGTACTTGTGGCTTAGGTGGAAGGTGTTGACTATCATCCCCTCAGTGTGGACTTGCTGATAGACTAGCATGTTGCAGTGCACCCCATTTCTTTTTTCTCCTACCTCTGGATGCTGTGGCTGCTTTATTTAGATCAAAATACCTTCCCCCCATGCAGTCCCATTAATGCCCTGGCATCACATCTGGATGGTGACCTTCTCTACCTTCTGGCTGTGACTCCAGAGCATGGCACTATGTGTGTTGGTACTGAGTGTGCTTAATCTGCATTGCAGGCTCAGCTTATCTATGGCCATATCAGTAGTCCCACCACCACCAATTGTCTAGGATGTAAAGGTTAATTAAGTTTACTTTTCAGTCTATTATTTTATTACTATCTGCACCATCAGGTTCAGGGCAGGGTACATCTCAAAACCTGTGTATCATCATTTTGGGGACCCTTTGAGACCCTTTCTAAGCATTCACTTGAGTATGTAACAAATAATACGTTTAGCTGACCCATACAACATTAAATACATTGGATAAGAAATCAATATGAAAACCTGCTGCTTAAAGTGCTGCATGAAATGTTGTTAAACTGACTACTGGTTAGTTATTTGCCATCAGCTGGTTACTTAACACTGCCAGCCTTAGGTAACCCCATTTTTATAACTTTCTTTGGGTAAAAACTGGAGCCTGGAACTATAGCTTCTGCCTGTCTTGGCAAGTGCTGCAATGATTTGTCACACCAAGGCATTCTCATGGTAACTTCTGGTTAGAAACACAACTGCAGTCACCCCTAGTAGAGACTTTACCCCCCTTCTGACATGAGGATAGGAAAAAAAACTAAGCAGAGAGGTCTCTTATTCAAACAATTCATGGGCTTTATAGGCTTTACAGATTGACATATTTAATTGCTACTTTTTTAAACTACAGCGATTGTCCGCATTGCATCGCATTTTGATAGGCAAGGTTGTACTCTGTTTTTATGAGATGCATCTGTAGTTTAATTAAAACGCAATCAAACCTCAACTCCAATGTGTACCCATACAACCAAGAATACTTTTTGTGACCTGCTGAGGACTTTCCCCTTCCCCCTGCAGAGATCGTGGGTCTCTTCTTTAAACTAGAAAACTTGTGGCAGATGCTGTACCAGAATGATTGCTTGACTATTGAGCTATCAGTTAGCGGCCTGTCTTTGCCGGCATTAGGTAACCCCACATTATTAATTTTTAAACAAACATACTGTAATACTGAAGGGCAAGGTCTAGACATACTGCTCAACCTTTTGTCCCCAAAATGTGGAACATTGCCTCTCAAAATGTAGAACAAATGGTCAATATGTGGAACACTTAATCAAATCTTTACCTAAGAGGCTCAGAACACTTAAATGTGTGCCTTTATATTCAGAAGATCTGTTATTAAGTGAATAATATAAGTTTTTCCATCATTTACTATGGATTTTTGCTTTAATATCGTAACATTAAATGTGGGACAATGTAACAGGAGGGCCAGTTTTGAAGGATAAAGCTGACATGGAGAAGATGCAATAACTCCCCCCCCCTTTTTGGTTTCTGCTTTCACTCTATCCTGTCTTCTTCTGTTTACCCTTATCTATCCTAATTTTCTTGTCAGGGTGGCCAACCTGGCAATTTTCTACTTTGCCTTTACTGTCACTTTTTTTGCTCTGGTATTAAAAAAACTTGCATCTTGTTATAGTAGATGTAAAGAAAAAGCAGTGTCACTTAAAAGAAGCCCCAAATGAGTAGAGGGCTGGGTTATGGGAAAAAGCCTTTAGCTACAATTCAATTAGTGAGTGAGGAAAGCTGAGACTGTAAAATTGCTACAAACAGTGGAAAAATGTTTTAGGCAACACAAAAAAGTACAGGTTTGCAGGAAAGTGCTATAGAACCTGTACAATTACTGTATGGGTTTAATACCCCTGTATCCAAACACTTAAGTTTAATTTTAGGAGGAAATTAAAGCAGCTGTGTTTGGTTGCTATGGTGCAGATTCTAATAAGCCCCAAAGCAATGAAAAATGTACCCTTGTTTTTAAAACACTTGAAAATGGGCTAAAGTAAGAGAGTATAATTAAAACACTACAGGCAGATTAATTGGAGTTCTGTAAGTGTAAAAAAAAATTCAAAAGGGAGTTGTAATTATTGAAGTTAAGCCTTCTGTGTTTTAGAAGGCTGAGTTCCTCAGCAAGGCATCAGCTGAAAGTGCAGCAGCCAGATAAGCTGTTTGCTGAAAGTGCAGCAGCCAGATAAACTGTTTGCTGAAAGTGCAGCAGCCAGATAAGCTGTTTGAGAAAAATAATAAAAGGTTCTGGAAATATAAAACAAGGGATTTGGGAAGAAAATAATGCATGACCAAAGATTAGAGTACCATATTATATGAAACAAAATACAGATGCTACAGGGATTCACTTATGTGTGTTTTCCTTATATGAACAAAAAGACAAATAAAAAGCTGTAACCTTATATGGAGGCAGATAGGGAGCGCGCCCCTCATCTATCTTTTCCATGCTAAGATTATAGACTGTTATTTGTTCTTAAACAGGTTTGGTTTATCCTTATACTTTTCACATTTGTAAAGAAAAGTTGTTTTACCCAGAGATCTGTCTCATGCTGTAAGGTCCTACTATAGGGCAAGCTGCACCTGAAATGGCAGGTTTTATAGATGCAAGGGAATGTGATGTCACAAAGGAGGAGGGGCTCAGTGAAAACCACACCCCTTTCCTTCACTATATAAACCCTCCACTAGGAGGCTTAGATATATAGGTTGGTCAGTAGGGTTCTGACCAAGGTGAGAGAAGGATCTCAGCAAGGAAGTAATGTGCAGGCTTTCACATTAACTGAGGAAGGAGATAACACGCAAATTTCTTTATAGCATCTGAAGCAAGAAATATTTCCTGATGTTTGAACTGATGTGAAGAAATATCATCATATTTTTCCTTTCTATAAATATTGGATTATAATTTTTGTTTTTGTTTTGTGTTTTTCTAAAATAAAATGATAAATGCAGAAGTATGCATTTTTTATGCATCATAATCTGGTTGTACGATCTGTTTATTAAGACCCACATGTTTACAGACAAGTCCTCGAAATGTGGAACAGAAAGCTTTTGTGAAGTAAAATCAGGAACTGTTCCTCATAATGTGGGACAGTTGAGAGGTATGGGTCTAGAGCAGTGGCCCATTTCAGTGAATACTGCTTTGCTTCGTCTTGTCAAGTTGGTCACAGGGTAACCGGATATTATCGATCACAGGGTAACTTCTTCATTAGTGAAAAAAAAACTTCAGTCACCCTCCGATCACAGGATTTTACCTCTACCATTTCTGGCTCTGAAAAAAAAGGTTAAGTAACGAGACCACCCCCCCCCCTTTGTTCAAACCTCTTCATGGGCTGTTTATGCTTTGAATATTGGCAAATTTAGCTTTTTTAACATTTAAGCCAGGCAGCTGCCAACAAGCATCACAATGCAAGTTTACATTCTTACCATTTAAACAGGGTAATTGTCAGCATACGTCACAGTGATAGGGTCAAAGCTGCTGTCTGGTATGTTTAGCGATGCATCGGTATCAGCGAAACAAAAACATTTGGTGGTAAGCTCTGAGGTGCATCTGTACAGATCAGAATGTATTATTTGCCTTTTTCACATCATGCTGAAGATTTACCCCCCTCCCTTTACTGGAGAGAGAGAGAGAGAGAGATTGCAACTTCCTCATTAACTTAACGTTTTGGACTTATGTAATTACTGGGAAGAATGCCCTTGTGAAGATGGCTATCTATCTGACACAAGTATGTTATTTTACTTTTTCAGCCTTTCTTTTAAATCTTGTAAACTTAAACTTAACTGAAGGATCAAGAACACAGCATCTCTTCCTCATGTGGCATGAGCTTCCATCACCATCCCGAGCTCTAAGACCCCAGGTAGGCTTTATTAATTAAAACAAAACTTCAGCTATCCAGAGAGGCTATACAAAAGTTACCTTCTTTTTTTTGAGAGAGAGAGAAAGACAAGTGAGAAACCTGTTGTCTTGATCTGTCTAGTCCCCCCTCAAGTTTCTCCCACTCTTACATATGTTGCTCTGTACTGTTTGCTGCAGTTAGCAGAGTAACCTGACTTTGTACTGAGGTGCGCACTGTGACTGCTTTGTGGATGTTCACATTGCCATGCTAACACTATATGGTGCTTTCTGCTGTTTTTTTTGTTAATCACTTTATCGCTTCTGCAGTTGCGAAAGAAAAATAGTGCCCCCAAATCAAAGGTGGTGTATTTATGCGGCCCACAAAGTGGAAGGGAGGCAAAAACACAATGACTGGAACTGTGCCTAAGCACTGTGGAAGCACACCGGACAGCAGTCAGGTCACCTGCTACCACAGTGCTATTCTAAAGAAGTGATGATGATGATGGCATGACACCTGGGAGCTCCACCTGCACAGCTATAAAAAATAATTTATATAAGAGGTACTTGCAACTGCCCACCTAAAAGAAAAGGTAAAATAGAGTTTCTGGGAAATCCAGGTGGGGTCCAGGAATGTAGCGCATTGTCAGGTCTGCCTCCTCAAGTATACAAGAAAAGGTTCAGCAATGAAGTATCAGTGTTAAAGGTAATAGGAAACTGTTTTTAGACCTCTAGATGCCCTCTAGTTGTACTTTTATGGGCTACCCACTATTCTGACATGTTCTGACCTTTTTTGTTAAATTAATAATCTAAATCTGTTGCCTTTGTAGCTACTCTGAATCCCTCTGTGCTCAGCAATTGCTGCTCTCTGTTTTCATACTGCCTGAACATTCTATGACCTCACAAAGTCCCATTCCAGGCCATTCAGATGAATAGCATGGAATGGGAGTTTCTGATGTCATAGAATGTCTTAGAAATATGAAAATCAAGTACAGTAGCTGGTGAGCAGAGTTGAAATGAATGTTCAAGTTCAAGTTCAAGTTCAAGTTTATTGCAGGAAAACTCCATTGAGCAAGCTCATTCACAAGGAGGTCCTGTGACATAAACACTTAAAGTACAAACTCAGATAGGTAATAACAGCATATACATGAAATGCATGTTACATGATACAGGCTGGATATACATACAAGGGTACCACATAGGATGACAGCAGGTGGTAAACATTGATATGAGACAGGGAAGCAACTTACAGGTTGCGTACTGATAAATGAAACATGATGACTGGTGTGTGCAATACATATACAGTATTTTGGCAGCTAGAACAAACAACAGTCTACAACTGATATGGGGGGGAGGAGTGATTTGATAGAGTAGCAGTGGAGCGAAAGCAAAGATAAAGCCAGGAGTAGAAAGGGAAGGGAAAGCAGTTAATATGACAAATCAATTATACCTTACCAGTGGATAAATATGGCACACATGGGGAAGGAAGAGACTTAATGACAGTTACAGGTGTCTTTTATTTTGGCTGAACTTAGCGATTTGTAGAAGTTTATTGAAACTGTGCTGAATTAGTTTCAGTACGGTTTTAATTAGTTCCTAATGGAGAGGAGGGCATATGCAATATACGTTTACCAAAGGAAGTCCGCGTCCTTGGTATGTCAAGCAAAATGAAGTCAGATTTTCTTAGCAGTATGCACTATGTGAGATACTAATAAGGGAAGAGAGATAGCTTGGCAATTTCTGCAGGAGCAGTTTAAGAGTCCATAGCCCAGCATGGAGCAGGCGTCTAGTAGTAAGGGATGTCCAACCAACAGCCTCATATACGTCACAGTGGTGTGAACAGTAAGGGGTGTTGGTAATGAACCATAATGCATGGTGATAAAGGATGTCCAGTTTACTTAGATTTGCAGGAGTGGTGGAGGAATAGATTACATCGCCATAGTCGAGAAGGGGGAGAAAAGTGGTCTGTACAGGCTTGTTTCAAGTTTCAAAGGGGAAAAGGGGCCTGTTTCTGTAGAAGAAACCTAACCTTGCTTTTAACCTTCTAGAGACATCTTCGACGTGGTCACTGAAAGATAATTTATTGTCGATCCAGATACCTAGATATTTAAATTTGGTTACAACTTCCAGAGGCTCGTTTAGCGTGGTGACAATGAAGTCTTGGGCAAGGGTATTGGGGGGGCCTGAGACAGCACTGCGGGAGAATATCATCGCTTTAGTCTTCTTAGCATTGAGCAGAAGCTTTGCCTTTATTAGATTATGCTCAAGTTGTGCGAAGTCCGCTTGAAGCACTCCCTTGACTTCAGATAACGTATGATAATGTAGATCTGAAGGCACCCCAAAGCTAGAGTATTTATTAAAAAATCATCAAAACATATCAGAATACATAACTGGCATTGAAAGGAGGCTGGAAGGGCAGTTAACTATGCAAACATCATTTCCTGGCTCCTTTAAGAAGGCTCTGCCCACTCCCTTCCTACTCATTTTTAAGGCAAAGATGAGAGTAACCTACAGTATAAACACAGAATCCAAGTGTCTTTGTGAATACGAACAAGATTTAAAATCCTGCAATGTTAAAAAACACCACATTTCTAAAGCTGTGTTTTTAACATTATGAAGATTTTCAAGTAATCAGGTGCATAGGTGATCAGAAAAGTATTGACCTGAAGTAGTAAGGACTGCACGAATTGTATTTTGAGACTGTGCTTAGGAGATGCATGTCAGAGAAAACCAGAAAAGCAAAAAGTTTTTTTATGGTTTTTTTTTTTTTTTTTTACTTTATACTCCTTCTGCTCAGCCTCCTTACAGGCCCCTCTTAGGCTCCACAGCTCCCCAACTCTTCACCCCACCTGCTCTTAGGACTTATATATATTTTCCTTGCTTTGCACCCACAGCACACCCTTCCCATGGTGGAGGCCTTCTGCAGGTCCTTCAGAAATGTCTCTTTTGCATGCAAGGAGCCCAGCCTGGGTCAGTGGGTGTGGGATCAGTGAACTCCATGGAGGCCATCATTCCATGACAGCTAAGGGTTTTTCCTTTTTTCAGTCTATCACCTGGGACATGTGCTAGAGCCGACATGAGCATGCAATGTAATTCTCAACTCCATCAATCACATCCTGCCCTACCCCTGCATACACTACCAGCTTGCACTGCCACCTGTGTTCACCCAGGTGGTGGTCACAAAATGAAGTGAGTCTCCTCTCTCTCCCTCTCCAGCAGAGGAGAGCATTCTCTGAGATGTTCAGACCTCCTATCCTGGATGACTCTCTGATGACTCAGGCTCATTCCAAAATAGGGGTCACCGGTGCCACAGGTGGTAGTGCAACTACTGTGCTGACAGGTCAGCTTAAAAACAAAAAGTACTGTAAAGCATTGGAGTTTAGCCAACAACAACAAAAGCATGGTTAATCACACCGCACATAGTCCAGGGGATTGCTGAGCCCCTCCATCTCAGTTCCGACATTCTGGTGATGTAAATATCTTCATAAACATGCACTTGAAAGTTTACAAGGACCTGAAAGATTATCCTTTTCTCTAACTTTTTCCTGGGAAAACATGAGGCAGAACCGACAAACAATACTCAAGGCATGCCAACAGATAAGTGGCCATGATGCTGTGGTAACACAAGTAAAGCTTTGGATGTTCCTATAAGCATGCAGGTAATTAGGGGGCAGTTTTTTTAGCTCCAATGCACTCCTTTATCAAAACATGTAGGCCCCCATTTTCAAAAGGTTAGCATGGCACAAACCAGGGTTGTGTCATGCTAACCAGGAATGGTGCCCTCTATCGGGGGTGTGCCCATATTCAAAGGGCATATATGCACGGCTCACGCCAGACAGCACCATTGTGCACAATATTTTGCTGCACCCATTCAAATGAGGGGTCCATCATGCATATGCAGTGCAGCACAATATTGAAACTCTTCAGAAGCCCTAAATGTCCACTAGCAGTGGCACAGTTTAATGCTTCTGAAACACAGCCTTTAACAGTGCTGAGACCCATCTGACCATTTTAAGGGCTGGGTACCCTGATGGTTCTGCAGTCTCTCCCTAGCCCCTATCCTTGTATTAATAATTCCTCTTTCCCTAGTAGTCATCTAGTGGTCCCCCTCCTCCAGCTCCAATCCATATTTTATTAAAAATATTCCTGATGCCCTGGTAGTCTAATGGTTCCCCCTCCCTGAGCCCCAATCCATTTATTAATAAAGAAAGTCCCCAGTCCCTGGTAGTCCAGTGTCTCCCCCAAGCCCAGATCTGTTTATTAATAAAAAAATAGTCCCTAGTCCCTGGTAGTCTAGTGCCTCCTCCTCCCTGAGCCCTGATCCATTTATAAATTATTAATATAAAAAGATATCAGTCCCTGGTAGTCTAATGGCAGCCAACCAGAGCCAATGACTGGCATAGCCCTCCTCACACTGCTACAGCCAGCTGCTGACTGAACTGTATGGGAGTACCTAGAGTATATAGTACAAGCTCATTGCTCGACCAATGAGCATGTACTATATACCACAGACTCTCCTGCACAGTTCCATCAGTGTCTGGCCATGGTTAAGTGAGGGAGACTGTGCCAGTCTTCAGCTCTGGTTGGGTTGGGGGAGTCGGAGTGGTGACTCGCTGCTTACCAGGTTGGGGGACCCTAGATTACCTGGGAATGGGGACTTTTTTTAATTAATAAATTGATCAGGTCTCAGGGAGACCACTAGACTAACAGGGACAGGGGACTGGGCTTTATTAATTAATGGATCGGGCCTGGGGAGGGGGGACCACTAGACTACCAGGGACTGGGGACTTTATTTGTTAATAAACAAATTGGGTCTCGGAAGGGGGTACCACTAGACCACCAGGGAATGAGGACTTTGTTTCATTAATAAATGGATCTGGGCTCGGGGACCACTAGACTACCAGGAACTGTTTTTTTTTTTTTTATTACTACATGGATCGGGCTGGGGGGGGGATTCGCATTTAGGCTGGGTGCCACATGCAGATGAGCCCATAATGAGCATGCAAATGGCCCATAGTGCCATATATGCCCGAAGGGCTCATCTGCATGTTTGGGCTGAATATCACCCATGGGGCCATGGCGCTAAGCAGAGTGCACCACTCTTTACCCCTATGGGTGGTCTTCAGCCCCACACCCTTGTAGTACTGGGCCAAACATGGTGACCACTTGCTGTGGCCCTCACCACTGAGGTGCAATATTCAAACAGATAGCGCATCAGTTTGGATCATGCTATCTGTTTGAATATAGTGCCAGAGCCAGCCAGCCCTATTATTTTTGCATGATGTACCTTTTTGCATGAGCAGCTGGCCAGCACTGAATATGGGGCTCATAGTTTTTTGGGGATCTGAGCTATTCCCTTTATTTATTTTTTCATTTAATTCTTTTTATTGAATTTTTAAACAAGCAGTATGAATACAGAGGCATGTTTAACCAGTAATAATAACAGTACCAAAGCAAGACAGAACAATAACAATGCATATCAGGCAACTTTACATCAACCATAGAAGAACCATATGAGAGAATACATACAGCATATATCATATACAGACAATCACTTTGTGGAGGGGAGAAGTGGGGTTTGAGGCCTCTGGGTCCTTGATCAACTGGCCACAATGGTAGATCTAAGGTAAATCAATGAGTGCATGCTGGAAGTCCAAAAAAGGGGGCCCGTATACCTTGATTGGCCTCCATGTTTTCCTGGCAAAATGGGACATTCTTGCCAGGTTAGCCAGTTTCTGAAATGCTGAAAGCCATTGGGCCCCAGATGGAATAGTCTCTGTCCTCCAACTCTGCAAAATCAGTCTCCTTGCCACTATGCTGACCATTAAGATCCAGTATGGCTGTGCCTTTATAAGGTGATGAGTGGGGAGGGCAGCCCTAGCAGATACAGAGGGGGATAAAATGGGTACACAGTTTGCAGGATACTAGAGTAGCATTTGTGAATATCATGCCAGAATGAAGAAAGCTCACTGCAGGACCAAAGGACATGCAATAGGTCAGCTCCAGGTTGTTTTAAATGAGGAAGCTCCTTGGATCAGGGCTATCCTTTTGGGCAAAAAACCACTGGTGGTGCCGAGGCTCTGGGTTATTCTTAGTCACAGAAATAAGTTGATTCACTTGTGTTTCAAGAATCTTCTTTCTTTGTCCTGCTGAATTACACTTGCGTAAGTCCCTTAATACTATTGACCAAAACAAGCTTAAAGATGGTGGCAGATATCATCTTCACAAATTGTTGCCCCCCTCTACTTTTCCCAAGGTGGGCCTGCTATCTGGAAACACATCCAGCAGTGACATGACAGCAAAGCAGTATTCACTACCATATTCTCTTGCATCATTCTGCTCAACACCTAGTCCCAATGGACTGATGACTACAGTGTATACTGGTTTGAAAGTAGGTGGCAAGGACTCACTGCAAGAGCAACAGATCACTAGCTCTCTCCAAATAAAAAAAAATTTGCCCGACAGTAAAGACAGTATAAAAGTAGTTATCCTGGAAGACGGCAAAAAGAAATTAATGGGATGCTTAGCTTACTATGTGTAGCATCTGTACTCTGTCAGATAGTGCTTTTCCCCAAAAGCTATCCCAAGAACATTATACAGTATATGCTGCTGGAAACAGATGATAAGGTATGATAGTGTACTGTGAAACACTGCAACTACTTCAGCATAACCCAGACCCTGGACTGTATTATTGTAATTGTATAATATGTAGTCTGTAAGCAATAGGACATGAGGTAGTGTGCATTAGACATTTCTAATGCATGACCAGGTGCATTGTGAGGCATGAGGCTGCAGGCAGAATGCCTTCAGTCCCTGGTCATGCATTAGAAATGTTTAGAAAATGGCCAGAATGAATTCTAGATCCTGATTGGCCAAAGTACCTTCAACCTGGGCATCTATTTTTCAATAGATGCCCAATAAAAAATAAGTGCCAGTCCAAGTGGCACCTCACTGCGTAGCATTCCATAGTGGTGCACAGCCTGCTTTTTAATTGGCTGAATGCCCTGAATAAAATTTGAAATCCCCGCCATCATTTCCTCTCGCTTAGTGAGAGGTAGTGGTTTCCCCCACCCAAAGCAAAACCAAACAGTATTTACTTGCAGCCGCTCCCTGTTTACAAAAAAAAAAAAAAAAAAAAAACTTCACTTATCTTACAATTCTACATCCTCTCAGAGCTGGCAAAAGTTTAAAAAAAAAGTCCAGTATTTATTAATTTGCAGTCGGGCAGTAAGACACTTCATCATTTCTCCCAGCCACTGTCACGAGCACCTCAGCGAGATATAAAAATCAGCTGTCAGTTCCCTTCAACCCGGCCACACATGCAAATTGCCAAGAACAGTACTGTTCATTCTGTTGCAGAAAATGAAAGTGCCTACTTTTTTTCTCCACAGTTCAGACATCAGTCGACTTTCCGATTGACTTCCCTGTTCCCTGCATCATTGCGCCGAAACAAGATACCGTGATGCAATCGCTCAACTGTTAAGCTGCTCAGCCAATTTTTTTTTTATTTACCAGACAAAACGTGTAGTGATAGCAGTATGAAAAAAACTCATGGGACTGGCGGGGAAGGGGCAGTAACACTAACAAGCTAGAAGAAACAGGCACTGCGATGTCATTCAAAAAAGGACTCTCCTAAGTAGCAGCCCCTTCTAATGGCTTAGACTGGTAAAGGTAGCACCCTCTAATGACATAGACTGGTAAAGGCACTATTTCATATAATATGACCTTTTTGTTACTTTTTAATAATATTTTACACTTTTTTATGAAATCATTATTATAAAAACAAATAAGCCCATTTTCTAAGTGCAATAATACCCTCCAGGGTGGTCATTATTGGGAAATACTGGACCTTCCAGGGACTATAAGGCCCTCCATCTGCAGTGTCGGGTCTCACTACGCCCCTGGGTGGTCCGGTATTTCCTAATAATTCCCACCATGTCGGGTATTATTGCTTACTTAATGCATACCCCAGGATTGTCTTATTGTGTTTATAAAATAGGGTACTGTATTCTTCAAGTATAAGAAAATTAACATTTACATGTTTAAATACCCTTATACTAAAATCTTTCTGTACTTTGCAGTAAAATAGTTCCTATGCCTACATTACTGCTGTAGGTTTTTTTGCATATGTGTGTGTGTTCATTACTTTTGTCCTACTATGGCCTCTGTAGCTCTCTTTCTGTTTCTGTGGTTGTCATGGTTTCCATTCCCCCATCAGTAAAATTACATACAGTGTGACTGTAACATACAGTTCCCCACCTACTTAATTTTTCCTTTCAATGACCTTGTGCACTTTGCTCTGCCTTCCAGTTTCCACCACCTACCACCACTTCCCCTTACTCCCTCCCCCACCACTTCCCCTCCACTGTTTCCCTACCAGTCCCCCTTCCCCACCCCTCTCTAGAATTTTGAGTTTCCTCCTTCACCATCCTCCCATACCACCGTTTTCCTCTACTACCCACACCCCTTTCTCTCCCTCCCTCTCCCCTACCCCTGCTCCATGTCATCTGTCTCCCAAACTTCACTGGCCAGGCCATCCTTTCTCCTCCTCCTCCTCCCCACCCTTCTCGGCCCATACTCCTATGTCTTACTATCCCACCTCCCTCCCCAACCCTCCCTCACCTTTTCTCTCATCCATGCCCCTATGTCTTACTACCTCTCCCACACATTCCCCCTTTCTACCTTTACCTAAACTGCCCGCTCCCCCTATTCCTACTCCCTTCTCTATCTCACTGCCTGTCCCCACCTGAACCTGCATTTTGTAACACCTGCCTCGCTACTAGCTAGCACTATGACAAAAGAATTGTATCATTGGTCACATTTCTAGCTGACTTGCTGTCTAATGCTATCTAATGTCTGCTGACCTTTATGGTCACATTTCTGCTTAGTACATGTAAAGCCTGTTTCACCTAATGACAGTTGTATCCAAAGCCTGACAAAAGACTTGTATCTTGGTTTACATTTCTGGCTGAACTCTAACCACATTATCTAAATGTTATCAAATGCCTGCCGACCTTTCACAGTCATGTACCACACAGAACATTATAAGCCTGATTTACTTTATCTAGTGTATATGTATCCATTGTATAGATGATTGTATGTTTTCTTACTCTGTAACATGACGTGGAACCCCTGTAAATGAGTCTCTGACTCTAAGGTTTTTCCTAGGCTGTAATAAATAAATAAAAATTAAAAAAGTATACTCCCACTTTTTCTAACTCTGTTTTTCCGAATATCTGGTTAATCTGAAAGCGTTTCATGTCTCCCACATATTTAACATTGTTTGCACTCAGATTCAGTCACACACTGTTGTTTGTGATACTTGTGCTAATCAACAACTAGTACTGCAAGCCAAAAGCTACAATTCCTTCATAGTCACTGATCACTGCAATTGTCCACATATGCACAGATCACACTGATAACTAATTGCGGCATTACTTTCAATTATTCAGTCGATCCATCGGTACTTAAAAACCTGTCCCTTACATCCAAATTGTTAGGAAGACTATGGTGAAATGAACATGCACTGTTATCGACATCACACAGAAGCTGCAAATACTAGAGCACCTAGAGAGTGGGGAGAAAGCTGTTGAAGTGGCCCTTAAATTCGGCATCGGAACTCAACCGTGTGACATAAAAAAAAGCTAAAAATAAAATACAGGACTTTGCAACTACTCTTAACTGCAGTGACATCCCAAGCAAATGCAAAACAATGAAAGACTGTCAGGATGACCAGCTGGACTGAGCCCTGTATCTGTGGTTCATCCAGAACCATGTCCGCAGAACCCTAGTCTCCAGTCTGATCCTAAAAGAAAAAGCCCTGCAGTCCACTGCAATCTGAATGGGGAAAATGATGGATTCACTACTAGTGAGGGCTGGTTGAATTGTTTCAAATGGTAGCATGAGATAAGGCAGCTGTAAATTGTTGGTGAGCTGCTGTTGTCTGCAAATGAAACAGTAGCCATATTCCGCAGTAAAATAACAGTGCTTATGGCTCTGTCATGCTCCCAGATTTACAATGCCGATGAGACAGGAATTTGTTTGGTATATTTTTCCAGAAAAAACATTGGCTGCCAGTAGTGAGAAGTGTGCTCCCGGCTTCAAGAAAAATAAAGGCCGCTTAACTGTGCTCGGGTACTGCAATGCCACAGGGAGCCATAAACTAAAATTGCTTGTCATCAGTAAATCACAAAAACCCTGATGTTTCAAGCACATCAATTAAGCAATAAGGCATGACAAGGTGTGTGTTATCATGTAATGAGGTCACTCCTGGGGTGGGTTGAATCACGAGGCAAAGCCGAGTGCTTCCACCACCTCAGGAGTGATGTTATTACATGATAACACACACCTTGGACTGCTTTATTGCAATTATACAATGGCTCAATGTTACAGAAAACAAAAATAAAAATAAAAATATTTTTAGTAGATTTTTAGTGAGGCAGTATATCTTTGTTTCTGAAAAAAAAGGTGCATGCTCCATAAAATTAAGACAGTGATGTTATTGTGTAATATCATCACTGTCTCAGGCACACACTGACCAATCAGAGTCCAGGAAATTTTCTTGCCATTGTATAATTTGGAACAACTACCTGTAACCTATGGAACACAGAACAGTGTGTGGATGTCTCTTACACTTTTTTTTAGAACTGGTTCTTTCAGGACTTCTTGCCATCAGTTCGGGCACACCTGGGGTCACTTAAGCTTCAACCCTGAGCAATTTTATTGCTCAATAATTCCATTGCCCACCCAGACTGTGATGTTCTTAAAACTAGAGATTCTGCAATCTGTTGCCTCTTTCTACCTGCCAACACAACCACAAAACTCCAACCTATGGACCAGGGCATACTCACCACTCTCAAGCGGATTTACAGAAGCAAGTTGTTGTCTACTGTGCTGGCTGAGGAGAACAGTGAAATTCCACTGCAGGAGTTATTAAAAAAATGTACTGTGAAAGATGCCTGCTATATCTTGGGAAAGGCATGGTCAGAAGTATGCCAAGACACCATGGTGTGCTGCTGGGACAAATCTGCTGTTTTGACTACCCCAGACACACGCAGTGATCCACCCATCCCACAGCAGAAAGAGATCACAAAGGTCATCCAAGAACTGCTTGCTCCCATGGAAATTCCTTAGACTACACTGGGTGATTCAATGGCATGCAATGATGAGGACAAAGGTTATGGTGACCTAACTGATGATGACATAGTCACCATAGCTATGAACCAGATGTCTTTACAGGATGAGACAACACTCGACCTCAAAGAGGATGAAAGTGAAGAGGTTAAGGTACCAACTGCTGCCAAAGCTGTACAGGTTTTTTGAGACTTGCCTTTCCTGGCTTGAAGGACCAGAAAATGATTATCTACATATGCTGCTACTGCGGCAACTTAGAATTAAAGCAGTAAAGAAAATGAATTAGAACAAAAAACTGCTAAGCATTAAAGACTTCCTGAAACAGTAGATTCAATCTATGTAGCATTGTTTGAATTCAACTTGTTTTATGTTGCTTAGTGTTTATTTTTTGAAATTTGCCAAGTAAAGTAACACTGAAAGTCATTCCTGGCTACTATGCAATGTTTTCTAAAGAACCCCCAATTTTATGAACTCACAATTATCCAAATTTTTTTTTTGTCCTCTAGCTCATTCATAAAATCAGAAGTTTACTGTATTTAGACTAAATTCTTTTTGCTCAAAACATTAATAAACATATTTTTTGAAATCATTTATTTAAAGTTTTGCTGTGGAAGAACTGGACCTGCTGCTGGCTTATGACTGGATGGAGTGGACTGGTGGGAGAAAAGAAGCTCACGCTGACCTGGACAGCCTTCATGTACTCATCTCAAAAGCATACACTGATAAAAAAATAATTGTAAGTTGTGAAGATGTGTCTTTTTTGTTAAACACAGCTGCTGCACCTTGTTTCAGCAGTGCTAAAATTCGTAAATTGCATCGCCACCATAACTTTTGCTGTGGAATGTGCTTTCAGGGTCGATCACATTTAGTGTTCTCAATGTCACTGCAACTGCCACAGATTGAAAAGAAAGACTCTCCTTCTGAGTTCTGTGGGAACTGCAACATACAAGAGTGATCAAGTGACTGAGTGGGGCAGTCAGGATCATGGCTAGGAACAGGATTATGAGTGGGTGACCAGAAGAGCAGTGGTGTGTCTGGTGAATGAGCACAGAAACACACAGAAACACACAAATACAAGACTGTAACATTTTTAACAGCATATGCATGTACAGTATAATGAAAACTCATCCTTCCAGTACTGTATTAAAATATTATATATATATATATAGTCAGACCTTTCACACAAGAGTGATCACATGATGGGGAGGGGGCACAATTAGCTTGTCAGGATTGTGGCTGTATAAATGATCAAGGCTGTAAAATCAAAGCTATGATTCAAAACAGTCGGAAAATCATTTTATTTAAAATATTTTTTAAAAACATGGCTTTTACAGTGACTGCAGATAAATCTGTGTGTTTTCATAAAATGGGCCTCTGTATTGGATATCTGGGCTACACAAGAGGGGAAATGGCAGCTCTAATTAAAATAAATGGCAGCTGTATTAAAAAAAATTCTAATGGCTCATAAATTTCTTTGTTGCAGAAATGTTTCCAGCTAGCCAGAACTTGTTTTTAGCCATGCATTAGACACTTCTAATGCATGGCTATTGACCAATCAGGATGCAGGATTTCCCCTCCCCATTTTATAGTAAAAAATATTTTTGTATATTTATGACAAACTGTGTAATGATATTTTCAAACAAAATTCTTAAAAAGATGCATTAAATCCTATTATTATCACAGGATTTAATGCATCTTTTAAAGAGTTTTGTTATGCTTTTGACATGCAATTTAAAGACATAAGTCCGTAAATGAATAACTCAACTGTATGGTGAACACACATAGTAGTGATGTGAATTAAATAAATGGATTATTGAGTTTTAATAATTTTTTTAAGTTAGTGCATTCATAGCTAGTTTACTTAGTAAATTGAAGAGATATATTAGTGTTCTAAACATTATCCCTCTTTTTGGGGGTGGCAGTAACAAACAAGAACCTGTTTTACTATTGGATTTAATATTTTTTTGCTTGCAATCAAAGAAGAAATGTTTTAAGTATTACACTGAAAAAAGTTATAGTTTTTCTTTTTTAAAAGCAAGAAAAATTACATAAAAAAGCTTGTTTTTTGAATAAGGTATGCAAGATTGCATCAGTTCAGATAGAAGTAAATCTGCTTGGGTGAGGGATGTTGGATGGATCCACAGTATTATGCAGTAGTCTCTTATTGCTTTGGTCATTCTTCAAGGGTGCTGCAGAAAGTTTTGGAGATGGGGTTGTAGTGGGATACATCCCAGAACTTGGTAAGTCTTCTTGCTCTGATTCAATTTCTTCACTGATCTGTGAGAAGAAATGCTTTTCAAAGCTTGACTACAAAAGATTTCTGTTTCTTTTTTCAGGTTCTCTCTGTCTTGTGAACTTGGTATATTCGACAGCTGTGTGACTGACTTTTCTGCCATCTTGCAACAGAAAATGGCCATGTGCAAAACATTTGCAGGGTGCTTGCTTGCAGTGGATGTTTGCTGCATACTCAACATCAACTTCAACTTTCAACCTTATTGATAACACTTTAAATATACACAAATATGCATTATTATGATAAATAATATAAAAAATAGCATACAACTGAGGATGGTATTTTTTTTCCATTCAAAGTTTATTGAATTTTTCAACATACAACAGAAAACACATCACAAGTTACATAGGGTATAGTCAAATATTACCAAGATATAACATGTGTCTCCTCCCCTCCCCTTCCCCCTTACCCCATCCCCTCCAACATAAAGCAACATTTTAATTAAAGAAAATATACAATGTACCCTCCTCCCCTCCACCCTCCCCTCCCCACTCTCCCAGGTTTGCATGAATAAAACTTAGTCAATCCGTATATTTACAGCAGTAAGCCCATTAATCTAAATAGTTTGAAGAGAATAAAGGGTTAGTAAAGGGGCCCAAATCTGATTAAATCTATTCATTCTGTTCTGAAGACTGGCAATCATTTTCTCGGCTCTAAGATTAGCCAGGAGTTCCCTCACCCATTCAGCATATGATATCTCCTCACTATCTTTCCAGTGTCTAAGTGTTAATTTTTTTAACTGACATGGATATTAGAGCCATATGATACTTACGAATAGTTACTGGGATTTCAGAGTAGTCTCCTAAGAGGTAAACTTTAACAGAAAACAGGTCATTAAGACCCAATAGGGGGTCCACTCTCTGTTTAATTTGTGACCATAAGGAATTTATCTTGGGACAATGCCAGAAAATGTGTAGTAAGTTACCCTCCCCCTAAGCACACCTTGTACAGCTAGAAGAGGAATCAAAACCAAATTTAGCCATTTTTGAGGAGTGTAATATAAATTGTGCAATGTCTGAAATTGCATGAGTCAGAGCCTGTCTTGCATAATAAATTTGTGGCACCCTTGCCAGAACATCGCCCAATTGATAGGTATCTCAGGAAGAAGCAAGGCCCAGTAAGCAGAAGGTCCAAAAGATTCAGGATAAATCCAATCATATAGGGCATTGAAAATCCTGGATACAGCGTATGGGAGGCCAGCCATTTAGACCAATTCTGACCGGAAGGCAGGCCTTCGAGATGGTGGGGGCGTCACCCCTATGGCTTTCACAAGCAAGTGACGTAACTGGAAAATGTTAAAAATATTAGAGGTCAGAATTCCCATCTTAGCTAGGATCTCTGGGGGCAAAAGCTATGTCCCTTTTATCTCATTCCAAAAATATGTGAGATTAACATCCCTGGCCTGCGGAAGCCACAGGAGAGAGGACCCTCCCATCTAGTTTGATATTAGGGTTGGCTAGTAACAGTTTTTCCAAATCTATGCAATGTTTGTATTTTATAAAACTACAAAACTGGGAATGCACTTTGACAGATGTTGCAATTGGTGTTGAATGAAGCTGTATAGGAAGGCATTTGGGTTTCGTATATAACAATGCCAAAGGAGAGAGATTATAATGTTGGATTTGGGCCAGTTCTATTTTGAGCCAGAGGGGCTTATATGAGGAGGGATTTTCTGGTTCGCCTAACCTAAGCCACCTTAGATATTTACTCACATGGCTAGCCCAATAATAAAGGCCAACATGCAGCAGGCAAAGGCCACCCCTGATTTTGGGAGCTGCTAATTTATGAAAAGCAAGACGAGGTCACTTTCCAGCCCAGACAAAATTAATAAAAGTACTATGCACTTTCTTGAACCATGTCTGGCAGCCATAGATTCAAGAGGCTGAGTGGGTAATAAAGGCAGGGGAAAATATTCATCTTGATAAGATTAATTTTGCCCCATAGGAAAAATGGGAGGAGGGACCACCATTTTAGATCCTGTGTGATAGTGAGTAATAAAGAGTCCAGAATACTCTTTTGAAAAAGTGTAGAGCTTCTTATGAGAACAATACCTAAGTATCTCAATGACTCTTTTCCCAAGACAAACCTAAAGCTTTAATTTTGTGTTTTGATTCTCTCTGGTTGAGGAGAAACACCGAAGTCTCCTCAACATTTAATTTGTAATTGGAAAAGGAGCTATATTCTTTTATCATTTCCAACACAGATGGCATAGATTCACCAAGGTGGGATATTTGAAGTAATAAATCATCAGCATAAGCTGAGACTTTGACTTCATAGCCTTGTATAACAATGTCTTGACTCCTAGGACAGGCAACCAGTCTCCGGATGAGGGGCTCCAGATATAAATTAAAAAGTAAAGGTGATAAGTGGCAGCCCTGCCTAGTGCCAGAACATAAAGAAAGTAAATCTGAGATAATTCCATTGCTTGATACCCGGGCCATAGGGGCCTTGTAAATTGCTTGCATCCATTTTTGAAATTCTGAAGGAAAGCCAAAAGCATGTAGAGTCCAGAAAAGAAAACTCCAATCCACTCTGTCAAATGCCTTCTCAGCATCCAGGGATACCAACACAGCCAGAAATTCTGCATCCCTGGACACCAAGAAGACATGGGCCAAAGTACGCAAATGGTCACTTGATGACCTCCCCCTCATAAAACCAACCTGTTCTACTCCTATTAAATCTGGAAGAATTGTGTTAATATGTTCAGCTAGTAATTTACTCAGAATTTTAATGGGGATGGTATTTTGATATTACACTTATTTCCAATAACTGATGTTAAAAAGTCCTAGGTCATTGGCAAATATCACTGATATGAAACCAATTATCATATATCCAAGTTCATGTCTGGCTACCTACATTCCTGAAATACATGGTAATCATTATACAGATTGATGAGTACTGTATGTCTACTCTTAAAGTGGAGTAGGAGTTTTAGCATAATTTTTAAACAATTGCAATACCAAATAATTATAACATTCATTTTACTTTTGTCCTTTTTCTAAATAAAATATCTCTGGGCAGTATAATCCCAATCAATATTTATCCAAGATTGAACATAGCTCTGTTTATGAAGTAAGGCAATTCACCATATGTTCAGTGAAATCAAAAATTTTACAGTACATGTACGCAAGGGTGCTTTGTGAATTCAGTCTAATGAAAAGCAGAAACTTTGAATTAATACTAATTTAAGTACATGTTAAAATGTGATATTAATGTATGTTAAAACAAGCAAACATATATAACAGAAATGTTTTATATATGACATAAAGAGGATTTGAAGTAGAGTTTCCCTAATGTGAGCAACTGTTTCGCATACTTACAGTATATATTACACAACCTGTCTGGAGACATTTTCCTAACTATACACTCAACTAGTTACTATATTATCTTGTATAATATCATGTTACACAACTGAAGATCTTAAGGTTTATGGAATATGATAACTAGTTGAGTGTATAATTAGGAAAATGTCTCCTGACAGGTTGTGTAATATATAAGTATGTGAAACAGTTGCTCACACTAGGGAAACTCTACTTCAAACCTTTTTTTATGCCATATATAAAACATTTCTGTTATATAGCTTTTGCTTATTTTAACATACATTAATATCACATTTTAACATGTACTTAATGTTGATATTAATCCAAAGTTTCTTCTTTTCATTAGACTGTATTCACAAAACACCCTGAGACATTCATAATTAATATTAATTGAGCTTTCTGCTTGAAGAGTCCTTATCTCATTTTGGTAATATTTGACTTTGAAAGGCTCTTTAGCTCAAAACAAACTGGTGAAATGTGATTCCACTGGTTTTAACTGCTGTTCTGGTTTAAATGAGTATTTTAAACCAATGAGAATTGTTTCTGAGTTTTTTTTATGCATGATCTGGGTATTAATAGTTTGGGATTTTCTGAATTATTGTCATAAGCTTCTGAGGAAGGACTTGGTTGGTCTGAAAACTTAGGCATTCTGTTCTTTTTGTGACATCTAAGCTGGTCCAATAAAAGGTATCAAACCATTTGCTTCTGGAACAGTGCATGTAAGAATATTCTTATTAGAAGATGCCAATAATGATATCAAAATATCTGCATGCAAATCTTATGTATTGGCTGAAATTGGGACTAGCCATTTATCTCTCTTAGTTTAATGTATTTTGCAAAAAAGTACCACATGTTTGAGGTTATTAATTTTATTCATACTGCAACTACACAGCAATTATTGCTTTTTTGACCCCTTTTGTACATATAAAATTGTTACTGTGAAATACTTCAAGCACATATCTTATTATTATTTTTCTTTCCTTTGCACTACCATATATCTTTGTTTAGAAGCCATGTCTTCTATTAGCAAACAGCCATTTTCAGCTGCAGTTTCTATTTGACTGTGGCTAGTTTCAGAGGGTGACTTCTATTGAAAAAAGCTGTCCTGATCCTGTATGCTATGTGTGAAATACAGTAATTTTAAAGTGTACTGTAAGGTGCAGTTTAACTGACAACTGACAATCTGTGCTTCCAATAACAAGGAGCTACTATTTATTGATTTCACAATTTTACCCATGAAAGACTTCTGACTAACTTTGGTTTTGTACTGAATCCTGTGTTTGTTATCCACTCAACATGCAATATGGTTCCAGTGTTTCAGCATTTAGACATCTGACTGGCTTTAGTTTGTTTAGGTTTTTTTTTTTTTTGGTGGTATACTTAATTTTCATTTTCAGGTCACTTCTTTTTTTTATTTGGCTAATATGCTTCATATGGAGTCATGCAGGCTACAGGAGGTGGTAAAGGGAGGACTGGCAGAGGAAAATCTAGCAGACTGAGGGCTGAGGGTGTCTTAAACTTTTTTTGTAAATATGTTTTTCTTAAAACAAACAAGTTGCACAGCTACATCTTTGTATACATAGACAAGCAACAAGGTGTGATATAGGGTTAAATACATCACCCAGTCCCTACGATAGGACTGATCTTGAGTTTCCCATATCTCCAAACATAGCTTTGGGGGCAGAGAACACAACCAAGGTGCAGTG
This sequence comes from Neoceratodus forsteri, assembly GCA_016271365.2. Classification (NCBI taxonomy): domain Eukaryota; kingdom Metazoa; phylum Chordata; order Ceratodontiformes; family Ceratodontidae; genus Neoceratodus; species Neoceratodus forsteri. The sequence goes on along the minus strand of CM057449.1, from coordinate 1,342,730,939 downwards.
TCCATCTAAAGATGCTAGTGACATCATATTGACAAGGAGGGGTATGGGGGGGGCATCTTTTGCCCACACTCCACCTCAGCATCCCACATGTGGGTATTTCTCTCACCTATGCTCACTGTCACCCATCCCCAACTTCCTCACCTTAGCCAGTACATGAAGTCCAAATCATCACGGAACAAAGTTCAAATCATGCTGCATAACATATATCACCCTAGGGCTCCACTGAGACATGAATATTTCAGAGTGGTCATTAAGGCTGAATGTGATCCTTTCCATATGATATAAGTAATTCACTGTATCTCTCCACTCACCCAGATCCAGCCCCTGATTCATAAGCCACTTACAAATTAGACTTTTTTTTGTGGTTAGGGGCATACCAAAAACATATTTCTCTCTCCTATATTTCAGGGCCTTATCTACTGGCATAGGAGGTATACCTCTGGAGTAAGTATCATCACAGGATGTAGTACCTCCACCATTGAGATTTCTAGTTCTTCCATGAAGGGTCTTACTACTGGACAGGCCACATAATGCAAGTGTGGGTCCCTGGCTGCTCACCACAGTTGTGCCCACCATATTTAGCCATAATGACCAGGGTTTTGAAATAGCAGAGAAGATGATTCCAGGCATACTCCAACCAGATATGAGATAAGGTGATTCTATTCACCTCTGAACAATCCTTCTCCCATCTGATCTTGTCCACGGCCTGTCCCAGTTCCTCACCCCATTTTGTCACTATGTATAAGGTGTGTGGCTTGTAGTTCCTGATAAAGGTAAGAAATGTGCACAGAAATTGAAGCTCTAATGTGCATCATGAAGGCATGAACCAAACAGCCTGAGCTAGGTCCCTCTTCCCAGGAGGGAGGGACTCATGATAATGTTGCACCTGAAGATGTCAAAACAATTTCCACCTATAAACGCCATATTGGTTCTGAAAACCTCATAATTGGCACACTATCCTCTCAGATCAAAACTGGAATAGATGTATATGATTTTACCTGCTCCACCTGTGATATGCCAGGTACATATGTGAAAGTGGAAAATCTTCCAATTGTGCTGGGGGTGTACCCACCTCTCAGCCACAGAAAGATTAAAAGCCATTACTTTCTCTTGCTTAACCTGTTGAGTTCAGGCAATTTAAGGAAATGATGGTGTGCCTCTGTCAAATCAGGGCAACTGTGATGAAAATGTAATGGGTAATCTCCCACAGAGGAAGTATCATTTGTTTCAGGGCCAACCATTGTTATCCAGGCCTAGTTTGGTGCCACACAAACAGGATCTCAAGTTGAGAGGTGGTATACTAGAGCTTGAATTCAGGCAGGGAAAGCCCCCCCCGAGCTTGTGGGAGCATTGACACGTGAAACTGAGGATGCTGGCCATTCCAGACAAAATGTGAGATAGCAATGTGACAGCTTTCCCAATCATGTTTGGGATTGATTGGGGAACATTTTGGAAGTCATATAAAAATGTGGGCATGTAATCATCTGGACTGTGTCTACCCTATGAATAAAGCTCAGCAGAAGATGTTGCCATTATTGCAGATCCACCAACATGTGAGCAGACAGAGGCATGTAGTTAGCCTGATAGATTCGGTCTGCAGACAGGGTCAGGGTAACACCACGATATTTGAGGGCAGTAAGGTTCCAGAGAAAAGGGGTACTGATTCCTTATAGAAGGAGGAGGAGCCCAATAAAATGGCAATACCTCCATCTTGGTGGTATTTAATTTATTGTCAGACACAGTGCCAAACTTCAGCAGGATCTCAAAAATCATTCATAATGAGGTGGCTGGATTGATCACATGTAACAGCACATCATCTGCATACAGGGCCACCCGATGTTCTTTCCTCCAACCTGGATGCCTGCAAACACTGTATGTTTCCTCAATGCTTGAGCCAGAGCTGAATATACTAGACAAACAGAAGTGGGGGAGAGGGGGCAGGCCTGTTGGGTACCTCTTCCCAACTGTAATGAGGGAGATATATGTCTGTTTAATTTAATAAAGGATTGTGAGGAGATCTAGATCTACTGGAGAGGGGAGACAAAGTCTGTGGAAAAAACACATTTCTCTAATGTGGCAAATAGTGTGTGAGCCCCTACCTTGGGGGATCATTTGGCTACATCTGGCATGGGTGGGGACTGATTTATACCATCCTATGCCAAGATGTTGTGTTTTATCATAATGTTCTGGTTAATATTTTGCTTTAGCCTGTTGTTCAGTTTCCTCTTGAAGACACCTGGTTGGCACCTCTATTGTCTAATTTGTTTACCAATGCCTTTATTCTTTTGCTTTTTCAAAAACTGGGTTGCACATCTCTTCTTATTTGGATAGAAAGGAGATAGTTGGAAATGGGGAAGGGGCAGACAACACCATCTTGATTCCCAAGAGGGAGGTCTTGCTGAGGGTGGGTTAAACTGATAACCATAGCAATACTGCTGATTACAAGTGTGGAAGCATGGGATCAATGGCAGACACACAGACAGAATGTTGGTGAATAAAAAATGCAAATTACTGCATTTTCATTTTATTTCTTAAATCAGAAATAAATGTCCAAAATAAATTGTTAAAAACAAACAAACAAAAAATAAATAAAGCACTGTTACTTCCCAGAAAGAAATATGAAGTGTTAAGTCCAATACACTTCAAATAGGAATCACTTCTTCTTGGTCTCTCTTCCTTCTTTAACAGCTATAGCTTTCCTTGAACAAGCTCCTTCTTGCTCAGTATCCAGAACTCTACTGAACACTCCTCCACATCTCCTCCCCCTAGCCCATCAGAAAGGGGTTTATATAGTCTCCTCCTAGTACATTTTACTCCTCCCCTTTTGGTGACATACCTGCCTTCTTCCTATATAAACTGTCATTCTGGAGCTGCTGACCAGCTCCTAACATGCAACCCTATTTTATTATGCATAACGGGGGGGCTCTCTTACAACAAGGCACAGATGTTTTTTGTGCAGCTTGTAATTGAGGGTGACATCTATTAGGAAGCAGCTGTAATCAAAGATAAATGGTAGTAAAAATTGCAAAACATGGTTCTCTGCTGTAGTTTTGTTTAAAAGTGCTATACCACTTATACAGTTTCCAACCTTGAATGGTTTCCAAATCCTGTTGAGCAGACATATCTCAATACCTTTGCTCAATTTTTGCAAAAACTTGAATTCTAGAGTATAACCACATATCCATGATAATAAAGCCTTAACCTGCCAGGAAAGTAACTGTTTTTATAAAGGCAAAAAAGGGAACATTTATTTATTTTAATAGCTCAGTTGTTCATTAAAGCAGACATTGGACAAATGACAATCTGGTAAATCCATAATATTTAGATAGAAAATTGTTATTATCTAATTAATGTCTTTAGTATTGTATATTGTCCAAGCTTAGATCTCAAGTACTGAGCTCCAACAAACCCTTAGAGGTAGCTATATAATTCAGTCATTACAACTTCAAGGATGTCTGTATTCAAGAAACCCCATATTTCAGCACAGAAATAATGCTTGATTTGATTTTTGCATTCATAGCTCTAAATTGACCTATTACAGAGTTCCCACCATATTTGTCATTGAATCTTTTAAATGCACCTGTGGTTTTAACCATGTTACTGTAAATACTGCCTATATGTGATGTCCAAGAAAAGTCTAACAACAAATGTAAACCTAAGGAATCATATCATGACACAGTTTCTATTTTTGTATATTTTATAAAATAGACATGGATTTTTTTTGTTTGTTTTTAGTAATGGTGAATACTAACATTTTAGTTTTTTTTCCTTATTTATGGTTAGGTATTTTGGTCACTCAGATTTGAAAACATGCTTGCTTTCCCTTACAACCCTAAGAATGGTGTTGGTATCAAGACAATATTGTTTATGTACTGTATGCTAAACATGAAACTAGATGTCTGGCAATTCTGGGATTATGAAAATCATCAACATAAAGATTTCTGATGGTCTTATTTATAAAAGTCAAACAAGGTGGGAGCTAAGATGCACCTTTGTCATGTGTTAGTGTGTATTTTTGAAGAAAGATTACCAACTTGATCATATTGTACTTTCAACCAGGGGTTTTGAAGTAAATGAATGATTACATCTAATTTGAATGGATCCATACCAGTTCCGTTCAAAGTCTGTCATAGTTTTTTTTCTTGCATTCTTTGTTAAATGCAGATTTTAGACTACAAAACAACAAAATAGTGATGATGTTTTCATTATATTATGTTTGTGAATAAGATGAGAAAGGACAAAACAGTTTTGGGTAGCTGACCTTGCTGATCTAAAAACCATGCTGTGCTTTGTTCAGCATGTCAGGGGATTCCACTCAATCTTTCAACTTGTTCAGAACTATTTTTGAGAATATTTTCTTTGGCTAGTGTCCAATGCATTAATCTGACTGCACAAGAATTGATTCTTTGTTGAACTGTTTTTATGTATTGGCATAATCAAATTACCTGACCATGAGTTTGGAAGCAGTACTGACTGAACTATTTTGTCACAAAGAGCATACAGGACTGGGAGCTGCCAATCAAGAGAATACGTATACAGTTCCGCTACTATTCTGTCGTCAGGTGATTTGATATTTTTTTTTTGTATCTTGGACTGAAAGAAAGATTTCTTCCTTTGAAATGAAAGATTTCTTCCTTTGAAATGTAAATGGGAAATGGTTTAAAGAAATTGTTTCCAACATTTATAATGTTTTGACTTGTATCAATTTGGTTTGATTCATCTATATCAAAAATAAGTCCAAAAATGTTTCATCCACTCATCTGGCACAATATAAGCCTCCAATGAAGAATGGTAATTTCCATGTCATTTTACAACTAGATTCCAAAACAGATTTATGTACTTGTATTATACAGCTTCTTTCCTTTCAACCCATAAGTTATTTTATGTATTTATCTTCTACTGTTCAGTGACCTTTTTATAACTGTCCTCTGCTTATTGAGTAGTCTAATATTTGTTTGAGTTTTGTTCTTTCTTAACTGCATTACCAATATGTTTAGTCCTGCTTTGGGTTTTTTACATCTTTGGTTAAACTATGTCTCTTTAAAATCTAATGCTTTCACTGGTTTATACAAAAGATGGGAGACAAGACAGTTACAGGTGGGACAAGAGATGGCAGACATGGTGGCAGCTCTCCATACCAGGTAATGATTAAAGGCTTTGTATATTTTTTATTGGTTTGAAGTTTATTATTGTCATTTGGTTGTACAGGTGATTCATTTTGGATTGGGTCAGTGGTATTGTGGTGGGCTCCTGTGTTTCCTGAGAGCAGAAGGTGGACCCAGGCTGTGTTGTGCTTTCCATTTATGGCTTCCATTTGTGGTTGCTCTGCCACACTGAACTTTGGCCTGCCTGTGGTCTAAGTCAATGGATCATTTTGGCTAGTAGCCATTCTTTGCCCTCATTGTGTCACGGTGGACAAGGCAGAGCAGTAGCTATATTACAGAAAGCCACTTTTAGGCATCTTGTAATACAGAGAATAGGCAGAGAACACCAAGAAGAAGGAGCTGCTGTTATAACTATACTTCTCTACTGGGACTAAAGAACTAGAACTCTACTACTGGGACCTTCAATTTAGGGTAAAAACAAAACAAAAAAAGTTAGTGTGTTTGTCTGAGTTGACTGAAGTGAATTGTTATCTGTGCTGTTATCTAGGTTTTTGTCTCAGGTGGCTGAAGTGAATTGTTATCTGTGCAATTACTAAGTGTAGAAAGAGCTGTGCAGTAGGGGGAGTGACTTAGCCAGAAGGTAGCCAGGTTAAAGCCAGATTTAAACACTACCCTATATAGCTTCTGCCAGAGAACAGGCAGAGAACACCAAGAAGAAGAAGCTGCTGTTATAACTATACTTCTCTGCTGGGACTATATTGCCCTCCTTCCTTCCCCTCCACCCCTCCCACCCTAAGCCAGTTCTACTTTTATAAGCACAGGATTTGATTGACAACAGGAACTTCCTATTTGGGAGCAGGAAGTGAGTGATCACAGAGCCACCAAAGACTCACCATCCAAGAAGGAAAAAAAGTAGCTCTCCATCCCCCCCAGTTGCTGGAGGTCTGACTCTGAGCAAGTAAGGAGACTACTGAGAAATATAGGAACTTCTTGTCTCAGAACAGGAAGATCAGGAGCTTAAAGGGCACAGAGGCAGTCAGTAAGTAGGGGAAAAAAAAAAACAGAAGATAGAGTAAATATTCCAAACAACAGTTAAGGGTCCAGAAATAAGACATGATGAGAGTGGTGCAGTGCAGTGATTGTGGAGCAGCAGTCTTCTGGGAGACGTTCTGGAGAATGTGGTGTCCCATCTGCAGGCACCTCTCTGGGCTGAGGGAGGAGGTTGCTCATCTCCAGGCTGAGTTGGCCAGGATTTGGGGGACCTCCTCTCCCACCCAGAGACCAGCAGGGCCAATGCCATTGCCACAGAGGTTGCCAAGAAAGAGGAGCAGTTGGACCACAGTGGGCTCAGGGAGGGTGAGGGTGGTGGAACAGAGGTGCATCCCTCCAGTTGTACCTCTCCACAATTCATATGCCATTCTGGAAAAGTCTGGTTCCTGTATGGAGGCACCTGCAGTGGGGACCAAGGAGGACAGAGCAAAGGAAAAAATGTGAAGCAGTACAATCAGCCCTGAAAAAAATAAAAAAGATAGCTAATTACATTTCCAAACTATGTATTTAATTGTTTAAAGTTTCCTTGTGTGCAAACTGTGGATCCTACATTCTGCTTAAGCTGTCTATATTTTTTTGAGAGAAGATATGTTTTTGAGAGAATTTTTTCAGAATGTTTATACAATTTTGATATAATGTCATTTCTTTTCCCTTTCTTTCAGATATTTGCATGGGGCACTCTGTTCTCTGAATCCAGACCTTTATGCTGGTAATAAAATGTGGCTGGTGCAATTGGTGCCACCAACATATTGTAAGGAAAATGCACCCTTCCAGAGACTAAATCCCTGTACTTGGAAGTATTAAGTAGGTTTGTCAAAAAAAGTTTAAATCAAAGTTAAAAACCTGTAAATTTATTTGGATAAGATAGTGCTTGTTAGCTGCTTCTAACACCAATGCTATTCAAATGTATTGTCCATCTTGATAAGAGTACCTATATCTTCATGAATTTATGTAACTTCTGTGAAAACATTCTAATAGTTAAAGAATGTATTTAAATGTACACATGAATGAAAGTTCCCCTGTAATATGCCTTTGTGGTGACATCATTTTATGAATGTGTACTTAAGTCTGTTCTCCCATCTTCTGGCCACACCCCTGAGGAGACTCGGGAGGAGTTGAAGTGCCGGGTGGTCAGTTGGTGTGCTTTTGTATGTGGGACTGAACTTTATTAAAGTTCCTAAAGGAATTATTCACATTAATTCTGTGCCAGTGTGGATTTTGTCATGCACAGTAACTAGTCTGAGTGCCACGTTGTCTGTTTTGTGAGACCAAGGAGGATGCTGGGAACCTCCACAAAGGAGACCCACAGGAGGGTGGCATGGGACCCAACAGGGGAAGGAAATAACTCCTGGTGGGGGACTCCATTGTTAGGAGGGTTGAACTGGGGGAGGAAGGGGAGAGAGGGAGGTAAGGTGCCTGCCTGGCACCATGGCTTGGAGGGACAGGGAGCAAATCCTCAGGATCACTGGAATAGCTGTACAGGGGAGGGATATGGATGTAATTGTCCATCTAGGGACAAATGATCTGGCTGAAAAAAGGGATCAGAGCTGTGCAGGAAGAGTTTGTGGAGTTGGGAGGAGCTTTAGACAAGTAGCATGCATGGTAACCTTCTCAGAGGTGCTGCCTGTCTATGGCATGGATGATGCTAGGGTGCTCCTCACCATGGGATTCAATCAGTGGTTGAAAAGTGGTGAAAAGCTCAGGAATTTGGCTTCATTGGGGACTGGAGGTTCACCTGGAGTGATGCAGGCCTATACTGGTTTGAGGTCTGCATCTGCCTAGGGATGGAACAGGATCCTAGGTGATAGGTTTAAGTGCTTCATTGGCAAGTATTTAAACTAGCCAAAGGGGGTGGCATGGGAAAGGAGCAGGGAAATCCTAGTCCCCCAAAAATAAATCAGGGTAGTAAGTGAGGTAAACACCAAGATAGAGATGTCAATAGGGAGAAGGGCAGGGGCAAATGGAGAAAATGACAAATGCAATAAGGACAGGGATGGGACAAAAAGGGGTAAGGCCATCAAGAAATGGAGGGTAATGAGAACCAATGCCCATAGTCTGGGCAACAAGTTCCCTGAACCTGTGGCCTTGATGGAAGAGAGATGCCTGGATATCACAGCTGTCACAGAAACATGGTACCCAGAGAATCATGACTGGGATGTTAACATACCAGGGTACACAACCTAGAGGAGAAACAGGGAGGGTAGGAGTGGGGGAGTGTAGCTCTCAATGTAAGGGAAGGGATTAAGGCAATGGAACAAAAAAGTAAACAGGGAGGAGAGGAGGCACTGTGGGTCACCTTAGAGATGGAAAATGGCACCACAATCTGCACAGGGATTGTATACAGACCCCAATGTCAGGAAGAGGGAACAGACAAGGATCTAACAGAAGGCATCCTTAGAATGGCAGAGAAAGGGGAGATATTGTTGATGGGGGACCTGACTTTGCCAGATGTTAACTGGAGCCCCTTTGCTGCAGCCACATCCAAGAGCAGGGCCATTCTTGATGCCCTACAGGTGGCATGCCTCAGACAGCTAGTTTTGGAACCCACTTATGAGGGAGCAATTTTAGATCTCATACTCTTAAATGGGGACGGTGAGAGGATATCAGATCTAGAAGTGGGTAGCCATCTAGGAACAAGTGACCACCAAACTGTGTGGTTCACGATAAACTCACCTACAGAGTCAAGCCATACAAAACTGAGGGTGCTGGACTTCAGGAGGGCTGACTTAGGCAAGATGGGAGAGTGCCTTAGAAAAGCACCAGCAAACAGGCTAGAAGAAGGGTTGGAGCAACAATGGTGAAACATCAAAACTGCCATCACAGAGGCAACAAGCCTTTGTGTGAAGCAAATAAACAATCAAAACAAAAGAAAAAGCCACTATGGTTCTCAAAAGAGGTGGTGTGGAAGGTTAGGGAGAAAAAGATAGCATTTAGGAAGTATAAGGAAACACAGAAGGAGCAGGACAGAGAACTGTACCAGTTAAGGCAGAAGAAAGCAGGGAGGGAAGTCAGAACAGCAAAGGCCCAAACTGAGTAAAAAATAGCCAACTCAGTTAAGAAGGGGGATAAAACCTTTTATAAGTACTCAGGGAGCATAGAAAGACAAAGGGAGGGATGATGAGGCTGAATAGAAAGGACAGTGGGTGGGCAGAGAGGGACAGTGAAAAAACAGGGTGCCTAATCCAATTCAAAGAAATGCTCTGAATGGGGGGGTCAATCCCAGTCCTTTCACAGAAGAAAGGGTTGTGAAAGAACTCCTAAAACTGAAGGTGAACAAAGCAATGGGACCTGATGAAATTCACCCCAGAATTCTAAAAGAATTAAGGGGAGAACTAGTGACACCATTGATTACCCTTTTTAACAAATCATGGGAGGATGGTGTGGTACCTGAGGACTGGAGGAAGGCAGATGTGATTCCCCTTCACAATAGTGGGAGCAAGACAGAGGCCGGAAACTATAGACCTGTCAGTTTGACCTCTGTGGTAGGGAAAGTGATGGAATCACTTCTGAAGGAAAGAATTGTTGCATACCTAGAGGAAAAGTGAGTCACAAGACCCAAGGCAGCATGGGTTCATAGTGGGAAGGTCATGTCAGACAAATATAATTGATTTCTTTGACTGGGTGACCAACGTAGTAGACCAGGGAGGGGCTGTGGACATGGCCTACCTAGACTTTAGCAATGCATATGACACAGTCCCACACAAAATATTAATAATCAAATTAACCAGCCTGGGAGTTGGTCCCTGGGTGGTAGCCTGAGAAAAACATTGGCTGGACAACAGGACACAGAAGGTAATTGTAAATGGAGTCCACTCTGAAGAAAGAGGGGTTACTAGTGGGGTACTGCAGGGTTCAGTACTGGGTCCAGTCCTTTTTAATGTCTTTATAAGTGACATTGCAGAGGGACTGGAAGGAAAAATATGCCTCTTTGCAGATGATACAAAGATCTGCAACAGGATTGATACACAAGGAGTTGATGAGAAGGGACTTGGCAAGGTTAGAGGAATGGTCAGAAGTCTGGCAACTTGGATTCAATGCAAAGAAGTGCAAAATAATGTACCTGGGAAAGAAAAACCCAGGGGAAGATTACACAATGGGGGGAAGGTAGTAACAACAAAAATGGAAAGGGACCTGAGGGTAATCATATCAGATGACCTTAAGGTTAACAAGCAATGCGAGAAGGCAGTAGGGAGGGCTGGGGGGATACTGGGATGTATAGGGAGAAGCATCACCAGCAGAAACAAGAAAGATGTTATCCCTCTATACAGACAGTTGGTGAGACCCCATCTGGAGTACTGTGTCCAGTTGTTCTTGGGACCCCATCTCCACAAGGACATAGATAGGATGGAGGCAGTCCAAAGGAGGACAACTAAAATGGTGCAGGGTCTGCAAGAGAAGCCATATGAGGAGAGACTAAAGGAGCTTAATATGTATAGCCTTGAGGAAAGGAGGGAGAGTGGGGACATGAGAGAAGCTTTTAAGTACCTTAGTGGAATCAACATAGTCCAAGAGGTTAGCATCTTTCAGAAAAAGAGATGTGCAAGAACAAGGGGACACAATTTGAAGATGGGGGGCAGCTCAGGGTCAATGTGAGGAAGTATTTTTTCACATAGAGGTGGTGGACGCATGGAACAGTCTTCCTGAGGAGGTTGTGGGGTCTAAAACTGTGGAAGAATTCAAAAATGCATGGGACAAATATAAGGCAATTCTTGTGGGGGGTAGGAAGAAAAAAGGTGTTGGTTAACTAGGATCTGCAGCTTATCCCGTAGGTAGGGAAATGGGCAGACTAGGTGGGCAAGTGGTCCTTATCTGCCATCAAAGTCTATGTTTCTATGTTTCTATGTAATGAAAACTAGCTGGTTTGCCAGCTATTAGTAATTTTTTTTTTCAAAAAGAGCTCTCATGTTTCAACAGAAGAGAGAAGATGAGATACTAGAGAAACAGGAAGAATCAGAGATTAAACATTATTAAATGGCACAAGTTAAATATCTAGGAATAATGTAAATTGGATCAATTAATATAAATGGGCATCTATGGACATTTGGAAATCACCTAATGTCTGAGATCATAGGGAAGGTTATAAGTGGTTTACGTCTTAAAAACAGGCCACATTCCATTTTATAACTTATAACTCATAAAATTTATAAAAATTCACTTCATAAACATTTGAAATTCTACCTGTTGACCCTGGCTACTTCAACATGCTATCCTGGAGATTAGTGTATTCAATATATAGTATGGAAAAATTAAAATCAGGGTACCAGTTGTTATAGCAGCTATTAAAGTCAGTCACATTTGGCTACTTAAACAGACCTTTCAGTGCATCCAATCAATAGCATTCACTTAGGAAACACAGTGGAAGTGTGCAACTCAGCATTCAGAGCACAGAAGGAACAAATGGTAATTTGTGTTAAGGCAAAGCCATTGCCAACATATCAGGTCGTTCATCTGCTAATATGTAGCAGAAATAGATAATACTAAAGCAAAACAAAGGACCGTTTGAGAACAAAGAAAATTGACTTCTATTGAGCTTGTAAAAACTCCAACGTTAAAGCACAGTGTGAAGCAGAATTTGCTTTTGACACAATGAAGGCTCTATATTGTCTGTATATTGTTCAACCAGACCCTGGCTTAATGAATTAAGGAAAGCATCTGTAAATCGAATGCTGTGTTAACAAGGTGACAACACAGCAACAGGAAGTTATGTTTATATAAACTGTTACAGTAGATTATATTAATCTATTATATTAAAAGGGAAAAGAAAGAAGGGATTGTTAGGCTTACGAAAGGAGTGGAGGGGTGGAGGATAATGGAGGAAAAGCAGAGATACTAAATGAATACTTCTGTTTTGACTTCACCAGGGAGGACAGACCAATGCCTTCAGGAGGGAAAAGAGGAGTAGGGAGGGAGGGGAATACAGATGTAGTGATAGAGAAGGATAGCATGAGGGAGGGGCTACTGGCATTGATGGTGGACAAATCAGGCCCAGAGTACATCCAAGGGTACTAAAGGAACTGGCTGCAGAGCTGCCAGGGCCACTGGCAGACCTATTTAAGAGTTCACTAAAGTCATGGGTGGTACTGCATGACTGGAGAAGAGCACATGTAGTGCCCCTCCACAAAAGCAGTCCTAAGGATGACACAGGGAATTACAGACCAGTCAGACTGACCTCAATTGTGGGCAAGCTCATGCAGACCATACTAAAGGAAAGATTGGTGGAATATCTAGAGGAGCATAGTCTCCAGGATGTGAGGTAGCATGGGTTCATGGGGGGAGGATCATGTCAAATGAATCTGATTGACTTCTTTGACTGTGTCACTAAGACAGTAGACAGGGACCAAGTGGTAACCATCCTCTATCTTGAGTTCAACAAGGCCTTTGACTTTATGCCCCACAAAAGGTTGATCAGGAAGAGGGTGGATCTTGGGGTTGGGGAAAAGATGGCCAGATGGGTGGCAAACTGTCTCAGGGACAGAACCCAGAGGGTGGTTGTTGGGGGGAGAGTTATCTGGTACCAGAGAGGTAATCAGTGGGTCCCACAGGGCTCTGTGCTTGGGCTGGTGTTGTTCAATGTCATCATCAATGACATTGGGGATGGCATTAAGGGAAAAATGTGTCTATTCATGGATGACACCAAGCTCTGTGGAAGAGTGGATGCAGCTGAAGGAATACAGGACCAACAGAAAGATCTGGAAAAGCTGAGGAGGCAGTCCAGGATCTAGCAGCTTGGCTTCAATGCCAAGAAATGCAAAGTTATGCATATTGGAGCCATGAATCCCAGGACAGAGTATTACCTGGGTGGAGCTGAGTATCTGCATCAGAGGAGGAGAAGGACCTGGGATTGATAATCACTAGTGACCTGAAGCACTCCACGCAGTGCAAGAAAGCAGCAGACAAGGTGAGCAAGATGCGGGGATGCATATCTAGGGGGAGTGTAGTAGGAGAGAGGAGGTTATACTGCCCTTGTACAGGTCTCTGGTAAAGCCGCAACTAGAGTATGGAGTTCTTTACTGGTGTCCACACCTCAAAAATGACATTAACCTGCTTGAGAAGGTCCAGAGGAGGGCTACAAAGATGTCAGTGGGTCAGCATGGTAAGGCATACGAGGAGAGGTTGAGGGCACTGAACATGTACTCCCTGGAAGACAGGAGAGAGAGAGAGAGAGAGAGAGAGGGGACATGACTGAGACCTTCAAATACTAGAAAGGGATAAATAAGGTTGATAAGGAGAGTCTCTTTAAGCTGAGTGGCAACCATAACACTAAGGTGCACAGTCTTAAGCTGGAGGATGGGAGGTTTAGGAGGGAGATCAGGAAGCACTTCTTCACAGAGAGGGTGGTGGATGCTTGGAATGCACTGCCAGAAGAAGTCATCTTATTGAAGACAGTGGGCAGCTTTAAGAGAGGCTCAGATAGGTATAGGCAGAAAGTAAGGATCATGGGTAGGGAAGATGGGAGGAGCGGGGAGGGAGGCAGGGACATTTGCTTAAGCTGTGGACCCTGCAACACAAGCAGACTTGATAAACCAAATGGCCTTCTTCTGCTGGCTTCTTTGTATGTTTGTTTGTTCATATTACAATAAGTACTTGGAACATTAGATGCCAATTAGTGCTAGAAGTGGTGTTGGTTATACAGAAATCTCTGTTTATTAAAAAAAATCTAGCTCTTTGATAAATAATATTTTTATACTCAGTTTAACTTTTTCAAATACTGAATTTTTAGTGTAGTTAAATTTTAAAGAACATCAAATAAGAAATATTTGAAAGATATAAGTTTAAAACAGATAGAAGAATTGAAAGAAACATCAATTGTCTTAATGAAAAAGTTGCATATTCTGTTTTTTCTTTGTGCTTGTAACCAGTGACATTTGTGGCAAGGATGCCTAAATGCAGGTGCCCAGAACAAACAACAGGTTCAGAAATGGAACCTGATAAGTTGTACTACAAGATTAACTATAAAAAAGAAAAAAGAGAGCACCACAATACTTTAATATTACAGAAAAAGAGAAAAAAGTAATTCAAGAGATAGTTCTAAGTGACTGAAAGCAGAGTCCAAAAGAGTGCAGTGAAAGTGAAAAGAGAGTGAGAAACATTTAAAATTAAAGACTGTGAAATAACAATAAGGGATAGGTCTGAACTACAGGCAACTTTTTAATTAGTATCTGAGAGTTGTTATATAACTTGATACATACACTTACATAAAATTGTTTTTATTTGCTGAATTTTCAAAGATCTGAATTTTTATAGTGAATTTTTATTGAACATTACCTTAAATTCTTTCTTAATTACAATGATTAGGAATACAAAACCTTAAGAAATGTTACTTACTGTCTATTTTGTCACTAACTGTCTTGGAAAGGGTTCAGAATGGAAAGGAGATTAAACTAATACTGGTGCCAGGTTGAATGAAATCTAAGGTTAATAAAATGAAAAAAATTAAAGATGACTTAGCCCAACTAAAAATCCAAAACATCATGGGGAAAACACTTCAACCCAATATTATTAATGCAAGTCTCTCAGGTACTAGTAATTGTGACTTTACTTCAATAAAGGAAAAATAAGCTGTTAATAAGTACAGATCGCTGAAATCTGCAAATTTCATTACACAAAGGCCCGGTTATTCAAACTGCGCAAGGCTGTGGTGCAAGCCTGGGCGCAGCTCAACTTTGTTGCTTAGGGGTGTGGCCTGGGCGATATTCAACAGAGCTGTGCTATGGTGCAGCAGCTTTGAATATCGCACTCTGGCCACCCCCACTGTGCATGGCGCAGTGGCACTGCACCAGCGCAAGTGGCTAGAGTGGAGCATGGAGATGGGCTAGTGCAAGTGCCATTGCGTCATGCACAGCACCTGTGATATTCAAAAGGAGACATGCAAATGGGGCCATAATTTATGCAAGGCACACAGGGGGCCATTTGCATCTCATTACGGCCCCATTTGCATGCCATTAGCATGCAGGTGCGCTGATCCCCGACAACTTGTGCCTGGTGCCTTGCCAGGCAGCAGCCATCAGGCACTGATGCCCCCTGCAGCCTGATCATAGGCATTTGTGTAAACCCCCCGTCCTATATCCCTGGTGGTCCAGTGGACCGCACTCAGCCCAATTGCGGGCATCAGTAATAGAACCCCCCTCAAGTCCAATATCCCTGGTTGTCCAGTGGACCGCACTCAGCCCGATTGCGGGAATCAGTAATAGAACCCCCCCAAGTCCAATATCCCTGGTGGTCCAGTGGACCAATCACTGCCGAATCGTGGGCATCTGTAAGTCATCAAATACCTCTACTATCCCGGTGGTCTAGTGTACCTCCACCCCACCCACCCACTGAGCCCCACCGCTCCAGTCCCCCCGTCAGTCGGCGGGTGGCAGCACCTCACCCGCCTGCTGCACTGCCACCACTGACTGACAGCTCGGTAGGGCTGCACGCCCATTGGTTCACAGTGTGAGCCAATGGGTTGGCAGCCCATACCATACTACTCAGTCCAGATACGTGATTCATTCATTTTGATGTTTTTTATTAGTTTTTTTAATTAGTGTTGTTGGTTAGATAATAGGGAATTTTTTTTAAATATAAATTAATTAGAAATTTTCTTTTGGATCCAACAAGGTCTTAAATGAGGACCAAGTTTAATTTGTGTTTTAAGTGATAGCAATTACTGATGGATTTCATCTGAACAAAACTAATCACTATGAGATAAATACTGTGTTCTCTGGTTTCTTGTCTTTCACTACCTTTGATAAAAGAATGGGGAATCAGTCCGAAACATGTCAGATTACTTGTTTGAGAAATAAATGCTTTGAATTTTACGAGTCTCTCTTATGAGTTGTATGTGCCCAAAACCTTTTGTGCTATCAGTAATTTGTTGGTTTTGGAGCACTACATCCCAGTGCGCACTCATTTGGCTTGCAATGTTTTTTGTTTGAGTGTTACGCACGGGTTAGGGGGAAGGAAATTTTTTCAGGTAAAGGTTTTATGTGTGATTAGAAGTTTACCTTAACTGTTACCTTACCCTGAAAAACTCAAGAGTATACACATTTTGAACAGATATATATTTTACAAAAACAAGCTAAGATGTCTTTAGAGAACACTCCGAATTTATTTTTTAACTCAATGAATGATGACACTCAACTAAATCCTCTGGCTTATGTGGAACAATTACTGAAGACTTCAAATGTTAGCAATCCATTTTTAAATCCTGAATTGAGAATTTTGATGGACCAAACAGGTATGTTATCACCTGTGGAGGCTTTCAGAAACTTAGAAAAATCCAAACATCAATTGAGGTGACTCTTTTGGAATAGCACTAATTTAGAAGCATACTGTACCTAGAAGTTAAAAGGGTCCCGAGAGGCTTAAGATTGCTAAAAGAACCAGCGTGTGGAACTGAAAGTCCTTTGTTTATACAAGAATGGGAAAATATTTTATTGGATGCAAGTTTTAAACTTATGCAACTCATTGTTAAATATAGTAAGGAGAGAGAAGTTGTGTTAAAGGATGAAATTAAAAAACATGAAACAGAAGTTTTAAAATTTCGCACACATTCATATTTTGAGTGACTGAATCTGAGACTTAAAGATTCAATTTTAAAATTGGACTCAGAAATTGAAAAAATTAAGATGACCAAATTCCAACGTGACTAAGGGGATTTTAAAAGGGGGACAATATTTAAATGGAAAAATAATTATAAGAAAGGTATTTTGAAAAATAAAAGAAAGAATGTGTCATTTGAATATTCTACAGATTTCAGCATGGATCATGGTGATATGGAGGGAGAAAATGTCAATGTACACCCTTTTCAGAAGGAACAACTTACAACAGAGTCACAACCAGTGGGGAACATCATGTTTACACAGCACCTTATATTCCACCACCACTGCGAAGAAGTCCAAGATTTCAGTAAGAAACAATGAAATTTCAAAGAGAAAGAGAACCCGACGTGGGAGAAGAAACAAAAAGACAGTATGGGAACAGGAATTTCCAAGGAAACTACAGGGGGAGGAACTCCTGGAGAAAGTCCTTTGGGAACAGGGGTCGGAATCAACAGAGGAGGTAAGAAATTACTTTTCTGATACCCCCATGACCCAAATTTATTAATTTGTCAAAACATAATTTAACCATTGGAGAGAGAAATCTACTTAAGAAAGGTTTGAGTTTTGCACCAACAACCACTCTAAATCAAACACAGACTCTAATAGATTTGAACCTTAATTGTGATAAACTTAATATTAAGGCATTTTATTCCCGGAGAGAAATGTTGGGTCTGAGTGAAATGGGACATATGATGAAGGAACTAACTGTTTTTAGAAACCCATCAGTCTGGTGCCCCCCTCCCATGTGCAGCGGTAATGATTTTTAAGGAACTGGTCAAAAAAGATATTGAAACTTTATGTACCCCATCCAATGATTTTTCTTATCCAAACTTAAATAAACATGAAAGAGAGGCTATCCACAACTTGCAAAAGGACAATGAAATAGTGATAAAACAAGCTGATAAAGGCAGAGCAGTGGTCCTTATGGATAAAGAAAATTATGTTTTGGAAGTGCGAAGACAAATTTACAATACTCGATATTATATCAGACTCAAAGATGACCCAACATATGATTTTAAATATGGGATTGATAAGATTATTGAAGGTGCTTTTTTGAAGGGAATTATTTACCGGGATGTGAAAGATTAACTCACAGTTTCGAATCCCACCAGGGCCACTTTCTATATTCTTCCAAAAGTCCATAAAACTTTGGAAAATCTGCCTGGTTGTCCTATAATTAGTGGCATAGGCTCTCCAACAGAACCACTATTGAGATATGTGGATTCATTTTTGAAACCTCTAGTGTGGGATTTACCTTCATACATTAAAGATACTAAAGAAATTTTGAACTTTGTAGAACATGTGACATTACCTGAGGATGGACTTTTAGTCACAATGGACATTGAATTACTCTACACTAATGTTCCACATGAAGAAGCACTAGATGCAGTGGCTTCCCTTTGAAATAAAGCAAATATTAGTGGTTCTGATATTTTATTGAAATTTTTGGAATGCATTTTAAAGTGTAATGTGTTTTTGTTTGATGGGGAACTTTTTTTACAGGTAAGGGGAACAGCTATGAGAGCCACATGTGCACCATCAATTGCTAATTTATTTGTGGGAAAGTGGGAAGAAGATTTTATTTTCAATAATGAAGTGAATGTTTTTCATAAACAATTGATATGTAGGAAGCGTTTTATTGACAATATATTTATTTTATGGAAGGGAGATGAGAATAGCCTTAAATTATTTGTAGAGTTTCTTCACAAAACCAACCCCTTTTTTGAAATTTACAGTTACCTTTTCAAAGGAAGAGATTACATTTTTAGATTTAGCGATTGGGCTTAAGGAGAACATGGAAATTAAAATAGCCCTATATCAAATAAAAGTTGATGGTAATACTACACCTCGGGCTAATAGTTGTCACCCTATGCACATCATTAAGAACATACCGATTGGTCAGTTTTTAAGAAATAAACGAATTGTACAGATGAAATAGATTTTGAGAAGGGAGCAGAAGAACTGACAGACAGACTAATACAGAGGGGGTATGAAAAGAACGATATTAAGAAAGCTTACTGTAGAGCTAGGGATACTGACAGGGATGATCTCTTAAAGAATAATATCAAAATACAGAATGATGATTATCATTTTAATTTTGTTACAGAGTTCTCAGCAAAAGCAAAAGAACTTGATAATGTTATTAATAGGCACTGGCATGTACTGGGAGCTGAACCAGCACTCCAAGAAGTGGCCAGTAAGCCGGTGAGATTATGTTTTAAAAAGTTTCCTACTATAGGAGACTTACTAACAAGGAGTCATTATGAGAATAAATGCAAAGGAACACGGCTAAATAATAAACAAGGAAATTTTAAGTGCAAACGATGTATTTATTGTAGCCATATGACACAGGGGGACTGTTTTTTAGTATAAATAGTAATAGAAGCTTTGAGGTGAGACAGTTTATGAATTGTGACACATCAGGTGTCATTTATTTGGCTAAATGCAAATGTGATGCATTTTTTGTAGGGGAAAATGATTAGAAGTTTCAAAATTAGGGTTGGAGAACATTTACGAACTATTCAAGAGCAGATGTTACTTATGCTACGGCAGCACATGTTGTTTTAGCAAGAGAACCTGAAAAACATAGCTTTGAATTCATGGCAGTTGATAAATAGAATAATAGATAGGTTCAAGTGAATTACAAGGCAGTAATTCCATCGAGAGGTTCTGGGGACATAGGTAACCTCGAGAGCGAAGATCAAGAGGTTCCTATTTCCCCAGAACCTCGAGATGGAATTACAGCCGAGTGATTCACTGGAACCTAACTGTTATTTTTTGTAATATATGGATGAAGATGCAGACAAGGTCTTACCTCTGGATTCCTTGTGGGAGGGTTCCGTGCTGCTTGTTCTCGCTCCTCACTCACATCCCCCCCTTCCCGCGTGTAATCCTGCTTCTCTCTCTCTCAAGAATAAAAAGTAAAGAAAGAAAGAAAAACTATGCTTTGGACACTAGAAAAGTTGGTGATCGCAACGTTAGTATTACGAGGACTGGAAGTATAGTATTATTGGACCAGAAGTATAGTATTACGGGGACCGGAAGTATAGTATAATGGCACTGACTAAGGTATTACTGGGATTTTTTTGTATGGGTTAGTATAGTATTATTTAAGCATCTCCATATGTTACAAAGTGAATAAAAACCCAAGAGGTGGAGACTATAATAATTTAGTATTAAAAAGAGAAAATTACTGGATTTTAACTTTGAGAGCTAATAAACGTCCTGGGCTTAATGGCCCTTTAGAATTTTATCCTATCTAAAAGATTGTAGATGAATTGAGATCTGCATTTACTACGTCCTTCCCCCCCTTGCCTTCTTGTTGTTATTATTTTCGACTATATTTAATGAGTTGAATGTTTTTTATAATAGAGGTTTATTTAAATGGTGGAATGTTGATGCTTTTTATTACTGTTTTTTTTAATTACTGTTGTTGGTTAGACAATAGTGATTTTTTTTTAAATATAAATTAATGAGAAATTTTCTTGTTGGAGCCAATAAGGTCTTAAATGAGGACCAAGTTTAATTTGTATTTTAAGTGGTAGCAATTACTGATGGATTTCATCTGGACAAAGCTAATCACTATGAGATAAATACTGTGTTCTCGGTTTTTGTCTTTCACTACCTTTGATAAAGGACTGGGGGATCAGTCCAAAACTTGTCAGGTTACTTGTTTGTGAAATAAATGCTTTGAATTTTACATGTCTCTCTTAAGAGTTGTATGTGCCTGAAACCTTTTGTGCTATCATTATTGATGCACTCCGGTGCATCGGGATTTGTGCTGTGCTCTTTTCCCTTTTGAATATTGCGCCGGGGCACATCAGTGCATTGTGCATGGTGCAACCCTTTTGAATATCTGGGCCAAAATGTTTTGCAAAATTTGAGCATTTCACAAAATATTTTGTGAGAGTGAAATGTGAAATTCTGCCTGCGAAATGCAGATTTTTGCCCACAAACGGTGGAATTTTAGCACTCGTGGGTGAAATTCTGAAATTTGCAGGCAAAATTTTGCATTTTGCACCCATAAAATATTTTGCAAAATGTGCAAATTTTGCAAAATATTTTTGCGTGGCAGGATTCACAATTT
The DNA here is from genome assembly GCA_016271365.2 of Neoceratodus forsteri. Taxonomy (NCBI): domain Eukaryota; kingdom Metazoa; phylum Chordata; order Ceratodontiformes; family Ceratodontidae; genus Neoceratodus; species Neoceratodus forsteri. Next base: position 1,342,710,114 of record CM057449.1, on the reverse strand, counting down.
CACTGGAATTTCACTGGTGAAATTAAATTTCACTGCATCTCTATTAATAAACAAAATCGAAAATTAAGGAAATGTCAAACCCACAACAGTATCTTGATAGAAGGATAAAGTTACCAGTTAATAGAAGTGGCTCTAGTTGTGAATAGGTGCCCATTCCTGATAGCACAATTCATCCTCCAGCTCTCCCTGAAAAAAGTCTAAGGAATCAATAGTCTAACATTTCAGTAATAAATTCCCAAAACTTAGTAGAAGTTATGAATGACATGGGCTCTACAATTAATGTTTTTTAAAAATAAATCAATAAAATGAATAACAGGATAGGAACTAAGAAATGATTCAACACAAGACTTTAAATGATAATGATGACTGCTTATTGGCATCACCAGAAGTGATAGACCTTTCCTCTCCCAGATTTAGCTTTGAATCTTTTTCCAGATAAAGATATGAGAGAGAAGGGACATAGAAAGTCATTAAGTAAGCAAATTAATCATAGTTTGGATGAGACAAAAATTACTTCAGTGGCTACTATTTTATCTAGAGAATGTCTAGACCATAAAACAAATGCATATAACACAAACATTTAATAATTGAAACGTTATGGGTTCTCAAGACATTTTAGGGATTAGAGCAAACTGCATGAAGAACTAAAGTATGGCAAAATGGATACTGAAGGAATACCAATCACTGAATTATTCAATAGTCAAAAATAGTTTATCTGTAAGAAACTGTGCACAACTGGAAAAGAAGATGACAAACACAGACAACAAATAAATGCATCTAAACAAATCTTCCTTCCATTTGATAGAAATAAAATAATAAATATATCAGAAACACCAACCACTAAGAATAGTAAGAAAAAAAACAGAACAATAGAATGAATGGGAAACAAAATGGCAAAAAGAAAAGTAGAGGAAGAAAACATATCAGAGAATCAAGGAAAAACATAACACTTCAAATGAAGGCAAAAGATAACAATCAAGAAAGGACAAGAAGTCAGATATTCAGACTGCACCAGGCAATGGCGCAAGTGGGGGCACAGTGCAACTGAGATGTGCTGGGGTCAGGACAGGGTGATATTCAAAGGTGATATGCCATGGTGCATCACCTTTGAATATGGCACAGAATGTGCATGGTGCAAGTACAATGCGTGGCGCAGTCCCCAGACAAGGAGGACCAGGTGTGTTCCAGTGCAACTGTAGTTGCGTTGGGTGCATTACCTGCAATATACAGACCTGAGCATGCAAATGGAGCCATAATGTATGCAAGGCACAAATGGGGCCATTTACATGACATTATATCCCCATCTGCATGAGCTGAGCAGGGCAGCCTGATGAAATGCATCTGGCACCCTGCACAGAATGGTGTGTGGACAGAAGTTGTCCTGGGGCAGCCCTGCCCTGTAACCATAATCGTGGAAAAATGAAGAAAGTCGAACTCTGATGATCTAGTGGTTTCCCCCCACCCATACCCTAATTGTGGGGAATAATATGATATAACTTGCCCTGGTAGTCCTGTGGAACTCCCCTCCCACCCATAGCCATGATCATGGGTAGAATGCAGCATAATGACTCCCTGGTAGTCTAGTTGTCCCCAACCCCTCCCATAGCACCAATCCCACTAATGTACTTGTCACAACTGCCCTGGTAGTCTAGTGGTACCCCCTTCCCCCCTTTAACTCAGATCAGCCAGAATGTTGTAAGAGAAATGCCCTGGTAGTCTAGTGGTTCTCCCCACCCTTCCGGTAGCTCCAGTCAGCCAGCATAAATGATGATGCATGCCCCAGTAGTCCAGTGGATCCCCCCTTCTGACCTGAATCCCTGAACGCTGGTGCATTGGCCATCTACAGCACCTTGGTGGTCCAGTGGTAACCCCCATCCCCCTACTCACACAGGACACCAGCCCATCCACACCCCCATCATTAGCGGGTGGCTACAACCAACCCACATTCCACCAGTAACCCACCGAATGACAGCGTACAGCATGCACTGTATGCCTATTGGTCCACAGTGTGGACCAACGGGCATGCAGGTCATACTATATGGGACAGTCCAAATATGGAACTATTTACAGTCACGACCACCCAAAAATGCTACTAGTGAGGTTACAAATACCCAAACCTACACTAAGGAAAACCTTGCCAGAACTGGGTATTTGAATGGTCATTATCCTACCAGTACACCTAGATTTGAGGACAGCTAATGTCAAGTGTACTATACTGCAGAAAAAATGTGATATGCAGGAGGCCGCTGTGGAACTACAGCTCTAAATGTGATTACATGGTTGGAGATGCTAACTCAGGAAATGGTTATTGTACGGGAAACACACAATTGGTTTGAATAACCCCATCCTCAGTGAAAAGACAATGAAAGCCATGCTTTGCAGATAGGCAAACAGAATAAATACCCTGGGTGGTGCCTTTGCATTTACATGTTAAATGGTTCTAAATTGGAGGTTGCCAACAGCTTTAAATATTCAACGATCCACTGTGAACCCTGTTTATCTGTTAGAATTCAGCAGGATAACTTTACCATTCTGCTAAAATAAATTGGGCTGATATACAGAGTTAAAGGGTGCCGTACTGAGGATGCTGACTTGGTCAACACAGGTCACAGCCCCCTGTCCCTCATGATTCATGGTGCCATTCTGTTTACAGCTATGTCTGATGGGGATATGTCTAGATGTAAAGCTCTCTACAATCATGTAGGGCACGTTCCCCACTGACGATAGGATGCTGTACCATTGCACAGTCTCTTGTGCTCTCGGATAACTCTGCACTGAAACCAGGTTATGATATGTCCTGGACAGCACAACGTAATTAATACTTGCATCTAACTCTACGTCATACATATCCAGCCTGCTGTGCCATCTGAAAAGCATGTCTCACTCAGATCAGCATCGGCTTATTTACTGTCAGCTCTGAGATTCATAACCCCAGTGGGTCATGACACCTTTGCTTATGTTGCTCTTCCACCCTGCATCTTACCTGCCTATCTGAGGGAGGCAAACTCTTTCAGATTCTTTGCGCATATATACACGCAATACCTTCCTGACTGATGTAAATGTAACTGTTTTGTTTGATGTGTTGTGCAATCCTATCTACATGTTTTGCCAATTATAGTTATGCATTGGCCTTGTGTATGTCTGGGTCACTGCTGTAAATAGGCATTTGTAGCTGGTTACCCAGGTCTAAATAAGCAATGTCGGTTGATGAATGTCATCTATTCCTATACAGATAAACACCTGATTTGGTCCCCAACTTCTATACAGTAGTTCCAAGCTGGCATTGGTGGTGTGCCTTATGCAAAGGCATACATACAGTTGCAAGGCAGCACTCTCCACTCCAGTCCATTCAGAATGTGCCTGGCACAACCTTGTCAAATGAGCAAACAACTACCTGTACCATTCAGGTGTTGTGCAAAGATGGCTTTATTAGTGACAACTCAAACGCCAACAGCTCTGGACAAAAACAAATCCTCAGCCAGTTTCACTGCTCTGTACAGTGGCATAAGGAGGACATATACAAATTACAAACCGGGACAGTCCGAATATGTGAATGGCTCATTATTCAGACTGTCCCATACAGTATGCACTGCAAGCCCATTGGTCCACACTGTGGACCAATAGGTGTACAGCGCATACTGTACACTGTCATTCAGTGGGTGGCTAGGTAGGTTGCAGCTGCCCACCGATGATGGAGGGGAGCTGAGTGGGCTGGGGTCCTGTGTGGGTGGGGAGATGGGGGTTACCACCTGACCACCAGGGAGCTGTAGATGGCCAATTCACCAGTGTTCAGGGATTTGGGTGGGAAGGGTGGATCTACTGGACTGCCAGAGATATTTCATCACTACATCAGACAGCGATCAGAGGTCAGGATAGGGAGGGGGTAACACTAGACTACCAGGGACTTCTTATCTGCATATATGGGCAATTGGTGTTCTGGAATGGGGTGGGGGAACCACTGGACCACCAGGGCATGCATTATATTTATTTCAGATGATCAGAGCTATGGGAGGGTGGGGGAACCACTAGACTACCAGGGCATTTCATTTACAATATCTTGGCTGATCTGGGTTATGGGGTAGGAAAGGCTGTACCACTGGAATACCAGGGCAGGTTGTACTATACTAGTCCCCTCAATCAGGGCTATGGGAGGGAGGGGGTAACACTGGACTGCCAGGGACAGGATGGGTGTTTGTGGATGCTGTTCTTGCCTGGCGGGTGGCCACCTATGGCTAGCGGCTGCTGTTTTGCACCCTGCAATACAGTAGCCTGCCTGTGGGTGGCCAGCATTTGAGCCAGAGTTTTCTGGCTCAACTTTGTGCCCTAGTATGCATCGCATCTGGGGGTTGTGCCAGCAGATGTGCCGCACATCCCAGGACTGAGTATTGGGATGTGCGGCATATACATGGACATGCCCCATTCAGATGTGCTGCATACATTAGCAGTGCACCCTGCTGCATCGGGATGTGCACTGCAAAAGTCCCCCTTTTGAATATTGCACCAGGGCACATTGCAGGTTTAACCGGCGCAACTCGGTTATGCCAGGCGCAACCCTTTTGAATATCCTGCTCAAGAAGTACATAACAAAGAATAAATGATACTAGAAATTAATTTACTAAGGGAAGAATTTGATCCTTGAACTCAATTAAATGAATTCTTGTTATCTATGAATATTACCCAAGGAATGAGGAATAGAATGCAATTAACACTAATAAGGTTACTTTATTGGTAATAAATGGTACCCACAGAGATCATAAAGAAACAAAGAAAACACTGATTTCTAAAATAATGTTTTTATTGCATTTGGAAAAGGACACAGATTGTCAGCAGTCAGATCAATAGATGCTCACAATCAAATATTACTATTTATTAAAACTACTAAAATGGAAAAAAAATTGGGAACAAGATAACATTTTGCAAGATCTTAGATTAAATATAGATACACCAGTTCTGGTTGATACTTTGCTATTTGACATAAACAAACAGCAGATTCAGCATATTGATAAACAGTCTTTCAAAAATGAAACAAGAGTTGAAGAAATAAAAAAAAATGTAAATGAAACTGAAAACTCACTAATGAAAAAAGTAAGGTATCACCTTTATTATTTACAGTACAAAGGGAGGATACACACGGAAATAATAAAGAAACTGTCCTAGTCTAATTTCAAAATACAGAACCAGTGGTGTTGACATGGGAAAACAGAACCTATTTAGGCTAATTAGGTTTTCAGTTAGAAAAATATAGATTTAACATAATGTAATAAAGAAGTGCCCCACTAATAAATGACATCAATGAACCAGTAATGGGAAAATTAATAGGGCAATTTTACAGTTGCTGTCACAATCCAGAAAAGAGCTTAAGCAGGATAATAAACACTATCTAAAATTTTCACCTTATCTGTATGGAGTATCCCATCAACGGAACCTGTGGGGAAAATTTAAAAAGCATTGTTTGATTTCTTCTCACATATACAGTATTACAAATACTAATGATGTGATGCAGTACATGGACTACAAATAGCATCAGAATACACACATTATCCTCATATTGGCTTATTTATTAGAGATGAAAACCTGATTGATATGATACAGTACTTGGAAAAGCAGAATTCTTAGATTAAATGGGTTTAAACTTAGACCCTCATGAAATTTTCACGTCAATTAAACAGACGTATTCAATAGTAGGGAATCTACAATATCAGGCAGTAGAGGATGAAGCACCTCTTCCTAGATATCGTCTGACAAACAGTCAGTATACTTTATTACCAGAGGCATGGTCATGACCAGTGCAGGCTGGTGAACAAATATTTCAACAAAAACAGTTTAAATAAACACTAGAATGTTCTATCATGAAGCATAGCTGGATTATCTGCAAAGCTTCGTTACATTGAATGTATAATATTTATAAGCTCATTTGTTGTAATACTGCTGCAGCAAACATGGTGGAATGATAGTCCACCTAAATTTCATGATTATGAAATATTTACCATCAAAGCTAAAAGATCATCAAGGAAAGGAAGAAACCAAATGGGGATTTTAACAACCATAAAACTCAAAAAGGATAGTAAAGTTACAAACATGGAACTAGACATTACTTAAATTTTAGCTGTTATTGTCATGGGAAGAAATAGTAATGTGATTTTTATAAATATGTATGTTCCTCCTCAAAATTCATGAATTGATCACAGTAACATCTGGAATAAAGATGTAAAAATCCTTCACACAATAGTAGACAAATACTTAGATCATGTTGTATTTGCTGCAGGAGATTTCAATACAAGGGCCCAGATATTCAAACTGCGCCATTCTGAGGGGCAAGCCCCTGCGCTGCTCAAAATAGTTGCGCAGGGGTGTGGCAGTGATATTCAAAGGTTAGCGCTGACAGCAACTCCTTTGAATATCACCCAACCACAGCCACTGTGCATGGTGCAGTGGAACTTGCGCCACCGCCAAGTTGCCAGAGTTGAGCATTAAACTTGCGGTGGCGCAAGTACCATGCGCCATGCAAATTCCGATATTCAAAGGTGACATGCAAATGGGGCCATAATTCATGCAAGGCACAGGGGGCCATTTGCATCTATTTATGGCCCCATTTGCATGCCATTAGCATGTAGGTGCACCGATCCCCGAGGACTTGCGCCTGGCCGCCCTGCCAGGCAGCAGCCGTCGGGGACCGTGGCACCCTGCAGCCCGATCGCGGGCAGTATGTCTGAATACACTCTTCCCCCTCACACAGCTCCCAATGCCCGATCGCGGGCAGAAAGTAACATGAAACACCCCCCCCACACATCTCCGATGCCCGATTGCGACGAAAGTAACATGAAACACCCCCACATCTCCCGATGCCCGATCGCGGGCAGACGTGTAAACAACCCCCAGTGCCTGATCGCGGGCAGAATGTATAAAAGCACCCCAGCGAATATCTCCTGGTGGTCCAGTGGACTGTAATGTGCGGATTGTGGGCAGAATGTCAATTACAACCCCCAAACATCTCCCTGGTGTCTAGTGTCCCCCCACACCACCCACCCAGCCCCTCCACCCCGCTCCCCCGCCAGCCAGGCGGCAGCATCCACCTGCCTGCCACCCCGCCGCCCGCCGACTGACTGCTCGGGGGCTGCACGCCCATTGGTGCAGAGCTACAGCCAATGGGCGTGCAGCCATGCCATACATGACAGTCCAGATTTGTGAATGAACATCATTCACAAATCTGGACTGTCATGTCTGATATATGGGCAGCTCATGACAGCTTTAACATTACTGATGTGACATAGTGGGGAAGCTTTCCATCATTTTTATCAGGCAAAACCATGAAGGGAAGGAATTACATTGTTTGACTAGATCACATCACTTTTAAATATTGTGTCATAAAACATGTATTGTTTTTGATTCTAGTATACTTTACTAAAGTTAATTTTTATGTTATTGTTTTGTTAGATTTAATTTCAAGATGAGCAGAATAGCACACACTCCAAAGGTACTGATTGAAAAAGCTGGCCTTTGCATTTGGCGATGTGAACAGAGTGTGCTGAACTATTGGAAATAATTACATTGCTTGTCAGTGTGTAAAAGCTAAAAACAAAAAACAAACTCACAACACAGTTTAAAAAGCAATTCAGATTAAAAAAACAGAGCAAGCATAGGAACTACCATTTAGAAATGTTCAACACCAAGCACACTTACTTCAGCACACTCCATTCACACAGCATAATGCAAAGGGCAGCTTTTTCAATCTGTACCTTTGCAGTGTGTGTATATGCTGCTCGTCTTGATAGAGAATTTAACAAATTTACTATAAATGTTAGAAAACATGAGAGCATTTTGTTATTATGTTATTTTAGAACTTTGTACTGTAATACTGTGTAGAGAGTGAGGGAGCATCTTCTTTACACTGACACCTACAATGCACATGGATTCAAGAGGAAAAAGTACAAATTCTGGACAGTGTATTTGGGATTTGTGGTCAGCGGGCTAATTTAAACTGCTATCACTGATTGTTGTATGCCTGTCCTTGCATCCCACATGTAAGTACAGGAACAAAAGGAACAAAGTGGAGCAGGAGTCTTTCCTTTTTTTTATAAAAAAGTTATTTATATTTATTAGTTAAAATTAGCCACATAGACAGTGAAGCTATCAGCACTGAGAAAGCCAAATGAGTCTACATTTCATAGCCAGAATGGTTAAAACCCATTTTTTTTATTCCTATGGCAAACCAACATTTCCAAAACTACTGATTCAAATGAGTGGCATTATTATTTGCAACTTCATAAGAGGAAACATCACTCCTTTTAACAGCCTTTTGAATAACTGCAGAAAATAGAACAGTGAGAGTAAGCCAAAGAAAAGGCAGTCACTTTATCGCATTGCTGTGCATTCAAACTTTGTTACTCAAATTGTTTAATCCCATGTGGTCTAACTGGCCATTACTGACCTAGTGTCCACAACTTCCACCCCAGTAGTTCACTTCTCATTTTCCTCCCTGGCTAGGGACACTTTTACTTCTTATAGAAACATAGAAAACAAAAGTTGACAGCAGATAAGGACATAAGGCCCACCCAGTATGCCCATTTCTTTTCTACCTTATAATTGTGCCATCGGCCATTGCCCTGTCAATGGCCTATCTATTCATACTCATCTGTATTGCTCCCTTATGCTATTCCATGGCTGTTTGAAGCCCTGCACTGTATTCATATCCACCACTTCCAGAGGTAGGCCATTTCATGCATCCACCACCCTTTCTGTGAAAAGAACTTCCTCACATTACCCTTAATGCCTCCCTCTAATTTCATGCTGTGTCCCCTTGTCCTGCTATTTTTCTTATATTGAAACATGTTAGACTCTTTCACCTTGTTAATGCAAGGCCCATCCAGTCTGCCCATTTCTTTTCTACCTTATAAATGTGCCATTGGCCATTGCCCTGTAAATGGCCTATCTATTCATACTCATCTGTATTACTCCCTTATGCCTATCCATACCTGTTTGAAGCCCTGCACTGTATACATATCCACCACTTCTGGAGGTAGGCCGTTTCATGCATCCACCACCTTTTCTGTGAAAAAGAACTTCCCCACATTACCCCTTAATCGGCCTCCCTCTAATTGCATGCTGTGTCCTCTTGTCCTGCTATTTTTCTTATATTGAAACATGTTAGACTCTTTCACCTTGTTAATGCCCTTAAGGTGTTTGAATGTTTCGATCATATCACCTCTCTCCCTCCTTTGCTCTAGAGTATACATATTGAGGTCTGTTAATCTGTCCTCATATGTTTTCTGATGAAGTCCTTGCACCATTTTGGTTGCCCTTCTCTGGACTGCCTCAATTTGGTTAATGTCCTTGTGTAGGTGTGGCCTCCAGTACTGCATGCAGTACTCCAGATGGGGCCTAGCCAGTGTCTTTTAAAGTGGGATTATTACCTCCCTCTCTGACTTGTGATACCCCTACTAATACACCCTAACATTTCCCTACCTTACCTACTGCTTTAGTGGTCTGCTTGGATGATTTCAGGTCATCAGTGATGATGATGCCCAAGTCTCTTTCTTCCCTTGTGACTGCCAGCAACTCCCCTCCCAGCCTATAGGTGGCTTCAGGGTTTCTCTTCCCTATGTGCATGATCTTGCACTTCTTTGCATTAAACCCCAGTTGCCACTCTTCCAACCATTTTGCTAGTTTATCCAGATCTCTTCTCATTCTGCCCACCCCATCTGGATCATCTACTCTGTTGCAGATCTTGGTGTCATCTGCAAACAGACAAACCTTACCCTCCAGTCTATCTGCAATGTCACTGATGAAGATATTGAAGAGGACTGGCCCCAGACTGGTCCCTGAGGTACCCTACTTGTGACATCTCTTCTGGCTGTGTACCATTTACCACCACTCTCTGTTTTCTGCCCATCAACCAGTTTGCCACCCAGTTGACAAACTTCTGACACACCCCGAGCCTACCCAGCTTATTAATCAATCTTCTATGTGGATCAGTATCAAAAACTTTGCTGAAGTCAAGGTAGGCGACATCAACTGCTCTCCTTTGGTCCACTACTCTGGTTACCCAGTCAAATAAATCTATGAAATTAGTTTGACAGGACCTTCCTTTTGTAAACCCATGCTGTCTTGAATCCTGTGCTCCTATGGATTCCAGGTGTTGCACTATCCTCTCCTTAAGGAGTGCCTCCATAATCTTGCCCACTACTGAGTTAAGACTGACTGGTCTGTAGTTCCTTGCCTCCTCCCTGCTACCACTGTTGTGGAGCGGGATCACATGAGTCCTTCTCCAGTCTTCTTGGACCTCTCCTGTGCTCAGAGACTCACTAAACAGTTCTGATAATGACTCTGCTAGTTCCACCCTTAGCTCCTTTAGTACCCTGAGATGTATGCCATCAGGTCCCATTGCCTTGTCCACCCTGAGCTTATGGAGCTCTCATAGGACTCTTTCTTTTGAGAAGGGACTAGTGCTCACCTCCCTCCCTCTGTGTCCAAGGTGCTGAGCTGTGGGCCCTGCCCTACCTTCTCTCAGTAAATACTGATCAGAAGTATCAATTTAGGATAGATGCTTTACATGGTCCTCCTCCTCACCCACCCCTTATCTCCTTTGATCTTAGCAATCCCCCTCTGACTTTCTCCTTTCACTAATGTATCTATAGAAAGTCTTGTCCCCTTCTTTTACTCTTCGTGCTAGTGTTTCCTTGGTTTGGGCCTTTGCCTGCCTTAATGCCTTCCCTGCTTCCCTTAGGGAAGTTTGGTATGCCTCCCAATCTTCATCCCACTGTGCTCCCTTATATTTCCTGAAGGCCAGCCTTTTGGCTCTGACCTTTTCTGCTACTGTTTTTGAGAACCAAGGTGGTTTCCTTCTTCTTTTGCACTTCCTTTTCTCTGTAACACAATGGGATGTTGCTTCAAGTATTGCATCCTTAATGCTTGCCCACTTTGCCTGTACCACCTGACCTGTATTTCTTTTTGCCATGGCTAGCTTAACTCTGTTGGCCATCTTATCAAAGTCAGCTCCTCTGAAGTCCCATATGTTTGCCATGGAATGGCATGATTTAGTTGTAGTGGTCAACTTGAACCATACCATGTGATGGTCACTGACCCCCAGGTGACCTTCTACCTGGAGATCTGTGATCCTTTCCCTGTTAGTCAGTACTAGATCTAGGATAGCTCTGTCTTTTGTGGGTTGTTATACAAGTTGTTTGAGGCCTTCCCCCTGCAGAGAATCCACCATGTGTCTAGTTCTGGCAGATGTTCCTGCTGGTATTGACCAATCTGTATCTGGCATGGTATTCTTTTCCAACTGCTGCAGCTAATCCAAGATGTGTGCTGGAGGGCACATCAGTTCAGATCCCCACAGCATCTCAGCACTCAGGTCTTCTTAATCACTCCCCACCACCATATCTCCAGAATATTTCTGGATCAAACAAAAAGAGTTTTTGAGCACAAGTATTTAACAGTTCTTACATTATTTATGTTTATGTCTTGGTTTGTAAATGCAATCTTATTTCCTGGCCACTCCACGCATCTCTTCATATCTACCTTGAGGTACTGTCTGTGATTTGTGCAATAGAAATGGTCTTGCTTCTGTGACACAAATGAAATGCATTTTGCTTCCTCTTTTCATCACAAGACCAAAAATAAAATATCTGTCACCTTTCCAAATGGGTTTGTATTACAGCTGAACATAAAAGTTTGGCATTTAGGGAAATAAAATGGAATAACTCTGTAAGGTTAAAAAAACACACACAACTATTGGAAATCTATCCAAAAAGTATATATTCACAAGCTTAAAAAAGTTAAGGCAGAATTTATTTTGGAATAAATAAACAAAAAGGACAGTATGGTAAACTGCAGCAGAGACTTTTTTGACAGATGAAGAGCACTGCAAACAACATCATCCAGCTGAGAGTAGTTTTACTTCCCCCAGTGTGTAACTTCCGGTTCGCACGTGGCTGATGGTGACCATCACCATAAGAGAGTGCACATTTATAAAGAAGAAGAAATAAAAAATAATTGAGCTACTATTTTGGAGAAAATCATCCCTTCATTACCGGAAAGGCTGGTAAAGATATCAGAAATACCAGTAACATTCTTTTAAGGCTTTTTCAATACACTAGCTCTATACTTATAGAAGGTGATATAAGCTACTGACAATGTTTTCAAAGCCCCAACTGAGACTCACTGTACAGAGAACTATAACTAATAGATGTAAACAATATAGCTTAGGCTGTAATTCGAGTAGTGTCCATCATGTCTATTAATATCAAATGATACCATCAGTAGTATTTTCTGATTATTATCATTTCTACTGAACAATTTTGCCAACTTTGCTGTAACTGTTTGCTTGTAACCAGGACCCTCTTAAAATAATTGTGTTGCAGGGAGCTTATCCTTGAAAAACAAATGAATAAATAAATAAACAGAAATATAACACCTTCTTCCATTCTAAGACAGTCCAAAATATATGCAACATCTCCATAATTCCTTGACTTCTCACAAGTGGTACAAGAAAGCTTGTGTTTTTGGGAAGGATAATTTAACCTACAGGTAAAGGAAGGTTGACTATAGACTATAAACGGGTATCACCATCCTGATGGTTCATGGCTGTGTTGACTGGCATCTAGCTAAGCCAGCAGAAGATAACTAATTCATAGTCAAGGGTGTCAAGAACAGAATCTGGTCTGTGAAAGTTGCTCATAAGGAGCAGATGCAGTTGCCTTTGATGAAAAGTCTATGGTGCCGGAAGAGGGGAACTATCCAGGTCTGTTTATCAGTACAAAGGGTCTCTACGATCAAGAGAATATTGAGTTCAGGCCTTCCTGAATCTCAGAGCTCCTAACAATCTAAGCATTGCATAACCTCTCAGGGACATTTACCCTGGAGTGGAGCTACTCCGGATATGGTTACCAATGGATAACAGAGCCATCCAGCAGAGTGTGATGATAAGGGGATATGTCATGGCTAGATGTGTGATACAGAATATACCTGGATGAGCGGCAAGTGAGCTTGTGGAATATCAAGAGTGGTGGAGCCATGAGTGATGGTTTCCCAAGCTAGCTTGCCACAAGTTCAGATATATTCTGTATCACACACCTAGCCATCACATATGCCTTTTATACAATAGGACTGTATTTTGTGCTGTTTTTTTCTGTTTGATGATGTCACAACAGCATGATATCTGGAGTTATCACACAGTGGTGATGTCACCACTGTGTGATATCTGGAGTCATCACACTGCAGTGAGAATACATGTTTTTATCTAATGCATTATCTGCTCACTCCTATTGTATAAGTGCAATAAATATACTGTTTGAGCAGCTCAAATCAACAGCTTGGAGATCACGGTTACTTGGGAGGGACTTGCTTGTTTTCTTAGCTAAGCTCAGTTTTTTAGGCCAGATTCAGACTTAGTATATCCTGACTGCCATACAGTTTGGGAATGCAAGAAGATTTATATTAAGGATCAAACAGATTTCTCATTTTTAATGCTAATGAGATGACTATTGTTGAGCTTCTGACCCATTTACTATACTTGTCACTGATAACATTTGTCTGACAGAAGTTCACAATCAAAGAAAATGCCATTTGCAACATCTGCCTCAAGCTGACAAAAAATAGGGAACACAAGAACTAAAATATCATGTCAATACCGAAGCCTGATGAATACCTCAGTCTTACAGTAAATGAGTAAATGGCAAGAGAAGCACTTCGCAGTACTTTTGAATGAGTTACTAATAACCAAGGAATAGCTTTTAAAATAATCAAAAAGCAATCAGTCTGTATAGTACCTGATGTTAAAACTAGCAATTAGATTAAACCTAGCTATAAGTTAAACATGTTCAGCAGTATTTATTTTTCAAAATGACACAAGTTACACACCAAGACTGCATTTCAAAAACAGCTAGGCAGTGTATATCAGGGTGATGTGCACAGGAATTCTGAAGAAAAACTGGTTTAGCTTCCCCTAGCACTAGTTTGGGAATACTCACAGCTTTTAGCACAACTGTTGATTTGGGAAAAAAGAAACCTGTTTTCAGATGATGGAAGAATATGTTCTTTCATCTCGCTCTTTCTGTCTCTGACCTGTTACAGGTCCATCTGACATCAAATCACTTTGCTTCTCTCAGCGTCTACCAATATACAATGCAAACTGCTTCAAATATACATGGCATTGTGTAGGAGTAGCACTGGAGACCATGAGTGCTCTTGTACATAGATTACAATGGGTTCCTTTTGTGCATTGGTACTGTTTACCATGCAAATTACAAGCAGTCGACAATACGTTGTCAGCACTCAGCACATCCCTAAATTGCTTCTCTTTTTCATCCATGCTAGCTTACATAACCTGAATTACTAGTACTGTTTATGTGTCCCAAGATACTCTGATGGTGGGCTTGATACTTCCTACTGTATCTGAATGTTTACAGTTTCAGCTTCCAGTTCCATGTTCAACCGACTTACACATCTGGAAGACTGTTTGTCTAATATGAGAAATGTTTTCCTGTTTTTCTCAAATAATTTGCAGGTTCTCAGTAGTCTTCTGTGCTACAAGAGGACATGCCATATCCAGCATTGATTGTTTGATTCAAATGCTTTCTTGCTCCAGCTTTGCAAAGGTGCAGTAGCAAGAAACTAATTTACACAGGTGGGAGTAAAGTATTTGCAAAGGTCATTACAGATAGTTGAAAAAGAGGATAACCATAAAAATGGCCTGCAGGGCCTTCCAAAAACAGATGGTATGCTTGCAAGCCTGGACACATGCAGCAGTAGTGTACATGTATATAGCCTTCTAGAAGCAGGTGATAATAGGAGCACACTGCTGCACTAAGGCATGCTCAGTTTAGGGCATGGGTGAGAGGGAACCACTAAACCACCAGGTAAGGGTGAACCTAGGGCTGTTGAGGGAACCATCACTGGACTAAAAGGGTGGCCAACACCCAAGTGCCATGTCACACTGGACTATGGAGAGACATCATTTTAAGTACAATGGTGCTATTGCTGTGTTTGCATGTGATCTGTACAACATTCTCACTCTGTACTTAATGTTTCCTAGTACTGTCTAAATACAGTAAAATGATGAATTTTACTCACTTATTACTTGGACATTCATGCTGTAGATGGACTGTACTAAAATATTCAGGGTCTGTAGATAGAGCCCAAATCTACAAAACCCTGAAAACTTCAATACAGTCTGTCACTAGGTTTCAAAAATACATTTAATGGAAAACTAAAAAGTATAACGAAGGTGCTTTTGAAATTCTCATTTCAAGTTTATAATAACATTCTTTCACATGTGCAGCACAAACATATTAAAAAGGGATAACACACCAAATTCACTGAACAATTCCTCTTATTTATTTAGTTTTTGTTGACCGGGTAAGTGCACTAGACAGATTCTGCCTATTTTCAGGCATGACCTGGGGAAGGGGGATACAGATGAATGCCAACTGACCTTGAACAAGATTAAGCTGTTGGTGGTATTTTAGTGAATGGGGAAATTTGGCCAGGACACCAGGGAATTTCCCCTACTGTGCCAGCAGGGGCCTGACTTCCTGCGAGCAGAGTGGAGAAGCTCAATTTGGAGCTGGACAGGAAGGAGGATGGATGTCGTGGAGGTGAGGGAGCTGGTCTCCTCCCAAACCTCAGCAGTGCTAGAGACCAATGGCTCACCAAACATAGAAAATGCTGAATGTTGTATGGAAGAAAGAGAAACAGAAGTGGTTGGAAAAGAACAAACTGGAGGTATGGATGGGATCTCAGGTGAAGATGAGAGAATGGAAGCAGAAGAGTGCTCCTTGGCATCAGAAGAGCAAGGGACTGTAATACAAGGAAGATGAATCAGGCAGAAACACAAGAGTTACAGCGGCAGATAGAAATGGAAGAGCGGACGTTCCGAGTGAGGAAAGCCACTCTAATGCAGAGAATTCGATGGATCCAAACTGACAGCTTGCCAAACACTGTCATGCTAAATCAGCTGGATGTTACAGTGAAGCACATAGGCCCATCAGTTGCAACTGCAAAGGAAATGCCCGCGAGTGTTTCAGCAAAACCTGAAATGGAAACTGTGAGTACAAAACTTTCTTCTAAAAATATAAATGAGAAGAATAGAGAGGCTAACTCTTTAAAAAGTGGTACTGCCCTTGAAATTTGGCCTGGTCTGTGGAGAGGGCCCTGCAAGGCACAGGCTGGGGAAAACCCAGTGGTGCTACACAGTGGAACCCAGGCACCTCCTCGATAAGAATGCCAGTGCCAGAAGATTTTATAAATATAAGCCCTGAGATACCTCTGCCAAATAATAAAAAAGACATGCCAGAAGTGGACCCTTTGAATATACCAAAGGACTTAGAACTGACTCAGAATCCTGTATTAAATTTGCCTTTGTTGGAGACAGTAACAACTGGAAATGAAATTCCTCATGTCCAGCTGGAAGCTCCTTTGAACCAGTTACCAGATAGACAGAAAGAAACCTTTTCATCTCTATTCCACTTACCAGTGCTACCAGCAAAAAGGCATAGTGCAGTGAGATTGTCATATATAGGAGGCCTACCAGAAACCCCCAGACCGGGTGTATGTAGCAAGGAACCTCCTGAAAGATTCAATGAAATTTTTTCACATGAATTATATGCCTTAATACATATTTCTGGGGAATCAACATTTGATATAAGCTTTAAAACCACTCAAGGGCTGGAATGCTTTTGGACAAAATATCACGCCTTAAAGAAAACAACCTTGTGGTCCCCATTTCTGGCAATGCCCTTAACAAAACCAACCTATAAAAATATCACAATCCTTTTTAGGAATGAAGGTGTGGACCTTGCGGATGTACTATACTGGGTAAAAATGAGATGCACAGTTATAGGAGATGCTGAAGCCATTTTAAATACTGAAAATATTTGGAAGGGTGGTTGGAAAATGAAAGTACTGCTGAAGTCTGATGAAAATGGTCTCCTACACCTTCCTAACTCTTTCTTCTTGGGCCGAGACAGGGTTTTTTGTTTTATCCAGGTCAACTGAAGGCCTGCTACAGGTGTGGGGATCCTAAACACCTGAGCAGCGTTTATGACAAAATGAAGTGTAATCTCTGTGGGGAAGTAGGACACATCAGTTCAGCCTGTCTTAATGAAACAAAATGTAACTTGTGTGATGAACTAGGCCACACATTTCAAAACTATATATGGGCAGCTCACAATCAAGAGCATCATGATGGGGGATTGGACCAGCAATTTATCATCCCCCAGGCACAGAAGGCTAGAATTAGAGGAAATAATCATCCACCGCAGCATGATGCTAATATGGCAGGTCCTTCAAACCTGGGTAGTCAGGAAGAGATCCCCATGAGCACCCCTGTGGAGCCCACCCCCATGGTGCAGGAGATGGAAACAATAGGCTCTGTTGAGACAACCTAGGTTTATAAAGAAATGCCCCCCCATCAAAACTAGCACGGGTAGGCTTTAGAAGGTCAACCAGAACAAAATTGAAAGTGACCCCCCCCCCGAAAGCAGTCAAAACCTCTCCTATCCCAACTTCCAACCCCTACAAAATCCTACAAAATTCATCAGGAAAGTCTGGAGAGGAATCAGAAACATCCTCGATCCCCTCTTCACTCCCTGATGGGACAACAGACACAGAAAATGGCATGAAAGGTAGAAGGGCCCAAAAAAGAAAGGCAAAGACAAAAACAAAAGGTAGTATAGGGACAGGTAGGAGAAAATAAAGAAAATGGCCCTAAGCCCAGGATCACGGCTCCCCCTTAAGTGGAACTAACATGGCGAGTTCAACCTTTGAATGTCACACTATAAATGTAAATAGTGTTAAAAGGATTGAGAAAAGGCATTTGGTATTCACCTTCCTTTCCACGCTAAATCTAGGTCTCATTTTTTTGCAAGATATAAGGTTCCACACTAACTCAGAATTTAAATGAGCCCAGAGACACTGGTTAAGTGGACCATCATTCTGGTCCATAGGACAGGAAACGTGTTCAGGGTAGACATATTAGTACACGGTATCGATTTTAAACTACTAAAATTATTTGACCTAATACCTGGCCAGGTATTAATATTAGATGCTGTAATACAAAATAAAGCATACAGACTTATAAATATATATGCCCCCCCAGACGAAAGCAGGCAGAATAGACACACTAAAGCAAATTCTACCCTTCCTGTACACCTCAAAATGTGTAATATTTGCAGGAGATTTTAATTGTGGACTTAGTCTACAGGATAAAAGCTCACACACAACAACTAAAAAGATTTATTGTGACACTAGATCACTGTGCAAGGTTATTGATACAGCACTTTTAAGAGATGCCTATTTAGAATTAACAAAACTACACTCTTCCACGTTTCAAAAAGGTACTTTAGCAACACGTATTGATTATGTTTTTGTTTCTTTAAATATTGTGATTTCTAAAGCTACAGTCAGCCCATTGGAGTTCTCTGATCATAAAAGGGTATCTATTTCCATGGTGGACAATAGTGCAGAGACGAAGGGTCCAGGAGTATGGAGATGCAATACCTCCCTACTATCAGATCAAGAATTACTGCTATCCTTAAACCAACTATTAGCAACAAGGAAATCAGTTTATGAATGTCATGAAAGCAGTGTGAGGTGGTAGGAAAACACCAAGCATGGCCTGATCTTGCTGCTAAAACAATATAGCAGGGGAAAATGCAACCAGGCATACTTAAGGTAGTTAAATCAACGCCAGCAGATACAAACTTTATTCTCTATAATGTATACTACAGGCCAAAATTTGAATAACCAGACACAGTTAATCCAAAATAAAATGAGGGAATTTTTAAAACAAAAATCAACCCATCTATTTCAACACCAAAAATTTGGAACCCAAGGAAGAGCTCAGGATATATGCCCCTTTAGCCATAAGCATCACCAAATAGAGAAAAAAACAATGGCCCAGATATTCAAAAGGGTTGCACATGGCACAACAGTGTTGCACCATGCACAACCCACTGATGTGTCCCAGGGCAATATTTAAAAGGGAAAAGTGCACTGCACAAATCCCGATGCGCCGGAGCGCATCAGTAATGTATGCAGGCACAGGTGGGGGGGCGTTCCCATGCATAACCTGCACAGCCCGATATTCAGCCCGGGATGTGCAGAGTCATGCAAGCGCAACCCCTACCTGTGCCTGCACAAAATTACACCAGGAAAAAATGAAACAATTGATGGCCACCCACAGGTGAGCTGCCGCATTGCGGGGTGTAACACAGCAGCTGCCACATGTGGGTGTCCACCCGAGTTCCTGCCGCACCTGGCAGTGGCCCCCCATGCCCCATGGGGGGCATCCATGTCATGAACTCCCCCCAAGTCCAATATCCCTGGTGGTCTAGTGGACCACACTGAGCCCGATCATGGGCATCTGTAATCGCACCCCCCAAGTCCAATATTCCTGGTGGTCTAGTGTGCCCCTCACCTTACCGTCTACTGGGCCCCACGCCCGCTCCCCATCAGCTGGCGGTGGCAGCACCTACCCTCCTGCCACCGCGCCACCGACTGACAGCTCAGTAGGGCTGCACACCATTGGTTCACAGCATGAGCCAATGGGCATGCAGCCATACCACCTCAGTCAGATATGTGAATTAATTCATTCCATATCTGGACCTACTAACTACAGTATGGGCTGCACCCATTGGCCCATGCAGTGACCAATGGGCAGCCCCACTGAGCAGTCAGTCAGTGGGCGCGGGCAGCAGAAGGGTGGTGCTGCCACCGCCAGCTGACGGGGAGCAGGGCAGTGGGGCTCAGTGGTAGGTGGGGTGGGGGCACACTAGACCACCAGGGATATTGGACTTGGGGGAGTGCGACTACAGATGCCCGTGATCAGGTTCAGTGCGGTCCACTGGACCACCAGAGATATTGGACTGGGGGGGTGCAATTACAGATGCCCACGATCGGGCTCAGTGCGGTCCACTGGACCACCAGGGATATTGGACTTGGGGGACTGTACTGTTGCCCATGATCGGGTACATAGAGGTTAACTGGACCACCAGGGATATTGTAAGTTTTTTCTTTTATCTTACAGAAATGCCTGCGATTGGGCTGCAGGGGGCTTCGGTCCCCGACGGCTGCTGCCTGGCAGGGGCCAGGTGCAAGTCATTGGGGATCGGCGCACCTGCATGCTAATGGCATGCAAATGGGGTTGTAATGTGATGCAAATGGCCCCCTGTGCGCCTTGCATAAATTATGGCCCCATTTGCATGTCCCCATTTGAATATCGCAGGTGCTGTGCATGGCACAATGGCACTTGCACCAGCGCATCTCCATGCTCCACTCTGGCCACTTGCGATGGTGCAGTGCCACTGCGCCATGCACAGTGGGGATGGCCAGGGTGCGATATTCAAAGTTGCTGCGCCATAGTGCAGCTTCATTGAATATCGCCCAGGCCATACCCCTGCACAACAAAGTTGAGCTGCTCCCAGGCTTGCACCACAGCCTGGCGCAGTTTGAATATCTGGGCCAATGTCTAAACTAAAAAACAAATTAGGGGAGGTACAACATTCAGCAGGAAAAATATCCAGTATAGTCACTGAATACTCTATAAATCTGTTCTCAGAAATCCACTCGAATGAGCAAGACATCAGGAATTATTTACGAAACATACACATTCCACCCTCTCTTCCTCAGGTCACAGTGGAAATCAATCAACCAGTAACCTCAAAAGAAATAATAGAAAGTATTAAACAATTAAAAAATAACATATCCCTAGGGCCAGATGGGCTACCAAATGAGCTGTACAAAATATTAGGGGAGCAAATAAATGAAAAATTAGCAAAAGTATATAATGAGATGTTACAGTCTGAACAGGTTCCATTAAGCTTTAACAAAGGAACATTGATTTATATGTATAAAAAAGGAGACAAGAAGAATCTGGACAATTGGAGACCTATCTGCATGCTCAACGCAGACTGCAAAATTTTAACAAAAAGGTTAACATTGATAGCAGAAAAGGTGATTTCACCACAGCAAGCATGTGCAATACCGAATCAGTCAATACGTGACCATTTAATTTGGATAAGAGAGATTTTTGCATATGGAGCTTCTGAAGCATGCTCGGGGTACATAGTGTCCCTGAACCAACAAAAGGCTATTGACTCAATAAACCACACTTTTTTATGGGAAGTATTATACCATTGTGGAGTCCCACCAAATTTAGTGGGGTGAATAAAAACATTATTTAGAATGGCTACAGTGGTACCGGTAATTAATGGAAATTTGGGCCCGATGATCCCAATTAAGCAGGGGGTGTGACTGGGATGCCCCATGAGCTCCTTATTATATGCTTTTTTTTGTTGACCCTCTGTTAAATAAAACAGAGACTTTGCAATCTATTAAACCCATTTTTGGATCAAATAGCCAAGTTTCACCTAAAGCATTAGCTTATGCTGATGATGTGTGCCTGTTGGTTGCAGATAAAGAATCGGTGATTACAGGAGTAGTGGAATGCAAAGTCTTTGGTGCAGTATCTGGCGCTTCATTGAACCTAGGAAAATGTTGTGGGGAAAAAGTGGGGCCTCAAGGGGGGAATAAGGATGCTATTGAACCCATAAAGCTAATAGAGGACCCAATTTCAATTCTAGGAGTAAAATTTGGGACTCCAGACATTGACTTGGTAAATTGGGAGGATAAAATAGTAGTGGGGAAGAAAAAGGTGGCAGTATGGAACAAAAGTAAAATGGATAAGAAGAAAAGGATATACTTAAAAAAATGTTTAGTCCCAGTATTTCTTTTTCTAAGTTATGTGTTCTCCTCCCCAAAAAGTTAGAAACTACATCACTAAGCATTTTCATTCAGACAATAAAGAGAAACATATTATATTTACCTATAAAGGAGAGGGGCTTTGGGATGGTCAACCCCATCCTTTTCTTCAATAGTATTTTCCTTATAA
Source organism: Neoceratodus forsteri (assembly GCA_016271365.2). Classification (NCBI taxonomy): domain Eukaryota; kingdom Metazoa; phylum Chordata; order Ceratodontiformes; family Ceratodontidae; genus Neoceratodus; species Neoceratodus forsteri. The sequence continues at coordinate 1,342,688,225 of CM057449.1, read as the reverse complement.
CAAACATAAAACCCTTAGTAGCTAATGCAGGAAAAAGCTGGGGAGATTGGTTATATAACAACAGTAAGAACTGATTTTGTGACTGGGAATCAAATAAACCACGAGTCCAAAAAGGCCCAGATCACCTTCATTATTTAAGAGAAACTTTCCTGCAGGTAAAACAATGGAAAGTATCATCCAGACAAATAATTTTGACACCCACCCATAAAGGATTACATAAAGATCTAGTAATAACACTATGTGAAGTACCTATAGTATTTGAGAAATGTCTGGTGCAGTACAAACAATCATTGGGGGAACTTCTGAAAAATACAAGAATTCCGACTCATATCTAGGATTTCCACTGACTATCTTGCCATGAAAAGGTCAATATAAAAAACAATCAAAAACATAAGCAGGCACAAGAGCGTATATGCAGTAGATTACAATGTATAAATACAATAGAAACAATGGAGCATCTTTTTTCAAATGTTCCTTCATTAAAGGGTTTTGGAGCTATATAGCAGGCAGGTGGAAGGAACTGTTAATGGAATCCATAACATATGAGAATATTATGTACGGATATGTCTCTGCAAAATGGAACAAATGGAATTTAAGTACAATTTGTCTCTTGTTTACTGTGATAAAATGGAATATCTGGATGGCAAGATGTTTATTCACTTTCCAGCAGAAGGATTCCTCTCATATTGAAGTATGCAATAAAATTATAAAAGATTTAAATGATATTTATATAATAGAAGGTGCCCAGCTTCCACAGGACACTATAGCAGAACTTTGGAAAAATATGCCTTGGGTTACAGAAGTAAACCCATAAGAACAGTATGAACTGGAGAATAATAGAGATATGGAATGAGAAGAATGTAGATTAACCTTAAGATGTAGGAAAAGTGTTGAGATTTTCAAGCTAATATATGAACTACTTATGATGTATGGAATATCGCACTGTTATACGTAATCATGATTTTTGTTTTGAATAAAATTTATCCCTACTCTTCCAGTAGGGGGAACCCTTGTCAATCTCTCCCAAGATGACCGACATCCAGGAGGAAGAAGGTGGTGGTGCTGATCCTGATCTTGTTGGGGAAAAATATGCTGCCGAAATGGATCCTCCTGCAGCTACTGCTGCGCATCCCTTAAAAGAAATGAATGGTAAAGTTATGCCTACATCTATTGAATCTTCTGAAGCCAACATATCTAAAACTGCATTAAGTGGTCAATCTAGTGCACATATCATGGAAGACCCTGCAGAAACTGTGCCAATTTCTCTATCTCAAGAAGCTCTACTAAGACAAGCTATGAAAACTCATAAATCCTTTCTGTTGAAGCTGCTGCAAGAAGATGCAGAAACCACTGAAAACACACCTTTTTTTCTTCCCCCAAGTACAGACAATTCTTTTACTCCCTCACCGTGGACTACAAACTCAGGAACAACTGGGACTACAACAACTGAGACAATGGCTCAAATTTCTACACCTAGAGTGCCCAGGTTTTGACTCCATCACGCTACAGCTCAGAAATAGTCACTCAGCAGGTCAGTCTACATTAAGTTCATCCTGGAGCCCTGATGTGGCTTTGTGAGTGGCAGGCTGGGAGCACACAGATGGAGGTGGCTGGACTTCCCTGGCATGGTACAGGTGGCTGAAATCATTCAGGCTTCTTTGCAGCATGCTACTGCTGCCTCCTCGAGAACTAATCCTTGGACATCTGCACCGATTTCTTTGACTCCCAATAGTGGAACACAGGATGCTTTATTTTTGGACTTGGCATCGGCCCCAAATGTTTCCATGGACACAGCAACACATACTCCCATCACATCACCCGGACTTGCAGCAAGCTTCTGACATTTTGGCAGAGAATCCTTCACGGAAAGACCAGAATCAGGTTGCTGAGACTTTAGAAACTGTTAACACTGGTGGTTTATTGTTTCTTCACCACCAAGTTGTCTGTAAATTGTTTGTATGTGTGTAATATTTTCTTTAATAAAGTATATTTAATAAAAAAAAAAAGAAACTGTTCACACTAATTCAAACCCTTTGTTTATGTCTGATTTGTTTAAGCAATGGCGTGATCCTGCACAGCATAGAAATGCTGTGTGTTTAAGGTACAATGGTGATATTAATTTAGCTCCAGACAGGAAAACTGTACTACATAAAATGCTTCATGATGCTATGGGGATAAGAGCACAGGAACTTTTTGCTTTCATTCATGTCAAAGGTGAACCAATTTATGATATTGGCTTTAAGACAACAAGCACTTTAGAAAATTTTTGGCAGAAATACCCTTTGGTTAAGGATTCTCTTCTCTGGTCACCATTTTTTCTAATACCCTTGACAAAGCCGCTGGTCAAGAATGTCACACTGCTATTTAGGAATGAGGGAGGGAGTGAGTATTGCAGATGCGCAGTACTGGCTCAGGCAGCACTATGACATTCTTGACCACCCAAATCCCATTTTGGATGATGATTTAGTGTGGACAGGGGATGGAAAATCAAAGTGCAATTAAAACATACAGACTCTGGCATTCAGCGCTTGCCTGGAAGCTTTTTCATTGGTAGAAAGAGAAGGCTATGCTTCTACCCTGGCCAGCCCAGAACATGTCACAAATGTGGGGCCAGGACACATCTAAGCTCCTTATGCTCCCAACCTAGATGAAACCTGTGTTTTGAATATGGCCACATCAACTTAGGGTGTCCAAACCCATTTAAATGTAATCTTTGTGATGAGTCGGGGCATTCTTACAAACAATGCCCTTGGGTGGACCACAATAGGTTAGACAAAGCACCACAAGACCAGGAACACATAATTACAGACTCCCAAGTCCACCTCTTGAATGCTAAAACAGTTCCTCATGGTCCCACCTCCATGGAAACCATGAAGGTTAGCATGAGTCCAGCAGCCCCCACCATGGGATTATCTGGAGAGACTACTGAGGTACCTAGTCATAGTATTACAACAGACCAGATTCCTCCCTTAGGGGCTGAAAACCTTTTAGCAACAGGGCAACTTCATCAGAAGGCAGCAATAATAGATCCAGAACAAACAATGCCCCCCAACACCAACACTCCCAAAAGTTCAAACCTGTTAGATCTACTAGGAAAACCAAAGGGAAAAGGAAGGCCAAGATTACCCCCCCAAGACAACAGGTGGTCACCCGTAACAAATTTCACGCTTTAGCCAAGCAGAGACAGTGGGGTGACACTGAGGGAGAGGATGATGAGTCAGACTGTTCTGTGGCCTCTTCGAGAATGGATTTTTCATCTGACTCTCAGCCAAATTCGTCTAGTAAAAACTGTCAGAAAAAGGCTACAAAGACCTCTGAGGTGGTGACTTGAAACACTAATTTTATAAATGCGAGATGGCTATTTCTCTTCTCTCACTTTAAATGTGAGTAGCCTGAAATAATATAGAAAGCGATTAGCCACCCTGAAGTTTCTCCAAGACATTGCAGATGACATTATATTTATTCAAGATACCTGCATTAAAACATCTTATGAAGTTTCTCAAACAAAACAAATTTGGACACTAGGGCCCTCTTTCTGGTCTCAAGGAGAGGACCTTTGTGATGGGGTTGGAATCTTATTTAAGGGCTATTCTTTCACAGTAAATTGATTGGTTGAAATTGCTCCAGATTGGGCCCTGATGTTAGATACTACCCACAAAAATATAAAATTTAGATTGATCAATATCTATGACCCTCAAAGCATTTCTGCAAGGTCAGACCTCTTCAAATCCATTCAGCTTTTTCTCCATACAAGTAGACATGTTATCTTTTTGGAGGGGACTTTAATGTGAGACTCACCCCAGAAGATCGAGGAGGCACACCAAAAAAAAAACCTTTGGAGATGTAAATTGCTTTACCAATATTCTAAAAACTACTTGCCTGTATGATGGTTATAAATCCGTCAATATTGACAACCCCAAAACATATATGAGAGGCATTATTGCTACTCGGATTGATTATGTTTTCTTCTCACAGCATTTAAAAACACTAAGAGCCAAAATTATTCCATGTGAATCTTCAGACCATTTAGCAACCTCGGTATACTTTAGTACTGATTCTAAAGATAGCTCTCCCAGGGTAAAATCCATTGGAAGCTGAATAAATCATTGTTAGAAGACCTCCAGATTCTAAACCACTGCGAGGAGCTCATAAAAGCAAGAGTCTCCACATTTGATGCATATGAAGACATTCTCTTCTGGTGGATAGATTCAAAAAAGATTTTAGATCATTTTTCATAAGACAGACCCATTATAAATCAAAGTCTACATATTTTAAATATCTTACTCTGAGAGAAAAATTATCTAAACTGATTTCCGAGCCTTTGAGTATAAACTTGATCTCTCACAATAAATAGCATGTACAAAAGAGGAAATGGCACGTTTCCAGTAAAAAAGGGCTGAATCCCTTAAAATTGATGTCCAGTATGGGACTCAAGGGAAAAAAACTGGATTGGACATTTTTAAAGTTTGTAAAGAAAGGATTGATAATACTACCTTGGATTCTGTGCAGAACATTTATTCTGCACAGAAATCCAAAGATCCAGGAGAACTGCTTAACTTTGTACAAGAATACCTGCAAAGTCTCTTTTCTTCGGTGTCCCCGACACAATGGGACAAAACCTTTTTTGATACTTTAGACATTCCTTTATTATCACCTAATGAGAAAAAAATCTTAATTCAGCCCATCACTAGTGAGGAAGTATAGCAGGCTTTAAATAAGCTACATAAAAATGTTTCCCTTGGCCATGATGGTCTACCATGGAATTCTACCTAACTTTTCAAAAATTATTTATCCCTATTTTTGTGGAAGTATTTAATGCTATGTTGTATTCAAATATATACCAGCTTTCTTTTACTAAGGCCATAATGATTCTATTGTACAAAAGGAGACAGATCAAATCTAAAGAATTGGAGGCCTATCAGCCTACTGATGGTGGACTATAATTTATTTACCACGACTTTATTACAGAGACTATCCATAATTTCCCAGAATCTAACATGCTCTGCACAAACATGCACAGTTACTACTAGGTCTCTATTCCATAACCTAATGCGTCTCCATGATATTTTTGCAAATGAGGATAATATGTCATCTCCTTTCCCTAGATCAGGAGAAAGCTTTTGATCCTGTTGATCAAAAGTGCCTGTTTAAAATTCTTCTCAAATATGGCATCCCCCCCTGCTTTTGTCACTTGGATTCAAACCTTGTATGACAATACTTGGATACAGCCTTACATAAATGGAGTACCTGGTAAATGCTTAAAAGAAACCATTGGGGTCCATCAGGGTTGCCCCATGAGCCCCTTCCTTTGCAAATTGACCCCCTTCTGAGACATTTGTTAAATCATCCCAGCATTCCTAGAATAATCTTCAATTCTAAACATCAGATACCCCTAGTAAGTGCATATGCTGATGATTTATGCATCTATATCACGATAGCACATGAGGTGGGTGCCTGAATCAGGGCACCGTCTGAAATGGCAATGCAATATGGGCAAAAGCCCAAAAGGCAAGGGGCAGGAGGGTGACCAGATGTGATGGGGTGGGCAACCCTAGTGACAGGAAGTTGCTACATGTACAAGTGCATGGGGAGGGGATGTGAGCACAGTGAGCATGGCCTGGGAAGGGGTGGAGGGGATGTAGGGGGTGGCACTGCGTAGGTTGCCGAACTGCACAGTGGCATCAGGGGTTGGCCTCCATTTGCGGTGCTGGGGTTCGGGTCTTGCGCCCGCCTAAAAGCTGTCTTTTTTGCTTTTGCATCCCCCAACATGCACCCCCTGGAGTTCAGAATCTTTAAGTAAGGGGGGTGTGGGGGGCACCCCCTTCAGAAAGCAAGTGTTTTAGTCCCGGCACCGTTCTTCCATGCACTGAGGATGGCAGTGGCTATTCCACTGCCCTGATGTCCTTCGATAATCTGAGTCACGCTGTTCGGCGTCATTATCACATAGAATCCTATACCACTACACAAGCTAAATCAGCAGAAATAGTGGAGTTCATAACTTCTTTCGAAAAACTTTCTGGTGCTAAGCTAAATTATGAAAAAAGTACAGGATTCCCTATATGTCCAAATGGACAACAATGTCCTTTATCTCAGCTAGTGAACATTAATATCTCCTCTAACCCAATTAAAATCCTAGGACTTACCTTCGGCAGCCCAGATGATGCAACTCTTAACTGGGATATCACAGTAGAGAAAGCTGTGGGATTAGTACACTCATGGAGTGCAAGAAACATAGCAAAAAGAGAGTGTTTTTATTAAGAACTTTGATTTTACTTTTATTTCTACATGTAGCTCACATCTTTCCTCTTCCACTAGCTATGGAAACTAAGGTTAATAATTAATTTTTTCAAGGTTTTTGGGGAAGCCGGTTGAACCCCAATAAATGACTAGACACCTATCACGTTTATAATCTTGGGAGGAGTAAGAATGATAAATCCCCTTGTTTTTTTTCCACACTATCTTTATACAATAGAACATACGCCTTCTACTAATAGGCAATTTTTCAACCTGGTTTTCCCTTCTTAAATTCTTCCTTATTAAATATATAGAGAAAAGTGCCTTATTTGGTACCAAAAATTTTTAGGTCATATAAAATTCCTGTGATATTAATTCCTACTTTTTGCAAAATTCAGGCATGGTCTTTGACCTCCCAATACATATGTTCCTTATATAGAAAACAGTTGTACTCTGGCGTTATTGCCACACATTTCTATGAACTTCCAATACTACCTGTCCTTCCAGGAATATCCTGATGATCTCTTTTTGCAGCTAACAGACAAAATAATTCCCAGAAATGCTGGGAAGTTACGAGGCTCGTGTTATGGAAGGCTAGGTGTTAGAATACACATAAACACAAAGCCCTAGAGGAAAAACTATGCCCTAGACCATCTTGCCCTGATATCTTAGAAGCATTAGAACACTTCTATATTCAGTGTCCTTTTCACATAAATTTTGACCTCCTTTCAGGAAACATGGGATATCCTATTAACCAGCTATCACCTATGAAACATTAATATATGGTTCATTATACAATGGCAAGAAAGAATCTTGGACTGTGATTGGTTAGTTTGGGGCTGGACCCATGGCGTTATCTCAGCATGATGCCACTGGTCTAGTCTCAGTCTCACTGTGAACCTGTAGATGAGCATTTGATGGAGCATTTTATGGACTGTTTCATCTTCTCTTAAAACAAAAATATTTTTCCACACAAAAACATCTTTAAAATTATTTTTTTTATTCTTTATAACAATGAGCCATTGTATTAGAAATAATGCACTCCAGGTGTGTGTCGTTTGGGATAATGCCATGCCTTGGGCATTGGATGCATTCGGCCCGCGGCCCTGCCCAACCCCCCAGGCGTGGCGCTATCCCAACACAACACACACCCTGTCATGCATTATTCTTTATTTTCACCTGGTACCATAGATTTACATCCTAGTACAGTAAGATTGATTTTTGCTTTTTGCAGATTTTTTCTCTGGCAGGCACGCTGTGCTTTTCTGCTACAGCAGAAAATAATGAATCCAGACCAAATTATTGCTCAAATAGCTTCTAGCCTTAAATATTGTACCGCTGTTTTTTGTCTTCTATGTGACGAGGTACCTTTGTAAATGAGCCCCTGGCTCAAAGGTTGTTAAACTGATGTTAAAATAAATAAATAAATAAATATATCAGGAGGAACTAAACAAATTACCAAAATCAAGGTTCACCAAACTTTGGCGACACATAGATACATAGATACATAGACATTGTCAGCAGATAAGGGCCTATGGCCCACCCAGTCTGCCCATTTGAGCCTGTAAGTTCAGTTTGTTTTCCTAGAAGTCTGTTGCCCCTTACCCCTGACCTCCAGAATTCCTTTATGTCTATCCCATGCATTCTTAAATCCCATGATTGTTTCAGCCCCCACCACTTCCTCTGGCAGGGTGTTCCAGTTGTCCACCATCCGTTCTGTGAAGAAATTCTTTCTCATGTTTCCTCTGAATCATCCTCCCTCCAACTTCATCCCATGCCCTCTAGTCCTGGAACATCTTTTTCACTTAAAATAGTGTTTTCCTGCACCCTGTTCCTCCCTGTAAGATACTTGTATGTCTCTATCATATCCCTCTCTCCCTCCTTCCTCCAGGGAGTACATGTTCAGTTCCTTCAACCTGTCTTCATAGGACTTGTGATGCAATCCATGCACCATCTTTGTTGCCCTCCTCTGAACCTTCTCTACCCTGTCTATGTCCTTACGTAGGTATGGTCTCCAGAACTGTACACTGTACTCCAGGTGGGGCCTCACTAGTGTCTTGTATAGCGGAATTATGACCTCCTTTTCCTGCTGGTGATGCCCTGCCTATACATCCCAGCATCCTATTTGCTTTACCTGCTGCCTTGTCACACTGTTTCCTACCTTGAGGTCATCAGAGATGATAACTCCAAGATCCCTTTCCTGCTTGGTGCATGCTATATCCTCACCCCCAACTGATATATTGTGCCAGGGTTTTTGTGCCCCATATGCATTATCTTGCACTTCTTGCATTGAATTTCAACTGCCAAACCCCTGACCATTCTTCAAGTTTCTGCAGGTCGCTTCTCATTCTGTCTACACCTTCTGGTGTGTCTACTCTGTTACAGAGCTTTGTGTCATCAGTGAACAGTGAAATTCTGCCTTCTGGGTCCTGCGAATGTCGCTGATGAAGATGTTGAATAGGACCGTCCCAGCACTGATCCCTGTGGTACCCCACTGGTCACTCTTCCCTCTGTGGAGTGACAGCCATTTACCACCACCCTCTGTGTCCTGCCACCCAGCCAGTTACCTACCCACCACACTACTGTCCTGCCCACACCCATATTCCCCAGTTTGTGTAATAGTCTTCTATGTGGCACAGTGTCAAAGGCCTTGCTGAAGTCCAGATAGGCCATGTCCACTGCCCTCCCCTGATCCACCTCCCTAGTCACCCAGTCAAAATATTCAACGAGATTGGTCTGACATGACCTCCCCTTGGTGAAACCATGCTGCCTTGGGTCCTGTAGGTCCATTGACAACCAGACGATCCATCAATCTCTCCTTCAGTAGTGCTTCCATGATCTTCTCCACTACCGAGGTGAGGCTGACTGGTCTGTAGTTCTCTGCTTCCTCTTTGTTCCCACTTTGTATAAGGGGACTACATCTGCTATCCTCCAGTCTTTGGGTACCTCCCCTGTTTCCAGTGATCGGCTAAACAGGATAGCCAGAGGTTCAGCCACCACCTCTCTTAGTTCTTTAAGGACCCTGGGGTGCACCCCATCTGGCCCCATTGCTTTATCAACTCTTATTACTTCCAGTTCCTTCAGGACCCTTTCTTGTGTAACACTATACCTGGTTTCTTGTAAGACAGATATGTGACTTTGGTATAACTTTTTTCTGCCTATTTCTGTTATGTTCTTTTCCTTGGGGATTTTTCGTTTGTTTGTTTTCTTTGGTTTCTTACCTCCTTATTTTGTTTTGATATATGCATAGTGTATAAGAATATGATTTTGATTTTGTAAACCAGACAAATGGATGAAGTTTGTTTTTGAATGACACTGTATTTATGTTATTAATTTTCTTTTTAAATAAAAAATCCCCTACTCTTTTCAAGAAGTGCCATGGGATCTTTAACATCCACCTGAACTACCACCAGAACAGGCAGATGGGACCTCGGTTTAACATGTCATCCAAAAGACGGCATCTCAGGAGTGCAGCACCTTCATGCTGCACTACAGTGTCAGTATTGGATGCAACCCAAGTGACTGGTTATTGGCCCCTATGCTAAAAGTGCAGAGCACCTCCTGCCATGTATGTGAGACACAGAGACACCCGCACCCACTGTACCCCTGCACAGATGCATTAAGAGCCATGCAGCCCCCACACCCGATTCCCCACCTCGTGGACTGCAACATGCAGGGGGCAGGCAGTGGGTCATGCCAGCACTACGCAGCATGCACAAAGCCATGTAATGCTGCACACTGGGGTGCATAGGGGACAGCTGGCACCAGGGAAATCCTGCCATAAGTTCCCTATGTGCCCCATGCATCCATCCCACACCAAGGCCCACCACCTCTGCACCCAGTGGCTGCCTGGGACCACCAACCAAGCACCCAGATGAGCCCACACCATCCCGGTGTATGCCAAACCGCCCCACACACTCATGGGGGCACTGGCCCCAGGACCGCATGACACACCCACCTGCCTCTGTGGCTCCTCGCACTCCTGATGGTGTGGTGGACTGTAGAAGCCCCCACCCCCCCACACACAACACACACTTGTAGCACTGCACCCCACCCCATACCTCCCCATCTGATTGGGGACACCACACGGCCAGCGGTACTACCCGCCTCTCACCTCCATGGCCTATGGCCATGTAGACATCTACAGAGGAGTGCAGTCAATGTGCCTCCCACTGTGTAAGGGATCTACTTTTGGTCTGGGACAGGCATCCGATTGGATGCCCACCCCAGGTCCACAACTCCTCCCCGGCTGCCTCATGGAGTGCTGTGCACTGGGGGACCATGCCCACAGACAGGTCGCAGCCATTGGGGAATACCAGTGGTGCACACTTGTCCACAGGCGTGGAGCTCCATGGGTGGGATATGCACCTGGGGCACATAATTCCCGTCCGTCGGAGCTTAGGCCCCATTATACATGCTTTGGAATTCTTATTGACAATCTAAGTGAATGGTATCATTAAGAATATTGACACATAGATCTCAATGTCATTATTAAATAAGGACACACCCACTACACACACACACACACACACACACACACGCACACACACTCACTCACTTCAATACTGGGACACCATCCCTAGCAATATAGTAATATACTGTAATATTGCAGTGATGGAAGGTACTTAGGGTCTACCTTTTCCACCCCTTTTGTATAAAGCAGTGAGTAGACTAAATAAGACAATGAACCTGCATTCAAGGATTTCAGCTTGAATTCTATCCCAACCTCATGCTGTATACTCCTCAGTGACATTCCACCTAAGGAATCTTGGTATTTGCCACAATATCTACAGTATATCTGTTCCCTTTAGAACTGGAACACAGTGATAATGTCCCCACTTAGCCTCCTCTTCTTTAGTCTAATAATTTGAATACTGTATGTCCCATCTCTCCTGCTGTCTGCTGTAATTCACTAAACAACTTGGTGGTCCTATGTTGGACTGTTTTGATCCATTCAATGTCCTTTCTGTGCTACGCTGCCTGAACTGAATGCAATACTCCAAGTGCAATCTAACCTAGGTTCTTACACATGGGGAGAATCACCTATGCTCTTTACCACTTCCTAAAGCATCCCAACATTGTGTTTGCTTTCTGGACAACAGCAGCACATTGTTTGCCAAGCTTTGTCTTACTGACCATAGTTATTCCTAAATCCCAGTTATTGTTGTTCTGTACACTGTTGTACCACACAGGGTATATGTCCAACCACTAAATACCACCAACAACTTAATCTGATTCAATTTCAGTTAGTTTACATCTGTACCCCCTCCCCAGTATGATGCTAGAAATAATATTGTCTAGCCCTCCCATCCTGGTCAACAAACTCTAAAAAAAAAGAATCATGTTTCCCTGCCCTGCTATAGTACTTTACACTTCCCCACATTAAAATGTAACCACCCTTTTTTTATGTACACTCCTGATGGGCTCTAGTCAGAAACCCTAAACACCATATATATGTGCCCCATAGGCTTTTATAAATTCCTCCTCTGCACAGTAGGGTCAGAGTCAGACTCCTGTGCATTCTCGATGGGGATCCATGCCTCATCTGCACCCTTGTCCCACTGAGGATGCCTGGCAATTCATGCCACCCAGTGATTTTGGGCAACCGTGGAGAGGGTGCTGGCTATGCAGACAAGGATTCTGCCATAGTTACATACATGCCCCCTTTCATTGGCCACACAGGGTGGTGGTCATCACACCCACACTGCTACCCTGGCCTTTGGAGTTTTCAAGGAGGGCCAGGGTAAGGCAGATCACATGGGCAGAATGACCTATCACTTAAGGGGTACAGTGATACCAGGAGGACCAGTGGTGTCCCAAAATCCCCCACTCCGCATGAAGCAGGGGACATAACCTGATGGCAGGCAGGCCATCTGACTGAACGGCAGCTGTCAATCAGCAAGCTTGCCCACTATGCCCTCACACACCACTACATGGGCAGGGTGTGGCACCATAAGTGTGCAGATATGCTTTGTGCATAGCATGTGATATATGCTGCACAGCCAGTGTGGGGTACTGTGGCCCAGGTATGCTCATTTGGAGTGTACCTGTGCCATGATTGTGAATGCAGTCCACTGTGCACAGGCACTCCAGTAGTGTATCCCCCACTGTGTCCACGTGTCTTCCCAATTTGGTGACATAAGCAAACATCAGCAGCCTGCTGCTTAACCCCTCCTCCAGGTCAATAAAAATACATTGAGCAAACCGTGATGCAATGCAGTAAGTTTCAATGACATGTCACAAAATACTGCATGACAAAAAGGCTTAAGTGCCATTGAATTACACTGTTCCCTGCAGTATACTTCAGCATTCTGTGCCATACTTCATCATTATTCTGTTGCATCTTGGTTGGCACTACTCTAACCATCCCCTAAAGTTCTTCGGTCAGAATATCCCTCCAATCAGATTGGTGACCATCTACCCTAGTACTGGCAAACAATATTCCCCTGCACCTGACCCGTGGCTACAGTGAGGTGGGTGGCTTTGGGTAGAGTATGGCTATGTGTGCCATGCAGAAATATAGAAACACCATTTGGAACAATAGTGGAGGGGTCCAGCTTCACTGGCAGGGACCCTGTTGTAGCCACATACATGTCCCCTTCCACCTGCCACATGGAGCAGTTGACATTGTGCCACCAACCCCCACGTTGCTACCCCCAGCCCTCAGAGTAAACCAGAAGTGCCAGGGGTGGGGCACAGCACAAAGGCAGAATGGCCCATCACTTTAAGGGATATGGAGGTCCCAGGATGACTGGCTATATCCCACAAGCTCCCACTCCACATGGAACAGAAGATCTAGTCCAATGGCAGGCAGGCCATCCAATTGGATAGCAGCCGACAATCGCCAAGCCACCGCTGCCATACCACCATGCTATTATGTAGGTGGAGGGGCAGCACTGGAAATGTGTGGCTATACTTCATGCATAGCATACAATGTGCGCTGCATAAATGATGCAGGGCAGTGTGGCCCAGGTATGCTCATTTGGAACATAACTGCACCATGCCCATGTACTGTATAGAGCCCATAATGCACAGGCCCTCCAGCAGTGTATCCTCCACTGTGTCCACTTGACTTTCCACTTTGTTGACATAAGCAGACTTCAGCAGCCTGCTGCTTAACCCCTCCTCTTCCACGTCAATAATAAATACAGTGGGGCTAGCCACAATGCAATGCAGTAACTTGCAGTAAGTGACATGTTACAAAATACTGCATGACAAAAGGACTTAAATGCCATTGAATTACACTGCTCCCTGCAGCATACTGCAGCATTGTGTTAAATACTGCAGCATTACTGTGCTGCATCATGGCTGGTGCTGCTGTATGCTGAAGAGCAATGGACAAAGCCAGAACCATCAAATATGGTTCTTGGGTCAGGACATCCCTTCATTCAGAGTGGTGACCATCCACCCTAGTGCTGGCAAACAACATTCCCCATTAACAAGTCTGGCATCAGTAGTCCATCCTCAGTGAAAGAAAACAGTAACCTCCCCCCGATTAACATTTCTGTCCTTGGCACCAGCAACACCCTCAGCCAATTGATAAGTTCAGTATCTGGAGCCCATCCCTCATGCTTGCAAAAAAACAGCAACCAACCCACCCTTCCCAAACAAAAAGTTAGCATTAAGACAGCAGACCATATCCAGTGGGGAAAAAAACAGCACCCCACCTTAGACTCAAGTTTGGTATCGGGCGCCAATCCCCAGTTCTAAAGTACCCCTCCCCAATTACACAAGTCCAGCAGAGTTTAATCCCCATTGCTAAGAGATAAGGATCCTTTCCTCTTCCTGCTGCATTCATGATAGTTTTCTGCTGTCCCACCTAACTCCAGATCCCCCAGATATTCTGTGGTGTTTAGTAGTGCTTCTTGTCCATACCATTCCTAGTCTAGGTGGTGTCATATGCCACCCATACACTATTTCACCCTCCTCAAGATGGTGACCAGCACACACTTCTTTTTCATCTCCTTCACCATCTGCTGTCTGATAAATAACACCAATCAACAACTATTAATTATTTTAGTACTGCGCCTTTCAGTAAAATAAATAGTGGTATGCAGTATCTTTAATCTGACAGCAACCGGCCGGGGGATACAGGAGGGCTTTGCTGTTCATGGTCTTTGGAGATGAAACAGGTGAATTAGGCACTAGGACATTTCTGGGAATGGAATGGGGAACAATGTGGTATGCAGAGGGCTGGGTGGGAGATTTGGGTTGGCTGGGTTTTGCCCAACCTAGTGAGGGTGGACTGAAACTGGCCTTTCATAGTCCAACCCACTCCTAGGCCACAAGTGATGCTACTGTCTATCTGTAAAGGAAAATCAAGTGCATGTTGACAGTCACAACCTCTGTCCATGTTTTTAATTTATAGTGGCATGGTAGTGCCACTATAGTTAAGGTTGCATGGCCACTTCCAGGTTAAACCCAAAACTGAGCACTTTAATAACTTTGCAACCATTCATCTGATTTGCCTGGAATTTGGCATGCACTGTCTGGTACATAGATCTCTGGATCTGGTAAGTTTTGTTCCAGTTGGATGTGCAGTTGTGGAGCTGCAAAGTGCCAAACAATGTGAAAAATACTATTTTTTTGGCAAATTTTTGCTTGGGGCTATAGCCCAAACGGTTTGGGAGTCTGGTCTGAAATTTTCAGGGCATATGGGCTCTGGGTCACTGATGTGCCTTTTGAAGGTTTGGTGAAAAAATATTAATCCATTCAAAAGTTATTAAACTTTAAACCTTCCCATTATATCCTATGGAAAACAAATATGTACACCGCAAAAGCACTTTTTGCTTTTGCAAAAACACTTTTGACTGCCGCAAATGGGTTGTGCACCTTTGTGCTACCATCTTGTTTTCAGTTAGTGGCAGCAATAAAAAGCTGTAATTCAAAAAAATTGCTGCCCCTTGGTAAACACCAACATTTGTGTTTACCTAACCGTGGCCTGAGGAACACATTTCTGACATAATGTTTTCAAAATAGTGACAGGAAATAGGTTTTCAGTGTTTCAGCCATTGGTATTGCCACAATTTGTGGCACTTCTTTTGCAAAACTGCCTCAAACTGTGACAATTTTCACACAACTAATGACGCTGTTGTGTGAACATTGCCACAAATTGCGGCACTGTTTGGCAAAAATTGCTGCAATTAGCACAGTACTTCAATGGGAAAAACCCATTGGGACCAGTCACGTGATGCCTTCTGATGAGTAAGCAGCACTCTGGAGGAGCTCCGTCAATACCGTGAATAAAACTTTCCTACCTAAAGTTTTGAGTGCATTTTTTTTACTGCCTATTACCACCTTGTATTGCTAATATTTAGTTCTGGATGAGATGGCAGCAGAATCAGAAGAAAAGACTCACGATTTGGGTCTCCTTTAAGACTCTGAAGTTGTACAGGAGGCCGCAGTGGAGCTAGAAGCAAAGCGGCCCTGTATGAGCAGCTCACCTACTGAAATGGCCTTGGATGCACCTCCTAACATTACCGCAGAATAAATGTATACAGAAATCCAAATGATTAAAACAGCACTGTTCACCCTTATTGCCGAGATTTGGGATTGGAAGCTTACCATTTCAGAGCTGGCCCAGAAAGTGGCAGACATGGAGGTACGAATCTCTTCAATGGAGGACCGGCTTGATAAACTAGAGCCAGAAGTGGTAGTTCTTCACCACACCAAGAAACTGGAATAAAAGGTCAGTGACTTAGAGAAACACTCCAGGAGGAATAAGCTTGTCCTCCTGGGGCTCCCCGAGGGAGAGGAAGGTCCATCACCAATAACATTTTTGTAAAAATTTTGCACTCATGTAGCAGGACCTTCCCAGTATGGCCTTACATACATTATTGAGTGGACCCATCATTCCATCTGTCCCAAGCCAGCTCCAGGAGAACCAATGCACTCTATAATATTGAAGGTACTAAACTACTTAGACAGAGATCACCTTCTGAAGGCTGCCCGCAGTACAGTCAAGCTGGAATGGGATGGGAGGTGACTGCATTTAGTCCTGGATCTCACCCTCAAGGTCTGACAGGAATGTGCCACATCTAAGCCTTTGCAGTCCAAGCTGTGGGCTGTTAAAATCAAGCACTGCATGCTTTATCCCTCACTGCTGGAAGTAACGATCAACTCGGGGACATACTGATTTGATTCAGCCACTCAAGCAGCTGTGGAGCTGAGAAAGTCATCGCTGGACGTTTTGGAAAAGGGTGATAAGGAACCAGAACAGAGTTCAATACAGAGGTCAACTGTATGTTCTACTGCATTTTGCCATGGTTAGTGCTTTAATTTGCTACTGTTGGACTGATGCAGAGAATTATTCAGTTTATGCTGGGGCAGCAAGTTAAAGGCTTTTTCATTTCTTGATACTGTGACACTTTGGGCGTGCTGGTTTGTTGGGTGGACTATGTTAACGGTCGAGTCAGCAGCAGCCTTTGGAGGAAGGGACTTCCACTGATTGTGTTTAATTTGGATTTTAAAGACCAATGTCAAAGCTTCAGTTGTTTGCCTACATCCCAGCTTGGTAGAATTTTAAAAGCATTCACAGCGAGCTGGCCCACTGGCACAGGGGCAGGGTGCCCGACTGCAACGCTGATGACCCGGGTTCAGGAATGGACTTGAATGTTAGAGGGCCGGCTTGGGGAGATTGAGCATCCTTTGGACTGCTGTCCTTCTCCGGGGGTATTGTGTCTGGCACCATGTGACCCCTGGTGGAGGCTGGGAACCCCATGCTGGCATCACTTAGCTTGGGGACGGGTTGGACACTGGCCATCACTGTACATCCCTGCCCCCAACTAGCACCCAAAATTGTGTCTCCCAATGAATGATGCCAGCCCCCACTCCACAGGTGGGACCCCTCTCCACCCTAACTGATAGAAAACACCTGCCGGGAAGCAGTCAGCCCCACCTCAGGGCAGGGTGACCCGAGGGTGCGGGCTGGAGGAGGGGGTTCACCAACAAAAACGCTGATATGGCAGGGATGGCACCATGCAGATGCCAGTCTGGACAAAAAAAATAAAATAAATAAAAGCATTCACAGCGACACGGAGTGCACATCCACTGAGTCATTCTAGATCCTTCTACCGAATGGGATGCCAGGCAGTTTTGGAACATAAAACTTGAGTGGTTGAGAAGCTGCCTTAGACTGCTGTTCCTTTAAAACTTTCATTTTCCTTTTTTGGTCCACATTATTCTGTTAGACACTAGTCAGAATTTAACTAGACTTGCTGTATAATTTTAAAAGAATTAGCTCTAGCATGCAGAGGAGACCAGCAGGTGAAGTGTTCCCATACCTCTGCAGAACTTTGATTTATGGATACCACAGCAAGGACTTTTACATCTGGGTGGTATTTTTGACAAGAGAACTTATTACAAAGGGACTTTCGGTGTGGTTTCTTTATCCGGCACCATTTTACTTTACTTTTCCATCATTATGCAGATGCATTTGGACCTTCTTTTATAGAACTGCAACTTTAACCCAATCTTGTGTTTGAGATGGAGACCCTGATTTAAAAGAACATGTAAAGCTGTCTGGGGACAAATCTCTTGCAAGTCATTATATAATAGTAATTTTGTTGCTCTGCATTGCTAACTTCCTTTTCTCAGAGAACTAATGTGTTAAAGTTGAAAACATCAGAGGGGGAGATCTGCTCAGATTTCTAGGCCTCTGTAATTGTAAAAACGATTTTTACTGTTATAATGTTCAAGTGTGTAGTTGATAGTCACTTAGATTTGTCTAATATTTGGTGCTTGTTGTAATTTGTTGAAAGAGGGATTTACAATTTCTCCTTTTTTAGGGAAATTATTGCTTTAGAAAGATGACAGAAGAGACCATAGGGAGTTTTTTCATATGGAGGGGTAGACATATAGAGCAGCTTTTGGTTTCAGACACCCGGGAAAGGTTATGGGAGGGGATGGCATAGCGGCAGTTTATCTATCCAGCCATTTGATACCCTTTTTTCTTCCCCCTTTCCACCTTTTCTAGGGTCCAGGGATTGAGGGATGTGATGAATCAGACAGAGCGGCAGCATCATCTGGTTTAATTCAGATCTCTGAGATTAGAAGCCATAGGTCTGCCCCACGTTTTTTTAAGGACCCTATTGTTCTTCGGTTCACCCCTTCAGATCTACACCCCGACGGCGAAACATGAAAAAAGACCATTATGGCGACAGACACTGTAATGGTCCTTTTTCAGTGCTTCGCTTTCCGCCAGTGTTCTGCCCCCCCCCCACCAACTCTGACCTGGAGTTGATAATCTTAAAGTCCAGGAGGTGTGGGGGGCAGAGTTGTGCCCCCCACAGAAAACACTCGCTGCATGGGCAGCACAATACCTGCGTCGGTATTGTGCCGTCGCTGTGGGGGAGGTCGGCATTTTCACTGTCGTCCTCCATTGGTGCTTCCATTGTTCTTACAATTTTATCATATTTAGTGATTAGGTTACTCAAGGAGGACTAGTGTATGATTTTTCCATATGTTGTGGACTAGTAGGAGGGATATAAAGGCCTAAAATAATTCTATTGTACATTTATTATAAACGTCTGGGATTGCAATATGGCTTCAGAGACAGGTTCCCTAATTGGGAAAGAGAAGATCTTAGATTACAGGCCATATGATGTTTCCTCCTGAACCCTTTTTTTATGGGCAGGCTGGGGAGGATAGCTTTGCAGACTGTAGTGGGAAGTCAACATGGATTTTGTGTGCAGAGTGATTTTGAGAGCCTGCACCTCCTCGGCATCTTGGACGAGTAGTACAGGAGTGGGAGCACGGAGGGTAGCAAAGATAGGGGGAGTGGGGGATAGGGGCAGGCAAGGAATTTATGTTAATTATAAGGGAATGGGAGGGGAGAAGGGGTAAAGGAAAGGGGAAGTGGCTATACTTTGGATCATTCAGGAAAGGTATGTCAGGATGAGATATGTTGTATTATCACAATACTGTAAGTAGTTTTAACATCATATCATGGAATGTTAAAGGGGAGAGGATAACACTAAAAAATACTGTCTGTTAAGACATTTAAACTGTTATCATCCTCATGTAGTAATGTTACAGGGAATTCACATTCCAAGGGATAAGTTAAATAATTAAAATAAAAAAATCTGGGTGGGTCAAGTGTTCGGTGCGGGATCAAGTGCCAGGCATGGAGGAGTGATGCTCTTGATACACAAATCAGCCACGTTCATGGTGATCAAGAAGTGGCATGACACAGATAGTTGATATATTTTTGTACATGGTAGGGTTGCCAAAGTGGAAGTTGCCCTTGGTTCAGACTACAGCCCAAACGTGGATACCCCCTCCTTTTTTCCACCGTTGGCTGTTATATTAGCTTCCTTACGGGATATTCCATGCCTCCAGGAGAGGGGGGGGACTGGAATCTCATTTTCTCCAATGATTTGGACAGGCCCTTTCATAATAAAGTAGGACTCTCCACAACCCAACAAGGATTATGGGAATTCATGTCAGATTTAGGTTTGGATGACCCCTAGAGGGTATTTCATAAAAATGAAAGAGAATATACATATTATTCTCCACCTCACCATATTTACTCATGCATCGATTTCTTTTTCCTTAGTAATTCAAGCATGAAGGAGGTGGATGGCGTGGGTATTCATCCTAGGGTGATATCAGATCATTCCCTATTTGACTTAATATGACATTATTACCATGTTCCCCCAGGATTGGCACTTGATCCCTCAGCACTTCACTCTTGACTGATGGGCATATGTTGGACCATATGAAAAACTTCATTTTGACTTCATGGCAAGAAAACTGATTTGATACAATGCCTTGATATTATTTGGGGTTCATTAAAGGCCTTATGGCCAAGGGAATTTATAAGAATAGCTTCAGTAAGAAAGAAAAAATTAAACTTACAAGTTGAGGAATTGCTGTCCAGAATCAGGGAACTGGAGTCCTGTCTGTCTAGAAGATCTGCTGAACACCTTTGGTCAGAACTTCATTCCTTGCAGGCCAAGTATTTGGCATTTCTACTAAACAAGGTGACACATTCCACAACATGGATGAAGGTGACTTGCATCGGGCAGGGGAGAAGACAGAGAAACTTCTTGCTGCCAGACTGATGCAGCAGAAAGCTTCTCATTGGGTCACAGCACTAGTAGACCCCAACTCAGTATCATCAACCTCAGATCCTTCTTAAACTGTGGAGATTTTTAAGACATTTACCTGTCTTTATATACTGCTCCTCCTTTGGTGGATTACTTAGAATACTTAAGTGATTTTCTGCAAGGTGGGGACTTGCCACAGCTGGGTACTACTCAAAAGCAATCTTAGAAAAGGCCCAATAACTCAGAGAGAGATTTTAGAGGCTACTGACCGCCTTCCAGCTGACAAAGCCCCCGGTCTTAATGGATTTCTGCCCTCCTTTTATAAATCTTTTAAGTCGGAGCTAGCCCCCATTTTGTGTGAACTTTTCAACTATTTGTTCCATCATGACATTAGAGAAACAGCTCACTTTGAAGCCCGTATCATGGTATTACGAAACCTGGAAGGATCCTACTCTCCGGATAATTACAGACCCATCTCTTTTAAACACAGATATTAAGCTGTTAGCAAGTATTTTGATATCTTGACTTAAACATGTGTGGGTAGACCTAATCGGACCTGATCAGGTGGGGTTTGTAGCGGGAAGACACTCTAGTGACCACTTCCACAAGATCTTTCATCTTCTCTCTGTGTCTAAGGAGGGGAGAGCGCAGACAGGGTGCTTGTCTCCCTAGATGCAGAGAAAGCCTTTGACAGGGTGGCATGGAATTTTTTGTTTGATATACTGCCCCACTATGGTTTACCTCAAGATTTTATACTGTGGAACCAAATATTATACCTTTGTCCCTCGGCAAAAATTATGAGTAATGGTATGTTATCCCCGCTTTTCTCTTTGACTCGGGAGACGTGCCAAGGGTGTCCCCTTTCACCCATGCTTTTAACCTATACATTGAGCCCTTGGCCAGAAAGATTAACAGCTCATCTGGGGTAAAGGGTATTAAATTGGGACCTTACAAATGTAAATTATCGATGTTTGCAGATGATGTGCTTCTACATCTATTGAATTGGGGCTCATCTCTCCCTAACACTTTGACCATAATAGCAGAATATGGTAGGCTGGTAGGTTATAAATTGAACCACCATAAGACTACAGTCTTAGCACTGTCAAATTCCTATTCCAAGGTGACTGTTGAAGAACTGGGTCTTAAATGGGCTTCTCAGTCTCTCTCCTTTCTGGAAAATCCCCACTTCATATTTCCAATCCTTAAACACCCTGGATGGGATATTCAGAAATGCTCCAAAGGCAGACGCAAGTCTGGCACAGCACAAATCAGATGTGCTGTGGCACAGCAGATGCCATATTCAGAAGTTGCACCAGCTCAAGTCAGCTGAATATGGCACAGTTGCGCCATGGCACAACAAGAGCTTAGCCGGTGCAACCATGGAAATGTTGAACAAACCAGTGCACAAACACGGGAGGAGGCAGCACACAGACAAGAGGCCCAGGGACACAGCCAGGGAAGCACAATGACAATGGGCACAGGACCCCACCGGCAGAGCATACCAGTGCACACACAGGCACAGAGCAGGAGGGAAGAATGCTCAACATGTGATGAATCACAACCACCAACAGAGGTGCGGTGCATCACAGCAACCAGAGCCAGTCCACCAACGTTGGACAGGAGCATGCCCTGAACTGTACCCCAGAACACAATGGTGGCACGCCAGCAGGTGACCGAGGACAATGGGCAATGCAAGGATGCCAACAGTGCCCCCCAGCCCCAGCCAGCCAGCCATGCCACCGCCACACTGCAAATGTTGTCCACCCCATGTCCCTGGTGCTAAACATACCCATGCCCCACACACTGACAGGCAGCCCACACGCTGGGCAAGGAATGAGCCAGGACCCAGGCAGAGGGCCAGACCCCACTGGACTGGGTGCCCAACAGGGGATGCAGATGACCCCACCCCAGTGTGCGAATATGTCCACATGAATGACCATGACCATGTGCAACCACCACGCACACACCTGCTGCCCACCCCTGACCATAGCCCCATGGTGACCCTGCAGGCACACAGCACATCCACCAAATCCAGGTGATGGCCCCCACCGCAAAATGTCACAACACTGTACACAGCAGGGAACCACAGCAGCACCACACTGCCTCCCTCACCCCTGTGCAAACACCATGGACCAACACCTGACCACTACAGCATGGCTCTACACGCCACCTGAAAATCAGACATGGACACAGGCATGTAGCAGAAAAGCACTTTATAAAGTGACAAAGAGCAGTACAAAACAATGCAACAGGGGTCAGGGACAGGGGGAGGTACAATGAAGGATGGGGACAGGTAACGGGGGCTGTACAACTGGATGGGGGACTGTAGGGGAACAGGTGCAGCAAGGGCAAAGGGGGCTATCTACAGGGCTCCTCAACGGCGTCCATGTCCTGACACCCCACCATGCCTCCGCCCTCTCTGGTTGGTCATTTTCATCCAGTGAATGGAGACCACCACATCCAGCACCCTTCACACAACCAACAGAATCTGCTGCAGGACCCTAGTTTGTGCCCACTGAGGCCTACAGGTACCTTGCCACTGGACACCTATGGCATGGGACAAGACAGACAATCAGTGCAATGGCCCAGGAACAGAAGCCCACCCACATCGTACAATGGACAGTAGGAGCACACACACCTGGAGAGCCCAGAATGGACCAACGCAGGGGAGGGTCAATGCCAGCCAACAACACGGCACACCACGGTGGTGCAGAGAGGTGGATGTTGCTGTGCAGTGACCACAGGACTACACAGTGATGTTCACATGGCACACAGCAACAGCAGCACTGCAGCACAACTGGTGGCACCTGTGCACATGCCCACCTCACCAACGGTCGGTACACTGGGCCACTAGACTGGCCACAGTGGCATGCACAACAGACTGTATGACATACACAGCAGTCCAGACACATGGCACAGGTGGCCATGACTGTACCCTATCCCACCACTACTCCACAGGTACATTGAGAAAGTCCATGACATAGCTTACCTGTCCCCTGCTATGCAGCTGGTGCTGGCTGTCCAGCATTAGGGCACGCCACCCTGTTCACCTCCACCACCACCCTGGCCCACCTGTGGTCCTCTGGCACTGGGAACAGAATGAAGAGAGGTGGACATCAGTACATAATCATGCTTGCAGGGCCCTGCCACCATACAGCCCACTGTGCACTGGGTGTGCCCCTGTGTGTCCTGAGGCCCACACTCCAGCATGGCTGCAACACATGCAGCAGCTGAGCATGACCGCGGTGCATGCCAAGATGACATAGTACCCCACTGTGGGCTATTCCGAACAGCCATGCTAACACTACAGTACTGCACCTGGGCATACATGCAACTTGAGACACCTACCTGGCTGTGGCACTCAACCACGCCTGGACATGGGCTTGCATCCTCCTCAGGTGGTCAGATTCCTCCACTACAGGTCCCCATACCAGTGCCTGCACTGTTCAGGCATGTGTCACACCTGTCCTCCTCTCCAGGGCTACTGACACACTGTGCCACATCTGGCCCCTGTCCTGCTGTGGGGAACCTGGCCAAACAGCTGCCCCTCATAGGGCTGGACAATGGTCACAAGGTTGATGAGCTCCACCTTGCTCAGCTCACAGCTCTCCTGGCATTCCCTGTGCCATGGACAGCAGTCGTAGTGGTACATAAATGGCATTGAATAGCACACGTCTGCCACATGTGCAGGATGCATGATAGACTACACATGACCACTATTGCGCTGCGCGTGGATGTGTGCCAAGGTGCACAGTGCAGGACCATTGTGAAATGATGGGCATGCATCATCACAGAGCCTAGCGTGGTCACACGGGTCATGTAAATGACCTGTGGGCCACAGGTCATCATCCAGCGTGCAGTGTGCAGTTGGGCGACAGTGGGCATTGCCAGGATGTGCAAGCATGGTGATGCTGTACCTGTGCCACATGTGCAATGCCGTTATATTGCGTGACCTCGCGTGTCACGCAATTGTACTGTGTTATGTGCTGTACACATGCGCATTGTGGGCACACACTACGCATGTGCAGGTATTGCACCACAGGGTTGCTCTGGTGCAAAACAATTACGCAAGGCACAACTTCACGATATTCAGCCGTGGCATGCAAATCACCTAATGAGCTGATGCATGGCACAGTGGGGAGAATTAGCATATCATTACAATTGTGCTCACCCTAATTTGCATGCATTGAGCCATAAAAGCACCACTGAACAGCACAGGCCACAGACTGGTATTGCAACCATTCAGGTAGGTGACAGGCAACATGGAAGTACAGACGCCTAGTGCAACACCGCAACTGAGAGCTGTAACGTGCAGTGCTGCCACTAACCAATGCTGCTGTTGTCTCCCACAGGTGGCAGAATGTCAGAGATTGAGGCTGAAGAGGGACAGGGAGCTCAACTTTACAGCTGCAGAGACCACTGCATGCCTATAGGCATACATGGATAGGAAGGTCCTTCTCAGTGGTGCTATGGGTGCACCTCAGGAATGGGCTGTGGGCTGGGAGGGAGGTGGTATGCTATGTGCATGCCCATGAATGTTACCAAGCACACACCCAGGAGTGCAGGAAGAAGATCGGCACCAACAGGAGGCTCATAAAGAAAAGATTACAGCCATGGGCTTCCCACAGGGTGACCAGAGGTGGGCCAGCAGCAGTGCCTCCACTAACAACCTTGGAGGAGCTGGTGGCATCCAGCATCAGCCGAGCATCAGTGGAGGATGTGCCTGGTGGTGGGTTCCAGATGGCTGGCAGCCCCTCACTGCATGGTGAGTATGAGTGGCCTTGTGTGTGTGCTGTGCGGGTGTGCCTGATGCCATGCCGATGACCACATGCATGTGTGTCTACAGACGCACAGTGCTGTACAATGTCAGGGGTCAATGCCTGCATGCTGGGGGGCCATGGTTGGGGGGCCATGGGTAATGCATCACCACTGACCCTCTGTTTCTGTCATGGAGCACCAGCTTGTCTCCATGCAGGAGACAGGGAGGGTGCAGACACTGACATGGATGCCCAGCCATCAACATCTACGGGCATCCAGGGCCAGGACAGGCCCTGTCCTGGTGGTGTGGGGCATGTGGACATGCTGGACATTGTGTCTGATGATGTCCTTGTTGGGTTCCTGGCCAATGACAGCCTGGAGGTGCTGTGTGCTGAGACCCAGCTAGGGTTGTCAGACACTGATGATGATGTCACTATGATTATGGACAGCATAGGGGCTGTGGTGGCAGACATGCCCCTACCCACTACGCAGCCAACATCGGTACCCAGCACTGCTCCTGCAGTTCCACAGCCGCCACCGTGCCATTCCAGGCCTGCGGTGTGTGGCACCACCGCTGTGTCTGGAGTGGGAGGTGGAGGTGCTGTTGTTGCGTCAGAGGTGCTGGACACTGCCCAGCAGATGGTCAGGCAGCAGCAGCAGGATGCAGGTGACAATGGGCATCGAGGTATGGTGCACACTGCCAGTGTGCCGGACACAAGCATCCCCCCATATGGCCCACTGTGCAGCGTCCACCTGAGCGGGAAGCTGTGCAGCATGCCTTGATACCCCCTGCAGCTCAACAGGCAGCCCCAGTGTCCCAAAATGCTGAGCAGCTTGCAGAGCACACCCAGTTACTGCAGGCATCCATGGAGAACCAGGCGTTGCTTGCCACTGAGGTGCGCGCACTGTGGGCTAAGATGCGTCATGGCGGCAGCAGCAGGACAGAGGCAATGTGCAGCTTATTGATGAGCTCAGACAGATGGGTGGCAACGACCTCAGCTTTGGACACCATGACGGTGCCATCGTGACTGGGCTGGCGTCGGTGGCCGTGCCACTGGGCTTGGACCTTCCGCGCAGAGGACCCCACAGTGCACCGTCCACTTTACAACCTTGCATCTGGCAACCTCAAAGCAGATGCCAGAGTTGGACACATCAGTGTCCCAGACACCCCTGGGCAGGCCTGTTATCGTCGCTTTATGCCCCTGTGTGGACACGGTCACGTCCCACACACATCAATCCCGCGCATCTGACACATACCCCATGGCCATCGTGGCAGTATGCACCTCCCGACCGCCACAGCAGGCTGCAGCAGTTATGGGACTCGTGCCATCGCAGTGCTGTGTATGCTGAACTGCCCTGCCATCTGCTGCTGTTGCCACATGCACACGTGGATGGTGCTGGTGCAGCATTCGTCGGTGATGCACCTGTGTAAGCAGCCACATGACCCTGTGTGTGTAGACAATGCTGCTGGGATGTGTGGCATGGAGGTGATGAGGCTGCTCTGCACTGGTGGTGCTCGGTGCACCGCAAGTCATGCGCCGATCCATGTCAAGTTCCACAATGTGTGTGTGTCTCTTCGTATTCCATTGCTGCATGTGTGTGCATGCACCAGTGTGCCAGCGGCTCTGCCACGTGTTGTGTGCACCAGTGCTTGCCTGCCTTTCACTGTGCACACCTGTGCCACAGTACTGAGTGCTGTCCTGTGAGGCCCATGCTAGTGTGTTTGTACACTCACCTGCATTGTCCAAAATGCTTCCTTGCTATTGTGTCCCGGTGGCACCGTGCCTCCTGTGCAGTTCTAGGGTCCCTCCTTCCAAGGAGCGGCTGCCCACCACCCTCCAGCCTTTTATCACCATCTTCCCCGCCACTGTCACCCTCCTCAGCCTCGGTGACTATTCCATAGTCAATGGCCATGTTGTGCAGGATGCAGCAGGCCAGGACTATGCCACGGGCTTTTGATGGGCTGTATTGTAGGGCACCGCCTGACTTGTCTAGGCAATGGAATCTCACCTTTAGCATTCCAAAGACATGCTCGATGATGCTGCATGTGCTGGCATGTACCTCATTATACAGTATCTGGCTTCTGTGGGGGATGACGGTCTCTGGTAGGGGGTGAGCAGCCATGTCCTTAGGGGGTATGCGCTGTCACCTGTGTGGGAGAAGACATATGGTTAACCCAGTGCTGTGTTGTGCTGCCCCCTGCTTACTCTCTGCCAGGGCAACAGCCTGCCCACCAAGCCTGCTGCCCCCCCCCGCTGTGGCTCCCAGACACACTGGCACATGTCCTAATCACCAACAAGGTAGCCCATGGGGATGTCTCCCCACTCAAGCCTGTGGCACAGAGCAGAGCTGTGCCATATGAAGGCATCATGTGCACTTCCGGGGTGTGTGGCACAGACATTGATGATGCACCCCGTGGCATTGCACACCACCTGGTAGTTGATGGAGGAGTATCCCTTCTGGTTTATGTACACTGAGTCCTCTGGGCCAGGTGGTGTGTGGATGCCGATGTGGGTGCAGTCAATGGCCCCAATCATGCCTGGCATGCGTGCCACCCGGTAGAACTCCTGCATGTTTGCTGTATGGTCTGCCTGTGTGCTGGGGAACTGAATGTACTCTGAAGCATGTGGCAGCAGAGTGTTGAGAAACTGGGTGAGGAGGTGGGATGTGGCCAACTGGGTGATACCTGTGGTATCCCCGGTAGGTCTTTGGAAGGTGCCTGTGGTGAGCAAGCACATCACGGTGGTCACCTTGGTTTCCACTGACATGGCATGGCTATGTTTGGTGGGTGACTGTGTCTCATCACTGCACAGCTCACAGAGCTGCCTCAGAACAGCCCTGCTCATCTGGTACCTGCCTACTATCTCAGTGTCATTAAAGTTCTCAAATGTGATCCTGGCACGGTACCAACTGTGTCGGGCATACCACCGCTGGGCCCTTCATTGGCCATACTGGTATTTCTCCTGCCTCCTCACACCCCTCATTATGGTGTCCATTAGAAATGGGCCACTGTCCATCTCTTGGTTACTGTGTCTCTCCCTGGCTACCTGTGACACCCTGTCCCTCTGTCCGTTGGTCTGTCAGTGTCTGTCTCTCTTTCTCCCTCTCTATCTGCCTCTCTCTCTCTCTCTCTCTCACACTCTCTCACTCTCTCTGGGCACAATGCTGTGCATCTGCTGTCTGTGTTTTTGAGCCTGTTTTTATGGGCTCAGGTATCTGCCTGGCGCAGCTTTGGTTTGCTCCACACTATGCCTTGTAATCCAGTTGAATATGCCAGTGCGCCACATATTGATGAGCAGCCCTCTGCACTTGTGCTGCATACAGTACATTATAGTTGCACATTGGCACAGGAATTTAGGCTATGCCACGGGTCACTTTGAATATCGTTAATTGGTGCAACCTCAGTTGTGCCATGTGCAAGTGCTCTGAATATCTCACCCCTTGAATCTAGATCCAGTTGTGAGACAGGTACAACAAGATTTGCCTCTGTGGAACCATTTACTGCTCACCCTCTGGGGTAGAGTTAATATTCTGAAGATGGTTGTATGCCCACGTTCTATGTATCAACTCTCAGTGTTAAATATTTCTCTCCCAACGACATGGTTCCAGAGAATTAGTGCAATATTAATGCAATAATTAATGCAATAAGGTTTGTAATGATGATATATTTCTAAATAATAAATAAAATAAATATGGTCGGCCTTTTTGTGGTTGGGGAAATGCCCAAGGAGAGCTTTAGAAAAATTATGTAGACCTAAAGAGATTGAGAGTTTACAGGTACTGCAGCTCCTCTGTATTATTTGCCTTTCATGGCAGTAAATATTTTAAGTGGTTGAAAGATCTGGAGGTGGGATCTTCATCCCCAGCGTGGTGGAACATTGAGAACTTCAGGTTAAATCCATCATGTTGCTTTACCTTCACTCCAATACACACCCATTAGTAAACTTCCTGCCCAGTTGAAACAGTTGATTGGTTTGATCTATAAGGGCTCACCAGCAGTTATGTAATTTCTTTAAACTTAATACTCAGAAAGACTCTGGACAGCCATTCTTTAACAATTTAAATTTCGTGATAGATAATAGAGTGGTCCAGCCTTCTACTTGGGAGGTTTAAAAGTGTTGCATCTATCAAATTTTTAGAGGAGATACAGTTCTATCTTTAATACAATTTAGAGACATTTTTCACCTCCTGCTTTTTCAGTTCTTGGCTATGCTTAGCTTAAACACTGCCTTTATTCTATTTTGGGACACCTCCATGGTCTGAGGGGCTCAAATCGTATTCTTCATTGGCTTCTTTGGCAATCCAGAATAGGCCCATTTCAAGGATATATAAGGAAATTGGAACCCAGCTTTGGAATTCCAACTTCCACTGGGTTATTATTGGCAGTTGGCAGCTAATTTGTCACATGATGCGACCAAGTGGAAATAAATTTGGTCTGATATATATAGGGATATGCAGAATTCAGTGTGGATAATGCATTTATCTTGTACAGTTTCCAGTGACCTCAAGTAAACCTGAGATTACATTCGAGAGGTCACTGGAAACTGTACAAAATAAATGCATGATCACACACTGAACCACTGCATATTCCATTTATGCAACAGGTTTAGATGTTGTGTGAACATTTTAATTTTGGTAGGTGTAAATAATTTGTCAAAAAAGGAAAAGAAAATTGAGTTTTATGCTGTTTTTTGCTAATTATAAAAAAACAAAATGGTATCTATAAATAAAACACCACTCATTTTGTAGATATTTTTGTGCTGAACCTTTTTCGTGCTCACAGTACCATGCTATCATTTTTGTTTTGGTTGCAAGAAAATTTTGCAATTGTTGAAAGGCCTTTAATGACCATCCCATAGGGTTGTTTTTCAAAGGTTTAGAGTAGCCGACGGAGAAACATATAGCAGGGCCGTATGAGACTTCTCTCTCTTCGCCAACCCACGCTCAATGTCTACCCATAAAGGTAAATAGGCCAGATGACTACTCCATTCACTCCAAAAGCTCAATTTGCATACATGCTGTGCAGCATAATATAGGAAAAGAGAGGGAGCAGCTAAGCCTCCCTTCAACTTTGGGGCTGTCAATTTAACATAAGATCTGTGAATTCTCTTCCCCTGCCATAGAAAGGAGTTAAACGCGCTCTGTAAGTTAGCAAACCACGCTTTTGGAAGGTACACACCCAGCATACCCAGGGGGGTATAGTAATCTAGGTAGGATGTTCATTTTTAAGACTTTTAACCTACCCCAAAGAGACAAAGAGAGCGATCGCCACCTGTCCAAATCCCCCAAGATGGTTTTGACTAAGCTACCCAGATTGTTCCTAACCATATGATTCAATTCTGTACTAATATTTATTCCTAAATACATTAGTGATTTTGCCTCCCAACAGAGGCCAAAAGGCAGCAAATCAGCCTTCATAACATTATTGTTTAAGGGGGAGAATCTTCGTCTTCGCACGATTTAACTTGTAATAATATACTTTGGAGAAGGAATCAATTTCCTCCAAGATAACTGGGACCGAAATCTCTGGGTTTTCAATATGTAATAACACATCATCGGCATATACCGAGTGTATATAACTGGCTTCCCCCACCTGTATACCCTTGATAAAAGGATTTCCTGCCAATCTATGCAGTAACGGTTCCAGATATAGGTTGAATAATAGCGGGGACAAGGGGCATCCTTGCCTCGTGCCTCGCTCTAACTTTATTACCAGTGACAATATCCCGTTGCACTTAACTCTGGCAGAAGGAAAGGAGTATAAAATTTGCACCCATCTCAGGAACACTTCTGGCAAGCCAAAGGCCGATAGAGCGGCAAATAGGTAATCCCAGGACACTCTATCGAATGCCTTTTCGGCATCTAATGAAATAAGAACTGCTGGGGTCTTGGCCTCTTTAGCAACCGCAATGAGGTGTAATAATTTCCTCAAGTGATCTTGGGGCGATCTCCCCATCATAAAACCCACCTGCTCCCTACTAACCAATTTGTCCATAACTTTGGACAACCTATTAGCCAGAATTTTTGCCAGAATTTTAATGTCCGTATTTAGGAGGGAGATAGGGCGATAACTATCCATACTAAAAGGGTCCTTCCCCTGTTTCAAAATTAGAGATATCAGCGCTTCTTGAAACTAGAATCAGATAACCCTGCTATCAAACCAATATTGAAAGACTTCCATCAAATTGGGGATACTAACGAAAGACATGCCTTGTAGAAATTATTAGGAATCCATCAGGCCTAGGGACTTGTCTAAAGGCATCTGTTGGATAGCCTGCTGGAACTCTAGGGCCGAGATTGGGGCACTCAAGAAGGTCGTTCTCCTCAGCTAGTTTTGGCAGTGCAACTGAACTAAGATATAGATTAATGTCATCCACGAGGGTTTTGAATCCGGATCCACCCTATATAACCATCTGGAAATATGACCGAAGGCCTTCGCCATTTCCTCTGGGTCCGTACAGACCTGCTCACCCTACCCTTTGAGAATTCCAGCTATGAAATGAACTGAATCTAAATGACGGATTCGCATGGCGAGTAACTTCCCAGCTTTCTCCCCTATGTCCAGGTATTGGAGCCTCATCCGCAAAAGGGCCAGTTCCGCCTTCTGCAATATTAGACCAGAGTATTGGGCCATTTTTTGTTTTAAAGTTATTCATATTTGTTTGTCAAAAAAGTGAACAAAAAATTACATTTTCTTCTGTTTTCTTGCTAATCATATACAATATACAAGGTTTATATCAATGAAACATTATTCATTTTGTAGATAATTTTGTGCTGAACAATTTTCATGCTTACAGTACCATGTTATCTTTTTCGTTTTAAGTTATTGACATTTAAATATGGTTAGTACTGCTTCTGAGGCCAACATTCTAAATGAATTCTGAAGAGAACTGTGTAGATAAATGAGCTACTGATGTAGTTACTGTGTGAATAAATGGGTGATGATGTAGTTACTATGTGGATAAATAAATTTATTGCCATAGTAGCAAAGATAAGTGGTTTTATTCTACAGTTTTTATCCTGACCCCATTGCATAAATAAATGTATTACCATAGTAGTGAAGATAATGGTTTTATTCTACAGTTTTATCCTGACCCCTGTTGCATAAATAAATATATTAAACAAGACAGGCTATTCCTTATACAGTTTAACATACTCCATAATCTGTATTACACTCTACTTAGATTACATCATAGGGCAGATGGTCTGATGCTACTTGTCATAAATGTCTTCAGGAAAATGGTTCCCTGATTCATTTGGTATGGGCCTGTCCAGATGTGGCCTCCTTTTGGCATACTATTAAAAAACTTCTTTCTCCATTTTTTGGTCACACCAATTATTTCTCACTGGAAGTATATATTATGTGTGGTTCATAGCTCAGTGCTTATGTAACATGTAGATGGTTGTTGGGTACAGAGGCCAGCATTAAGAGGACAATGTTCGTTAGGTACTAGTATAGAATGTTTGTGCTTAGGTACTTGGATGCTTGAAT
Source organism: Neoceratodus forsteri (assembly GCA_016271365.2). Classification (NCBI taxonomy): domain Eukaryota; kingdom Metazoa; phylum Chordata; order Ceratodontiformes; family Ceratodontidae; genus Neoceratodus; species Neoceratodus forsteri. Next base: position 1,342,655,693 of record CM057449.1, on the reverse strand, counting down.
TGAGTTGTTTGATAATATTTGATGGTTTTGGCCTTTCTCTGTATCTCACTTGTAGGAAGGAAGCTTGGTTTAGAATTATGAAAGTCCCAAAAAATAATATATATATATATATCAACGATTGCTCTTTAACTGAATGCTGAAGAGTCGTGCATCGCAACACCTAATAATGAAAGGAATAGATGATCACCTCCTCCAACTCCAGAGAGTGTGACCAGTAGCACTCAGGAGAGGAAAAAACCCCTTGGGGGGAACCTCTGAGGACCCATGGCTACTGACCTGCCCATCCTTCTGGGCATACTAAAGGAGAGAGATCCTAATTAAACTAAATTTATCAGCTAAATCTGAATTCTAATTTGTAGAATTTAATCCAGATAAACGGAGCTTAAGGAGAAACTGAATTGTAAATGTCCAGTGAAGTAATTTCCTTAATAAAGTCTGAGTCCAAGAATCCATGTACAATTTGGAATGATGGAGAGTGAATATGAAGAACCTTCTTCCTGACTTCAGATTATAGAGGGCATAATCCAGGAAATGTATAACGTGGAGATGAAGTTGATGACTGACGTAATTCAATACAGGAGAACATACGTAGATTCTTAGTAGCATCCAAACTTGATGTCAACGAAGCAGGATGAATAGCAGTAGTATGACTTCCTGATTTCTACTAGAGGGCTTGTATAGTATGTGTAATGAGAGAAGGCTTGTAACCGGCTACCAACTGATGAATCCAGTTCTGATAAGTGAAGTATGGTCTTAGGAATTGATATGAAGGCAACGGCTGTAGAGCTGAGCTGGAATGACAAGCTGTAGAGGATAATCAGAGACACTGGTGCGAGGTATGAAGCAACCAAGAGTAGAATATGGTGAGCTCAAAAAGCAAAGCAGCTAGACTGCTAATCCAAGGTGAGAAGTAGGAGGAGCAGAGATTGAAGCCACGAAGGTAGATGATAAGGAACAGGACATGGCAATCAGCCCCTGAAGAAAGCACAGCCGAACTGATAGCTGGTGAGGTATGAGAGAGGTGGCAGATTCCAGTATGTAAAGCACATCCAGACCTAGGAATATCCACTGGCAGAATCTGAGTATGGTAGAGAGACCCTTGATGAAGTGCAGCAATTCATCAGCTGGAGAGGTACGAGAAGGGTGAGCAGCTCTAGGTAACATGAATGTAGTTATACCTATGAATGTCAGCTAAGAGAACAAGAGTGGCACAGAGCCTCATGAGACACATCCTGAATCATCCTTGAGCACAATAGTAATGCAGCTGGAAGGCAGACCTAGAGAATGTAATGATGCTGAGAACTGATATAACCAGATCAAGGAAGGCAGGGATCACATGGAAGAGACTGAAGCAGAAACATGGCAACTGGATGAGAGAAACAACATCTGAACTGCAGGTGGTCAATGTTTGAGGCATAACAATAACTTGAATAGTCGGAGCAGAAGTAAATCACCAGGCCAGATCTGACGGCAGAAGATGATCAGAAGGAGGGAACCTCCCAGCCCAATGGGCGAAGGCAGGTCACAGAAGCAGAAGAGTAGTAGGGAACCTCCCAGCCCAATGGGTGAAGGAAGGTCATAGAGGCAGACAATTAGTAAGGAATCTCCTAGCCCAAAGGGTGACAGCTGGGTGAGCAGGTGATTATGGAACAAGAAATATATAGGAACCAAGGATTTCTGGCCCATAGGGGCACAAGGCTGATCACCTGCGAAGTCAAACATCTGGCCCACATGGTGAGGCAAGGTGTAGAGCAGTGGTAGAGAACACAATGGAAATTATGAACTGTATGCAATGCAGAAGCAGCGAAGTAGTGAGGAAGAATTGCAAATGGAACTGTAATGGCGGCATATTCCGGTCAGGTCAGTGCGGAGTAGTACTGCAGCAGTCAGGCAGACTGAGGAGAGCAGAATGGATCTGTAGACTGTCGTTGTGGCATAACCTGAGTAAGTTTAGTGCGGAGTAGTACTGTAGCATTAAGGCAGACTTATGATAGCAGAATGGTGCTGTAGACTGTAGTATCCTGGAGATCGAGGATGGTAAGGATTGCAATGAAGACCTGGCAGAAGGGCTGGCAACACGATGAGAGGAAATAAGCATCAGGAAACTGTAGATGTTTGGGGGTTGTAACTTGCATTCTGCCCCGATCGGGCATTACGTCCACTGGACCACCAGGAGATATTCCGGGTTGGGGGGGCTTTACACTTGCCCGCGATCGTGGGCACTGGGGGTTGTTTCTATCGCCTGCCCACGATCGGGCATCGAGATGTGGGGGTGTTTATGTTACTTTCTTGCCCGCGATCGGGCATCGAGATGTGGGGGTGTTTCATGTTACTTTCGCCCGCGATCGGGCATTGGGAGATGTGTGGGGGTTGTTTTGCCTGCCAGTGATCGGCCAGGGGCACAGGACTGGAGTTGGGGGCCAGCCACGGGTGGCAGCTGGCTGTGTTGCGCCTGCAATACAGCAGCTCACCTGTGGGTGGCCCTCAACTTGATCCTTTTTTTGGCTCAAGTTGTAGCGCAGGTTGGTGGTTGCGATGCACAACTCTGCACAACCCAACTGAATATAGGGTTGCGCAGTTTATGCATGGTGCCCCCTCCTGTTGAGCATGCATTCATTTGCATTGCGCTGTTGCTCAACCTGTTGTCAGTGGCGTAACTGCCTCCTGCTGAATATCGCAGAATGGCGCAATGTGGGACTTGCGCGTGATGCGCAACCCTGTTACATGGTGCAACCTTTGAATATTCAACAAGGTTTCCCAAGAATGCCTAATCTTTACATTTATTTTCTGGTGTTCGTAATGAAGACAGGATTAACATTTTAAATGAGAAGCTCAGAAATGTATGCAAAATGCTGGAGAAAAACATAAGGCTGGATTTCTATTAAATACTATTGCATTGGAATTAGATTTAAATGGGAGAGAAAATTTCTTCTGCTTGGCAACAGTTAGTAATGTTCCTGTTTACAATAATAATTTTCATACCTCCAGATGATCCATATTTAACTATACCTGAATAAACAGTGATGTTAAAAAACTGTGTTTTCAAGTGTTTTCTTTTTGGGGACAATATGCTGCACAGTTCTTTTCAAGGAATCAATAGTTTGGAGTTTTTACTATGTCACGGTTTGTGTACAGAATGCTAATTATGAGATACTGACCTATCAGATCTATGTTCACAGTTGTGTGTACAAACACTGTCATAGTAAAAACTCCAAACTACTGGTTACATAAAAAAACCTATAACAGAATGCTGTTCATAGAAACAAAACATTTCAAAATGTAGTTTTTATATCACTTTTTATTCAGCTACAGCTAAACATTGACAACTTAGTGGAATTAATATGTCTAAAAATAAGAACTTTATAAACAACTTCCAATTAGAAATGATTTCCTGTCATCATTAATATGGAAGAACTTAGAGCAATACAGAAGGTGCATGTACATTCAATACACAAAATGGATCATCTCCAATCAACTTGTTTTTCACAAACATGAATGCTGGGAGTCACGTGATGCAGAGCGCCAAAAAGTAGCACTATTCTTGAGCTCCCGCCTATCGACCACTTTTAATCCTCTTTTTGCCCTACAATCATTAAGGGGTACAATTTAGACGCTGATTATAAGCTTCCTTATCATTTTGGATCCCAGTGGTCGAGTTTTGGCTGATTTGTAACAACATAACTGGCTTTACAGCCAAAATGGAAGCTGAGATGAAGCAGGCCGGAATCCGACACACTCCACCACCTACCCCAGAGAAATCATCAAAGAAATCAAAACATCCGAGTACCGGGAATGTTCCCAAGTCTGGTCCTTCTCGCACATCAGCAATCCCTCTAACTGAGGATCGTTTCCTCCAGGAACTGCTCCCATTTAAACAAACCCTAGAGGATATCTCAGCAGAGTTTAAATCTATTCGTGGAGACCTCAGCTCTTTATCAACAAGAATGGGAGATTCGGAAGCGAGAACCTCCTCTCTGGAGAAATGGAGAGAGAAATCAGAAACAGAAATCGTACGTCTGAAGCAGCAAATTAGCAAACTCCAACTGAAAACCGAAGATCTGGAGGTGAGAAGCAGAAGGAATAATCTGCTGATTTTGGGTTTGCCTGAATCGGAGGAAGGATCTGATACTATTATCTTCCTGCAGAAATTCTTCCTTAAGACTGTTGGCCCTTCTCCCCTCAACCCACAGTACCACATTGAGCAAGCTCATCGTTCCCTGAGACCAAAACCCCCTTCCTGGTGCATCCCCAAGGCCTATAATTGTGAAATTCCTAAGTTTTCTAGACAAGCAGCATGTGTTCACTAAAACGAAGGTGCTCCAGGCCATTTTGTGGGGTAGCTCCAAGTTGAGGATCGCTCAAGATCTTCCTTTCAAAACGCGCCAGAGAAGATCTACCTTTCACCCTACGGTCAGCAAACTAATTGTGGCAGGAATACGATTTAAGATGCTCTACCCCACCAGGTTACAGGTGGCAATCGGCAGAGTATGGTACTTAAATGATTCTTCGGAGCAGGCCGCCACTGATCTTCCCAGCAAACTACCTAACCTGTTTTAAGCAGGGTGAACTTTCACTGCAGCTGCCTGAGGGCTATTGTTCTTTTTTGCTGTGGGAGTTGTTTATTTACCTGTTTGGTGTTTTTCCCTTTTCCCTTCCCTCTGGGTCTTTTGGGGATCGGATGAGCGGGTAGGGGAGGTTGTTATGAGGCCTAGTAGGCCCGAATCTGGCTCAATGGAGTGTTCATGCGCTCCTGCAGGAAGGTGGGTGGGAACCTTATTTCAGGGTGGGTTGCTGCACGTTGTCATCACAGACGGACCAGTTGGTCCCACCGGTTTGTTTTCCCCCCATCACCTCATGTTGTTCAGTGCTGGGATTGCCCCAGGGAAATGGATTAGAGCAACAAGTTAATTGGGAGTCCTGGGGACTCCACCCTCCTGAGTGTTGGCCCTTTGGGTAAGTCATTTCCAAAATGCATTTGTGTGAGGCAACTAACTCTTTGGGAGGGAGTAAATTTGGCAAGGTTTGTGAGTGAGCAAGTTTGCAGTCTGATTTCAGGGTTCCCACTACCATTTCAACATGTTAAATCTTTACTCTTTTGAGTATTACTATGCTAGTTAGGGCTTTCGTCTGCCAGTTTTTTCCAGAGGGTCGATGGGCGGGAAGGCTTCGGGATGGAGTAAGCTTCAGGAGTGAAACATAGCGCACCTGGAAAGGGGGCTAAAGGTGCACTCCCTGTGAGGTATGGGGATCAGAGAGTGCTCAGACTTACTATGTCTCTCTTTCTGGAATCAGTTTATGGTGCTCTAGTCCAGACTTGGTTCTTGACGTAGATTATCCTTATCATAGGAGTGCAGCCTATTGGATCTGGTTCCTGATACAAGTAATAAAGATTCTGAAATCTTTACTAGTATACAAGTGGGGACCTTTTGTATATAGGTTGAGGGGTTTATGGGGGGAGAGGGGTTTACTGTTATTGTCCTGGTCTCTTCCCCACTGAATACACGGTCTGAGACTATTACTGGATGGTTAAGGTTATCTTCCCTCTCAGTAACTCCAACATTTTATGAATTTTCTTGGGAAGGGAAACTTTTCCTTACTAATTCTTTTCTACAGGGGTTGTTGGGGATGGAGGCTGGGATTGGAGTGTGCCTTTTGGGATCGTTTGGTCAGTTAGTGGTACATGTTTCTTTTTCTTTTCATAAAAAGGTACATGACCTTGGTGCCAATTAAAATTGCCACATGGAATGTCAGAGGCACCAGAGATCTGTCCAAAAGATATCAGGTTCTCAAAAATTGTGCTCTTTTAAATATTGACATTCTTTTGATGCAGGAAACCCATCTCATGGCTTCGGAAACAAATGGGCTACATCCGGCAGGGTTTCTCTCAAATTTCCACATCCTGTGGGCCGTCATCTAGCAGAGGGGTGGCAATTTTGGTCAAAAGATACATATCATTTGTGGCAGAAGAAAGTCTAACAGATCAAGAGGGTAGATTTATTATTATTAAAGGTATACTCAATAATGTCAGGGTGGTGTTAGGGGCAATTTATGGTCCAGTTGGAGGGGATGTGGATTTCCTTATGAGCTTGGCCAACAAACTGAGTGGATTTCTGCCTCATTGCTAATTCTAGTGGGTGATTGGAATATTGCTCCATCACTGGACCTAGATAAAACTTATAGGCCATTAAAACCCCCTTCCTCTCCACAACTAGCCCTGAGGGATTTTATGGACTTATTGGGTTTATTGACCCATGGTGTCTGCTCAATCCCTCTAGTCAGCTTTTCTCCTTCTACTCCCAGGTCCACCGGTCGTGGTCTAGAATAGATTTCATTTTAACCAGCACCACTCTTCTAGCTGGTCTTCACCAGACTGGAATTGAACCAATTATTATATCTGATCATTCTGTGGCATGGATGTTGATCTCCCCTGATCTGAACTTTCAAAAAGACACCTCATGGAAACTAAACACACAACTTCTAAAAGAGGAATGAGAAATTTCCCACATTAAGTCACTAATCTCTTCCTTTATAGATTTCAATACGGGTTCCACATGCAGGGAGGACTTGATTTGGTGCTCTTTTGAATGTTACATCAGGGGTGAATTCATTAAGCTAGCTTCCAAAAGGAAAAAACAGAGAGAGGTTAGAGTTATTTCGTTGTTGAATCAAATAAGGAATGCTGAAAATAACTTATCCTCTTCATCTTCCCCAACAGATTTGGAAACCCTACTGAGGCTTAGGAACGAATATGCGAATTTGCTAAGGGAAAAGGCAGAATATGCCATCCTTAAAACCAAAGCTTGTTATTTTGATCAAGGTGAGAAACCAGGTAGAATGCTAGCCCTTTGACTATGAGAAGTAGAAAGCTCAAGACTGATCCCTGCACTGTATTCCCCAGATGGCTCTATTAAAACCTCCCCTCGAGATATTTCCCAGGTCTTCAAATCCTTTTACAGGGACCTATATAGTGAGGGTTCTTCTCAAACCTCCCATTCCCGTATTGAACACTTTCTGGATGGCCTTGACCTCCTCTCCCTGCAGGCCCATCAGTGTGCGATCCTGGCCTCTCCTATCACTCTGGTTGAAGTAGAGGAGGCAATTAATGGGTTATCACTGGATAAATCCCCAGGTCCTGATGGTTTTCCCACCAACTTCTACAAAGCCTTTTGTAAGGAGATAGCTCCCCTCTTCCTGAAACTGTTTGACTATATGTTCACCTCAGAGCCCCTAGACCCCACCTTGCTGGAAGCCACGATAGTCCTGATTCTAAAACCTGACAAACCCCATAGTGAGCCCGCCAGTTACTGTCCAATTTCATTACTAAATTATGATATTAAAATTTTAACTAAAATCTTATCTCTTAGAATTAAACAGATTTGGTCTCATCTGCTGAGTCCCGAACAGGTGGGGTTTGTGCAAGGCAGATCCTCTGCCAACCACTTGCGAACCCTTTCACATATTCTTCAGGTTGCCCAAGACTCCCAGATCCCCATGGCTTTAGTCTCATTAGATGCAGAAAAAGCTTTCGATAGAGTAAACTGGAATTTTCTCTGGACTACTCTTAAGAAAATGGGTTTTCTGGAAACCTTCATTCAATGGATTTGGATGGTATACAAGGCACCCACTGCTAGAATTTATTGTAATGGGGTTTTCTCTTCTCAGTTCCCCCTGTTTACTGGCACTCGGCAAGGTTGTCCCCTGTCTCTCATTTTGTTTAATTTATATTTGGAACCCATTTTACTTAGTATTAAGAACTCGTCCCAGGTCACAGGTTGTTCAGTATATCAGCAATCTCTGACCCTCTCAGTTTATGCAGATGATATTCTTTTACATTTGACCTATCCAGAAACCTCACTAACACACGCACTACAAATTATTGAGCAGTTTGGTCAAGTAGCTAACTGTAAGCTAAACTTATCCAAATCAGGTATATTCCCATTAACTGCTCTCACTCACCAAGTCAACTTCACTCATTTCAGTATGAGATGGTCCCCTTCCTCAATCAAATATTTAGGCATACATCTCACTAGAGACCAAGAGGCTCTCAGGAGACTGTATCTGGATGATTTGGTGTTGAATATCCAGCAGGATCTCCAAAGATGGGTTAAACTCCCATTGTCATTATGGGGGTGTATCAGTATTATAAAAATGAATGTTCTGCCCTGTCTTTTCTACCCTTTAAACTTACTTAATATCTGGCTCCCAATGTCTTATTTTCAGCAGCTCCACTCTGCCCTGTCTAAATTCATTTGGCAGGGCAAACATCCTAGACGGGCCTTCTTAAAACATAATCTACCCAAGGAGAGAGGTGGACTCTGCCTCCCCAATTTTATTGTTTATTACTGGGTGAGTCATCTCTCCAAAATGTGGAGATGGTTCGAGGCCATGCCCGATGAACACTCTCCTACCTGGCTACAGTTGGAGAAAAGGCTTCTGGATATGCATAATTTTAACTCATCCAGAGTTTTTATTATACTATCTCTGCATTACCTACTCTCATACAAAATTCGGCTGTAGGAGTCTCTATAAAAGTTTTGATCCAGTGTTGGAACTTCTTTAACATTTCATCCAAAAAGGATATGGCTCAACCCCTCACTTTAAACCCTAACATCAAAATAGGAGGATCACCGCTTTCCCCAGACTGGCTTCCTCAGTTACAGGATATTCTAGTGGAAAGCCTGTTTTCCCAGGATTCTCTCCTCTCCTCAACTGACATAATAGCTAAACTAAGTATTCCTCAGAAACATATATTTAAGGTTTTTCAGGTTGAGACATCTTATGGTCTCTATTTTTGGGACCACATTTAAGCTGTCCCAAGTCAGGCCCTTTTTAGATCAGATATAGGACTATGCAAACAAGCCCCATGGAATCTCAAGGATCTATTCCTTTCTTCTGGGTATCAAATATCCTAATGCCCTTACAGGTTCTAAAACTTGGGCTTCTCTTCTGCCAGATTCCTCCTTGATTTGGAGTCAGATTTGGGAGGACATGCATAGATATCTCACTCAAGATAGGCACAGACTTATACAGTATCACATCTTAAATAACCTGTACTACACACCGGTTAAGTTGGCCAAATTAGGCAGGCTACCTTTGCCCAACTGTACATGGTGTGGCGCAACTGAAGGGAACCTGATACACATTTTTTGGCATTGTGACAAGGTGGCTCCATTATGGAACACAATTCAATCCAATCTAGACCCCCTTCTGGGATTGGATGAATTGTTTACCATAGAAATATGTATCCTAGGGATGTTTTCCAATATTAGAGTTCAGGAGCACAGATTTCACATGGCTCTAATTTCCATAGCAGTCAAAAGACTGGTTCTCAAGCACTGGATGGACCAACTGACCATATCATATGCTGAATGGCTGAAGGAATTGTCACTTTGTTTTAACACTGAAAGGCTAATAGCAAGCTCCCAGAAGTGTATAGCCTCTTTAGTCATAAATAGGGTAAACTATATGCTTTATATTTGAACTAAGATCCATGTAATGCATGCCTTTGACTGCCTCAGCTTGTTTTATCTTTTCTTGATGCCTGTTATTGATGGAATTTTATTTGCTCTTTTGTATCTCTTTGTTATGCTGTTTTAATAAGGCACACTCCAGGGGAGGGGGGTTGGGAGGGTAGTAGGAGGGGGATGGAGGGGTGGTTGGGTATAACAGTATATTATTTTTTGATTATATTTGATCCAGTGACATTCTGGCATTATGTTACCATTAATCTATTTTTGTTGTTATTGGTGTTTGGCTCATTTGCTTTTTTGTTAAACACTTAGTGTCATGACATAAACTAATAAAGATGTTAAATTTCAAAAAAAACATGAATGCTGTAGGAAAAGTTGTTGATCTAAGGGTATAGCAGAATATAGAATCACCCCTTCCATTAAAAGTACAATTAAGTTATATAAATTAGAAGTGGATAAAATTAATGGTAAAGTATCATACAAAAATAATTAATGCTAAAACATTTACATGGTCAATGGAAAACATTGACAATGTAGGACAAGCATTATAATATTAATTTCCAAACAATATTAAATGGCAATTATTAGAACAGGACATTTCATTTAAAGGGACTCTGTCAACCTTTTTTGCATTATATTATTTTTAGGTAAAATCTCACATTTTATGTTTGCTTACTTACACTAAAATTCATTGATGTTGCTGGTTATTTTATCTGCCTTCTTGCTTATTAGAACCAAAATGCATGGTAATGTATAGCTATGCCCAGCTCTGTTTTGCTTCAAATCATTGCTCTACTCTTAGTGCACACTTCCTGAACATTAGAAACACCCTCAAACAGTGCAGCCACTCATGACACAATAGTCTCCTCTACTCCCACTGCATAATGAGTGGTTAGATTGCATTGGGGGTGTTGTTGAGTCCAGAAAAGATGCAGTGGGAGCTGATCAAGAAATATAAACAAATATGTTTTGGTGTGGTAACACCAATATGGTAGGCAGTCAGTTTTTCACTTTTTTAAAGAAACAAATGGATCTGAATCAAACTACCAGTTGTATCTTTAGTATCTACAGAATGTGAACAATCAAAAAATGAATTTTTTAAACTACAGACATGTTGAAGTTTAAGGGGGCTGACAGTGTCCCTTTAATGATACAATTAATCATTTGGAAGATTTACTTCAGTTTATGGCACCCTTACTATATCAGTATATCACAAATGATAAGAAAAAGAAGACAGATACTTGGCTTAATTCAAGATGTAAAATGGCAAAGAAGAATCTTAAATTATTACAAGCAAAAATGAATAACACTCAGTCAAACCTTAGACTATTAAATTCAGAAAGGAAACAAAATAATAACATCTTAAAGGTAGAAAGAGCTACATTTCAAAACATTTTATGGTCAAAAGTACATAAAACAATCATAGAAATAAGAAGTAAGGAATTCTGGGTAGTGGTAACCAAAGGCTGCAGTTCTTATTCTACTTATCTCTAAGCATTTATACAACTGGAGGTATGGGAAATAGAATTTATTAATGTTTACTTTGATATAAAAGAAGAACAGAGACTGGATATTGCAATATAATTTTGCCAAGAACTAAATGCCATATATAAGCCCAATCCAATTTACATTATTTAAAAAGAAATACAAGAAACAATATTACTAACAAAACAAAATAAAGCTCCTGGACCTAACAGCAGGATAGTCACAAATATATATATATATATATATATATATATATATATATATATGTATATATATATATATATGTATAGACATTTCATTGATTGAGGACCCCACTTTGTTCCACATGTACACTTGCCTGATTCAATTTCAGAAATATCCCACTTCATGGGCAGGAAGCATCATGATCCCCATCCATAAAAAGGACCTTAGAATGACCCCCTTATAGTATGGTCTATTGGTCTGATTGACACTTCACAAAAAAATATATATTTTTGCATATTACTTCAGAAAAAATGGAAAAATGGATTGAAAGCAATGGTATACTACAAGAAATAAAATAGATTCAGTAATAAATCTTTCAAAACTACACAATTGCACTGTACTATCCCATCTGATCCATAAGTACTGTATGTAGAGATTAAAAAGGGAACTTTATGTTGTTGTTTAATCTATTTGCATATGGCATTCCATCACATCAGTCAAAAAAACAGTATGGCTAACATTATATAATGTAGGTGTAGACAGATTTCTACTAGACATTCTTATTAAATTACATGAAGAAATACAGTCTAAGGTGCAATATAATTTAACTGGTAATCTAACAAAAGTCATTAGAACAATTTTTGGAGTCAGGCAGAGGCTGTATTTTGGCACCCTTACTTTAAAATCTTCACATAAATGAAGTTAACAAACAACTGTATGATAATTTTCATTTACCAAAAGTTATTAATCAAAACAATTCCGCAACTCACATACACAGATGATATTGTTTTGATATCCACATCACTAATAAAGTTGCAAAGAAAAATGAATACATTTACAAACTTACAGACATCAAGGATTATTTGAGTAAATCAGTTAAAAACACAATTATTGATAATTGGAGCAACAAATAAAAGTAAGTACATATCATATAATGGGGTAAGAAACTAGAAACTGAATTATTATGAATAATTTTGCCTTACATACTGTATACTAATAACCTACAATGGAATTCACATATAAATAATATTGAACAAAAATTACAGAAAACATTTAATGAAGTAAGGAGGTTTATGGGAACATATGAGTGTCATTCAGTTGATGGTAGTCTTCTGGTAATGGATGCCAAAATAAGAGCAGCAATATTGTATGCTTCAGAAATATGAGCAATTATAAAAAAAAATACTCAGAAATCATTTGAAACGAAAATTATAGATACTTGCTAGGACTTCCCCATTTCGTGCCAGATTATATGCTCAGACTTGAGTTAGGTAAAATATTATTAGATATTCTCATAAAAGAGAGAATAACAATTTTTATACTAGAGTTACAAGTAATGAAAGTGAGCAGAGTGCTGAAAATATGTATAGAAGAGGGAAATTGACTACTCCTCTAGAGGCTTTACATTTCCATATCTTAATTGTATGAAGTCTGTCTTTTGTCCATTGGGGCTAGGTTCAACATTCAACAAAGAACAAGAAGACAATAAAATCAACTCTGCCAAATTTTGGAGCAATCTCAAAGAAGTCGAAGGTCAGTCCACTGCAACACCCCTTCCAAACAAAATTGTGTCTGATGGTACCACCTATATGGACAAAGCTGATGTACTAGAGAAGTTTATTGATCACTATGCCACTGCAGGGCTTGCCTTTGATACCTCACCTATCAACAAACTTAGCCCGGCAAGAGACTACACTGTTGGCTTCACTGATAACCACAACCATAACCAACCACATCCCACCCCCTTCAGCTTCCTCACAATTACGTTCAAGCAAGTGGAGGACCTCCTCCTTTCTCTGGATACAAAAAAAGAGTGCGGGTGCAGATAATATTGAACCTTACTTCCTAGAACTTGGCCATACCTATCTGACCACCCCCAATACACACTTATTCAACACCTCTCTGATTCAAGGTGAGCTACCTGTCTCATGGAAAACTGCCCACATCCTACCATTATTCAAGACTGGGGATCCGAGTGATCTGAACAATTATTGGCCTATTTCTGTACTATCCGTCCTCTCTAAATTACTTGAAAAAACTGTCAACATACAACTTAGAGAACATTTGGATTCACAAAAGTTGCTAAACCTGGCTCAGTCCGACATAAGAGCCAAACACAGTACAGTATCGGCTCTTGCCAAAGTAATTACAGAAGGCAAATGGCCTTGGACTCTAAGAAGCATGTATTTTCCTCTTCCTTGATCTAAGTAAGGCCTTTATACTGTGGATCATACCATCATGCTTACTGCACTGAGTAACATTGGACTTGATAGTTCTGCCATTAAATGGTTCACCAGCTACCTAACCAATAGGTTACAACAAGTCAAAGCCATAGGAGATCTGTCCCCACAAAACTCCTTGTTACGAGGAGTCCCACAAGGCTCCATCCTGGGCCCTATCCTCTTTGCAATATACATCAATAATCTGGACTCACAGCTGGGCATAGCCAATGTGCATTCGCAGATGATACTGTACTCTATACCACAAATTCATCCTTGGATTTGGCCCATGAGTACTTACAGAAAGACTTCATCACCCTCCAATACAACTTTCTCACTCATAAGCTCCTCCTCAATGCCAAAAAGACTAAAGTAATGATTATCTCACCAAAGTCTACTTCCGGATGTCCACATATCACACAGATCCGAACACTCTTAGATGAACCCCTTGAACTAGTTGATACCTTTAAATACCTAGGGTTCTGGCTAAATAACAAGCTCAACTTTCTGTGCCACTTAAATGAAACCTCAAAGAAACTAAGACAGTGATTAGGTTTATTCTATCGCATTAAACACTTACTTACGTTAGAAGCCAGAATGAGATTAGTACAAACTACATTCCTACCTATATCGGACTATGCTGACTTCCTTTGCAGTCATTGCCCATCAACGATGCTAAACAAACTGGACACCCTTTATCACTGGGCTTTAAGATTTATCCTAAATCTACCCCGTGGTACACATCACTGTCGTCTATACCAGATTTGGGATGGACTTCACTCTCAATTAGGAGAAAAAGGAATGCTCTCCTCTGTTTTTTTAGAGCATTATCTGATAACCTCCCTGCAAACATCTCAAACCTCTTCAAACAGACTAAAGGTTCCTATGGCCTGAGATGCTTCTCCATGATCTGCTTCCAGATTCCTAGAGTGAAAAATACCCTTGGCTCAGCAGCAATCAACTTCTCACTTCCATCACTTTGGAACAGTATGAACAACTCATTAAAATTATCCTCATTTCCAAGCATTTTCACATTCAAAGCTCTATTAATGGATTATCTGAAGGAATCATGCAACTGTTTCAGACACCGATGACCCCTAAGCCCTGGGTGCCACTCTCAAATTCTACGCCTAAGTATCTCATCCACCCAACATTCCTAACAACAGAAACCTAGGACCTACAAGCCTAGTTCCCTTAATCTGAGATGGCCCTGCCTATTCTCTACCTTTTACCTATTCTGACCTCCCTCTTGGCTGCCTACTCTTTCACCCCAATTTCTACCCTATTCCTTAATACCTCCTTATTTTTTATCATTTATGTATGAGCTCTTACTTAGCGGATACTATATGGGATTGTTGTCTCTTCTCATTCCAGTAAAGCTTATCATTATGTACCTTTGTATGTTAATTATGTTGACCGGTATGTATAGGCCCATATTGACTGGCACCTTCACAATGTTTTTTTTTGTTTTGCACTGCTGTCCACCATAATTGAAATCTTATGAAGTGTACTGTATTGTATTAATGCCCAGGACCACCTTGAAAATGAGCTTGCTCAATGGTGTTTATGCCTGGTTAAATAAAGTGATTGACTGATTGATTGAACATTCATGGGTCTTTATAATTTATCAAGATACATTATATCGTGTAATATAAAACAGAGATACAGCAATCAAGTTATACAGAGAGACTGATTTAAAAAATCCATTCTTCAAAAATTCACAATTCTTATGGAATACTGAAATGAAAAGGTAAAAGAGAAAAGTACTTAGCAGCGGTCACAGATCTAAAAAATATATTAATCACCAGGCTTAGACTGGAACTGTTTAGTTCCAAATTATTATTATACAAACAATCAAGAGAATATATGTTATCCACTTTTTGCAATTGTGGTCTAGTAGAAGTGGACAATTTAATGCATATCAGTTTATATTGTCTAATGCACCAAAAACAGCAAAGGAAATGTTTGTAGCAAATTCTGGAGAGTATATATTACACCCCTGGTAGGCTATATTTACTATTTACAATCACTGATATAAACAAGTTAAATTTATTAGAAAATTGTTTGTACTCATTGCACTTGTTCTCATTTGAAACAATTAGTATAATTAATATATGTTCAGCTGTACTGCAGAAAAAAACCCAAAGGAAATGTTAATCTAGTTTTGAGTCACAGTCCTGGGGTAAATGAATCATTTTAAGATTTAGCAAAATAATGGTAATAAAATCAGAATTAACATAGCTCAAAGGAATAATGATGTATTGTGTCTCCAAGAAGGAATTGATAAATAAGAAAATATATTGCATGTAGTCATACTATAAATAAATGTTATGGCATTGTTTGACTTGATACAAAAACTTTATCTGTGAAGGAAACTGAAGAAAACCAACTCTCTTTATATGAATCAAGTTCATCTTTAATCCATTAAGGAAGGTGATTACAGGCAACAATATGTCAAATGGGGTATAGGTAAACAGTCCCAAACCCAATGGTATCCTGTTTACATTCAGGCAACTTTGCCAAATTAGCTAAATAGAATAATTTCTTTAATTTCCTATAAATGCCACATACATTGAAGAGGGATATATATACAGTGGCCAATGTAATATCCAGCTCTTTCCCTGTAAAGTGGGCAATGAGAAAGTCTTACTGGCTAAAGGTTTCCATCTTGATTTCTACTTCAAGTGATACAGCAGAAGCTACCAAAACACCACCCTGATTTCTACCTTTTTTATCTTTTTCTTGGGGATCATATGAACTAAGTAATCAGGAATGTTTTGGACACTCTCCTACCCACCACCATCATGTGGTAATAGGTGTGCTTGGATATTATAGACCCCAATGCTGGTTATGAAATCTTGAAGCACATTTTCTCATTCTTCAAAAGCCGTAATAATGACATTTTATCCTGATTGACTGGCTTACATCAATTTCTGACAGTTTAAAAAAGATGTATGATGAATTCAGCCTGATTCAACTAATTTAACAACCCACAAGTTTCAGTCAAAAAAAAAACCTGTGATTACTCCTACATACTAGCCATGTTACTAACTAATACGCCCCGTAAATATAATCATACTGTGGACTTTTACAGTGACATCAGCAATCATAATCATGTAGTCTCTGTAAGAGGTATCTAAAAAGTTAAGTTTTCACTGTAGCGCTATCAAAAAAAGATGCTTCAAACATTTTAGTGAGCAGGCATACTTTCTTGATCTTTCTGCTGCTGTCTGGTCAGATCTGAACCTGATTCCTTCAGAAGTGGAAGCAGCCATATATTTTCATGACCTCTTCCTTTCTACAGTCAACATAAATTGCCCTATCATTAAAAAAGAAATAGAATCAGATCTTGTCTTCAGTTGGTTCTATGTGAAAACAGCGACTGCCAAAAGGAGATCACCGTTACGATGAAGTCAAAGCACCAAAAATCATTTTGGTGTTCTGACTCCCCAGTGCACAATAAAACAGTGCTGGGGACTTGTATCTTTTTATGTTTATGTGGGGGGCGACACCCTCCGCAACTCCCTACTTAAGGATTCTCAACTCCAGGGAGTGTACATGGGGAGAAAACAAATAAATTTGAATTCGAGCTGGGCACAACAAAAAGAACTGCACCTGACCCAATCCCAGCACCCTACACAGCAAAACTGTGAGCTGACCCACTACACCATGGAGCCAGCTCGACAGGCTTCTGCAGCTCCACCCCTCAAATCCCCTCCCACCCCTATCTGACTGTGCTCGTTCCCACCTCCCATGCACGTGCCTGTAGTGGTGTGCTCGCTCCCCCCCGTGCATGTACCTGTAGTGGCTTCCTGTCACCCAGGTTGCCAACCCACCCCATCCAGTCACTGTAGCTCCTGGGTTGCCACTCTTACATGCACCACAATTGGGTTGCACTTTTGTGGGTCACTCAATTGCAGTGGCCAGTGTCACGATATACCCTTCAGTTTATGCACAAACTAAAAATGGAATTACTTGAGCGAAATAGGTTATGATCTGCTGCAAGTGCCATGAAAGCAGATAATGACTGGATGCTTTTTAAACAGAAGAAGAATCTATGTATCAAGTTTTAAAGGCCACAAAAGCAAACTACTACTTGTAAGTAGTAGAAGAAAAGGAGAGAGCTGTCTAAATTCAGAACAGCAAAGATGTGCAAAGAAAAGTTAATTTAATCAACATTTCTTGAACAACTAAAAATAAGCAAGGTGATGCTCACTGACAAGAAAAAAGTATAGAAGAATTCAATGATCATTTCATCTCTGCAGGCTTGACATTCAATATATCTGCTAGTGCTTCTGGATTTCAATTTAATAGATGTCCAGAAAAAAATTACTTTGAAGCTAAAGAATCCCCAGATTTTTAGTTTAAATCTATTACAGTAAAACAATTCTTAATCTTTTTAAGTGAACTGGACACCAGGAAGTAGCTGGGCTTGAATTGTTCAACACATTATTCCTGTAACTAGACAGCAACATTATACCTGCCTCTTTTGTCCATCCGTTTAATTTGTCCTTGCAAACAAATGACATGTTAGCTACAGTATCTGGAACACTGCATACTTGACTTCCTTGCTTAAATCTCTCTCTTGATCTACCCTAACAATTATCAACCCATGTCCAACCTATCAGTACTTGCAAAAATTATGAAAAAGTTGGCGAATGATCAATTGTGAACTTTTTTCAACTCAAATTACTGTATATTATAATTTCCCAACAATCCAGTTTCAGAGTCATCTCCACAGCATTGCATCATCACTGGTTAAGGTAGCTGATGACTTGCTTACTACATTAGATCAAAAATCTCACTGTGGGACATTATTTCTACAGTTTTTCTAAGTACGGTGCTTGAAACCATGAATCATGATGTGCTTCTCTGCAAATTTAATAAAATAGGGAATTGGCCCTTGCACCTTAGCCTGGCTCATCAGACATAACTGATAGAGACCAATAAGTTAAGATCATTGATATCATGTCCTCTTGATCCCTAATCCATAAGTTATTTTCTCAGTACTCAGCACTAGACTCCTTACTCTTCATGTTGTATGTGAATGACCTTGGGGATGGCAGGACACAAAGCTACATTTCTATGTAGATGATTACAGATGTTGCAAAGTTTTACTTCATCAGTGAAGTTCTGGTGAAGTTGCATAATTCGCTTTCACAAATTACTTTGCAAAGTTCCCACTTCACAACTTTGCCTAACTTCACCTAGAAAAGTGGCAAAGGTAAGGTAAAGTTAAGGGAAGTTAGGTGGATTTAGATCAATCTGAGTAGAGAAAGGGCAACTTCACCTTGTAAAAACTTCACAAAGTTGACACTTTGCACTTTGCGAATTTTACCATCTTCGCAAATTGATTTGCAAAATTAATTGTATCCACTTCGTCCATCCCTTACAGAAAAAATTATATGAAATGTTTTCATGCTGCACGCATAAGACTACTCATGTGATATGCGTGCTGCAAGCATGATTAGATGTTAAATTGGAACTGATTGCATGCATGTGGCATGCGTGTAGCAAGTAAATGTGGAAAGCATGCTTTTTATGTTAAATTGGACCAGACTGCATGCTTGTGGCATGTGTGCAAAAAGCAAGGGGTCACTGATAAGTGCACACATAAAAGTTAAGTGACTTGCTCAGCATCACAGCATATACTGTACAAGTGGGAGTTGATGAGATTCAAACCCAGGTCATCAGGTCTCCAAGTCTTCTGGTTTGCAGTTCAGTGCCTTTAACCACTAAGCTATACTGCCTATACACATACTTCAATACAAATCTGCATACTGTACATCTGCTCACATGCAGCATGCTTGTGGCCACTGTTATACTTTTTTGTTTGTTACACTTTTTTGTTTTCTTGTCCTCCCTCAGCTGCACAACTGAACTATAGCATACATACCAATGGAAACACAAGTGGTTCTTCTCACCCCCAATACACACACTTACCCACAAAACTACTTAATTACTTCTCTCTTGCCTGTACTCCTACTACTGTCTCTCCATAGTTTTGAATGATTCCACACAAACATACTTTAAGTTGCAAACACAAAAGTAGCAATAACTCAACACCCACCCACATGGCCAGTCCCCCCCATGCACACACACACACTGCAACAGATGTGACTATGCTGCTATAGACAGCCCACCAAGTATAGATATAAATAGAGAGCCACTCCTGGTTCAACAATAATAAAACAAAATAATAAAAATACAGAGTCTGTTACCTGAGTACTATGGAGCCAGAGGCAGGAGTCTTTAAGAGATGATGTCCATGGGTCAGAGTGTTGGGGTGTAGTCATAACCCCTTAAAATGAATGGAGTTATTTTTTACTACAATTTTATATATTATGATGGTGAGTTGGAGAATAATGAAGGTTACTGTTCTACTAACAACGCCCTTATTAGTTGAGCAGTGACCTTCATTAATCTCTATCTCACCATCAATAATGTATAAAACAATAATACAAAAATATCCCTATTCATTTCAATGGTACACGCCCCTTCAGTCTCCCTTGCCCTATGTCATAATGTGCCTGAATGTGGTATATGGAGATTAGCTTCACTGGGGGGGGGGCATACGCTTGACCATAGTGGGGCTTCAATAGTCTGTGCATACCATACTGCTCAACTGTCCCTGAATGCAAGGGATAGCCCTCATTTTAGAAACATAGAATTTGATGATAGATAAGGACCACTTGGCCCACCTAGTCTGCCCATTTTCCTACCTGATGGATAAGCTGCAGATCCTAGTTAACCAACAGCCTACTTCCTCCTACCCCCCACTAGAACTGCCTTATGCCAGTCCCATACATTCTTGAATTCCCCCACTGTTCTTGACTACATAACCTCCTCAGAAGGCTGTTCCATGCATCCACAACCCTGTCCATGAAAAAGATTCTTCCTCACATTACCTCGGAGCCGTCCCCCTTCTATCACCAAAAGTGTTCCCTTGTTCTTGCACATCTCTTTTTCTGAAAGATACTACCTCTTGGAATTGTTGATTCCCTTGAGGTACTTGAAAGTTTCTATCATGTCCCCCCCCTCCCTTCTTTCCTCAAGGGTATACATATTAAGCTCCTTTAGTCTCTCTTAGTATATCTTCTGGTGCAGACCCTGCACAATTTTGGTTGCCCTCCTCTGGACAGCCTCCACTCTGTCTATGTCTTTGCAGAGATGGGGTCTACAGAACTGCACACAGTAATCCAGATGTGGTCTCACTAACTGTCTGTACAGAGAGATAACAACTTCCAGTTTTCTACTGTTGATGCCTCTCGCTGTGCATCCCAGAATCCCCCAGCCCTCCTTATTGCCTTCTCACATTGCTTGCCCACCTTTAGGTCATCGGATATAATTACCCCCATGTCCCTTTCCATTTTTGTTGTTGTCATTATCTCACCCCCCATTGTGTACTCTTCCTCTGAGTTTTTGTTTCCCAGGTGCATTACCTTGCACTTTTGCTTTGAATCTAAGCTGCCATACATTTCACCATTTCTCCAACCTTGCCAAGTCACTTCTCATCCTTTCCACTCCATCTTGTGTATCAACCCTGCTGCAGATCTTTGTGTCGTCTGCAAAGAGACATACTTTTCCTTCCAGTTCCTCTGCAATGCCACTTATAAAGACATTAAAAAGGACTAGTTCTAGTACTGAACCCTGTGGTACCCTGCTAGTAACCCTCCTTTCTTCACTGTGGACTCCATTTACTATTACCCTTTGCATTCTGTTGTCCAGCCAATTTTTTATCCAGGCTACCACCCTGGGACCCACTCCAAGGCTGGCTAACTTGTATATTAATCTTTTGTGTGGGACTGTATCAAATGCCTTGCTAAAATCTAGGTAGACCATGTCCATAGCCCCTCCCTGGTCTACTACTTTGGTCACCCAGTCAAAGAAATCTATTAGATTCATCTGACATGACCTTCCCACTGTGAATCTTTGCTGCCTTGGGTCCTCTGCCCCACTGGCCTCTAGGTTCTCAACAATTCTTTCCTTCAGAAGTGATTTCATCATTTTCCCTACCACTGAGGTCAAACTAATTGGTCTGTAGTTTCCTGCCTCTGCCCTGCTCCCACTTTTGTGAAGAGGAATCACATCCACCCTCCTTCAGTCCTCAGGTACCACCCCATCCTCCCATGATTTGTTATAGAGAGTAGTAAGTGGTGTCACTAGTTCTGCCCTTATTTCTTTTAGAACTCTTGGGTGAATCCCATCAGCCCCATTGCTTTGTCCACCTTCAGTTTTACTAGTTCTTTCAGAATCCTTTCTTCTGTGAATGGATTGGTATCAACCCCCCTATCCAGAGTGTTTCACTTGTTTCATTTAGGTACCTCCCTTTCCTTCTCCTTTGTAAATACCAAGCAGAAATATTCATTCAGTATCACTGCTTTTTCACTGTCACCCTCTGCCCACATTCCCTTCCCTTTATTAAGCCTCAGTATCCCTCCTTTGGTCTTTCTTTTCTCCCTAATGTAGCTATAAAAGGTCATATCCCCCTTCTTAACAGAGTTGGCTATCCTTTCCTCATTTGGGCCTTTGCTATTCTGACTGCTTTCCCTGCCTCTTTCTGCTTTAACTGATAAAGTTCTCTGTCCTGCTCCTTCTGTGTTTCCTTACATTTCCTGAATGCTATCCTTTTCTCCTTAACCCTCCTTGACACCTCTTTTGAGAACCATAGCATTTTTTTCCTTCGTTGCGTTTTGTTTATTTGCTTCACACAAAGGCTAGTTGCCTCTGTGATGGCTGTTTTGATCACTCCCCACTGTTCCTTCTCCCCTCCTTCTTCCATGTTTGTTAGTGCTTTCCTGAGGCACTCTTTCATTTTTTCAAAGTCAGCCCTCCTAAAGTCCAATACTCTTGCTTTTGTATGGCTTGACTCTAGGGCTGTGTTGATCGTGAACCACACTGTTTGGTGGTTGCTTGTTCCCAGATGGCTACCCACTTCTAAATCCGAGATTCTTTCTCCATCCCCATTTGAGAGTACCAGGTCTAAGATTGCTCCCTCCTGAGTGGGTTCCAGTCCTAGCTATCTGAGGCATGCCCCTTGTAGGGCATCAAGAATGACCCTGTTCTTGGATGTGCCTGCAGCAAAAGTGCTCCAGTTAACATCTGGCATATTCAGGTCTGCCATCAACAATATCTACCCTTTTTTATGCTATTCTAAGGATACCTTCTATCATTTCCTTGTCCATTCTGGCCCCTTGAGATGGGGGTCTGTATACAACCACCATGTGGATTGTGGTGTCATTTTCTGTCTCCAGGGTGACCCAGAGTACCTTATCTGCTCCCTGTTTACTCTTTGGTTCTTTTACCCCTGAAAACTGCTCTGCTCCTCATCCATCCCTCATGGAAAACATGCTGCTCTCACAGAGGATGTCCACTAAATTTAGACTTTAAGGCATGGGCCCCATTTCAGGTTTCAGCATGTGGGAGCCAACAACCAATGGAGGCCAGGTACTAGTTAGCCCCTAGGTGGCAAACTCTAGAATGTCTGCAACTTCTCTAAAAGGTAAAATTGATTTGTTGTTACTGAAAAGTGATATGCAAATCAGGAAAAATTCAAATGTGTAAGATTCATCTGTCTGTACCCTGGAACAGTGCATCAGATTTGGGCTTAAACTCACCTAGTTATTAACCAATTGTTTTCCTGACTGATGTTCTGAACCCCCCCCCCAAAAAAAAAACACAACTTTATCCCAATTTCTCTCCCTGACTCTATTCCATTCAATACCCATCCCATATGGGTCATGAAGCCACCCAATGGCACAGAAAAGTGAAAAATACATCAGTATTTCAGTCCTTCCTCCTTCCCCAGTCACCCTTTAGATATTATTTACTTTTACTTACCTGGCAATCTGGCCAGAACCTGGTGCCTGGCCCAGTGTGCCACCAACCCAGTTTTCAGTCTGCTCCTCCTCCATCCTTCTGCCAGAAGCTGGATAATAGAACTGACCATCCCAGGTTCCCAACGTGGACTGTGACCAAGTCACTTCACTAAACAAACACACTCAACCAGTCTTGCTTGCTTCTTGCTTGGCTGCTGCCACAGCTGCTGCTGCACTGCATTGATAAAGGCCAATCTTTTTACCATCTGAGGAATATCACCCGGATCAAACACCTAGTTCCATCTGGTGACCTTCCAGCTTTGATCTAGACCTTTGTGACCTCACACCTGGATGGGGTTGATATCCGGATATCCGCCACTTGCAGCTGGTGCAGAAAGCTGTGGCCAGGCTGCTGTCTGGATCATCTTGATCCGGTCATATTATGACTGTGCTGTGCAAACTGCACTGGCTGCCAGTTCAGTGGTGGATCACCTTCAAGGTCAGTTTACTGACCTATAAAGCCCTACACAGACAGGGACTGAACTACCTGCAGGATCTCTTGTATCCTTACTGCCCCCTCTGACCACTCCACTCAACCAATGAGGGATTGCTGAAGATTCCCAGAGTACAATTAAAAACTTCTGGATTGTGGGCATTTTCATTTGTAGCCCCAATGCTGTGGAATTCTCTGCCTCATTGGATACAAGAGTGCTTAACAGTGGAGAGCTTTAAGACTGCTTTAAAAATGTACTTATTTGAACTAGCTTTTTAAGGTGTTCTTTAACTTATGTCCAACTATTGGAGTTGTGTTTTATACATTAATGGATGTATTTTAGAATGTTATGGTTTTAATTGTTGTTTTATCGATGTACAGTGCTCTGGTACTTTGTGAAGAGTGCTTAACAGATAAAGGTTATTATTATTAATGAAGGCCACCCACACTGCTGTCACCACTGCTGCTGGACCTAGCTTGCTGCTGAGAGGACCTGTGCTTTTCTTTTTCAAGTTGAGCCTATTAGAGTAAATAAGTAGCCTAGTCTCGAGTTAGCTTCCAGCTCACCCCCTGTCCCTTCAGCCACCAGATGAGATGGAGTCTCACTAAGAGTAGACCAACAAAACTATGTAGCCACAACACTGCTATTGAAGTTCAGTGCTCACCGACTCCTCCAGGCTGTAGTGTGCATCCTGTCTACTCTGTGATGGGAAAGACAATGTCACACTTGCATGACTCATTTGCTCTTGCTTGGCTGGAGCTCCTCCAATCATCATCATCATCATCATCATCAAATCTTTATTTATTCAGGAGAACATCATTGAGCAAGGATCATTTACAAGATGGACCTGATAAGGTCAAGGTTCAATAGTTGATACACAACAGATGCATCATACACTTATATAAGACAGTTATACATACAGGGGAAAATAACGTTTATAAACACAGTGATGTACAGTAAATTCACATGATAAAAAATGGTTACAGGAAAGTTAAGCTAATATTTACAGTATGTACAGTATATACATATCCCAGTGGGGGGGTATGGCAGACACTCAACATAATGTAATACTAGGATGGTGAAGGTATTACTGGGTGCCATAAGATGGGGTGTCTGTCTGGAAGGAATATGCCATATATGGTTTGGAAGGGAGATTTGTGAGATGACAATGCTAGCTCTAGTGTAATTGCATTTCTCTTTGAAGAAGACTGTACAATGCTGCTTAAAGGATGCAAATGGAATGATATTGGACAGTTTTAGGGATTTTGTAGGTGTTCTATGCTATGCTAGAGAATCGCTGATTGCTCACCTCCCTAGCCTGGTGTTGAATTTGGGCAATTTGAACAGGATGATGTTGTTGCTTCTTAGGGCATAGGAGCTAGGAGAGGTCTGGGTGAAGCAGTCCAGGATATAGTTTGGAAGTTTTTTTGACAACGCTCTGTAAATCCATAGTGCTACATTTCTGTTCCTTCTGAGGTGAAGGGAAACCCACCCAACTGCAGCATAAAGAGAGCAATGATGAGTATTAGATGGCAGATCTGTAATGAACCTTATTGCTCTATGATATAAGGTATCCAACTTGTGATGGTAGGAGATGGGGCAGTTACTATAAAGGAAGTCTGCATTGACAACAACTGATAGAAAAATGGCCTGGACTAACCTCATCTTTGAGTCTCTGTTTAGGAAGGGTTTTAATCTATAGAGAAGGCCAAGCCTTTGGCGAAGCTTTTTAACAGTTCTTCTAAATGATGAGTGAAGTCAAGTCTGTTGTCAATCCACACACCTAGGTATTTGAAGTTTTCTACATACTCCAGATTTTCTCCAAGTATAGTGCATAGCTGGGGAGAATGATTGAGAGGATGTGCTGGTGGAGCTTTGATTTGTGAACATCATTGCTTTAGTTTTCTTTGCATTTAACAGAAGCTTTTCTCGAGTAGCTGATATTGAAGCAAGGAGAATTCTGTTTGTAGGATTTCACGAGCAGCTGCAGGTGAAGGGTTGCTGACATACAGAACAGTGTCATCAGCAAAGAGGTGTACAGAGGAAATTGGTAAGGTTGAATCAATGTTATTTATATAAATGGCAAAAGGATAGGACCCAGAATAGAACCTTGGGGGACTCCTCTTGACAGTGGTTTTAATGGGGATAGATCACCTTCAGCTTTTACCTGCTGTGACCTACCGGTGAGATAGCATCTGAACCACTTAAGGGAGGATGGATCTAGGCCAATGGAGTACAGGGATGGAAGTAGTAGCTCGTGGTCCACAGTATCGAATGCTTTGCTCAGGTCCAGGAATACTGCACAGACATTATTCTTTTTATCTAATTCAGATTGCCAGTCATTTGTGACCTTGGCTAGTGCAGTGATAGTGCTATGCTTGGCCCTGAATCCAGATTGAGCTGGGTTTAGGAGGTTAGCATTGTCAATATACTCCCTTAACTGATTACTCACTAATTTCTCCAGCATCTTGGATAGCACTGGTAGAATGGAAATGGGCCTGTAATTATTAAGATCCATAGGGTCCCCTGATTTTAGAAGGGGAACCACTTGGGCTGTCTTCCACAGTGTGGTAATAGAGTCAGAGTTTAGGGATAGGTTAAAGAGGTGTGTTAGGGCGACTGCAAGTACATGGCATGCAATCATGTGTGATGGTGCCACCACTAACAGGTGGATACAGTGGACAGCACAATACAGACATAGTCAAGTCAGGAGTGCACCTGCAGCTTGAGCGCACAAAGGCCAAGGAGACACTTATTGTGCAAAAGATTAAATACAAATTAAATGCCATTATTGCCACACCATAAGAACAACCTAGGCACAAATGCGGGGCGGGGCACCCCTGCCTTCTTAAATGGCACCCCTGCTTTATGATAGAAATTCATTCTCAGGTATTGGTACAAGTAAATACATGTTCCACTGTGTTCTGAGGTACTGTATCTCCATGTTTCAGGATGTGTCCTGATCATTGTGAGGTTTAGTGTCCCTCATTTTGAGTGTCCATGTTCCTCATTTCAATGACAAAATGTGAGGTATGGTGCATGCTTCCAAACCCCTACTCAGCGTAAATAGTGCTTAGCATGGCCATTGTGTATATACTTCATACAAAATGACAAAGGGAAAGTAAGTGAGCAGAATCAGTTATGGAGAAACACATTTGTAGCACTAAGTATGCATAAGGGGATTTGTATGGCCCAAAACAAAAAGGTCAGACTTCACAACACAGAGGCCCCTCTTCACACATCTTGAATGAGGGATGTTGGATGACTATATCCTAGGCATTTAAAGCATTAAGCAAACAACACTTTACAAATTAATGGAAATTCAATGACAAAAATCAAAAGCCATTAAACAACTTGCAAAAGGATCAGAATTAATAAGTTAACCTAATTTGAATGGGAAATCAATGAAAAAATGTATTTGAATGGCTCTAATTGCTAGCAGTGGTATGAGAAATACAAACTGATGTATTTTCAGATGAGATTTGCACCAGCTTAGTTGCTGCACACATGGCAAGTGTGCAGCATATGAACCCGTGATTTTAAAATGATGTTCACACCAGCTTAACTATCGAACCTGATGTGATTTTTAGAAAATGTTCGCACCAGCTTACTTGCTGCACACATGTCAAGCTTGCAGCATGTGAATCTGATTTGCTTTTCAGACCTGGTTTGCTTAGGTTCACTGTGTGTATGTGAACTGCATGCAAACATTTCACAATTAAGCATGTGGCATGCATTCTGCATGTACACAGCACACACATATTTCTGTAAGGGATCTCTATAGATGATACGGTCCTGTATGTAAATAGCTCTACTGTCTCCAAAGTATACCACAAACTACAATCTATCTTTGATATCCATCAGGGAAACATGCTGTACAGTAAAACAGATTGCTCCTTAATGGCTCCTAATCAAAAACAATACTTTTTTTTTTAAGGACATACAAAATCGTGCAATCCATCTAAATTCCTACTCTCACTGCCCTGTTGGATGGTACAGTATGTTGGATGTAGTATGCTTCAAAAGTGCCTTGGCCTATGAATTCACAATAAGCTGTTCTTCTCTGAACATAATGATGAACTACATAAACAACTCAGGAGAAGGTTGGAGTTTTTATAGGCATAAATGCTGTTTTTCCTATGAAGCCAGGAGGTGACTAGCATGGGCCTCTTTCTTAGTACAACTGAATTACGGTGACTTTATTTACATGATACACCCATTCGCAACTGTCTAGGCTGGATTTGCAGTATCACAAAGACATAGGATTTATAATGATAGCACATCAGAATGTACCACTTCTCCCTATATGCTGTCCTAAACTGGACCTCTGTGGCCAACAGGAGGCTAAATAACCTATACCTATAGATCTTCAAAGTCATAAAAGGTTATCAACCTTTTCTATTTCCAATCTATTTAAGAAAGGAGGCTCTGCATATGTTGGTTGAGATACCTTCCTCTTGTTTTTTAAAACTCCAAGATATCACACCCAGTTTAGGAAAAAAATGTATTTGGCTATAATGGCACCCGCCTTGGAATAAATGTCAAATGACCTTAAAGAACTAGTGTATTGATATGTATTTATGGAATTTTGCCCTCTGGAGTACTGTATTAGTATAGTTACTTGATGATTTGTAAAGGTAAACTCATTATTATTGTGATGGTAATGTTAAGAAAGTAGCATTGCCAGCGTCCTCTCACTAGAAGCAGCTTCAAGATGGGCAGCTCATGACAGCTTTTAACATTACTGATGTGACATAGTGGGGGGAAGCTTTCCATCATTTTTATCAGGCAAAACCATGAAGGGAAGGAATTACATTGTTTGACTAGATCACATCACTTTTAAATATTGTGTCATAAAACATGTATTGTTTTTGATTCTAGTATACTTTACTAAAGTTAATTTTTATGTTATTGTTTTGTTAGATTTAATTTCAAGATGAGCAGAATAGCACACACTCCAAAGGTACTGATTGAAAAAGCTGGCCTTTGCATTTGGCGATGTGAACAGAGTGTGCTGAACTATTGTAAATAATTACATTGCTTGTCAGTGTGTAAAAGCTAAAAAAACAAAAAACAAACTCACAACACAGTTTAAAAAGCAATTCAGATTAAAAAAACAGAGCAAGCATGGGAACTACCATTTAGAAATGTTCAACACCAAGCACACTTACTTCAGCACACTCCATTCACACAGCATAATGCAAAGGGCAGCTTTTTCAATCTGTACCTTTGCAATGTGTGTTATGCTGCTCGTCTTGATAGAGAATTTAACAACATTTACTATAAATGTTAGAAAACATGAGAGCATTTTGTTATTATGTTATTTTAGAACTTTGTACTGTAATACTGTGTAGAGAGTGAGGGAGCATCTTCTTTACACTGACACCTACAATGCACATGGATTCAAGAGGAAAAAGTACAAATTCTGGACAGTGTATTTGGGATTTGTGGTCAGCGGGCTAATTTAAACTGCTATCACTGATTGTTGTATGCCTGTCCTTGCATCCCACATGTAAGTACAGGAACAAAAGGAACAAAGTGGAGCAGGAGTCTTTTCCTTTTTTTATAAAAAAGTTATTTATATTTATTAGTTAAAATTAGCCACATAGACAGTGAAGCTATCAGCACTGAGAAAGCCAAATGAGTCTACATTTCATAGCCAGAATGGTTAAAACCCATTTTTTTTATTCCTATGGCAAACCAACATTTCCAAAACTACTGATTCAAATGAGTGGCATTATTTATTTGCAACTTCATAAGAGGAAACATCACTCCTTTTAACAGCCTTTTTGAATAACTGCAGAAAATAGAACAGTGAGAGTAAGCCAAAGAAAAGGCAGTCACTTTATCGCATTGCTGTGCATTCAAACTTTGTTACTCAAATTGTTTAATCCCATGTGGTCTAACTGGCCATTACTGACCTAGTGTCCACAACTTCCACCCCAGTAGTTCACTTCTCATTTTCCTCCCCTGGCTAGGGACACTTTTTACTTCTTATAGAAACATAGAAACATAAAAGTTGACAGCAGATAAGGACCGTAAGGCCCACCCAGTATGCCCATTTCTTTTTCTACCTTATAATTGTGCCATCGGCCATTGCCCTGTCAATGGCCTATCTATTCATACTCATCTGTATTGCTCCCTTATGCCTATCCCATGGCTGTTTGAAGCCCTGCACTGTATTCATATCCACCACTTCCAGAGGTAGGCCATTTCATGCATCCACCACCCTTTCTGTGAAAAAGAACTTCCTCACATTACCCCTTAATCGGCCTCCCTCTAATTTCATGCTGTGTCCCCTTGTCCTGCTATTTTTCTTATATTGAAACATGTTAGACTCTTTCACCTTGTTAATGCAAGGCCCATCCAGTCTGCCCATTTCTTTTTCTACCTTATAAATGTGCCATTGGCCATTGCCCTGTAAATGGCCTATCTATTCATACTCATCTGTATTACTCCCTTATGCCTATCCCATACCTGTTTGAAGCCCTGCACTGTATACATATCCACCACTTCTGGAGGTAGGCCGTTTCATGCATCCACCACCTTTTCTGTGAAAAAGAACTTCCCCACATTACCCCTTAATCGGCCTCCCTCTAATTGCATGCTGTGTCCTCTTGTCCTGCTATTTTTCTTATATTGAAACATGTTAGACTCTTTCACCTTGTTAATGCCCTTAAGGTGTTTGAATGTTTTGATCATATCACCTCTCTCCCTCCTTTGCTCTAGAGTATTCATATTGAGGTCCGTTAATCTGTCCTCATATGTTTTCTGATGAAGTCCTTGCACCATTTTGGTTGCCCTTCTCTGGACTGCCTCAATTTGGTTAATGTCCTTGTGTAGGTGTGGCCTCCAGTACTGCATGCAGTACTCCAGATGGGGCCTAGCCAGTGTCTTTTAAAGTGGGATTATTACCTCCCTCTCTGACTTGTGATCCCCTACTAATACACCTAACATTTCCCTACCTTACCTACTGCTTTAGTGGTCTGCTTGGATGATTTCAGGTCATCAGTGATGATGATGCCCAAGTCTCTTTCTTCCCTTGTGACTGCCAGCAACTCCCTCCCAGCCTATAGGTGGCTTCAGGTTCTCTTCCCTATGTGCATGATCTTGCACTTCTTTGCATTAAGCCCCAGTTGCCACTCTTCCAACCATTTTGCTAGTTTATCCAGATCTCTTCTCATTCTGCCCACCCCATCTGGCTCATCTACTCTGTTGCAGATCTTGGTGTCATCTGCAAACAGACAAACCTTACCCTCCAGTCTATCTGCAATGTCACTGATGAAGATATTGAAGAGGACTGGCCCCAGGACTGGTCCCTGAGGTACCCTACTTGTGACTTGCATCTCTTCTGGCTGTGTACCATTTACCACCACTCTCTGTTTTCTGCCCATCAACCAGTTTGCCACCCAGTTGACAAACTTCTGACACACCCCGAGCCTACCCAGCTTATTAATCAATCTTCTATGTGGATCAGTATCAAAAACTTTGCTGAAGTCAAGGTAGGCGACATCAACTGCTCTCCTTTGGTCCACTACTCTGGTTACCCAGTCAAATAAATCTATGAAATTAGTTTGACAGGACCTTCCTTTTGTAAACCCATGCTGTCTTGGATCCTTGTGCTCCTATGGATTCCAGGTGTTGCACTATCCTCTCCTTAAGGAGTGCCTCCATAATCTTGCCCACTACTGAGTTAAGACTGACTGGTCTGTAGTTCCTTGCCTCCTCCCTGCTACCACTGTTGTGGAGCGGGATCACATGAGTCCTTCTCCAGTCTTCTTGGACCTCTCCTGTGCTCAGAGACTCACTAAACAGTTCTGATAATGACTCTGCTAGTTCCACCCTTAGCTCCTTTAGTACCCTGAGATGTATGCCATCAGGTCCCATTGCCTTGTCCACCCTGAGCTTATGGAGCTCTCATAGGACTCTTTCTTTTGAGAAGGGACTAGTGCTCACCTCCCTCCCCTCTGTGTCCAAGGTGCTGAGCTGTGGGCCCTGCCCTACCTTCTCTTCAGTAAATACTGATCAGAAGTATCAATTTAGGATAGATGCTTTTACATGGTCCTCCTCCTCACCCATCCCCTTATCTCCTTTGATCTTAGCAATACCCCCTCTGAACTTTCTCCTTTCACTAATGTATCTATAGAAAGTCTTGTCCCCTTCTTTTACTCTTCGTGCTAGTGTTTCCTTGGTTTGGGCCTTTGCCTGCCTTAATGCCTTCCCTGCTTCCCTTAGGGAAGTTTGGTATGCCTCCCAATCTTCATCCCACTGTGCTCCCTTATATTTCCTGAAGGCCAGCCTTTTGGCTCTGACCTTTTCTGCTACTGTTTTTGAGAACCAAAGTGGTTTCCTTCTTCTTTTGCACTTCCTTTTCTCTGTAACACAATGGGATGTTGCTTCAAGTATTGCATCCTTAATGCTTGCCCACTTTGCCTGTACCACCTGACCTGTATTTCTTTTTGCCATGGCTAGCTTAACTCTGTTGGCCATCTTATCAAAGTCAGCTCCTCTGAAGTCCCATATGTTTGCCATGGAATGGCATGATTTAGTTGTAGTGGTCAACTTGAACCATACCATGTGATGGTCACTGACCCCCAGGTGACCTTCTACCTGGAGATCTGTGATCCTTTCCCTGTTAGTCAGTACTAGATCTAGGATAGCTCTGTCTTTTGTGGGTTGTTATACAAGTTGTTTGAGGCCTTCCCCCTGCAGAGAATCCACCATGTGTCTAGTTCTGGCAGATGTTCCTGCTGGTATTGACCAATCTGTATCTGGCATGGTATTCTTTTCCAACTGCTGCAGCTAATCCAAGATGTGTGCTGGAGGGCACATCAGTTCAGATCCCCACAGCATCTCAGCACTCAGGTCTTCTTAATCACTCCCCACCACCATATCTCCAGAATATTTCTGGATCAAACAAAAAGAGTTTTTGAGCACAAGTATTTAACAGTTCTTACATTATTTATGTTTATGTCTTGGTTTGTAAATGCAATCTTATTTCCTGGCCACTCCACGCATCTCTTCATATCTACCTTGAGGTACTGTCTGTGATTTGTGCAATAGAAATGGTCTTGCTTCTGTGACACAAATGAAATGCATTTTGCTTCCTCTTTTCATCACAAGACCAAAAATAAAATATCTGTCACCTTTCCAAATGGGTTTGTATTACAGCTGAACATAAAAGTTTGGCATTTAGGGAAATAAAATGGAATAACTCTGTAAGGTTAAAAAAACACACACAACTATTGGAAATCTATCCAAAAAGTATATATTCACAAGCTTAAAAAAGTTAAGGCAGAATTTATTTTGGAATAAATAAACAAAAAGGACAGTATGGTAAACTGCAGCAGAGACTTTTTTGACAGATGAAGAGCACTGCAAACAACATCATCCAGCTGAGAGTAGTTTTACTTCCCCCAGTGTGTAACTTCCGGTTCGCACGTGGCTGATGGTGACCATCACCATAAGAGAGTGCACATTTATAAAGAAGAAGAAATAAAAAATAATTGAGCTACTATTTTGGAGAAAATCATCCCTTCATTACCCGGAAGGCTGGTAAAGATATCAGAAATACCAGTAACATTCTTTTAAGGCTTTTTCAATACACTAGCTCTATACTTATAGAAGGTGATATAAGCTACTGACAATGTTTTCAAAGCCCCAACTGAGACTCACTGTACAGAGAACTATAACTAATAGATGTAAACAATATAGCTTAGGCTGTAATTCGAGTAGTGTCCATCATGTCTATTAATATCAAATGATACCATCAGTAGTATTTTCTGATTATTATCATTTCTACTGAACAATTTTGCCAACTTTGCTGTAACTGTTTGCTTGTAACCAGGACCCTCTTAAAATAATTGTGTTGCAGGGAGCTTATCCTTGAAAAACAAATGAATAAATAAATAAACAGAAATATAACACCTTCTTCCATTCTAAGACAGTCCAAAATATATGCAACATCTCCATAATTCCTTGACTTCTCACAAGTGGTACAAGAAAGCTTGTGTTTTTGGGAAGGATAATTTAACCTACAGGTAAAGGAAGGTTGACTATAGACTATAAACGGGTATCACCATCCTGATGGTTCATGGCTGTGTTGACTGGCATCTAGCTAAGCCAGCAGAAGATAACTAATTCATAGTCAAGGGTGTCAAGAACAGAATCTGGTCTGTGAAAGTTGCTCATAAGGAGCAGATGCAGTTGCCTTTGATGAAAAGTCTATGGTGCCGGAAGAGGGGAACTATCCAGGTCTGTTTATCAGTACAAAGGGTCTCTACGATCAAGAGAATATTGAGTTCAGGCCTTCCTGAATCTCAGAGCTCCTAACAATCTAAGCATTGCATAACCTCTCAGGGACATTTACCCTGGAGTGGAGCTACTCCGGATATGGTTACCAATGGATAACAGAGCCATCCAGCAGAGTGTGATGATAAGGGGATATGTCATGGCTAGATGTGTGATACAGAATATACCTGGATGAGCGGCAAGTGAGCTTGTGGAATATCAAGAGTGGTGGAGCCATGAGTGATGGTTTCCCAAGCTAGCTTGCCACAAGTTCAGATATATTCTGTATCACACACCTAGCCATCACATATGCCTTTTATACAATAGGACTGTATTTTGTGCTGTTTTTTTCTGTTTGATGATGTCACAACAGCATGATATCTGGAGTTATCACACAGTGGTGATGTCACCACTGTGTGATATCTGGAGTCATCACACTGCAGTGAGAATACATGTTTTTATCTAATGCATTATCTGCTCACTCCTATTGTATAAGTGCAATAAATATACTGTTTGAGCAGCTCAAATCAACAGCTTGGAGATCACGGTTACTTGGGAGGGACTTGCTTGTTTTCTTAGCTAAGCTCAGTTTTTTAGGCCAGATTCAGACTTAGTATATCCTGACTGCCATACAGTTTGGGAATGCAAGAAGATTTATATTAAGGATCAAACAGATTTCTCATTTTTAATGCTAATGAGATGACTATTGTTGAGCTTCTGACCCATTTACTATACTTGTCACTGATAACATTTGTCTGACAGAAGTTCACAATCAAAGAAAATGCCATTTGCAACATCTGCCTCAAGCTGACAAAAAATAGGGAACACAAGAACTAAAATATCATGTCAATACCGAAGCCTGATGAATACCTCAGTCTTACAGTAAATGAGTAAATGGCAAGAGAAGCACTTCGCAGTACTTTTGAATGAGTTACTAATAACCAAGGAATAGCTTTTAAAATAATCAAAAAGCAATCAGTCTGTATAGTACCTGATGTTAAAACTAGCAATTAGATTAAACCTAGCTATAAGTTAAACATGTACAGCAGTATTTATTTTTCAAAATGACACAAGTTACACACCAAGACTGCATTTCAAAAACACTAGGCAGTGTATATCAGGGTGATGTGCACAGGAATTCTGAAGAAAAACTGGTTTAGCTTCCCCTAGCACTAGTTTGGGAATACTCACAGCTTTTAGCACAACTGTTGATTTGGGAAAAAAGAAACCTGTTTTCAGATGATGGAAGAATATGTTCTTTCATCTCGCTCTTTCTGTCTCTGACCTGTTACAGGTCCATCTGCATCAAATCACTTTGCTTCTCTCAGCGTCTACCAATATACAATGCAAACTGCTTCAAATATACATGGCATTGTGTAGGAGTAGCACTGGAGACCATGAGTGCTCTTGTACATAGATTACAATGGGTTCCTTTTGTGCATTGGTACTGTTTACCATGCAAATTACAAGCAGTTGACAATACGTTGTCAGCACTCAGCACATCCCTAAATTGCTTCTCTTTTTCATCCATGCTAGCTTACATAACCTGAATTACTAGTACTGTTTATGTGTCCCAAGATACTCTGATGGTGGGCTTGATACTTCCTACTGTATCTGAATGTTTACAGTTTCAGCTTCCAGTTCCATGTTCAACCGACTTACACATCTGGAAGACTGTTTGTCTAATATGAGAAATGTTTTCCTGTTTTTCTCAAATAATTTGCAGGTTCTCAGTAGTCTTCTGTGCTACAAGAGGACATGCCATATCCAGCATTGATTGTTTGATTCAAATGCTTTCTTGCTCCAGCTTTGCAAAGGTGCAGTAGCAAGAAACTAATTTACACAGGTGGGAGTAAAGTATTTGCAAAGGTCATTACAGATAGTTGAAAAAGAGGATAACCATAAAAATGGCCTGCAGGGCCTTCCAAAAACAGATGGTATGCTTGCAAGCCTGGACACATGCAGCAGTAGTGTACATGTATATAGCCTTCTAGAAGCAGGTGATAATAGGAGCACACTGCTGCACTAAGGCATGCTCAGTTTAGGGCATGGGTGAGAGGGAACCACTAAACCACCAGGTAAGGGTGAACCTAGGGCTGTTGAGGGAACCATCACTGGACTAAAAGGGTGGCCAACACCCAAGTGCCATGTCACACTGGACTATGGAGAGACATCATTTTAAGTACAACAATGGTGCTATTGCTGTGTTTGCATGTGATCTGTACAACATTCTCACTCTGTACTTAATGTTTCCTAGTACTGTCTAAATACAGTAAAATGATGAATTTTACTCACTTATTACTTGGACATTCATGCTGTAGATGGACTGTACTAAAATATTCAGGGTCTGTAGATAGAGCCCAAATCTACAAAACCCTGAAAACTTCAATACAGTCTGTCACTAGGTTTCAAAAATACATTTAATGGAAAACTAAAAAGTATAACGAAGGTGCTTTTGAAATTCTCATTTCAAGTTTATAATAACATTCTTTCACATGTGCAGCACAAACATATTAAAAAGGGATAACACACCAAATTCACTGAACAATTCCTCTTATTTATTTAGTTTTTGTTGACCGGGTAAGTGCACTAGACAGATTCTGCCTATTTTCAGGCATGACCTGGGGGAGGGGGATACAGATGAATGCCAACTGACCTTGAACAAGATTAAGCTGTTGGTGGTATTTTAGTGAATGGGGAAATTTGGCCAGGACACCAGGGAATTTCCCCTACTGTGCCAGCAGGGGCCTGACTTCCTGCGAGCAGAGTGGAGAAGCTCAATTTGGAGCTGGACAGGAAGGAGGATGGATGTCGTGGAGGTGAGGGAGCTGGTCTCCTCCCAAACCTCAGCAGTGCTAGAGACCAATGGCTCACCAAACATAGAAAATGCTGAATGTTGTATGGAAGAAAGAGAAACAGAAGTGGTTGGAAAAGAACAAACTGGAGGTATGGATGGGATCTCAGGTGAAGATGAGAGAATGGAAGCAGAAGAGTGCTCCTTGGCATCAGAAGAGCAAGGGACTGTAATACAAGGGAAGATGAATCAGGCAGAAACACAAGAGTTACAGCGGCAGATAGAAATGGAAGAGCGGACGTTCCGAGTGAGGAAAGCCACTCTAATGCAGAGAATTCGATGGATCCAAACTGACAGCTTGCCAAACACTGTCATGCTAAATCAGCTGGATGTTACAGTGAAGCACATAGGCCCATCAGTTGCAACTGCAAAGGAAATGCCCGCGAGTGTTTCAGCAAAACCTGAAATGGAAACTGTGAGTACAAAACTTTCTTCTAAAAATATAAATGAGAAGAATAGAGAGGCTAACTCTTTAAAAAGTGGTACTGCCCTTGAAATTTGGCCTGGTCTGTGGAGAGGGCCCTGCAAGGCACAGGCTGGGGAAAACCCAGTGGTGCTACACAGTGGAACCCAGGCACCTCCTCGATAAGAATGCCAGTGCCAGAAGATTTTATAAATATAAGCCCTGAGATACCTCTGCCAAATAATAAAAAAGACATGCCAGAAGTGGACCCTTTGAATATACCAAAGGACTTAGAACTGACTCAGAATCCTGTATTAAATTTGCCTTTGTTGGAGACAGTAACAACTGGAAATGAAATTCCTCATGTCCAGCTGGAAGCTCCTTTGAACCAGTTACCAGATAGACAGAAAGAAACCTTTTCATCTCTATTCCACTTACCAGTGCTACCAGCAAAAAGGCATAGTGCAGTGAGATTGTCATATATAGGAGGCCTACCAGAAACCCCAGACCGGGTGTATGTAGCAAGGAACCTCCTGAAAGATTCAATGAAATTTTTTCACATGAATTATATGCCTTAATACATATTTCTGGGGAATCAACATTTGATATAAGCTTTAAAACCACTCAAGGGCTGGAATGCTTTTGGACAAAATATCACGCCTTAAAGAAAACAACCTTGTGGTCCCCATTTCTGGCAATGCCCTTAACAAAACCAACCTATAAAAATATCACAATCCTTTTTAGGAATGAAGGTGTGGACCTTGCGGATGTACTATACTGGGTAAAAATGAGATGCACAGTTATAGGAGATGCTGAAGCCATTTTAAATACTGAAAATATTTGGAAGGGTGGTTGGAAAATGAAAGTACTGCTGAAGTCTGATGAAAATGGTCTCCTACACCTTCCTAACTCTTTCTTCTTGGGCCGAGACAGGGTTTTTTGTTTTATCCAGGTCAACTGAAGGCCTGCTACAGGTGTGGGGATCCTAAACACCTGAGCAGCGTTTATGACAAAATGAAGTGTAATCTCTGTGGGGAAGTAGGACACATCAGTTCAGCCTGTCTTAATGAAACAAAATGTAACTTGTGTGATGAACTAGGCCACACATTTCAAAACTATATATGGGCAGCTCACAATCAAGAGCATCATGATGGGGGATTGGACCAGCAATTTATCATCCCCCAGGCACAGAAGGCTAGAATTAGAGGAAATAATCATCCACCGCAGCATGATGCTAATATGGCAGGTCCTTCAAACCTGGGTAGTCAGGAAGAGATCCCCATGAGCACCCCTGTGGAGCCCACCCCCATGGTGCAGGAGATGGAAACAATAGGCTCTGTTGAGACAACCTAGGTTTATAAAGAAATGCCCCCCCATCAAAACTAGCACGGGTAGGCTTTAGAAGGTCAACCAGAACAAAATTGAAAGTGACCCCCCCCGAAAGCAGTCAAAACCTCTCCTATCCCAACTTCCAACCCCTACAAAATCCTACAAAATTCATCAGGAAAGTCTGGAGAGGAATCAGAAACATCCTCGATCCCCTCTTCACTCCCTGATGGGACAACAGACACAGAAAATGGCATGAAAGGTAGAAGGGCCCAAAAAAGAAAGGCAAAGACAAAAACAAAAGGTAGTATAGGGACAGGTAGGAGAAAATAAAGAAAATGGCCCTAAGCCCAGGATCACGGCTCCCCCTTAAGTGGAACTAACATGGCGAGTTCAACCTTTGAATGTCACACTATAAATGTAAATAGTGTTAAAAGGATTGAGAAAAGGCATTTGGTATTCACCTTCCTTTCCACGCTAAATCTAGGTCTCATTTTTTTGCAAGATATAAGGTTCCACACTAACTCAGAATTTAAATGAGCCCAGAGACACTGGTTAAGTGGACCATCATTCTGGTCCATAGGACAGGAAACGTGTTCAGGGTAGACATATTAGTACACGGTATCGATTTTAAACTACTAAAATTATTTGACCTAATACCTGGCCAGGTATTAATATTAGATGCTGTAATACAAAATAAAGCATACAGACTTATAAATATATATGCCCCCCCAGACGAAAGCAGGCAGAATAGACACACTAAAGCAAATTCTACCCTTCCTGTACACCTCAAAATGTGTAATATTTGCAGGAGATTTTAATTGTGGACTTAGTCTACAGGATAAAAGCTCACACACAACAACTAAAAAGATTTATTGTGACACTAGATCACTGTGCAAGGTTATTGATACAGCACTTTTAAGAGATGCCTATTTAGAATTAACAAAACTACACTCTTCCACGTTTCAAAAAGGTACTTTAGCAACACGTATTGATTATGTTTTTGTTTCTTTAAATATTGTGATTTCTAAAGCTACAGTCAGCCCATTGGAGTTCTCTGATCATAAAAGGGTATCTATTTCCATGGTGGACAATAGTGCAGAGACGAAGGGTCCAGGAGTATGGAGATGCAATACCTCCCTACTATCAGATCAAGAATTACTGCTATCCTTAAACCAACTATTAGCAACAAGGAAATCAGTTTATGAATGTCATGAAAGCAGTGTGAGGTGGTAGGAAAACACCAAGCATGGCCTGATCTTGCTGCTAAAACAATATAGCAGGGGAAAATGCAACCAGGCATACTTAAGGTAGTTAAATCAACGCCAGCAGATACAAACTTTATTCTCTATAATGTATACTACAGGCCAAAATTTGAATAACCAGACACAGTTAATCCAAAATAAAATGAGGGAATTTTTAAAACAAAAATCAACCCATCTATTTCAACACCAAAAATTTGGAACCCAAGGAAGAGCTCAGGATATATGCCCCTTTAGCCATAAGCATCACCAAATAGAGAAAAAAACAATGGCCCAGATATTCAAAAGGGTTGCACATGGCACAACAGTGTTGCACCATGCACAACCCACTGATGCGTCCCAGGGCAATATTTAAAAGGGAAAAGTGCACTGCACAAATCCCGATGCGCCGGAGCGCATCAGTAATGTATACAGGCACAGGTGGGGGGGCGTTCCCATGCATAACCTGCACAGCCCGATATTCAGCCCGGGATGTGCAGAGTCATGCAAGCGCAACCCCTACCTGTGCCTGCACAAAATTACACCAGGAAAAAATGAAACAATTGATGGCCACCCACAGGTGAGCTGCCGCATTGCGGGGTGTAACACAGCAGCTGCCACTAGTGGGTGTCCACCCGAGTTCCTGCCGCACCTGGCAGTGGCCCCCCATGCCCCATGGGGGGCATCCATGTCATGAACTCCCCAAGTCCAATATCCCTGGTGGTCTAGTGGACCACACTGAGCCCGATCATGGGCATCTGTAATCGCACCCCCCAAGTCCAATATTCCTGGTGGTCTAGTGTACCCCTCACCTTACCCGTCTACTGAGCCCCACCGGCCCGCTCCCCCATCAGCTGGCGGGTGGCAGCACCCTACCCTCCTGCCACCGCGCCACCGACTGACAGCTCAGTAGGGCTGCACACCATTGGTTCACAGCATGAGCCAATGGGCATGCAGCCATACCACCTCAGTCAGATATGTGAATTAATTCATTCCATATCTGGACCTACTAACTACAGTATGGGCTGCACCCATTGGCCCATGCAGTGACCAATGGGCAGCCCCACTGAGCAGTCAGTCAGTGGGCGCGGGCAGCAGAAGGGTGGTGCTGCCACCGCCAGCTGACGGGGAGCAGGGCAGTGGGGCTCAGTGGTAGGTGGGGTGGGGGCACACTAGACCACCAGGGATATTGGACTTGGGGGAGTGCGATCACAGATGCCCGTGATCAGGTTCAGTGCGGTCCACTGGACCACCAGAGATATTGGACTGGGGGGGTGCAATTACAGATGCCCACGATCGGGCTCAGTGCGGTCCACTGGACCACCAGGGATATTGGACTTGGGGGGGGGACTGTACTGTTGCCCATGATCGGGTACATAGAGGTTAACTGGACCACCAGGGATATTGTAAGTTTTTTCTTTTATCTTACAGAAATGCCTGCGATTGGGCTGCAGGGGGCTTCGGTCCCCGACGGCTGCTGCCTGGCAGGGGCCAGGTGCAAGTCATTGGGGATCGGCGCACCTGCATGCTAATGGCATGCAAATGGGGTTGTAATGTGATGCAAATGGCCCCCTGTGCGCCTTGCATAAATTATGGCCCCATTTGCATGTCCCCATTTGAATATCGCAGGTGCTGTGCATGGCACAATGGCACTTGCACCAGCGCATCTCCATGCTCCACTTTGGCCACTTGCGATGGTGCAGTGCCACTGCGCCATGCACAGTGGGGGTAGCCAGGGTGCGATATTCAAAGT
Source organism: Neoceratodus forsteri (assembly GCA_016271365.2). Classification (NCBI taxonomy): domain Eukaryota; kingdom Metazoa; phylum Chordata; order Ceratodontiformes; family Ceratodontidae; genus Neoceratodus; species Neoceratodus forsteri. The sequence goes on along the minus strand of CM057449.1, from coordinate 1,342,614,157 downwards.
TGCTGCGCCATAGTGCAGCTTCATTGAATATCGCCCAGGCCATACCCCTGCACAACAAAGTTGAGCTGCTCCCAGGCTTGCACCACAGCCTGGCGCAGTTTGAATATCTGGGCCAATGTCTAAACTAAAAAACAAATTAGGGGAGGTACAACATTCAGCAGGAAAAATATCCAGTATAGTCACTGAATACTCTATAAATCTGTTCTCAGAAATCCACTCGAATGAGCAAGACATCAGGAATTATTTACGAAACATACACATTCCACCCTCTCTTCCTCAGGTCACAGTGGAAATCAATCAACCAGTAACCTCAAAAGAAATAATAGAAAGTATTAAACAATTAAAAAATAACATATCCCTAGGGCCAGATGGGCTACCAAATGAGCTGTACAAAATATTAGGGGAGCAAATAAATGAAAAATTAGCAAAAGTATATAATGAGATGTTACAGTCTGAACAGGTTCCATTAAGCTTTAACAAAGGAACATTGATTTATATGTATAAAAAAGGAGACAAGAAGAATCTGGACAATTGGAGACCTATCTGCATGCTCAACGCAGACTGCAAAATTTTAACAAAAAGGTTAACATTGATAGCAGAAAAGGTGATTTCACCACAGCAAGCATGTGCAATACCGAATCAGTCAATACGTGACCATTTAATTTGGATAAGAGAGATTTTTGCATATGGAGCTTCTGAAGCATGCTCGGGGTACATAGTGTCCCTGAACCAACAAAAGGCTATTGACTCAATAAACCACACTTTTTTATGGGAAGTATTATACCATTGTGGAGTCCCACCAAATTTAGTGGGGTGAATAAAAACATTATTTAGAATGGCTACAGTGGTACCGGTAATTAATGGAAATTTGGGCCGATGATCCCAATTAAGCAGGGGGTGTGACTGGGATGCCCCATGAGCTCCTTATTATATGCTTTTTTTTGTTGACCCTCTGTTAAATAAAACAGAGACTTTGCAATCTATTAAACCCATTTTTGGGTCAAATAGCCAAGTTTCACCTAAAGCATTAGCATATGCAGATGATGTGTGCCTGTTGGTTGCAGATAAAGAATCGGTGATTACAGGAGTAGTGGAATGCAAAGTCTTTGGTGCAGTATCTGGCGCTTCATTGAACCTAGGAAAATGTTGTGGGGAAAAAGTGGGGCCTCAAGGGGGGAATAAGGATGCTATTGAACCCATAAAGCTAATAGAGGACCCAATTTCAATTCTAGGAGTAAAATTTGGGACTCCAGACATTGACTTGGTAAATTGGGAGGATAAAATAGTAGTGGGGAAGAAAAAGGTGGCAGTATGGAACAAAAGTAAAATGGATAAGAAGAAAAGGATATACTTAAAAAAATGTTTAGTCCCAGTATTTCTTTTTCTAAGTTATGTGTTCTCCTCCCCAAAAAGTTAGAAACTACATCACTAAGCATTTTCATTCAGACAATAAAGAGAAACATATTATATTTACCTATAAAGGAGAGGGGCTTTGGGATGGTCAACCCCATCCTTTTCTTCAATAGTATTTTCCTTATAACAAACATAAAACCCTTAGTAGCTAATGCAGGAAAAAGCTGGGGAGATTGGTTATATAACAACAGTAAGAACTGATTTTGTGACTGGGAATCAAATAAACCACGAGTCCAAAAAGGCCCAGATCACCTTCATTATTTAAGAGAAACTTTCCTGCAGGTAAAACAATGGAAAGTATCATCCAGACAAATAATTTTGACACCCACCCATAAAGGATTACATAAAGATCTAGTAATAACACTATGTGAAGTACCTATAGTATTTGAGAAATGTCTGGTGCAGTACAAACAATCATTGGGGGAACTTCTGAAAAATACAAGAATTCCGACTCATATCTAGGATTTCCACTGACTATCTTGCCATGAAAAGGTCAATATAAAAAACAATCAAAAACATAAGCAGGCACAAGAGCGTATATGCAGTAGATTACAATGTATAAATACAATAGAAACAATGGAGCATCTTTTTTCAAATGTTCCTTCATTAAAGGGTTTTGGAGCTATATAGCAGGCAGGTGGAAGGAACTGTTAATGGAATCCATAACATATGAGAATATTATGTACGGATATGTCTCTGCAAAATGGAACAAATGGAATTTAAGTACAATTTGTCTCTTGTTTACTGTGATAAAATGGAATATCTGGATGGCAAGATGTTTATTCACTTTCCAGCAGAAGGATTCCTCTCATATTGAAGTATGCAATAAAATTATAAAAGATTTAAATGATATTTATATAATAGAAGGTGCCCAGCTTCCACAGGACACTATAGCAGAACCTTTGAAAAATATGCCTTGGGTTACAGAAGTAAACCCATAAGAACAGTATGAACTGGAGAATAATAGAGATATGGAATGAGAAGAATGTAGATTAACCTTAAGATGTAGGAAAAGTGTTGAGATTTTCAAGCTAATATATGAACTACTTATGATGTATGGAATATCGCACTGTTATACGTAATCATGATTTTTGTTTTGAATAAAATTTACCCCTACTCTTCCAGTAGGGGGAACCCTTGTCAATCTCTCCCAAGATGACCGACATCCAGGAGGAAGAAGGTGGTGGTGCTGATCCTGATCTTGTTGGGGAAAATATGCTGCGAAATGGATCCTCCTGCAGCTACTGCTGCATCCCTTAAAAGAAATGAATGGTAAAGTTATGCCCATCTATTGAATCTTCTGAAGCCAACATATCTAAAACTGCATTAAGTGGTCAATCTAGTGCACATATCATGGAAGACCCTGCAGAAACTGTGCCAATTTCTCTATCTCAAGAAGCTCTACTAAGACAAGCTATGAAAACTCATAAATCCTTTCTGTTGAAGCTGCTGCAAGAAGATGCAGAAACCACTGAAAACACACCTTTTTTTCTTCCCCCAAGTACAGACAATTCTTTTACTCCCTCACCGTGGACTACAAACTCAGGAACAACTGGGACTACAACAACTGAGACAATGGCTCAAATTTCTACACCTGAAAGTGCCCAGGTTTTGACTCCATCAGCGCTACAGCTCAGAAATAGTCACTCAGCAGGTCAGTCTACATTAAGTTCATCCTGGAGCCCTGATGTGGCTTTGTGAGTGGCAGGCTGGGAGCACACAGATGGAGGTGGCTGGACTTCCCCTGGCATGGTACAGGTGGCTGAAATCATTCAGGCTTCTTTGCAGCATGCTACTGCTGCCTCCTCGAGAACTAATCCTTGGACATCTGCACTGATTTCTTTGACTCCCAATAGTGGAACACAGGATGCTTTATTTTTGGACTTGGCATCGGCCCCAAATGTTTCCATGGACACAGCAACACATACTCCCATCACATCACCCGGACTTGCAGCAAGCTTCTGACATTTTGGCAGAGAATCCTTCACGGAAAGACCAGAATCAGGTTGCTGAGACTTTAGAAACTGTTAACACTGGTGGTTTATTGTTTCTTCACCACCAAGTTGTCTGTAAATTGTTTGTATGTGTGTAATATTTTCTTTAATAAAGTATATTTAATAAAAAAGAAACTGTTCACTAATTCAAACCCTTTGTTTATGTCTGATTTGTTTAAGCAATGGCGTGATCCTGCACAGCATAGAAATGCTGTGTGTTTAAAATATAATGGTGATATTAATTTAGCTCCAGACAGGAAAACTGTACTACATAAAATGCTTCATGATGCTATGGGGATAAGAGCACAGGAACTTTTACTTTCATTCATGTCAAGGTGAACCAATTTATGATATTGGCTTTAAGACAACAAGCACTTTAGAAAATTTTTGGCAGAAATACCCTTTGGTTAAGGATTCTCTTCTCTGGTCACCATTTTTCTAATACCCTTGACAAAGCCGCTGGTCAAGAATGTCACACTGCTATTTAGGAATGAGGAGGGGTGAGTATTGCAGATGCCGGTACTGGCTCAGGCAGCACTATGACATTCTTGACCACCCAAATCCATTTTGGATGATGATTTAGTGTGGACAGGGATGGAAAATCAAAGTGCAATTAAAACATACAGACTCTGGCATTCAGCGCTTGCCTGGAAGCTTTTCATTGGTAGAAAGAGAAGGCTATGCTTCTACCCTGGCCAGCCCAGAACATGTCACAAATGTGGGGCCAGGACACATCTAAGCTCCTTATGCTCCCAACCTAGATGAAACCTGTGTTTTGAATATGGCCACATCAACTTAGGGTGTCCAAACCCATTTAAATGTAATCTTTGTGATGAGTCGGGGCATTCTTACAAACAATGCCCTTGGGTGGACCACAATAGGTTAGACAAGGCACCACAAGACCAGGAACACATAATTACAGACTCCCAAGTCCACCTCTTGAATGCTAAAACAGTTCCTCATGGTCCCACCTCCATGGAAACCATGAAGGTTAGCATGGTCCAGCAGCCCCCCCCCACCATGGGATTATCTGGAGAGACTACTGAGGTACCTAGTCATAGTATTACAACAGACCAGATTCCTCCCTTAGGGGCTGAAAACCTTTTAGCAACAGGGCAGCTTCATCAGAAGGCAGCAATAATAGATCCAGAACAAACAATGCCCCCCAACACCAACACTCCCAAAATTCAAACCTGTTAGATCTACTAGGAAAACCAAAGGGAAAAGGCAGGCCAAGATTACCCCCAAGACAACAGGTGGTCACGTGTAACAAATTTCAAGCTTTAGCCAAGTAGAGACAGTGGGGTGACACTGAGGAGAGGATGATGAGTCAGTCTCTTCTGTGGCCTCTTCAGAATGGATTTTCATCTGACTCTCAGCCAAATTCGTCTAGTAAAAACTGTCAGAAAAAGGCTACAAAGACCTCTGAGGTGGTGGCTTGAAACATTAATTTTATAAATGCGAGATGGCTATTTCTCTTCTCTCACTTTAAATGTGAGTAGCCTGAAATAATATAGAAAGCGATTAGCCACCCTGAAGTTTCTCCAAGACATTGCAGATGACATTATATTTATTCAAGATACCTGCATTAAAACATCTTATGAAGTTTCTCAAACAAAACAAATTTGGACACTAGGGCCCTCTTTCTGGTCTCAAGGAGGACCTTTGTGATGGGTTGGAATCTTATTTAAGGGCTATTCTTTCACAGTAAATTGATTGGTTGAAATTGCTCCAGATTGGGCCTTGATGTTAGATACTACCCACAAAAATATAAAATTTAGATTGATCAATATCTATGACCCTCAAAGCATTTCTGCAAGGTCAGACCTCTTCAAATCCATTCAGCTTTTTCTCCATACAAGTAGACATGTTATCTTTTTGGAGGGGACTTTAATGTGAGACTCACACCAGAAGATCGAGGAGGCACAACAAAAAAAAAACCTTTGGAGATGTAAATTGCCTCTACCAATATTCTAAAACTACCTGCCTGTATGATGGTTATAAATCCGTCAATACTGATAACCCTAAAACATATATGAGAGGCATTATTGCTACTCGGATTGATTATGTTTTCTTCTCACAGCATTTAAAAACACTAAGAGCCAAAATTATTCCATGTGAATCTTCAGACCATTTAGCAACCTCGGTATACTTTAGTACTGATTCTAAAGATAGCTCTCCCAGGGTAAAATCCATTGGAAGCTGAATAAATCATTGTTAGAAGACCTCCAGATTCTAAACCACTGAGGAGCTCATAAAAGCAAGAGTCTCCACATTTGATGCATATGAAGACATTCTTCTGGTGGATAGATTCAAAAGATTTTAGATCATTTTTCATAAGACAGACCCATTATAAATCAAAGTCTACATATTTTAAATATCTTACTCTGAGAGAAAAATTATCTAAACTGATTTCCGAGCCTTTGAGTATAAACTTGATCTCTCACAATAAATAGCATGTACAAAAGAGGAAATGGCACGTTTCCAGTAAAAAAGGGCTGAATCCCTTAAAATTGATGTCCAGTATGGGACTCAAGGGAAAAAAACTGGATTGGACATTTTTAAAGTTTGTAAAGAAAGGATTGATAATACTACCTTGGATTCTGTGCAGAACATTTATTCTGCACAGAAATCCAAAGATCCAGGAGAACTGCTTAACTTTGTACAAGAATACCTGCAAAGTCTCTTTTCTTCGGCGTTCCCGACACAATGGGACAAAACCTTTTTTGATAATTTAGACATTCCTTTATTATCACCTAATGAGAAAAAAATCTTAATTCAGCCCATCACTAGTGAGGAAGTATAGCAGGCTTTAAATAAGCTACATAAAAATGTTTCCCTTGGCCATGATGGTCTACCCATGGAATTCTACCTAACTTTTCAAAAATTATTTATCCCTATTTTTGTGGAAGTATTTAATGCTATGTTGTATTCAAATAATATACCAGCTTTCTTTACTAAGGCCATAATGATTCTATTGTACAAAAAAGGAGACAGATCAAATCTAAAGAATTGGAGGCCTATCAGCCTACTGATGGTGGACTATAATTTATTTACCACGACTTTATTACAGAGACTATCCATAATTTCCCAGAATCTAATATGCTCTGCACAAACATGCACAGTTACTACTAGGTCTCTATTCCATAACCTAATGCTTCTCCATGATATTTTTGCAAATGAGGATAATATGTCATCTCCAGGTAGTCTCCTTTCCCTAGATCAGGAGAACGCTTTTGATCCTGTTGATCAAAAGTGCCTGTTTAAAATTCTTCTCAAATATGGCATCCCCCCCTGCTTTTGTCACTTGGATTCAAACCTTGTATGACAATACTTGGATACAGCCTTACATAAATGGAGTACCTGGTAAATGCTTAAAAGAAACCATTGGGGTCCATCAGGGTTGCCCATGAGCCCCTTCCTTTGCAAATTGACCCCCTTCTGAGACATTTGTTAAATCATCCCAGCATTCCTAGAATAATTTTCAATTCTAAACATCAGATACCCCTAGTAAGTGCATATGCTGATGATTCATGCATCTATATCGCGATAGCACATGAGGTGGGTGCCTGAATCAGGGCACCATCTGAAATGGCAATGCGATATGGGCGAAAGCCCAAAAGGCAAGGGGGCAGGGAGGGTGACCAGATGTGATGGGGTGGGCAACCCTAGTGACAGGAAGTTGCTACATGTACAAGTGCATGGGGAGGGGGGATGTGAGCACAGTGAGCATGGCCTGGGAAGGGGTGGAGGGGATGTAGGGGGTGGCACTGCGGTAGGTTGCCGAACTGCACAGTGGCATCAGGGGTTGGCCTCCATTTGTGGTGCTGGGGTTCCGGGTTCTTGCGCCCGGCCCAAAACTTGTCTTTTTTTTTGCTTTTGCATCCCCCAACATGCACCCCCTGGAGTTCAGAATCTTTAAGTAAGGGGTGTGGGGGCACAACCCCCTTCAGAAAGTAAGTGTTTTAGTCCCGGCACCGTTCTTCCATGCACTGAGGATGGCAGTGGCTATTCCACTGCCCTGATGTCCTTCGATAATCTGATCATAGACTCGGCATCCGCCATTATCACATAGAATCCTATACCACTACACAAGCTAAATCAGCAGAAATAGTGGAGTTCATAACTTCTTTCGAAAAACTTTCTGGTGCTAAGCTAAATTATGAAAAAGTACAGGATTCCTGTATGTCCAAATGGACAACAATGTCCTTTATCTCAGCTAGTGGACATTAATATCTCCTCTAACCCAATTAAAATCCTAGGACTTACCTTTGGTATCCCAGATGATGCAACTCTTAACTGGGATATCACAGTAGAGAAAGCTGTGGGATTAGTACACTCATGGAATGCAAGAAACATAGCAAAAAGAGAGTGTTTTTATTAAGAACTTTGATTTTACCTTTATTTTTACATGTAGCTCACATCTTTCCTCTTCCACTAGCTATGGAAACTAAAGTTAATAATTAATTTTTTCAAGGTTTTTGGGGAAGCCGGTTGAACCCCATTAAATCACTGCACACCTATCATGTTTATAATCTTGGGAGGAGTAAGAATGATAAATCCCCTTGTTTTTTTTCCACACTATCTTTATACAATAGAACATACACTTTCTACTCAATCAATCAATCAATCAAAATCTTTATTTATTCAGGCGAACATCATTGAGCAAAGCTCATTTACAAGATGGACCTGAGTGGTCATACGAATGAGGATACAAGTCTTATTACATAGACAAGAATAGAATAAATAGCAATACAATGGCATGAAATGATTATATACAACAATTTACATATATACAAGTAACAATAGAACCATTTAGCCTGTAGGAAAAAGAGGACAAAGGGTATAGCAGTCCTAAAATATAAGTTATATGGTCTAACTAGTTTTAAGTGAATATAATAGCTGATTCGGAAGAAAGAAATTGAGTTAATATAATGGATAGAAAAGGGAGGTTTAGTTGGGTCAGATAGGTAGGGATTATGCTTTATAAAAGCAATTGCAGAGCTCTGGAAAAAGGCGGAGAACAATCTTTGAAGGATGCCAGAGGTAGTAGGCTATCTAGCTTCATGGATTTTTGGAGAGAGTTCCATGCAACTGCTAAGGAATAGCTGAAAGCAGCCCTCCCATACCGGGTGCAGGCATTGGGGACCTTTAATGTGATGAGTTTACTGATCCTTAAGGTGTATGGCCTGGTTGTAATTTGGGTAAAGCAATCAGTGATATAGGTCGGTAGTTTGCCTGTTAACGCTTTGAATATCCAGATAACAGCATTCCTATTTCTTCTGTGTTGCAATGATGTCCAGTTGACTGCCATATAAAGGAGCAATGATGGGTGTTGGAGGAAGGTCAGTAATAAATCTTATGGACCTGTGATACAGGGTGTCCAGCTTATGTAAGAGATGACTTGAACAATGGCAGTAGAGAAAATCAGCATAATCAATGAGGGATAGGAATGAGGCCTGAATTAACCTTTTTTTGGAATCACTGTTTAGGTAATGTTTTATTCTAAAAAATAGTCCGAGCTTCTGTCTTAGCTTTTTAAGTAGCTCTTCAATATGGACAGAATAGTCAAGCCTGTTATCTATCCAGACTCCAAGGTATTTGAAGTTATCAACAAATTCAAGTTTCTCTCCAAGTAAGGTGGATATATGTAGGGTGTTGGATGCTGGGGTAGTGGTAGTACAACTCTTTGTGGTAAAGAACATAGCTTTTGTTTTTTTTGCATTTAGAAGTAGTTTTTTGTCAAGTAGATTGTGCTGCAGAATGGAGAATTCGGATTGTAGAAGTTCACAGGCTTTGGAAGGTGAGGGATTGCTGACATACAATACAGTATCATCAGCAAACAGATGAATGTTAGATTGAGTGAGGTTGGCATCAATATTGTTTATATAAATAGCAAAGAGGATAGGGCCAAGAATAGAGCCTTGTGGTACGCTGCCAGAGGTTTTGAGGTGGATAGGTAATTTCCATTTCTAACCAGTTGCGACCTATCTGAAAGGTAATCCTTAAACCAGTTGAGTGATAGGGAATCCAGGCCTAATGAGTTAAGGGAGGTGAGTAATAAGTCATGATCCACTGTGTCAAATCCAGAAACACAGCACAGGTAAAATTTTTTTTGTCCAAATTAGTCTGCCAATCGTTGGTTACCTTGGCTAAGGCAGTAATGGTGTTATGCTTTGATCTAAATCCAGATTGTGCAGAATTTAGAAGGTTATTGTTATCCAGATAGTCCCTTAACTGAGAGTTTACTAGTTTTGAGCATCTTAGATAGTACTGGTAGGATGAAGATAGGTCTGTAATTGTTGAGATCCCTAGTATCACCAGATTTGAGTAATGGAACTACTTGAGCTGTTTTCCAAGTAGATGGAATGGATCCAGTAGTTAGGAAAGATTGAAGAGATGAGTAAGGGGGCAGATAAGACATGTGAAGCAATTTTCAGGAAATAGGGATCCAGGAGTCTGCACCTGCACTTTTAGTTGTGTCTAAATTAGAGAGAGATCTTCCACTTCTTCACGGATATTGGGATGAAGGAAAAGTTGAGTGGCCATTTGTCCCACAGTAGTTTGCAGGTTCAAGGAAGATCTCAGGATATTTGCAGGTGATGAGTCAAATGCTAGGCCAGCAGTGGTGAAGTGAACATTGAAGGTATTTAAGATTTCTTGTTTACCTGTAATTTCTGTGTCATTTAGTAGCAATTTGGTGGTTAAGGCAGGAGTAGAATTCTGCCCAGAAGTCCTTTTATTGTACCCCAGAGTCTGGATGGGTTATTGTAGGAGGCATCCAATTCAGCTGTATAGTAGGCAGTTTTGCAGTTCTTATTTTTTGTACATGAATTCCCTTCTTTTCTGAAATTGTGCCAATCTCTGGTGTCCTTTGTTTTTCTTGCCCTTTTCCACAGCTTGTCTCTGGTTCTCAAGGCTGCTTTAAGCTCAGAGGTGAACCAAGGGCAGAATTTTACCTTAGTTCTGATACTGGTGATAGGTGCATGAATATTGAGAACATTGGTGATAATATCCTTTAAAGTCTGGAGTGCTGTTTCAACAGAGGTTGTAAGATAGAAATCTTGCAATATATTTGTAGTACTCAGGTCATGGAGGTAACCTGAGATATTGAAATCTTTTTGACCTTTGAGGATAAATTCTGCAGGATTTGGTGGTTTGAGGTGGATCTTATGCCAGCTATAGGGTAATGGTCACTCACATCACTTGGCAGTACTCCTGCATGTGAGTATAAGTGAGGCTTGTTTACCAACATAATATCCAGGAGTGAGCTGTTGCTGGAATTTCTTCGGTTAATCCTAGTTGGGTCTTTAATCAGCTGTGTGAATCCATAGGTGTCACAAAAGGTTATCAAAGGTGCAGATACATTAGACAACCAGTTTAAATTCAAATCACCAAGGATGACGGTATCTTCAGGGCCTTGGCTGAGAATTGACCCTAGGTGAGAAAGCAGTTTAAGGCCTGCAGAGGGGGGCCTATAGCATCCAATCAGTTTAAATGAAGACGAATTAGGAAGGAAATTTGATTGATAAACATTCAAATTCATTTGGCTCAGATGTGTTGATGAGGCAGGTTGCAGAGATGGTGTCCTTAATGTATATGGCCACCCACCACCCCTGGAAGGGCGATCTGCTCTGAAGAGCTGGTAATTGGGAAGGTTTACAACACTGTCTTTGTTGTAGGCCTGAGCCAAGATTCAGAGATGACCAGGAAGTCTGGAAGAGTATGTGCCACCCAAGCCTGTATTAAGATGAACTTTTAGGAGGCTGCAAGCATTGAAGTGTATGAAGCTTAGTCCTTTTTGTGGTAGTCAGCTCACAGGGAAGATAAACTGACAATGGGGCCAGGATTAATCTCAATGGTGCCAATGCATAAGGAGGTAGAAGATTAATTTGAGTAGGGCACCAAGGGATAGGGATAGAGAGTGATCAGAGCATTTCCTCTTAGTCCTAGATGCACACTGGTAGTGGGAGATGGTCCTGTTATATAGGTGTGTCTTTTATCATAACATAGGAGTCTGATGGACAGGCATAGTGGGTTTTATAGATCCAGGATACATGTAAAGGCTAGGGAGAGCTGGATTGTTAGAGGCTTTATAGTAGGATACCAGGGGTTGCAGTGTAATAGTGGTTCAAAGTGAATAAGGAATAGATGGTTGTACATTGTGGATGGCAGTGGAGAGCAGAACATACTATTAACTTATTCGTCATGACAGGGGTATAATATGATTATCATAATGGAATGGGAGATGAGAGCTAAGGAGCAAAGGAAACAAGTTAGCATTGTGCGGGTAGGTATGGGTTAATAGAGAAGGGAATTAGATGTAGGCGTGGATGAGAGAAATGGCGGAAAGAGTGTATAAACACAATTAACCAAGAGGGGGCAGGCAAAATTTTACGGCTTGCCCGCACCTTTCACACTGCTTCTCCCGGCCTCCTGGATCTCTTGGTCGGCTGGAGGCAATTTTTCAACCTGGTTTTCCCTTCTTAAATTCTTCCTTATTAAATATATAGAGAAAAGTACCTTATTTGGTACCAAAAATTTTTAGGTCATATAAAATTCCTGTGATATTAATTCCTACTTTTTGCAAAATTCAGGCATGGTCTTTGACCTCCCAATACATATGTTCCTTATATAGAAAACAGTTGTACTCTGGCATTATTGCCACACATTTCTATGAACTTCCAATACTACCTGTCCTTCCAGGAATATCCCCTGATGATCTCTTTTTGCAGCTAACAGACAAAATAATTCCCCAGAAATGCTGGGAAGTTACCAGACTCGTGTTATGGAAGGCTAGGTGTTAGAAATACACATAAACACAAAGCCCTAGAGGAAAAACTATGCCCTAGACCATCTTGCCCTGATATCTTAGAAGCATTAGAACACTTCTATATTCAGTGTCCTTTTTCACATAAATTTTGGACCTCCTTTCAGGAAACATAGGGATATCCTATTAACCCAGCTATCACCTATGAAACATTAATATATGGTTCATTATACAATGGCAAGAAAGAATCTTGGACTGTGATTGGTTAGTTTGGGGCTGGACCCATGGCGTTATCCCAGCATGATGCCACTGGTCTAGTCTCAGCCTCACTGTGAACTTGTAGATGAGCATTTGATGGAGCATTTTATGGACTGTTTCATCTTCTCTTAAAAACAAAATATATTTTTCCACACAAAAACATCTTTAAAACTATTTTTTGTATTCTTTATAACAATGAGCCATTGTATAATTGAAATAATGCACTCCAGGGTGTGTGTCGTTTGGGATAATGCCACGCCTTGGGCATTGGATGCATTTGGCCTGCGGCCCTGTGCCCAACCCCCCCCAGGCGTGGCGTTATCCCAACACAACACACACCCCGTCATGCATTATTCTTTATTTTCACCTGGTACCATAGATTTACATCCTAGTACAGTAAGATTGATTTTGCTTTTTGCAGATTTTTTCTCTGGCAGGCACGCTGTGCTTTTCTGCTACAGCAGAAAATAATGAATCCAGACCAAATTATTGCTCAAATAGCTTCTAGCCTTAAATATTGTACTGCTGTTTTTTGTCCTCTATGTGACGAGGTACCTATGTAAATGAGCCCATGGCTCAAAGGTTGTTAAACTGATGTTAAAATAAATAAATAAATATATCAGGAGGAACTAAACAAATTACCAAAATCAAGGTTCACCAAACTTTGGCGACACATAGATACATAGATACATAGACATTTGTCAGCTGAATAGGGCCTATGGCCCACCCAGTCTGCCCATTTGAGCCTGTAAGTTCAGTTTGTTTTCCTAGAAGTCTGTTGCCCCTTACCCCTGACCTCCAGAATTCCTTTATGTCTATCCCATGCATTCTTAAATCCCGTGATTGTTTCAGTCCCCACCACTTCCTCTGGCAGGGTGTTCCACTTGCCCACCATCCGTTCTGTGAAGAAATTCTTTCTCATGTTTCCTCTGAATCATCCTCCCTCCAACTTCATCCCATGCCCTCTAGTCCTGGAACATCTTTTTCACTTAAAAATAGTGTTTTCCTGCACCCTGTTCCTCCCTGTAAGATACTTGTATGTCTCTATCATATCCCTCTCTCCTCCTCTCCTCCAGGAGTACATGTTCAGTTCCTTCAACCTGTCTTCATAGGACTTGTGATGCAATCCATGCACCATCTTTGTTGCCCTCCTCTGAACCTTCTCTACCCTGTCTATGTCCTTACGTAGGTATGGTCTCCAGAACTGTACACTGTACTCCAGGTGGGGCCTCACTAGTGTCTTGTATAGCGGAATTATGACCTCCTTTTCCTGCTGGTGATGCCCTGCCTATACATCCCAGCATCCTATTTGCTTTACCTGCTGCCTTGTCACACTGTTTCTACCTTGAGGTCATCAGAGATGATAACTCCAAGATCCCTTTCCTGCTTGGTGCATGCTATATCCTCACCCCCAACTGATATATTGTGCCAGGGTTTTTGTGCCCCATATGCATTATCTTGCACTTCTATGCATTGAATTTCAACTGCCAAACCCCTGACCATTCTTCAAGTTTCTGCAGGTCGCTTCTCATTCTGTCTACACCTTCTGGTGTGTCTACTCTGTTACAGAGCTTTGTTCATCAGTGAACAGTGAAATTCTGCCTCTAGGGTCCTGCGCAATGTCGCTGATGAAGATGTTGAATAGGACCGGTCCCAGCACTGATCCCTGTGGTACCCCACTGGTCACTCTTCCCTCTGTGGAGTGACAGCCATTTACCACCACCCTCTGTGTCCTGCCACCCAGCCAGTTACCTACCCACCACACTACTGTCCTGCCCACACCCATATTCCCCAGTTTGTGTAATAGTCTTCTATGTGGCACAGTGTCAAAGGCCTTGCTGAAGTCCAGATAGGCCATGTCCACTGCCCTCCCCTGATCAACCTCCCTAGTCACCCAGTCAAAAAATTCAACGAGATTGGTCTGACATGACCTCCCCTTGGTGAAACCATGCTGCCTTGGGTCCTGTAGTCCATTGACAACCAGACGATCCATCAATCTCTCCTTCAGTAGTGCTTCCATGATCTTCTCCACTACCGAGGTGAGGCTGACTGGTCTGTAGTTCTCTGCTTCCTCTTTGTTCCCACTTTTGTATAAGGGGACTACATCTGCTATCCTCCAGTCTTTGGGTACCTCCCTGTTTCCAGTGATCGGCTAAACAGGATAGCCAGAGGTTCAGCCACCACCTCTCTTAGTTCTTAAGACCCTGGGTGCACCTCATCTGGCCCCATTGCTTTATCAACTCTTATTACTTCCAGTTCCTTCAGGACCCTTTCTTGTGTAACACTATACCTGGTTTCTTGTAAGACAGATATGTGACTTTGGTATAACTTTTTTCTGCCTATTTCTGTTATGTTCTTTTCCTTGGGGATTTTTCGTTTGTTTGTTTTCTTTGGTTTCTTACCTCCTTATTTTGTTTTGATATATGCATAGTGTATAAGAATATGATTTTGATTTTGTAAACCAGACAAATGGATGAAGTTTGTTTTTTGAATGACACTGTATTTATGTTATTAATTTTCTTTTCAAATAAAAAATTCCCCTACTCTTTTCGAGAAGTGCCATGGGATCTTTAACATCCACCTGAACTACCACCAGAACAGGCAGATGGGATCTCGGTTTAATGTGTCATCCAAAAGACGGCATCTCAGGAGTGCAGCACCCCCCTCATGCTGCACTACAGTGTCAGTATTGGGATTTAACCCAAGTGACTGGTTATTGGCCCCTATGCTAAAAGGTGCAGAGCACCTCCTTGCCATGTATGTGAGACACAGAGACACTCCGCACCCACTGTACCCCTGCACAGATGCATTAAGGGAGCCATGCAGCCCCCACACACCCGATTCCCCACCTGCGTGGACTGCAACATGCAGGGGGCAGGCAGTGGGTCATGCCAGCACTACGCAGCATGCACAAAGCCATGTAATGCTGCACACTGGGGTGCATAGGGGGACAGCTGGTGCCCCAGGGAAATCCTGCCATAAGTTCCCTATGTGCCCCATGCATCCATCCCACACCAAGGGGCCCACCACCTCTGCACCCAGTGGCTGCCTGGGACCACCAATCCAAGCACCCAGATGAGCCCACACCATCCCGGTGTATGCCAAACCGCCCACACACTCATGGGGGCACTGGCCCCAGGACCGCATGACACACCCACCTCCTCTGTGGCTCCTCGCACTCCTGATGGTGTGGTGGACTGTAGAAGCCCCCCCCCCCACACACAACACACACTTGTAGCACTGCACCCCACCCCATACCTCCCCATCTGATTGGGGACACCACACGGCCAGCGGTACTACCCGCCTCTCACCTCCATGGCCTATGGCCATGTAGACATCTACAGAGGAGTGCAGTCAATGTGCCTCCCACTGTGTAAGGGATCTACTTTTGGTTCTGGGACAGGCATCCGATTGGATGCCCACCCCAGGTCCACAACTCCTCCCCGGCTGCCTCATGGAGTGCTGTGCACTGGGGGACCATGCCCACAGACAGGTCGCAGCCATTGGGGAATACCAGTGGTGCACACTTGTCCACAGGCGTGGAGCTCCATGGGTGGGATATGCACCTGGGGCACATAATTCCCGTCCGTCGGAGCTTAGGCCCCATTATACATGCTTTGGAATTCTTAGTGACAATCTAAGTGAATGGTATCATTAAGAATATTGACACATAGACCTCAATGTCATTATTAAATAAGGACACACCTACACACACACACACACACACACACACACACACACTCACTCACTCACTCACTTCAATACTGGGACACCATCCCTAGCAATATAGTGACATACTGTAATATTGCAGTGATGGAAGGTACTTAGGGTCTACCTTTTCCACCCCTTTTGTATAAAGCAGTGAGTAGACTAAATAAGACAATGAACCTGCATTCAAGTTTCAGCTTGAATTCTATCCCAGCCTCATGCTGTATACTCCTCAGTGACATTCCACCTAAGGAATCTTGGTATTTGCCACAATATCTACAGTATATCTGTTCCCTTTAGAACTGGAACACAGTGATAATGTCCCCACTTAGCCTCCTCTTCTTTAGTCTAATAATTTGAATACTGTATGTCCCATCTCTCCTGCTGTCTGCTGTAATTCACTAAACAACTTGGTGGTCCTATGCTGGACCGTTTTGATCCATTCAATGTCCTTTCTGTGCTCGCTGCCTGAACTGAATGCAATACTCCAAGTGCAATCTAACCTAGGTTCTTACACATGGGGAGAATCACCTATGCTCTTTACCACTCCTAAAGCATCCCAACATTGTGTTTGCTTTCTGGACAACAGCAGCACATTGTCTGCCAAGCTTTGTCTTACTGACCATAGTTATTCCTAAATCCCAGTTATTGTTGTTCTGTACACTGTTGTACCACACAGGGTATATGTCCAACCACTAAATACCACCAACAACTTAATCTGATTCAATTTCAGTTAGTTTACATCTGTACCCCCTCCCCAGTATGATGCTAGAATAATATTGTCTAGCCTCCCATCCTGGTCAACAAACTCCTAAAAAAGAATCATGTTTCCCTGCCCTGCTATAGTACTTTACACTTCCCCACATTAAAATGTAACCACCCTTTTTATGTACACTCCTGATGGGCTCTAGTCAGAAACCCTAAACACCATATATATGTACCCCATAGGCTTTTATAAATTCCTCCTCTGCACAGTAGGGTCAGAGTCAGACCCCTATGCATTCTCAATGGGGATCCATGCCTCATCTGCACCCTTGTCCCACTGAGGACGCCTGGCAATTCATGCGGCCCAGTGATTTGGGGCAACCGTGGAGAGGGTGCTGGCTATGCAGACAAGGATTCTGCCATAGTTACATACATGCCCCCTTTCATTGGCCACACAGGGTGGTGGTCATCACACCCACACTGCTACCCTGGCCTTTGGAGTTTTCCAGGAGGGCCAGGGTAAGGCGGATCACATGGGCAGAATGACCTATCACTTTAAGGGGTACAGTGATACCAGGAGGACCAGTGGTGTCCCAAAATCCCCCACTCCGCATGAAGCAGGGGACATAACCTGATGGCAGGCAGGCCATCTGACTGAACGGCAGCTGTCAATCAGCAAGCTTGCCCACTATGCCCTCACACCACTACATGGGCAGGGTGTGGCACCATAAGTGTGCAGATATGCTTTGTGCATAGCATGTGATATATGCTGCACAGCCAGTGTGGGGTACTGTGGCCCAGGTATGCTCATTTGGAGTGTACCTGTGCCATGATTGTGAATGCAGTCCACTGTGCACAGGCACTCCAGTAGTGTATCCCCCACTGTGTCCACGTGTCTTCCCAATTTGGTGACATAAGCAAACATCAGCAGCCTGCTGCTTAACCCCTCCTCCAGGTCAATAATAAATACATTGAGCAAACCGTGATGCAATGCAGTAAGTTTCAATGACATGTCACAAAATACTGCATGACAAAAAGGCTTAAGTGCCATTGAATTACACTGTTCCCTGCAGTATACTTCAGCATTCTGTGACATACTTCATCATTATTCTGTTGCATCCTGGTTGGCGCTACTCTAACCATCCCCTAAAGTTCTTCAGTCAGAATATCCCTCCAATCAGATTGGTGACCATCTACCCTAGTACTGGCAAACAATATTCCCCTGCACCTGACCCGTGGCTACAGTGAGGTGGGTGGCTTTGGGTAGAGTATGGCTATGCCATGCAGAAATATAGAAACACCATTTGGAACAATAGTGAGGGTTCCAGCTTCACTGGCAGGGACCCTGTTGTAACCACATACATGTCCCCTTCCACCTGCCACATGGGCAGTTGACATTGTGCCACTAACCTACATTGCTACCCCCAGCCCTCAGAGTAAACCAGAAGTGCCAGGGGTGGGGCACAGCACAAAGGCAGAATGGCCCATCACTTTAAGGGATATGGAGGTCCCAGGATGACTGGCTATATCCCACAAGCTCCCACTCCACATGGAACAGAAGATCTAGTCCAATGGCAGGCAGGCCATCCAATTGGATAGCAGCCGACAATCGCCAAGCCACCGCTGCCATACCACCATGCTATTATGTAGGTGGAGGGGTAGCACTGGAAATGTGTGGCTATACTTCATGCATAGCATACAATGTGCGCTGCATAAATGATGCAGGGCAGTGTGGCCCAGGTATGCTCATTTGGAACATAACTGCACCATGCCCATGTACTGTATAGAGCCCATAATGCACAGGCCCTCCAGCAGTGTATCCTCCACTGTGTCCACTTGACTTTCCACTTTGTTGACATAAGCAGACTTCAGCAGCCTGCTGCTTAACCCCTCCTCTTCCACGTCAATAATAAATACAGTGGGGCTAGCCACAATGCAATGCAGTAACTTGCAGTAAGTGACATGTTACAAAATACTGCATGACAAAAGGACTTAAATGCCATTGAATTACACTGCTCCTGCAGCATACTGCAGCATTGTGTTAAATACTGCAGCATTACTGTGCTGCATCATGGCTTGGTGCTGCTGTATGCTGAAGAGCAATGGACAAAGCCAGAACCATCAAATATGGTTCTTGGGTCAGGACATCCTTCATTCAGAGTGGTGACCATCCACCCTAGTGCTGGCAAACAACATTCCCCATTAACAAGTCTGGCATCAGTAGTCCATCCTCAGTGAAAGAAAACAGTACCTCCCCCATTAACATTTCTGTCCTTGGCACCAGCAACACCCTCAGCCAATTGATAAGTTCAGTATCTGGAGCCCATCCCCTGCTTGCAAAAAAACAGCAACCAACCCACCCTTCCCAAACAAAAAGTTAGCATTAAGACAGCAGACCATATCCAGTGGGGAAAAAAACAGCACCCCACCTTAGACTCAAGTTTGGTATCGGGCGCCAATCCCCAGTTCTAGAAAGTACCCCTCCCCCAATTACACAAGTCCAGCAGAAGGATTTAATCCCCATTGCTAAGAGATAAGGATCCCTTTCCCTCTTCCTGCTGCATTCATGATAGTTTTCTGCTGTCCCACCTAACCCTAGATCCCCCAGATATTCTGTGGTGTTTAGTAGTGCTTCTTGTCCATACCATTCCTAGTCTAGGTGGTGTCATATGCCACCCATACACTATTTCACCCTCCTCAAGATGGTGACCAGCACACACTTCTTTTCATCTCCTTCACCATCTGCTGTCTGATAAATAACACCAATCAACAACTATTAATTATTTTAGTACTCGCTTTCAGTAAAATAAATAGTGGTATGCAGTATCTTTAATCTGACAGCAACCGGCCGGGGATACAGGAGGGCTTTGCTGTTCATGGTCTTTGGAGATGAAACAGGTGAATTAGGCACTAGGACATTTCTGGGAATGGAATGGGGAACAATGTGGTATGCAGAGGGCTGGGTGGGAGATTTGGGTTGGCTGGTTTTGCCAACCTAGTGAGGGTGGACTGAAACTGGCCTTTCATAGTCCAACCCACTCCTAGGCCACAAGTGATGCTACTGTCTATCTGTAAAGGAAAATCAAGTGCATGTTGACAGTCACAACCTCTGTCCATAGTTTTTAATTTATAGTGGCATGGTAGTGCCACTATAGTTAAGGTTGCATGGCCACTTCCAGGTTAAACCCAAAACTGAGCACTTTAATAACTTTGCAACCATTCATCTGATTTGCCTGGAATTTGGCATGCACTGTCTAGTACATAGAACTCTGGATCTGTAAGTTTTGTTCCAGTTGGATGTGCAGTTGTGGAGCTGCAAAGTGCCAAACAATGTGAAAATACTATTTTTTGGCAAATTTTTGCTTGGGCTATAGCCCAAACAGTTTGGGAGTCTGGTCTGAAATTTCCAGGGCATATGGGCTCTGGGTCACTGATGTGCCTTTTGAAGGTTTGGTGAAAATATTAATCCCATTCAAAAGTTATTAAACTTTAAACCTTCCATTATATCCTATGGAAAACAAATATGTACACCAAAAGCACTTTTTGCTTTTGCAAAAACACTTTGACTGCCGAAATGGGTTGTGCACCTTTGTGCTACCATCTTAGTTTTCAGTTAGTGGCAGCAATAAAAAGCTGTAATTCAAAAATTAGCGCCCCTTGCAAACACCAACATTTGTGTTTACCTAACCTTGGCCTGAGGAACACATTCCTGACATAATGTTTTCAAAATAGTGACAGGAAATAGGTTTTCAGTGTTTCAGCTATTAGTATTGCCACAATTTGTGGCACTTCTTTTACAAAACTGCCTCAAATCTGATAATTTTCACACATAACTAATGATTGTTGTGTGAACATTGCCACAAAATTAAGTGCACTGTTTGGCAAAATTGCCGCACTAGCACAGTACTTCAATGAAAAACCCATTGGGACCAGTCACGTGATGCCTTCTGATGAGTAAGCAGCACTCTGGAGGAGCTCCGTCAATACCGTGAATAAAACTTTCCTACCTAAAGTTTTGAGTGCATTTTACTGCCTATTACCACCTTGTATTCTAATATTTAGTTCTGGATGAGATGGCAGCAGAATCAGAAGAAAAGACTCACGATTTGGGTCTCCTTTAAGACTCTGAAGTTGTACAGGAGGCGCAGTGGAGCTAAACAAAGCGGCCCTGTATGAGCAGCTCACCTACTGAAATGGCCTTGGATGCACCTCCTAACATTACCGCAGAATAAATGTATACAGAAACCAAATGATTAAAACAGCACTGTTCACCCTTATTGCCGAGATTTGGGATTGAAGCTTACCATTTCAGAGCTGGCCCAGAAAGTGGCAGACATGGAGGTACGAATCTCTTCAATGGAGGACCGCTTGATAAACTAGAGCCAGAAGTGGTAGTTCTTCACCACACCAAGAAACTGGAATAAAAGGTCAGTGACTTAGAGAAACACTCCAGGAGGAATAAGCTTGTCCTCCTGGGGCTCCCCGAGGGAGAGGAGGTCCATCACCAATAACATTTTGTAAAAATTTTGCACTCATGTAGAGGACCTTCCAGTATGGCCTTACATACATTATTGAGTGGACCCATCATTCCATCTGTCCCAAGCCAGCTCCAGGAGAACCAATGCGCTCTATAATATTGAAGGTACTAAACTACTTAGACAGAGATCACCTTCTGAAGGCTGCCCGCAGTACAGTCAAGCTGGAATGGGATGGGAGGTGACTGCATTTAGTCCTGGATCTCACCCTCAAGGTATGACAGGAATGTGCCACATCTAAGCCTTTGCAGTCCAAGCTGTGGGCTGTTAAAATCAAGCACTGCATGCTTTATCCCTCACTGCTGGAAGTAACGATCAACTCGGGGACATACTGATTTGATTCAGCCACTCAAGCAGCTGTGGAGCTGGGAAAGTCATTGCTGGACCTTTTGGAAAAGGGGGATAAGGAACCAGAACAGAGTTCAATACAGAGGTCAACTGTATGTTCTACTGCATTTTGCCATGGTTAGTGCTTTAATTTACTACTGTTGGACTGATGCAGAGAATTATTCAGTTTATGCTGGGGCAGCAAGTTAAAGGCTTTTCATTTCTTGATACTGTGACACTTTAGGCTGCTGGTTTGTTGGGTGGACTATGTTAGACGTCAGTCAGCAGCAGCCTTTGGAGGAAGGGACTTCCACTGATTGTGTTTAATTTGGATTTTAAAGACCAATGTCAAAGCTTCAGTTGTTTGCCTACATCCCAGCTTGGTAGAATTTTAAAAGCATTACGGCAGAGCTGGCCCACTGGCACAGGGGCAGGGTGCCCGACTACTGGCAGCTGATGACCCAGGTTCAGGAATGGACTTGAATGTTAGAGGGCCGGCTTGGGGAGATTGAGCATCCTTTGGACTGCTGTCCTTCTCCGGGGGTATTGTGTCTGGCACCATGTGACCCCTGGTGGAGGCTGGGAACCCCATGCTGGCATCACTTAGCTTGGGACGGGTGACACTGGCCATCACTGTACATCCCTGCCCCAACTAGAGACTCCAAAATTGTGTCTCCCAATGAATGATGCCAGCCCCACTCCACAGGTGGGACCCCTCTCCACCCTAACTGATAGAAAACACCTGCCGGAGCAGTCAGCCCCACCTCAGGGCAGGGTGACCCGAGGGTGCGGGCTGGAGGAGGGGTTCACCAACAAAACGCTGATATGGCAGGGATGGCACCATGCAGATGCCAGTCTGGACAAAAAAAATAAAATAAATAAAAGCATTCACAGCGACACGGAGTGCACATCCACTGAGTCATTCTAGATCCTTCTACCGAATGGGATGCCAGGCAGTTTTGGAACATAAAACTTGGGTGGTTGAGAAGCTGCCTTAGACTGCTGTTCCTTTAAAACTTTCATTTTCCTTTTTTGGTCCACATTATTCTGTTAGACACTAGTCAGAATTTAACTAGACTTGCTGTATAATTTTAAAAGAATTAGCTCTAGCAAGCAGAGGAGACCAGCAGGTGAAGTGGTCCCATACCTCTGCAGAACTTTGATTTATGGATACCACAGCAAGGACTTTTACATCTGGGTGGTATTTTTGACAAGAGAACTTATTACAAACTGACTTTCGGTGTGGTTTCTTTATCCGGCACCATTTTACTTTACTTTTCCATCGTTATGCAGATGCATTTGGACCTTCTTTTATAGAACTGCAACTTTAACCCAATCTTGTGTTTGAGATGGAGACCCTGATTTAAAAGAACATATAAAGCTGTCTGGGGACAAATCTCTTGCAAGTCACTATATAATAGTAATTTTGTTGCTCTGCATTGCTAACTTCCTTTTCTCAGAGAACTAATGTGTTAAAGTTGAAAACATCAGAGGGGGAGATCTGCTCAGATTTCTAGGCCTCTGTAATTGTAAAAACGATTTTTACTGTTATAATGTTCAAGTGTGTAGTTGATAGTCACTTAGATTTGTCTAATTTTTGGTGCTTGTTGTAATTTGTTGAAAGAGGGATTTACAATTTCTCCTTTTTTAGGGAAATTATTGCTTTAGAAAGATGACAGAAGAGACCATAGGGAGTTTTTTCATATGGAAGGGGTAGACATATAGAGCAGCTTTTGGTTTCAGACACCGGAAAGGTTATGGGAGGGATGGCATAGCGCAGTTTATCTATCCAGCCATTTGATACCCTTTTCCCCTTTCCACCTTTTCTAGGGTCCAGGGATTGAGGGATGTGATGAATCAGACAGAGCGGCAGCATCATCTGGTTTAATTCAGATCTCTGAGATTAGAAGCCATAGGTCTGCCCCACGTTTTTTAAGGACCCTATTGTTCTTGGTTCACCCTTCAGATCTACACCCGGTGAGAACATGAAAAAGACCATTATGGCGACAGACACTGTAATGGTCCTTTTCAGTGCTTCCTTTCCGCCAGTGTTCTGCCCCCGCACCAACTCTGACCTGGGTTGATAATCTTAAAGTCCAGGAGGTGTGGGGGGCAGGTTCATGCCCCACAGAAAACACTCGCTGCATGGGCAGCACAATACCCTCTTGTCGGTGTGCCATCGCTGTGGGGAGGTCGGCATTTTCACTGTCGTCCTCCGTTGGTGCTTCCATTGTTCTTACAATTTTATCATATTTAGTGATTAGGTTACTCAAGGAGGACTAGTGTATGATTTTTCCATATGTTGTGGACTAGTAGGAGGGATATAAAGGCCTAAAATAATTCTATTGTACATTTATTATAACGTCTGGGATTGCAATATGGCTTCAGAGACAGGTTCCCTAATTGGGAAAGAGAAGATCTTAGATTACAGGCCATATGATGTTTCCTCCTGAACCCTTTTTTTATGGGCAGGCTGGGGAGGATAGCTTTGCAGACTGTAGTGGGAAGTCAACATGGATTTTGTGTGCAGAGTGATTTTGGCGGAGCCTGCACCTCCTCGGGCATCTTGGACGAGTAGTACAGGAGTGGGAGCACGGAGGGTAGCAAAGATAGGGGGAGTGGGGGATAGGGGCAGGCAAGGAATTTATGTTAATTATAAGGGAATGGGAGGGGAGAAGGGGTAAAGGAAGGAAGATGGCTATACTTTGGATCATTCAGGAAAGGTATGTCAGGATGAGATATGTTGTATTATCACAATACTGTAAGTAGTTTTAACATCATATCATGGAATGTTAAAGGGGAGAGGATAACACTAAAAAATACTGTCTGTTAAGACATTTAAACTATTATCATCCTCATGTAGTAATGTTACAGGAATTCACATTCAAGGATAAGTTAAATAATTAAAAAAAAAATCTGGGTGGGTCAAGTGTTCGTGGGGATCAAGTGCCAGGCATGGAGGAGTGACGCTCTTGATACACAAATCAGCCACGTTCACGGTGATCAAGAAGTGTCATGACACAGATAGTTGACATATTTTTGTACATGGTAGGGTTGCCAAAGTGGAAGTTGCCCTTGGTTCAGACTACAGCCCAAACGTGGATACCCCCTCCTTTTTTCCACCGTTGGCTGTTATATTAGCTTCCTTACGGGATATTCCATGTCTCCAGGGGGGGGACTGGAATCTCATTTTCTCCAATGATTTGGACAGGCCCTTTCAAAATAAAGTAGGACTCTCCACAACCCAACAAGGATTATGGGAATTCATGTCGGATTTAGGTTTGGATGACCCCTAGAGGGTATTTCACAAAAATGAAAGAGAATATACATATTATTCTCCACCTCACCATATTTACTCATGCATCGATTTCTTTTTCCTTAGTAATTCAAGCATGAAGGAGGTGGATGGCATGGGTATTCATCCTAGGGTGATATCAGATCATTCCCCTATTTGACTTAATATGACATTATTACCATGTTCCCCCAGGATTGGCACTTGATCCCTCAGCACTTCACTCTTGACTGATGGGCATATGTTGGACCATATGAAAAACTTCATTTTGACTTCATGGCAAGAAAACTGATTTGATACAATGCCTTGATATTATTTGGGGTTCATTAAAGGCCTTATGGCCAAGGAATTTATAAGAATAGCTTCAGTAAGAAAGAAAAATTAAACTTACAAGTTGAGAATTGCTGTCCAGAATCAGGAACTGAGTCCTGTCTGTCTAGAAGATCTGCTGAACACCTTTGGTCAGAACTTCATTCCTTGCAGGCCAAGTATTTGGCATTTCTACTAAACAAGGTGACACATTCCACAACGTGGATGAAGGTGACTTGCATCGGGCAGGAGAAGACAGAGAAACTTCTGCTGCCAGACTGATGCAGCAGAAAGCTTCTCATTGGGTCACAGCACTAGTAGACCCCAACTCAGTATCATCAACCTCAGATCCTTCTTAAACTGTGGAGATTTTTAAAGACATTTACCTGTCTTTATATACTGCTCCTCCTTTGGTGGATTACTTAGAATACTTAAGTGATTTTCTGCAAGGTGGGGACTTGCCACAGCTGGGTACTACTCAAAAGCAATCTTAGAAAAGGCCCAATAACTCAGAGAGAGATTTTAGAGGCTACTGACCGCCTTCCAGCTGACAAAGCCCCCGGTCTTAATGGATTTCTGCCCTCCTTTTATAAATCTTTTAAGTCGGAGCTAGCCCCCATTTTGTGTGAACTTTTCAACTATTTGTTCCATCATGACATTAGAGAAACAGCTCACTTTGAAGCCCGTATCATGGTATTACCGAAACCTGGAAGGGATCCTACTCTCCGGATAATTACAGACCCATCTCTCTTTTAAACACAGATATTAAGCTGTTAGCAAGTATTTTGATATCTTGACTTAAACATGTGTGGGTAGACCTAATCAGACCTGATCAGGTGGGGTTTGTAGCGGGAAGACACTCTAGTGACCACTTCCACAAGATCTTTCATCTTCTCTCTGTGTCTAAGGAGGGAGCGCAGACAGGGTGCTTGTCTCCCTAGATGCAGAAAAGCCTTTACAGAGTGGCATGGAATTTTTGTTTGATATACTGCCCCACTATGGTTTACCTCAAGATTTTATACTGTGGAACCAAATATTATACCTTTGTCCCTCGGCAAAATTATGAGTAATGGTATGTTATCCCTGCTTTCTCTTTGACTCGGAGACGTGCCAAGGTGTCCCTTCACCCATGCTTTTAACCTATACATTGAGCCCTTGGCCAGAAAGATTAACAGCTCATCTGGGGTAAAGGGTATAAATTGGGACCTTACAAATGTAAATTATCGATGTTTGCAGATGATGTGCTTCACATCTATTGAATTGGGCTCATCTCTTCCTGACACTTTGACCATAATAGCAGAATATGGTAGGCTGGTAGGTTATAAATTGAACCACCATAAGACTACAGTCTTAGCACTGTCAAATTCCTATTCCAAGGTGACTGTTGAAGAACTGGGTCTTAAATGGGCTCCTCAGTCTCTCTCCTTTCTGGAAAATCCCCACCTATATTTCCAATCCTTAAACACCCTGGATGGGATATTCAGAAATGCTCCAAAGGCAGATACAAGTCTGGCCAGCACAAATCAGATGTGCTGTAGAGTAGCAGATGCCATATTCAGAAGTTGCACCACGCAAGTCAGCTGAATATGGCACAGTTGCGCTCATGGCACAACAAGAGCTTAGCCGGTGCAACCATGGAAATGTTGAAACAAACCAGTGCACAAACACGGGAGGAGGCAGCACACAGACAAGAGGCCCAGGGACACAGCCAGGGAAGCACAATGACAATGGGCACAGGACCCCACCGGCAGAGCATACCAGTGCACACACAGGCACAGAGCAGGAGGGAAGAATGCTCAACATGTGATGAATCACAACCACCAACAGAGGTGCGGTGCATCACAGCAACCAGAGCCAGTCCACCAACGTTGGACAGGAGCATGCCCTGGAACTGTACCCCAGAACACAATGGTGGCACGGCCAGCAGGTGACCGGAGGGGACAATGGGCAATGCAAGGATGCCAACAGTGCCCCCCCAGCCCACCAGCCAGCCAGCCATGTCCACCGCCACACTGCAAATGTTGTCCACCCCCATGTCCCTGGTGCTAAACATACCCATGCCCCACACACTGACAGGCAGCCCACACGCTGGGCAAGGAATGAGCCAGGACCCAGGCAGAGGGCCAGACCCCACTGGACTGGGTGCCCAACAGGGGGATGCAGATGACCCCACCCCAGTGTGCGAATATGTCCACATGAATGACCATGACCATGTGCAACCACCACGCACACACCTGCTGCCCACCCCTGACCATAGCCCCATGGTGACCCTGCAGGCACACAGCACATCCACCAAATCCAGGTGATGGCCCCCACCGCAAAATGTCACAACACTGTACACAGCAGGGAACCACAGCAGCACCACACTGCCTCCCTCACCCCTGTGCAAACACCATGGACCAACACCTGACCACTGCAGCATGGCTCTACACGCCACCTGAAAATCAGACATGGACACAGGCATGTAGCAGAAAAGCACTTTATAAAGTGACAAAGAGCAGTACAAAACAATGCAACAGGGGTCAGGGACAGGAGGTACAATGAAGGATGGGGACAGGTAACGGGGCTGTACAACTGGATGGGGGACTGTAGGGGAACAGGTGCAGCAAGGGCAAAGGGGGCTATCTACAGGGCTCCTCAACGGCGTCCATGTCCTGACACCCCACCATGCCTCCGCCCTCTCTGGTTGGTCATTTTCATCCAGTGAATGGAGACCACCACATCCAGCACCCTTCACACAACCAACAGAATCTGCTGCAGGACCCTAGTTTGTGCCCACTGAGGCCTACAGGTACCTTGCCACTGGACACCTATGGCATGGGACAAGACAGACAATCAGTGCAATGGCCCAGGAACAGAAGCCCACCCACATCGTACAATGGACAGTAGGAGCACACACACCTGGAGAGCCCAGAATGGACCAACGCAGGGGAGGGTCAATGCCAGCCAACAACACGGCACACCACGGTGGTGCAGAGAGGTAGATGTTGCTGTGCAGTGACCACAGGACTACACAGTGATGTTCACATGGCACACAGCAACAGCAGCACTGCAGCACAACTGGTGGCACCTGTGCACATGCCCACCTCACCAACGGTCGGTACACTGGGCCACTAGACTGGCCA
This sequence comes from Neoceratodus forsteri, assembly GCA_016271365.2. Taxonomy (NCBI): domain Eukaryota; kingdom Metazoa; phylum Chordata; order Ceratodontiformes; family Ceratodontidae; genus Neoceratodus; species Neoceratodus forsteri. Next base: position 1,342,585,721 of record CM057449.1, on the reverse strand, counting down.
CAGTGGCATGCACAACAGACTGTATGACATACACAGCAGTCCAGACACATGGCACAGGTGGCCATGACTGTACCCTATCCCACCACTACTCCACAGGTACATTGAGAAAGTCCATGACATAGCTTACCTGTCCCCTGCTATGCAGCTGGTGCTGGCTGTCCAGCATTAGGGCACGCCACCCTGTTCACCTCCACCACCACCCTGGCCCACCTGTGGTCCTCTGGCACTGGGAACAGAATGAAGAGAGGTGGACATCAGTACATAATCATGCTTGCAGGGCCCTGCCACCATACAGCCCACTGTGCACTGGGTGTGCCCTGTGTGTCCTGAGGCCCACACACCAGCATGGCTGCAACACATGCAGCAGCTGAGCATGACATGCGGTGCATGCCAAGATGACATAGTACCCCACTGTGGGCTATTCCGAACAGCCATGCTAACACTACAGTACTGCGACCTGGGCATACATGCAACTTGCGCACACCTACCTGGCTGTGGCACCGAACCACGCTGGACATGGGCTTGCATCCTCCTCAGGTGGTCAGATTCCCTCCACTACAGGTCCCCATACCAGTGCCTGCACTGTTCAGGCATGTGTCACACCTGTCCTCCTCTCCAGGGCTACTGACACACTGTGCCACATCTGGCCCCTGTCCTGCTGTAGGGGAACCTGGCCAAACAGCTGCCCCTCATAGGGCTGGACAATGGTCACAAGGTTGATGAGCTCCACCTTGCTCCAGCTCACAGCTCTCCTGGCATTCCCCTGTGCCATGGACAGCAGTCGTAGTGGTACATAAAATGGCATTGAATAGCACACGTCTGCCACATGTGCAGGATGCATGATAGACTACACATGACCACTATTGCGCAGCACGTGGATGTGTGCCAAGGTGCACAGTGCAGGACCATTGTGAAATGATGGGCATGCACATCACACAGGGGCCTAGCGTGGTCACAGGGTCATGTAAATGACCTGTGGGCCACAGGTCATCATCCAGCGTGCAGTGTGCAGTTGTGCGACAGTGGGCATTGCCAGGATGTGCAAGCATGAGTGATGCTGTACCTGTGCCACATGTGCAATGCCGTTATATTGCGCTGACCTCACGTGTCACGCAATTGTACTGTGTTATGTGCTGTACACATGCGCATTGTGGGCACACACTACGCATGTGCAGGTATTGCACCACAGGGTTGCTCTGGTGCAAAACAATTACACAAGGCACAACTTCACGATATTCAGCCGTGGCATGCAAATCACCTAATGAGCTGATGCATGGCACAGTGGGGAGCATTAACATATCATTACAATTGTGCTCACCCTAATTTGCATGCATTGAGCCATAAAAGCACCACTGAACAGCACAGGCCACAGACTGGTATTGCAACCATTCAGGTAGGTGACAGGCAACATGGAAGTACAGACGCCTAGTGCAACACCGCAACTGAGAGCTGTAACGTGCAGTGCTGCCACTAACCAATGCTGCTGTTGTCTCCCACAGGTGGCAGAATGTCAGAGATTGAGGCTGAAGAGGGACAGGGGGGCCTGCACGCAAGCGCAAGCTCAACTTTACAGCTGCAGAGACCACTGCCCTATATGAGGCATACATGGATAGGAAGGTCCTTCTCAGTGGTGCTATGGGTGCACCTCAGGAATGGGCTGTGGGCTGGGAGGAGGTGGTATGCTATGTGCATGCCCATGAATGGTACCAACGCACACCCCAGGAGTGCAGGAAGAAGATCGGCACCAACAGGAGGCTCATAAAGGAAAAGATTACAGCCATACGGGCTTCCCACAGGGTGACCAGAGGTGGGCCAGCAGCAGTGCCTCCACTAACAACCTTGGAGGAGCTGGTGGCATCCAGCATCAGCCGAGCATCAGTGGAGGATGTGCCTGGTGGTGGGTTCCAGATGGCTGGCAGCCCCTCACTGCATGGTGAGTATGAGTGGCCTTGTGTGTGTGCTGTGCGGGTGTGCCTGATGCCATGCCGATGACCACATGCATGTGTGTCTACAGGCGCACAGTGCTGCACAATGTCAGGGTCAATGCCTGCATGCTGGGGGCCATGGTTGGGGGCCATGGGTAATGCATCACCACTGACCCTCTGTTTCTGTCATGGAGCACCAGCTTGTCTCCATGCAGGAGACAGGGAGGGTGCAGACACTGACATGGATGCCCAGCCATCAACATCTACGGGCATCCAGGGGCAGGACAGGCCCTGTCCTGGTGGTGTGGGGCATGTGGACATGCTGGACATTGTGTCTGATGATGTCCTTGTTGGGTTCCTGGCCAATGACAGCCTGGAGGTGCTGTGTGCTGAGACCCAGCTAGGGTTGTCAGACACTGATGATGATGTCACTATGATTATGGACAGCATAGGGGCTGTGGTGGCAGACATGCCCCTACCCACTACGCAGCCAACATCGGTACCCAGCACTGCTCCTGCAGTTCCACAGCCGACACCGTGCCATTCCAGGCCTGCGGTGTGTGGCACCACCGCTGTGTCTGGAGTGGGAGGTGGAGGTGCTGGGCACTGCCCAGCAGATGGTCAGGCAGCAGCAGCAGGATGCAGGTGACAATGGGCATCGAGGCATGGTGCACACTGCCAGTGTGCCAGACACAAGCATCCCCCCATATGGCCCACTGTGCAGTGTCCACCTGAGCGGGAAGCTGTGCAGCATGCCTTGATACCCCCTGCAGCTCAACAGGCAGCCCCAGTGTCCCAAAATGCTGACCAGCTTGCAGAGCACACCCAGTTACTGCAGGCATCCATGGAGAACCAGGCATCCAGGCGTTGCTTGCCACTGAGGTGCACGCACTGTGGGCTAAGATGCGTCCAATGGCCAAGCAGCAGGACAGAGGCAATGTGCAGCTTATTGATGAGCTCAGACAGATGCGGGTAGCAATGACCTCGGCTTTGGACCGCATGACCGGTGCCATCATGACTGGGCTGGCGTCGGTGGTGGCCACAGGGCTTGGACCTGCGCAGAGGACCCCCCCACAGTGCACCCCTGGGCAGGCCTATTTGGCTGCCTCTATGCCCCTGTGTGGACACGGTCACAGTCCCACACGTCAATCCCTGGGGGCATCTGACACACACCCCATGGCCAATGTGCAGTATGCACCTCCCGATCGGCCACAGCATGGCTGCAGAAGTTATGGGACTGTGCCGTCATAGTGCCGTGTATGCTGAACTGCCCTGCCATCTGCTGCTGTTGCCACATGCACACGTGGATGGTGCTGGTGCAGCATTCATGCAGCATTCATGCGGTGATGCACCTGTGTGTTGTGCCACATGACCCCTGTGTGTGTGGACAATGCTGCTGGGATGTGTGGCATGGAGGTGATGAGGGCTGCTCTGCACTGGTGGTGCCTGTGCACCGGTGTCATGCGCCTGATCCATGTCAAGTTCCACATTGTGTGCATTCTTTTTTGTTATGCCACTGTTTGGAAGTTCCAAAGTGTGGTTAACAACTTTTAAAATTCTAAGCAGTACATAACAAAGCTGTGTGACTGCTGATTATGGTGGTTAATAGGCACTTGCCATACATTATAAATGCATTATCACACACTGAACCGCTGCATATCCCTTATTTATCCACATAGTAACTACATCATCACCCATTTATCCACACAGTAACTACATCAATAGCTCATTTATCTACTCAGTTCTCTTCAGAATTCATTTAGAATGTTCAGCCTCAGAAGCAGTACTAACCATATTTAAATGTCAATAACTTAAAAACGAAAAAAGATAACATGGTACTGTGAGCACGAAAATTGTTCAGCACAAAATTATCTACAAAATGAATAATGTTTCATTTATATAAACCCTGTATATCGTATATGGTTAGCAAGGAAACAGAAGAAAATGTAATTTTTTTGTTCACTTTTCTTGACAAACAAATATAAATAACTTTTAAACAAAAAATGATAGCATGGTACTGTGAGCAGGAAAAATGTTCAGCTCAAAAATATCTACAAAAGGAGTGGTGTTTCATTTATAGATACCATTTTGTTTTTTTATAATTAGCAAAAAACAGTATAAAATTCTATTTTCTTTTCCCTTTTTTGACAAATTATTTACACCTACCAAAATCAAAATGTTCACACAACATCTAAACCTGTTGCATAAATGGAATATGCAGTGGTTCTGTGTGTGATAATGCATTTATTTTGTACAGTTTCCAGTGACCTCTCGTAACTAGGTTACTTGAGGTCACTGGAAACTGTACAAGATAAATGCATTATCACACACTGAACCGCTGCATATCCCTTATATATATCAGACCAAATTTATTTCCACTTGGTCGCATCATGTGACAAATTAGCTGCCAACTGCCAATAATAACCCAGTGGAGAGTTGGAATTCCAAAGCTGGGTTCCAATTTCCTTATATATCCTTGAAATGGGCCTATTCTGGATTGCCAAAGAAGCCAATGAAGAATACGATTTGGAGGCCCCCTCAGACCATGGAGGTGTCCCCAAAATAGAATAAAGGCAGTGTTTAAGCTAAGCATAGCCAAGAACTGAAAAAGCAGGGAGGTGAAAAATGTCTCTAAATTGTATTAAAGATAGAACTGTATCTCCTCTAAAAAAATTTGATAGATGCAACACTTTTAAACCTCCCAAGTAGAAGGCTGGACCACTCTATTATCTATCACGAAATTTAAATTGTTAAAGAATGGCTGTCCAGAGTCTTTCTGAGTATTAAGTTTAAAGAAATTACATAACTGCTGGTGAGCCCTTATAGATCAACCAATCAACTGTTTCAACTGGGCAGGAAGTTTACTAATGGGTGTGTATTGGAGTGAAGGTAAAGCAACATGATGGGATTTAACCCTGAAGTTCTCAATGTTCCACCACGCTAGGGATGAAGATCCCACCTCCAGATCTTTCAACCACTTAAAATATTTACTGCCATGAAAGGCAAATAATACAAGAGGAGCTGCAGTACCTGTAAACTCTCAATCTCTTTAGGTCTACATAATTTTTCTAAAGCTCTCCTTGGGCATTTCCCCAACCACAAAAAGGCCGACCATATTTATTTTATTTATTATTTAGAAATATATCATCATTACAAACCTTATTGCATTAATTATTGCATTAATATTGCACTAATTCTCTGGAACCATGTCGTTGGAGAAATATTTAACACTGAGAGTTGATACATAGAACGTGGGCATACAACCATCTTCAGAATATTAACTCTACCCCAGAGGGTGAGCAGTAAATGGTTCCACAGAGGCAAATCTTGTTGTACCTGTCTCACAACTGGATCTAGATTCAAGGGGTGAGATATTCAGAGCACTTGCACATGGCACAACTGAGTTGCACCAATTAACGATATTCAAAGTGACCCGTGGCACAGCGCAAATTCCCTTGTGCCAATGTGCAACTATAATGTACTGTATGCAGCACAAGTGCAGAGGGCGTGCTCATCGATATGTGGCGCACTGGCATATTCAACTGGATTACAAGGCATAGTGTGGAGCAAACCAAAGCTGCACCAGGCAGATACCTGAGCCCATAAAAACAGGCTCAAAAACACAGACAGCAGATGCACAGCATTGTGCCCAGAGAGAGAGAGAGAGGAGAGAGTGTGAGAGAGAGAGAGAGAGAGAGGCAGATAGAGAGGGAGAAAGAGAGACAGACACTGACAGACCGACAGACAGAGGGACAGGGTGTCACAGGTAGCCAGGGAGAGACACAGTAACCAAGAGATGGACAGTGGCCCATTTCTAATGGACACCATAATGAGGGGTGTGAGGAGGCAGGAGAAATACCAGTATGGCCAATGAAGGGCCCAGCGGTGGTATGCCCGACACAGTTGGTACCGTGCCAGGATCACATTTGAGAACTTTAATGACACTGAGATAGTAGGCAGGTACCAGATGAGCAGGGCTGTTCTGAGGCAGCTCTGTGAGCTGTGCAGTGATGAGACACAGTCACCCACCAAACATAGCCATGCCATGTCAGTGGAAACCAAGGTGACCACCGTGATGTGCTTGCTCACCACAGGCACCTTCCAAAGACCTCGGGATACCACAGGTATCACCCAGTTGCCCCATCCACCTCCTCACCCAGTTTCTCAACACTCTGCTGCCACATGCTTCAGGTACATTCAGTTCCCCAGCACACAGGCAGACCATACAGCAAACATGCAGGAGTTCCACGGGTGGCACGCATGCCAGCCATGATTAGGGGCCATTGACTGCACCACATCGGCATCCACACACCACCTGGCCCAGAGGACTCAGTGTACATAAACCAGAAGGGATACTCCTCCATCAACTACCAGGTGGTGTGCAATGCCAGAGGGTGCATCATCAATGTCTGTGCCACACACCCCGGAAGTGCACATGATGCCTTCATATGGCACAGCTCTGCTCTGTGCCACAGGCTTGAGTGGGGAGACATCCCCATGGGCCACCTTGTTGGTGATTAGGACATGTGCCAGTGTGTCTGGGAGCCACAGCGGGGGGGCAGCAGGCTTGGTGGGCAGGCTGTTGCCCTGGCAGAGAGTAAGCAGGGGGCAGCACAACACAGCACTGGGTTAACCATATGTCTTCTCCCACGCAGTGACAGCGCACCCCCTAAGGACATGGCTGCTCACCCCTACCAGAGACCGTCATCCCCACAGAAGCCAGATACTGTATAATGAGGTACATGCCAGCACATGCAGCATCATCAGAGCATGTCTTTGGAATGCTAAAGGTGAGATTCCATTGCCTAGACAAGTCGGGACGGTGCCCTCATACAGCCCATCAAAGCCGTGGCATAGTCCTGGCCTGCTGCATCCTGCACAACATGGCCATTGACTATGGAATAGTCAACGAGGCTGAGGAGGGTGACAGTGGCGGGAAGATGGTGATAAAAGGCTGGAGGGTGGTGGGCAGCCCCTTGGAAGGAGGGACCCTAGAACTGCACAGGAGGCACGGTGCCACCGGGACACAATAGCAGGAAGCATTTTGGACAATGCAGGTGAGTGTACAAACACACTAGCATGGGCCTCACAGGACAGCACTCAGTACTGTGACACAGGTGTGCACAGTGAAAGGCAGGCAAACACTGGTGCGCACAACACGTGGCGGAGCCGCTGGCACACTGCTGCATGCACACACATGCAGCAATGGCATGCGCACGCAGAGACACATTGGGTGATAACCATGCTGAAATCACCTCTCGTGGTTACTAGGGCTACAGTAAACCTCTCGAGCTGCACTCTCGAGGTTTACCATGTTGCCCTAGCAACCCTCAAAATGATTACAGTGTGGTTATTACCAATCAACCATTATCCTCTATATCTTGTACTAGTTTCCAGTGACTCAAGTAACTTCTCACGAGTGCCGGCACCAGTGACAGTTACGAGATCACTGGAAACTGTACAAAATAAATGCATGATCATACACTGAACCACTGCATATTCCATTTATGCAACATGTTTAGATGTTGTGTGAACATTTTGATTTTGGTAGGTGTAAATAATTTGTCAAAAAAGGAAAAGAAAATTGAGTTTTATGCTGTTTTTTGCTAATCATAAAAAAACAAAATGGTATCCATAAATAAAACACCACTCATTTTGTAGATATTTTTGTGTTGAACCTTTTCGTGCTCACAGTACCATGCTATCATTTTTTGTTTTGGTTGCAAGAAAATTTTGCAATTGTTGAAAGGCCTTTAATGACCATCCCATAGGGTTGTTTTTCAAAGGTTTAGGAGTAGCCGACGGAGAAACATATAGCAGGGCCCGTAAGGAGCACTTCTCTCTCTTCGCCAACCCACGCTCAATGTCTACCCATAAAGGTAAATAGGCCAGATGACTACTCCATTCACTCCAAAAGCTCAATTTGCATACATGCTGTGCAGCATAATATAGGAAAAGAGAGGGAGCAGCTAAGCCTCCCTTCAACTTTGGGGCTGTCAATTTAACATAAGATCTGTGAATTCTCTTCCCCTGCCATAGAAAGGAGTTAAACGCGCTCTGTAAGTTAGCAAACCACGCTTTTGGAAGGTACACACCCAGCATACCCAGGGGGTATAGTAATCTAGGTAGGTTGTTCATTTTAAAGACGTTTAACCTACCCCAAAGAGACAAAGAGAGCGATCGCCACCTGTCCAAATCCCCAAGATGGTTTACTAAGCTACCCAGATTGTTCCTAACCATATGATTCAATTCTGTACTAATATTTATTCCTAAATACGTTAGTGATTTTGCCTCCCAACAGAGGCCAAAAGCTAACAAATCAGCCTTCATAACATTATTGTTTAAAGGAGAATCTTAGTCTTCATGATTTAACTTGTAATAAGATACTTTGGAGAAGGAATCAATTTCCTCCAAGATAACTGGGACCGAAATCTCTGGGTTTTCAATATGTAATAACACATCATTGGCATATACAGTGTATATAACTGGCTTCCCCACCTGTATACCCTTGATAAAAGGATTTCCTGCCAATCTATGCGAGTAACGGTTCCAGATATAGGTTGAATAATAGCGGGACAAGGGCAGCCCTACAGTGCCTCGCTCTAACTTTATTACCAGTGACAATATCCTGTTGCACTTAACTCTGGCAGAAGGAAAGGAGTATAAAATTGCACCCATCTCAGGAACACTTCTGGCAAGCCAAAGGCCGATAGAGCGGCAAATAGGTAATCCCAGGACACTCTATCAAATGCCTTTTCAGCATCTAATGAAATAAGAACTGCTGGGGTCTTGGCCTCTTTAGCAACCGCAATGAGGTGTAATAATTTCCTCAAGTGATCTTGGGGCGATCTCCCCGTCATAAAACCCACCTGCTCCCTACTAACCAATTTGTCCATAACTTTGGACAACCTATTAGCCAGAATTTTTGCCAGAATTTTAATGTCCGTATTTAGGAAGGAGATAGGGCGATAACTATCCATACTAAAAGGGTCCTTCCCCTGTTTCAAAATTAGAGATATCGACGCCTCTTGGAAACTAGAATCAGATAACCCGTTATCAAACCAATATTGAAAGACTTCCATCAAAATTGGGGATACTAACGAAAGACATGCCTTGTAGAAATTATTAGGGAATCCATCAGGGCCAGGGGATTTGTCTAAAGGCATCTGTTGGATAGGCTGCTGGATCTCTAGGGCCGAGATTGGGGCACTTCAAGAGGTCGTTTCTCCCTCAGCTAGTTTGGCAGTGCAACTGAACTAAGATACAGATTAATGTCATCCCGAGGGTTTTGAATCCGGATCCACCTCATATAACCTCTGGAAATATGACCAAGGCCTTCGCCATTCCCTGGGTCGTTACAGACCTAACACCCTGCCCTTGCTAATTCCAGCTATGAAATGAACTGAATCTAAATGGACGGATTCGCATGGTGAGTAACTTCCTCAGCTTTCTCCCCTATGTCCAGGTATTGGAGCCTCATCCGTAAAAGGGCCAGTTCCGCCTTCTGCAATATTAGACCAGAGTATTGGGCCATTTTTTGTTTTAAAGTTATTCATATTTGTTTGTCAAAAAAGTGAACAAAAAATTACATTTTCTTCTGTTTTCTTGCTAATCATATACAATATACAAGGTTTATATCAATGAAACATTATTCATTTTGTAGATAATTTTGTGCTGAACAATTTTCGTGCTTACAGTACCATGTTATCTTTTTTCGTTTTTAAGTTATTGACATTTAAATATGGTTAGTACTGCTTCTGAGGCCGAACATTCTAAATGAATTCTGAAGAGAACTGTGTAGATAAATGAGCTACTGATGTAGTTACTGTGTGAATAAATGGGTGATGATGTAGTTACTATGTGGATAAATAAATTTATTGCCATAGTAGCAAAGATAAGTGGTTTTATTCTACAGTTTTTATCCTGACCCCATTGCATAAATAAATGTATTACCATAGTAGTGAAGATAAATGGTTTTATTCTACAGTTTTTATCCTGACCCCTGTTGCATAAATAAATATATTAAACAAGACAGGCTATTCCTTATACAGTTTAACATACTCCATAATCTGTATTACACTCTACTTAGATTACATCATATGGGCAGATGGTCTGATGCTACTTGTCATAAATGTCTTCAGGAAAATGGTTCCCTGATTCATTTGGTATGGGCCTGTCCAGATGTGGCCTCCTTTTGGCATACTATTAAAAAACTTCTTTCTCCATTTTTTGGTCACACCAATTATTTCTCACTGGAAGTATATATTATGTGTGGTTCATAGCTCAGTGCTTATGTAACATGTAGATGGTTGTTGGATACAGAGGCCAGCATTAAGAGGACAATGTTCGTTAGGTACTAGTACAGAATGTTTGTGCTTAGGTACTTGGATGCTTGAATTGAGTTGTTTGATAATATTTGATGGTTTTGGCCTTTCTCGTATCTCACTTGTAGGAAGGAAGCTTGGTTTAGAATTATGAAAGTCCCAAAAATAATATATATATATAAACGATTGTTCTTTAACTGAATGCTGAAGAGTCGTGCATGGCAACACCTAATAATGAAAGGAATAGACGATCACCTCCTCCAATTCCAGAGAGTGTGACCAGTAGCACTCAGGAGAGGAAAAAACCCCTTGGGGGGAACCTCTGAGGACCCATGGCTACTGACCTGCCCGTCCTTCTGGGCATACTAAAGGAGAGAGATCCTAATTAAACTAAATTTATCAGCTAAATCTGAATTCTAATTTGTAGAATTTAATCCAGATAAACGGAGCTTAAGGAGAAACTGAATTGTAAATGTCCAGTGAAGTAATTTCCTTAATAAAGTCTGAGTCCAAGAATCCATGTACAATTTGGAATGATGGAGAGTGAATATGAAGAACCTTCTTCCTGACTTCAGATTATAGAGGGCATAATCCAGGAAATGTATAACTGTGGAGATGAAGTTGATGACTGACGAATTCAATACAGGAGAACATACGCAGATTCTTAGTAGCATCCAAACTTGATGTCAACGAAGCAGGATGAATAGCAGTAGTATGACTTCCTGATTTCTACTAGAGGGCTTGTATAGTATGTGTAATGAGAGAAGGCTTGTAACCGGCTACCAACTGATGAATCCAGTTCTGATAAGTGAAGTATAGTCTTAGGAATTGATATGAATGCAACGGCTGTAGAGCTGAGCTGGAATGACAAGCTGTAGAGGATAATCAGAGACACTGGTGCGAGGTATGAAGCAACAAGAGTAGAATATGGTGAGCTCAAAAAGCAAAGCAGCTAGACTGCTAATCCAAGGTGAGAAGTAGGAGGAGCAGAGATTGAAGCCACAAGGTAGATGATAAGGAACAGGACATGGTAATCAGCCCCTGAAGAAAGCACAGCCGAACTGATAGCTGGTGAGGTATGAGAGAGGTGGCAGATTCCAGTATGTAAAGCACATCCAGACCTAGGAATATCCACTGGCAGAATCTGAGTATGGTAGAGAGACCTTGATGAAGTGCAGCAATTCATCAGCTGGAGAGGACGAAGGGTGAGCAGCTCTAGGTAACATGAATGTAGTTATACCCATGAATGTCAGCTAAGAGAACAAGAGTGGCACAGAGCCTCATGAGACACATCCTGAATCATCCTTGAGCACAATAGTAATGCAGCTGGAAGGCAGACCTAGAGAATGTAATGATGCTGAGAACTGATATAACCAGATCAAGGAAGGCAGGGATCACATGGAAGAGACTGAAGCAGAAACATGGCAACTGGATGAGAGAAACAACATCTGAACTGCAGGTGGTCAATGTTTGAGGCAGCAATAACGTGATGAAACTTGAATAGTCGAGCAGAAGTAAATCACCAAGCCAGATCTGACGGTCAGAAGATGATCAGAAGGAGGAAACCTCCCAGCCCAATGGGCGAAGGCAGGTCACAGAAGCAGAAGAGTAGTAGGGAACCTCCCAGCCCAATGGGTGAAGGCAGGTCATAGAGGCAGACAATTAGTAAGGAATCTCCTAGCCCAAAGGGTGACAGCAGGGTGAGCAGGTGATTATGAAACAAGAAATATATAGGAACCAAGGATTTCTGGCCCATAGGGGCACAAGGCTGATCACCTGCAATGTCAAACTTCTGGCCCACATGGTGAGGCAGGGTGTAGAGTAGTGGTAGAGAACATAATGGAAATTATGAACTATATGCAATGCAGAAGCAGCGAAGTAGTGAGGAAGAATTGCAAATGGAACTGTAATGGCAGCATATTCCGGTCAGGTCAGTGCGGAGTAGTACTGCAGCAGTCAGGCAGACTGAGGAGAGCAGAATGGATCTGTAGACTGTCGTTGGTGGCATAACCTGAGTAAGTTTAGTGCGGAGTAGTACTGTAGCATTAAGGCAGACTTATGATAGCAGAATGGTGCTGTAGACTGTAGTATCCTGGAGATCGAGGATGGTAAGGATTGCAATGAAGACCATGGCAGAAGGGCTGGCAACTCGATGAGAGGAAATAAGTATCAGGAAACTGTAGCAACTCAATACATTGGGCAGCAGTTCAACCAAGAAAGACAGATGGAAAAAAGGTCAGCAGGAAGTCCTGGCAGAGACAGTAGCAGCAACTCCAGGGAAGTTGAAGTAGCATGATGAGGAGCATCCAAGAGAATTGAGGTGAATATCTTGATGTAATCCAGAATAATCCAATGGAGGCAGAACTTGAGGAAGCAGATTTGGAGAGGTAGGTCTGAATGAGAAGCAGCTCTGTAGGAAGCATCCATGAGAAAGATATAAGGCAGTGCGGCCAGACCACATGTATGTTAGCCGATGAACTGCAGATGGCACAAATGAATGAGTATGGCAATTGGTGAGTAAATATAAGTGGTAGCGAAACCCAAGAAGGCCAGTATGCAGCTAGACCATGAGAGGTGAGCCAGTAAAGTAAGTAAGATCAGCTGCTAGCCCCACTTAAGCTAGCATGGTGGTTGGACCACATAAGTCAGCTGGGAAAACAAGTGCAAGCGGCAGCTAAACCCCATGAAGGACAGCAGGCTCAGCTGGACCACACGTAGGGCAGCTGATAGGACTAGGAAGGAATGGATTATGTAAGGCATACAGCAGAGAGCAGTGAGGGACTGGAGGGCATGTAACTCGTAGAGGTCCAAGTGATTAAGAACATAGGCTATTGGTTAGAACCAGCCTGGGTTGCTGATATCCAGCTGAATAGAGAGTGCAGAGAACTTGGGAGAGGAATGCAGATGGAGTGCGTTAGAATCATAGAGGCAAAGCTAAGAGGCAGTATGAAATGGCAGGAGTTTGAGTTGGCATAGAGCAACAGTTCTCAAACTTTGTCATAGTGAGCCTCCCCTAAGGCATGGAAAAGATCTTGAGCCTCCCCCAAACTACTGAAATATTTTTGAGCCTCCCCATAGAAAAATAGCCTATTTTTCACAGTATATCAGGAATAAATTGAAACCTCTTGCATATCTGGTCTCATGTTATTAAGCTTTATTGTAACTCCCCAAAAAACAGGACAACCTACTTGCTCCAATATTTTGACTCTCGAACCATTGTTACCCTTACTGCCATACCTTCATGGGTTAGACTGCATTTCTGTTCCTCTAACTAGAATAACAATTCTGGCAACCTCTGCCTCCCCTCTCCTCTGCTCTTAAGCAGCTTCTCAGGATCATTTTGCTCCCTCCTGCTCTTATTCCTAGTGCCTGTATGATTGACTTTTGTATTTGGACAGTTCTGCTGCCAGTCTAATTGATCAATTGTTCCTCGCATTGTTGGTTTATTGTTCTTAATTTGTTTGCACTTTTTTTCATTTTGTATTGACTGAGTGTTCTGCAGTTACATTTTGAATTGTATTCTGTCACTACCCTTCCCTGTGTACACCTGAAATAAACCATGACTCAGTGTACAGTACCTTCCCTGGTCACAGACTTGTGAATAAATACAAAAATTCACCAGTTATCCTCTTTCAGTTTGCCTTATCCCTTTACACAAAATCTATTAAGTTCAAAATTGAAATATAATACTTTTTCAAGACTTGCTTGAGCCTCCCCTTGAACAGGTTGGGGCCTCCCCAGGGAGGCTGGCCTCACCATTTGAGAACCCCTGGCATAGAGCAATGAGTAGGAGTGTAAGTGGGCTGGCAGTCAATAAACAGCATAGTAAGGTACGGGACAGCAAGTGGTGAGCTGGCCACAAACTCAAGATAAGGTCTCCCACTGAAGAAAACAAGAAGCCAATTTAAGCTTCCTGCAGCAATAACTAGTCCTTAAAGCATGCGACTGGCTAAGTCCAAATGCTGATGATGCCAGGCACGATGGCTGGAATAGGATTCAGTATGCTAAGGCATAAGCTGTGGCATGTGGACATAAATGCAGGATGTCATTGATGGTACGGGTAGGACAAAATGATGGTAAGTGATGGAGGTACTAGAGGGTTGTCCCACAATGAAGCAGGGAGTGAGGCAGCGATACAGCAGGAGCAGGGAGCGAGGAGACTCAGTTGGAATCCAAATAGAACTGGCTGGTATTCAGCAGTGTGACAGAACTGGATAGAAGGCAATGCAAACAGCCACCCAGTGGCTGAAAATGGTATTACTATGGAAGGGTTCCGAACTGAATTCATAGACTCTGTGAAATAAAGTAGAATTGGTGCTGTAGTAGTAGTATCGCTGAATTGCCACGTCTGCTGATAAAATGCAGAAAACACATACGGCGCCAGGGCCAGCTGCTTGAGAATTGCCATTGTTCATATACCGACTTTGGAGCATTCTGGTCAGACAAGATGACAAAGCAGCACCACTGCATAAGTGAAGAATGCTTCCCTATTCAGCTGAAGCACAGGCTCGCAGTGGAGGAATAAGGAAGTCAGCTGTGTAGCAGTCTGGTGTGGGGGCGGCTGTAGATGCAGACCGAACAATCGAGGAGGCAGCAATCCATGGACAGAATGGTCCGAATGACGAACATGGCGGTGGCATGGAGCAGTGGTGCCAGAGACAGACATGAAGGAACAGGAAGGTAAGACAGCTAGCTGGAGCGGTAGCAAGCAGAAACAGCTGCCGAAGCAGCAGCCATGGAAGCAGGGAATTAGGAGGAATGCGAGCACAGAATGCGACAGACTCGCCCCCACAAAAAGCACTAAAGAGAAGCAAACAACACAACACCAGGCAACAAGCAGAGATGGAAGGGAGATACAGAAATGAAAGAAAAACAAAACGAGAGAGGGGAAGAATGAGGAGAGGGGGCACAAGCAGAGAAGAACAGAAGCAGCCACTGCCCAGCATGTCAGCGAGTGCAGTGAGTGCGACTCGCTCTAAGCAGAGCAGGAGCCAGCTGCTTACATTAAGTAGGCTGTGGGGGATGAACTCTTCCCCCACATAATCCCGGCTACTCCTGCAATTATTGATAACTACTCAGCTATTCGGTAAACACAACATAAAGCATGTATGGCTCTTATTTTAGCAGTGGCTAAACTTCTCGTACTCAGACATAGAAACATAACATAAACTTTAACAGCAGATAAGGACCACTTAGCCCACCCAGTCTGCCCATTTCCCTACCTACTGGATAAGCTGCAGATCCTAGTTAACCAACAGGCTATTTCTTCCTACCCCCCACAAGAATTGCCTTATGTACGTCCCATACATTCTTGAATTCTTCCACAGTTTTAGACCCCACAACCTCCTCAGGAAGGTGGTTCCATGCATTCACCACCCTCTTTGTGAAAAAATAGTTCCTCACATTGCCCCTGAGCCATCCCCTCTCTATCCTCAAATTGTGTCCCCTTGTTCTTGCACATCTCTTTTTTTGAAAGAGCTACCCTCTTGGACTTTGTTGATTCCACTGAGGTACTTAAAAGTTTTAATCATGTTCCCCTCTCCCTCCTTTCCTCAAGGATATACATATTAAGCTCCTTTAGTCTCTCCTCCTATGGCTTCTCTTGCAGACCCCACACTATTTTAGTTGCCCTCCTCTGGACTGCCTCCATCCTGTCTATGTCCTTGCAGAGATGGGGTCTCCAAAACTGGACACAGTACTCCAGATGGGGTCTCACCTACTGTCTGTACCGAGGGATAACAACTTCCTGTTTTCTGCTGGTGATGCCTCTCCCTATACATCCCAGTATCCCCCAGCCCTACCTACTGCCTTCTCACATTGCTTGCTAACCTTAAGGTCACCTGATATGATTAGCCCCAGGTGCCTTTCCATTTGTGTTGTTGTTACTACCTCCCCCCCCCCCATTGTGTACTCTTCCCCTGGGTTTTTGTTTCCCAGGTGCATTATTTTAAACTTCTTTGCATTGAATACAATCTGCCATACTTCTGAAGATTCCTTCAACCTTGCCAAGTCCCTTCTCATCCTTTTCACTCCCCCCCCGTGTATCAACCCTGTTGCAGATCTTTGTGTCATCTACAAAGAGCCATACTTCTCCTTCCAGTCCCTCTGCAATGTCACTTATAAAGACATTAAAAAGGACTGGATCCAGTACTGAATCCTGGCGGTACCCAACTAGTAACCCCTCTTTCTTTAGAGTGGACTCTGTTTGCTATTACCTTCTGTGTCCTGTTGTCCAGTCAATGTTTTACCCAGGCTACCACCCTGGGACCCACTCCCAGGCTGACTAATTTGTTTATTAATCTTCATTTGTTTACTAATTTGTTTATTAATTTTTTGTGTGGGACTGTGTCAAATGCCTTGCTAAAGTCTGGGTAGGCCACATCCACAACCCATCACTGATCTACTACTTTGGTCACCCAGTCAAAGAAATCAATTAGATTTGTCTGACATAACCTTCCTGCTGTGAATCCATGCTGCCTTGGGTCCTGTGCCCCACTGGCCTCTAGGTACTCAACAATTCTTTCCTTCAGAAGTGATTCCATCATTTTCCCTACCACAGAGGTCAAACTGAGTAGTCTGTAGTTTCCTGCCTCTGTTTTGCTCCCACTTTTGTGAAGGAGAATCACTTTCGTGAAGTTGATACACAAGGTTGGGTGGAAAGGATGAGAAGGGACTTGGCAAGGTTAGAGGAATGGTCAAAAGTATGGCAGCTTAGATTCAATGCTAAGAAGTGCAAAGTAATGAATCTGGAAAACAAAACCCCAGGGGAAGGGTACACTATGGGGGTGAGATAATAACAACTAGAAAAAATGGAAAGGGACCTGAGGGTAGTCATATCAGATGACCTAAAGGTGGGCAAGCAATGCGAGGGGGCAGTAAGGAGAGCTGGGGGGGATACTGGGATGTATAGGGAGAGGCATCACCAGTAGAAAACAGAAAGTTGTTATTCCTCTGTACAGACAGCTGGTAAGACCCCCTATCTGGAGTACTGCATGCAGTTCTGGCAATCCAATCTCTGCAAGAACATAGACAGGATGGAGGCACTCCAGAGAAGGGCAACTAAAATGGTGCAGGGTCTGCATCAGAAAACATATGAAGAGAGACTTAAGGAGCTTAATATCTATACCCTCGAGGAAAGGAGGGACAGGGGGGACATGATAGAAACTTTCAAGTACCTAAAGGGAATCAACAAAGTCCAAGAGGGTAACATCTTTCAGAAAAGAGGTGTGCAAGAACAAGGGGGCACAATTTGAAGATAGAAGGGGGATGGCTCAGAGGTAATGTGAGGAAATATTTTTTCACAGAGAGGGTTGTAGATGCATGGAACGGCTGTCCTGAGGAGGTTGTGGAGTCAAAAATAGTGAAGGAATTCAAGAATGCATGGGACAGACATAAGGCAATTCTAGGGGTTGGGGTAGGAGGAAGTAGGCTGTTGGTTAACTAGGATCTGCAACTTATCCATTAGGTAGGGAAATGGGCAGACTGGGTGGGCCAAGCGGTCCTTATCTGCCATCAAATTCTATATTTCTATGTTTCTATTTTATCCTCTTCTCCAGTCCTCAGGTACCATACCATCCTCCCATGATTTGTTAAAAAGGGTAGTCAGTGGTGTCACTAGTTCTCCCCTTAGTTCTTTTAGAATTCTGGAGTAAATCCCATCAGGCCCCATTGCTTTATCCACCTTCAGTTTTAGGAGTACTTTCAGAACCCTTTCTTCTGTGAAAGGACTGGAATCTACCCCCTTATCCAGAGTGCTTCTGTTAATTGGATTAGGTACCTCCCCCTGCTCCTCTTTTGTGAATACGGAGCAGAAGTATTCATCAAGTATCCCTGCTTCTTCACTGTCCCTCTCTGCCCACCCACCATCCAGTCTATTCAGCCTCACTATTCCTCCCTTTGTCTTTCTATGCTCCCTGATGTACCTATAAAAGGTTTTATCCCCCTCCTTAACCGCCTTGGCTATCTTTTCCTCAGTTTGGGCCTTTGCTATTCTAACTGCCTTCCTGCTTCCTTCTGCCTTAACTGGTACAATTCTCTGTCCTGCTCCTTCTGTGTTTCCTTATACTTCCTAAATGCTATCTTTTTCCCTAACCTTCCCGCCACCTCTTTTGAGAACCATAGTGGCTTTTTTTTTCATATTGATTTGTTTATTTGCTTCACATAAAGGCTTGTTGCCTCTGTGATGGCAGTTTTGATGTTTCCTCATTGTTGCTCCACCCCTCCTTCTTGCCTGTTTGCTAGTGCTTTTCTAAGGCACTCTCCCATTTTGACAAAGTCAGCCCTTCTGAAGTCCAGTACCCTCACTTTTGTATGGCTTGACTCTGTAGCTAACATTGGATTAATTATTCCTTCTCAATAAGATAGGAATGGCTTCAAGATTTGTTTTTGGCATTGAATGCAGAAAGGGCCATCACAATGCAACATGATAATCTGATAAAATTCCAGGCTTTATGGGAGCCCCTATTACATTTTCTTGCAGGGAGGTGAAATGTCATGGCTGGACTATATTCACTCTCTCTTCCCCCTAATGATGACAGATATCATTGTAAGATGGATAATGGTTTTCAATATTTATTTTTTACATTTCCTGTCAATATTCAGAACATGAAGTATGTTTTTTTGGGGGTAGGGAGAGGAGGGCTTAAGGGACTTGGGGGAGTAAGGGGAGGGGGGAGACCAGTTCCATGAGATGTGTTCGGTATCTGTTCCATTTCAGCAATTATCATTGCTATGTATTCCTCCTTGGAGGCTGGGGGGAGGTTGGGGATGGTTTGGCCATTTTATGGATTGTAGAGTGTGTGACTGTTGGATTATGTATTTTTGGTTTTATAATTAATAAAGTTTATTTAATTGCAAAAAAACAACAACATTGGGACCAGTAAAACAGCCTAAAACCTTTTCTGCCCACTTTTTGGGTCAAATAAGGTCAGATGCATGTTCCTCTGCCCTGTTTAGGTAAACACCTGTTGGTGTAAAAGAAGTCTTTCTCCTTTTAATGCCTAAGGGGGCTGAGGCATGTTTTATTTAATAAAATAATTTCCAGCAACATCGGGATGCCCAATCCCTGTGTCAGCAGTAGAAATACCCCCTACTCCCTGCTAGTGTGGGACACTGGGTAGCCCACTCCCAGTGTCCTGAAATATATATATTTTTAAAGGCTTCTGCCAACATTGGGGTGCCCAATCCCTGTGTCAGCAGTAGAAATCCACACTGCCTCACCACCCAGCCACTGTGGTACACTGGGGAGCCCACTCCCAGTGTACTGAAATATTTAAATTCCCACTTTTTTCCCAGCATAGGGATGCCCAATCCTCATGTTGGCACTTCCCCCTCGACTGTGTGGGACACTGGGTAGCCCACTCCCAGTGTCCCCAGTTATGATTTACAATTCTCAGTACAGTGGGACACTGGGGAGCCCACCCCCAGTATCCTGATATATCTTTTTTTTTACCTGTCAAAAAAGAAAACAGTTTTCTGACATCTCCCCACTCCCCCTTCCCCATCCTGACCCTCCCATTGAGCAATCCTCCCCAACCCTATACTTACCACTAGAGGTCGTTGGCTGCCATCTACTGTTGACTGGGACACATCTGCACTCTTCAAAGCTGAACTGCGAACTGAAGAATCAAGGTAAGTGCCATATAATGGCTGTCAATGGTGTTATGAACTTATGATGAGGTCTCGGCCAGTTTTTGGAATTTTTACACCAAATTTTCAACATGGCCTTTTTGGGACCCCATCTCATGAACACTGCCAATGTTGTTCCGTTAATCAGACCCAAAAGGTAATTTCACAGTCACTGCATGGAATCATCTTTCAGGACTGATTAATGAAATGACAGTGCCAATGTTCATGAGGTGGAGTCCCAAAAAGCCCATGTTTAAAATCTGGTGCAAAAATATCAAAAAATGCCCAAGTTACTCATGGTAGTTGAACATTTTTTACACACGCTCATAACTGCTGCCAATTTTTAATATTTTCACTCCACATTTTCACACCACCTCATGAACAGTACAGCTGCCATTTTTCACATCCTGCTTGAAATGTGCTTTGCTACTGTGGTACAGAATGGCATGTTCATTGCAGGTAATCACCTTTTGGGGATGATTAACAAATAACAGTGGCAGTGTTCATGAGGTGGGGTCCCCAAAAGGCCATGTTGAAAATTTGATGACAAAATTCCTAAAAATGCCCAAGTTACTGTATGTGTGTTCATTGAATTTATTCTACACACATGCATAACTCTACTACTTTTCAATTTTTTGATGCCAAACTTTCAGTATGGCCATTTTTTCACACAACCTCATGAACAGTATAGTTGACGTTTTTCACATCCTGTCCAGAATGTGTTTTCACACCTGTTGCACAGAATGGCGTTGCAGTTGCACATAATTAAGTTTTGCATTGCATTTCACAATTTCTGTGCACCGGGATACATGAGGTGGTGTAATAAGATTGCTATGCTGACAATTTGGCCACTGTTGTTTGACACATAGAAGTGCAGGGCCCTCACCTACATACATATGTGCATCTACGGAGGTGTTGTAGTGCAGCGTCCAAAGGACCCTGTGATCACACAGTAAAATAAGGATACTATTATACTATCTCAAAATAAAGAAATTCACTGCAAAAAACTCCATTAGTGTATCACTTACAGTTTCTAATACTGTGACAAAAGTCTGGAAATTCAGTGTTAGGGTTATCAACCCTACAACCCCCACCTCCACACACCAGCAGGTGTTGGGGTGTGCCTTGGGGTTGTTGGGGGGTAACTCTAACACCAATCTCCTGTTCTGTACCATCTCAGCTTGTTTACACATTGAATGGGGTGAGAGTTAGGCCAGATGATCCCAAGGCACACCTCGATGCCTGTTGCTGCATTGAGGGTGGGGGTGGGGACGGGGTTGTAGAGTTGGTAACCCTAACACTGAATTTCCAGACATTTGTCACTGTAATAGAAACCCTAACTGATGCACTAGCAGAGTTTTTTGCAATGAATATTTATTTAAAAGTTGGTAACTGGAAAAGGCACATTGAGCTGAGGCTCATTTCCAAGTGCAACCCAGGGGAAGGGGAAGCATAGAAATATAGAAACGAAGAAGGTGACAGCAGAAAGAGACCAATGTTCCATCTAGTCAGCACAGAGTTTCTGAAATCCACTACCAATCTCTGGATCTACTCCCTACCCAGCTTTTAACTGTTCCTGACCCATTTGTTTCTATCTGAGCCCTTACCTGTCTTAAATGCTACCATGGTCCATGCACTCACCACCTCAAATGGCAGGCTATTCCATTGATCCATGACTCTTTCCATAATGTAGCACATCCTTATATCACTCCTGAATCCCTCCCCCCAGGTAGCTTCCACTCACACCCTCTAGTTGTTGAGCCATCTACTGAACCCTATTGGATAATTCTGAGTAGGGAACTTTATTAATACCTTATTTATTTATCTATTTAAAAGTTTTCACCAGGAAAGGCATACTGAGCTGGGAGCTCATCTCCAGATGCTTCCTGGGGGAAAACGGAAAGTTGCACAAGAGGGACTTTGGTAGCATGAGAGCAATAGGAACATATACATGTTAGAAGACCATTACAGAATAAATTAGAGTGGCACTCAATCATTGAAGATTCATTGAGAATAGTACCATGCAATATGTGAACATGAATAACAGGGAAAACAGTCAGCACAGAGGCAGTCAGGGACCTGCAGGAAGACTTAAAAAGGCTAGAAAGATGGTCCAATATTTGGCAGCTTAGGTTCAATGCAATGAAGTGCAAGGTGTTGCACCTAGGTAAAGGAAATCTGAGAACAAAGTACAGGCTCAATGGGGTCTGACTCACTATCTCACAGAAGGAGAGAGAGACCTTGGGGGTTATCATTAATGGCACCCTGAAGCAGTCAAGGAATTTGAACTTCTCAATCATATCTCCCCTCTCTCTCTCCTAGTCTCCAGCCAGTACATGTTTAGTGTCTGCAGGCATTCCTCATACGAGACTCTTTGGATGCCCTGCACCTTCTTGGTTGCCCTTCTCTAGACAATCTCCAGCCTGTCCATGTCCTTCTTATGGTGTGGTCACCAGAACTTGACAGAGTATTCCAGGTGGAGCCTCACCAGGGACTTGTGGAGTGGAAGAATCACCTTCTTGTTCCTACTGTCAATTCCTCTCCCTATACACCTCTACATTTTGCTTGCCTATCTGTAAGCTTTATAGCATTACCTTGACTGTTTCAGGATGTCATTAATGATGGCTCCATGGTCTCTCACCTCCTGTGAGTTGGACTCCATTGACCCAGTGCTCCATTCTGGGATTTCCTTTACCTAGATGCAACACCATGCACTTCTTTGCATTGAACCTAAGCTACCAGATATTAGACCATCTTTCTAGTCTCTGTAAGTCTTCCTGCCACCTAGTTTGTGTCATTAACAAAGAATTTGAGCTTGCCCTTTATACCTACTCTTATGTCACTAATAAACATATTAAACAGGACTGGGCCCAAGACTGAGCCCTGGAGCACTCCTCTGGTGTTGTCTCCCTCATTTGATCTCACTTCATTGGCTACCACTCTTTGACTACTGTCGCTGTGCCAATTTCCCAACCACCTGACTATGGTCTCGGCAGTGCCAAGGTCCTCTAACTTTTTTAACAGACAATTGTTTGGCACCGAGTCAAAGGTCTTGCTGAAGTCAAAGTATAGGAGGTCTACTTGGAGTCCCCTGTCCAATTTCTTTGTCACCCAATTGAAGAACATAAGGAAGTTTGTCTGGCATGATCTCCCTGCGACAAACTCATGCTGGCTGAAATCTTGGAGGCCATTCCTTTCAAGGGAAAGGGAAGTACAAAATAATAAATTTGCAAAAACATTGGGCCAATTCCAAGATGGGTTACACTTGTTGCAAGGTGACTTGCGCCAAACCCAATGGCACAAGCCACACCTTGCGACATGCGTTACACTGCCCGCTAATATGAAAGGCAGCCTGTGACATGGAGCAGGCTGCCTAGGCCAAAAGTGGGCTACACCACTGTCTATGCCAGAAACCCCCTGTGACATGGAGCAAGGGGGTTTCCAGCATCAGTTATGGCCCTATTCCAGGGCCATGGCCAATGGAATGGCAAATCACTATTCCAGGAGGGACCCCTGCAGACAATGGTCTAAGTACAGTTATACCAGCTATTAGCTGGCCTAACCATACCCAACATCCACCAGGGTTGCACCTCTGTGCCTGGCACCCCTACAGCTGACCCCTCCACGGTCCCACATGGGTCCCCCAACCCCATTGGCAGGGCTGTCCTCTGTGGGCAGCTGGCACCTCCATCCCCCCATCCCCAAGCAGTGCCCCACAGGGCAGTACACCATCCCCACCTGCCTTGCAACCCAAGGTTGTCCAGTGGCCCCAACCCCCTCCCCAGCTCTGTGGAGCATTGCTGTGGTGTCCTGGTGTGGGGCTTTGGCAGGGTCATGCCATGCACAGCTTGTGCCCTGTGGGTGGGCATTGCTGTGGCTTGCGGCACCCAGGTCAGGTGCACCCTTCCTGTGGTGCAACCCTGGAGCTGCCACAAGTCGCATGGCATAGGTGCTGGGGACCCTGCTTGTTCTGGAATCTGGTGCAGGGTCTCCGGCATAGCGGAGTATGTCACAACCCGCATCCACTGCCGCATTGCGTCATATGTCTTGGAATCAGGCCCATTATGTCCTACTAAGGACAAGATTGTTACTTCCTTAAAACAAACCCTTCTAAAGGTGAACTACAAGGGGAGAACACAAGCTTTCATGGATTATATTTGTAAACATTAGATCCAATATGAACAGCCTTTTACCAGAGCTAATTGTGGGAGATTTGCATTAAACAAAAGCACATTGTAAAGCTGTGTATTCAGAAACTAGATTGTAAAATAGGGCTCTGACACTGCTGCCTAGTTGTTTCTCAGACTAGTTGCTGTTAAAACACTTTGTCATTTTTTCTTCATATAGTAACAATATTATGGTGCTGCTTGTTAGGGAACTTACACAGGCTAGCATTCTCAACTTGGGACTCACCAACTTAGAAATGGCAGGTGGAGTGCAGCCAGGAGCCACTGGTGTCCAGTGACCATAACACCATATGGTTTTAACTGGCCAAAGTTATCAGTATACCCTTCTCAAAAGCTGTGGTTCTGGATTTCAAAAGAGCAGACTTTGATCAGATGAAGAAATTAGTCAAGGGCAAGTTAGTTAGAGTGGATAAAATTGGAGAGGTGGAGGAGAGGTGGAGAGAAGATAAAGGGACCATTCCAAGCAGCCAAATAATGCTTGAGAATGTTACCAAGGATAATAAACAAGAGACCAAGCTGATTCTCTAAGAAGTTCAGGAGGCAATGAGAGACAAAATAAGGCCTTCATTGGATACAGGGAGAAACAAAGGGATAAAGAATGGAGAAAATACCAGGTAAAGATGAAGGAGGCCAAGAACGCAGTCAGGGGTGCAAAACCAGATATGGAGCTATGTATTGCATAGGGGGTCAAAGGAGGGCAAAACAGTTCTTCAGGTACATCAAGGAAAAAAGGAAGGCAAGAGGAGGAATTGTTAGGCTGATGGACGGTGCAAGGAGTAGACCGAGTTGGCTACCTTTTCCTTGGTTTGGGCCTTTGCTATTCTGGCTGCCTTCCCCACTTCCTTCTGCTTTAACTGATACAGTTCTCTGTCCTGTTCCTTTTGTGTTTCCTTTTATTTACTGAATGCTATCTTTTTCCTCTAACCTTTCCCTCCACCTCTTTTGAGAACCATAGCATTTTTTATTTCTTTCACTGGAGAAGGACAAACGTCATCCCTCTTCAAAAGAGCGGTAGTAAGGAGGAAGTGGGGAACTACAGGCTAGTTAGTCTAACCTCTGTAGTCATTAAGATAATGGAGGCACTCCTCAAGGAAAGAATTGTGGAACACCTGGTAGCCAGTGGGATCGTAGATCTCAGGCAGCATGGATTCTCTGCAGGACAATCCTGTCAAACAAATCTAACAGATTTCTTTGACTGGGTGACAAACACGGTAGACCAAAGGGGTGGGCAGTAGAAATTGCCTACCTTGACTTCAGCAAATTCTTTGACATGGTCCTACATAGGAGAACGGTCAACAAGCTAGGCAGCCTGAGGGTGGGAAAAAAAGTGGTGAACTGGACAGGCAACTGGTTAAGGGACAGAAAACAGGGAGTACTGGTAAATGGAACCCAATCAGAGGAAAGGGAGGTGACCTGTGGGGTACCTCAGGGATCAGTACTGGGGCCAGTCCTCTTCAGTGTCTTCATCAGTGACATAGAAGACATACTGGAGGGAAAGGTTTGCCTGTTTGTGGATGACACCAATATCTGCAACAGGGTGGATACCCCAGAGGGGTTAGAAAGGATGATAAGAAACCTGGAATGGTTGAAGAGATGGTAAGGGGCATGGTAGCTAAGGTTTAACATAAATAATGCAAAATGATGCCTGTGGGGAACAGGAACCCTGGAGTGTGCTACAGGATTGGGGGGTTGTTGACAGTAACTAAGGAGGAGAGAGAACTGGGGTCATAATCACAGATGACTTGAAAGCCACTAGGCAGACTGCCAAGGTGGTGGGAAAGGCCAGTGGGATTTTGGGATGTATTGTAAGGAGAATCACAAGCAGAAGGAGGGAGGTAATGGTTCCACTGTGCAAGACCCTGGTCAGACCTCACCTTGAATAATGTGTACAGTTCTGGAGACCACACCTTTGAAAGGACATTAACAAAATAGAGACAGTGCAGCAGAGGGTGACCACAATGGTGAATGGATTACATCACAAGCCTTATGAGGAGAGAGTGAGGGACCTCAATTTGTACACGCTGGAACAGAGGGGAGAGAGAGAGGTGACATGATAGAAACATTCAAATACCTCAAGGGCATTAACAAGGTGGAAGGGAACAACATATTTTATCTCAACAGTAGTGCCAGGACAAGAGGACACGACATGAGGTTGAAGGGTGGCCGCATAAGGGGAAATACTAGGAAGTTCTTTTTCGCAGAAAGGGTGGTGGATGCATTGAATAGCCTGCCACAGGAGGTGGTGGCAGTCCATACTGTGGTGGATTTTAGACATGCATGGGACAGAAACAAAGGAATAATAGAGATAGGAAGAAACAGCTAAAGCCAATGATCAAAAAGGGTCACTGGTCACTTTGTGACCCTAGCGTAAATAGATAGGCTGGATGGGCCTGGCGGTCCTTATCTGCCAACAGAATCTATGAACAAATGCTGCATATGATATTAATGGGGTAGAAGTGAAATCACTGGTTTGGAGGGGGTGTTAATAAGCCAGCATAATTCACATTGTTTCTTGTATTATTTACAGTTGCCTACTGGAATTGTTGCTGTCCAATGCAAAGTGATTCACAAAAGTACCTTCAGTGCTTCTGCCCCGCAAATATTTAATGCTCTGCTAATTTACTTAGTATTTATGTTCCTGTACTTTTTATGACTGTTAAACTCAAGATTCATCTGACTATAAACTGCTTTTCTATTTATCTGTTACTGTGCTTAACGTAAGACCAAATCTAGTTCAAAGCCTTGTGTGCTGGCCATCTCACTTAGTGCAGAGTGTGCAAAAACAAGGCACTACTTACGTTCAAAGTGCTCTGCCTGTGTACCACAGTGTGAACTGCCAGCACTGAGCCTGTGTGTGGCCCTCACTCTTGTACCTGTGGTTCATGAGGGTGTGGCAAAGTCAATGACTTCAGCAGGCATGCCAGTAGCATGGTTGTTCAGCAACTCCCCTTCAAACAACATCAAAGGTGTTGGTTGTGCAGCGTGTACACAGTGGAACCGCAAAGTATGAGTAGAAGGCAGCAAAGCAAAGCATTTTACTTTCTGAGTAACTGCACATTATATTCTACTGCTGTTCAATTTAAATGTTGCTGTTATTGTGATAAAAGAATAATGTGCATATTACACAGCATGGCGTTCCTTCTTTTAAATCAATACTGATAATGAACTTGTAGAAGTCAAGAATGTGATTTATTGTTGGGTACAGATCTTGTTGCCAAACCAGTTGTGAGAAATTTGCTGGATTAAGGGCTACCCTGGAACCATTTCAGAGAGGTACAAGTTAACTAATTGAGTGGAGGGAACCCCCTTACATTTAAAGACAGAAACTTCTGTAGTTGCAATTTAGCTTCTAAATGAAGGAATAGTACAGGTGTCCATTCTAGGGGTGCACCTCAAGTGTTCTTATATACAGGAATGCTCAATGGAACTATATTTACAACAGAAGGCTAATGGAATGGAAAATGGGACAGTTATTTTTACTATATAGATATATTACTATACTTAGGGTTGAGCAGGCACTTTAATATAGTGTATGGTGGAATGTGGTTGTCTATGGAAATCCATACACCGCAAAAAGTTGTTCTGCTGCAGTAGTGATGTCCTCACTAACGCAGAACGACTTTTCATTCTGTGTTAGTGAGGACATCATAATACAAGGGACTACTGCAGCAGCTGTGATTTGTCCCTTGCTGTGGGAAAGTCGCACACGGGGGTATGCTGACCAGCAGCAATTGTAAAGCAAGGGCTGTTGGCAGAGCTGACTTAAAATGTGTAAAAGTGAGTTTTTTTTTTATTTTGCAGTCACCATACACTATATAGAACAGTGTATGGTTACCCATACCCTACTCAGCTATTCTGTCACCTCGTGGATACAATGCCTACTTGGAGACTTCTCAAGCTTCACTCTCAAGGTCATCAGTCGGCATTGTATCCACTTGATGGAAGAATAGCCTTGTAATGTATGGGTAACCATACACTATCCTATATGTTAAATTTTAAATTTTGCACTTTAATAACTTTGCAATTGTTCAATGGATTTGCACCATCTGGTATGCGCTGTCCCATGGGGTAGATCTCTTGACATGTCAAGTTTCGTTCTGGTTGTATGTGTGAGTTCTGAGATGCAGATAGTGAGAAAACCTTAAAATGTGTCACTTTTGCAGATTTTTTGTCTCATCTCCCTGCTCACAGGCAGTGTCGAATTTTGGTCTGAAAATTTTATGTTAGAAAGAGCTTGGGTCTCAGAACTACTCGCGTTTATTTTGTAAAAAAAATAATTAATCCATTCCAAAATTATTGGACTTTTAAGGTCCCATTATTTTCAATGGGACTTTCATTTCCAGGATAGAGGAATGTAACAAAAATGGATTTTGTTCTGATGAACAAGGATCGTTTTTATTTTTCTTGAGGGGCCAGTCCTTGTTTGCCAGAAAAGAAAAATGCTTTTTCATGAGCCGCCATTTATTTTTTATTTCTGGCCAAAACAAAGTCTTATAACTGTGCCCAGGGATGTCTGTTTGACAAATCTAACTATGTATATCGCTCATTGAGTACTGATGAGCTGCTGCATGTGCTTTCCAACTTTTGTATACCCGTAAAACATTTTTTAAGTATTTTATTCAATTTTGCTACTCTCTAACTTTCTTTTCTGTGAGTCCATAGGATGGCGAAAAATAATTCTTGGCATGGCTATCTGTCATCCTCCCCTTGTAAATACCTTTGGTGTCTAGTGGGCCTCCTCCTCCACCCTCAATCCCCATATTTTCTTTTTATATATTTTTTTTGTTTATTTTAATTTTTTTTTACAATTGTGGCTTTCCACCTCTATGGTTCTTTATCCCTGGTGTCTAGTGGCACCCCTCCCCACCCTCAGAACTGTTCCCGTAACTTCTTTGGTGGTTGCACCCACCACCCGACCACCCACTGTGCACCCACCTCCCCACACCCCCCTTGACACCCCCACAGGCCACCTTTCAGCTGTAGAGGTCCCAGTTTCAAGATCAGCTGTCCTGATCAAAGACATGTCTTGATGCTACAACCAGTGACTGCAATATGAGAAACTAAGGTAAATGTGCTTCAGTGTATTTCAATGGGGGTTTCAATTTTTATGCATAACTCAGCTGTTTTTAGAGATTTTGACCCCAAATGTTCAACATGGCCTTTTGGGGACCCCATTAATATGACTGTCATTAGGCAACTCCCATCAGAAAGATCAGTTGACTAAATAATCTTTCCAGTGGGATTTGTGTGACAACAGTCATATTGTTCATGAGGTGGGGTCATAAGAAGGCTATAATGAAAATTTGGGGTCAAAATTTCAAAAAATTTCTGTGTTATGACCATTCACTGCAATTTTGCTACGCACGCTATAACTTTGGACATTTTCAATATTTGCACCCTTATTTTCAACATAGCCTTCTTATTACCCCACCTCATGTATGTCGCAGATTTCATTTTTCAATTCCTGGCCAAATTGTTTTCGCACTTGTTGAGCAGAATGGCATTGCAGTTGCGCAGAATTACATTTTGGCTGGGATTCAAAATGTTCTATACTGGGTACATGCAATAAGGTCATAAGAAGGCTATGTTGAAAATCTGGGGTCAAAATAATTAAAAATGGCACAGTAATGAGTGCTGCAATTTCGATATTGGTGCTCGTAACTTTGTGAATTTTAAATGTTTTGAGCCCAAATTTTCAGCATAGCTTTCTAATTACACCACCTCATGTACAGTATGACACAGCTTTCATTTTTCAAATCCTGTCCAAAATGTGTTTTTGCACCTATACTGTGGATTGGCATTGCGCTTGCATGGAGTTATGTTTTGGTGGGGATTGAAACATTTTCTGCACCAGGTACATGAGGTGGGGTAATAACATGGCTGTGGTGTCAATATGGTGACTGTTGTCCTATAACTGGAAGCACAGGGGTCAGAGGTCCCTGTGCTTCCACAGCTAGATACAAACACACATCTATGGAGGGATGGGAGGGCAGGTCCCAGAGGTCTCTGAGCCCCCAGGGTCAAGTCAGAATACAATTATACTATCTCAAAAACAAGGAAATAAATTTCAAAAAACTTCATTAATGCATCAGTTGGGGCCAAACCAACAAACGTAGGGAAATGTGTCATTAAGGTTTCCAAACCTAACACCACATTCCTCACCCTGTGCAGACCCATGGGTGGGGAGGGCTGTCTTGGGGCCATCATCCCTAATGCTCAATACAGTCTCCTGTTCTGTAGCCATGTTTCCTAATTTTGTAATGGAATGGGGTGATCATTATGGTTGATGGCCCTAGGTCAGCCCCCCTGCTTTTGGGTCTGTTCAGGGTGGGGAATGGGGTGTTAGAGTTGGAAACCCTAATGCCACATTTCCTTGCTTTTGTCAGTTTAGCCTAAACTGATGAATTAACAAAGTATTTGCTATATGTATATATATATATATATATATATATATATATATATATATATATACACACACACACACACATTGAAAAGAAACTTGGTTAATACATCAGTTTGGGTTGAGTTAGGGAAATGAGGTGCTGGAGTTGACACCTAACACTACCCCATGCCTTCACACCACACACCACCCCCACCCACCCACCACCACCACAGACCAACAGGTGACAGGGATTGCCTTGGGGTTGTCAGCCCTAATTCTCACCCCATTTGATGTGTAATAAAGCTTACATGATCGGTCTGGGAGAATGGGGTGAGAGTTAGGGCCTGATGACCAAGGCACACCCCATCACCTATTGGGCTGTGGTGGGTGGCGGTGCTGTTGGGTGGTAAGGCATGGGGAATGTCAGGGTGTCAACCCTAATACTTCATTTCCCTACTTTCGTCACTTCAACCCTAACTAATGTATTAATGATTTTTTTTGCAATGAATTTCCCTACTTTTTGAGAAAGTGTAATGTAACTGGTAACTGGTATGTGCCCATTATTGCATAATGATATGCATCTGTGGGAGCACGGGCCCTCTGGGACCTGAGCTCCCTCTTACATTTAACTACACAGCCATATAGCAGCCCTATTGGGCTGAAAAAGAACCCTTGTAACACTAATGTGCCAATATCTCAGTAACCATAGTGGCTATCAAAAGAATTCCACAGCAGTTGTAATCATGACTTCGAAACCTCCATGTGTGCTTAGTTCACTTAAAGGTGAACTAAGTTGTCCAGAGTGAAAAATCCTTATCTGAAATCATTTTTGAGATATGGGCACTGAAAGGTGCTGTGAGCACTGCAATGTTATCCTATGGGAAATATCTCAACTTCATAATGGCATACTGTAGCTATGGAATCGATGAAAATGTTTGCACCTAAACAACATAGTTCACATCTCTGGGACACCCCCTTTATACACTGCAAATTTCAAGCCAAAAGACCAAATTGTTTATTTACAATGCACTGGGAAAGTTTTAAAATTCCTACTTCATGAGGTGTCAAAATCACCTTTCGTGAGCCAATCCTCTTTCGCGAGTTGACAAAATCCTTGTTTGTGAGCCAATCCTTGTTTAGCGAGATAGGGCCATCTGTTCTGAAAATCATGATCAAGGATTTTGTCAGCTCACAAAGGGGGATCTGCTTGTGAAAGAGGATTTTGACAGCTTCGAGGATTTGACAGCTCGTGAAAGGGGTTAAAAACCATTCCCTTTCATGAGCTGTCAAAATCCCTCGCAAGCTGATCCCTTCATGAGCTGACATAATTCCTGTTCATGAGCCAATCCTTGTTCGTGAGATAGGGTCATCTTGTTCAGAAATCATGATGAAGGATTTTGATAGCTTGCAAAAGAGGATCAGCTCTCAAAAGGGGATTTTGTCACCTCGTAAACAAGGATCAGAAGAGAGTGATGAGCAAGGATTTTTTTAATTTAAAATGGCTGATTTGTCACAAAAACAAAGAAAACCAAAGCAATGGGTTTGTAGAGGGCATCACCCTGAACA
Source organism: Neoceratodus forsteri (assembly GCA_016271365.2). NCBI lineage: Eukaryota > Metazoa > Chordata > Ceratodontiformes > Ceratodontidae > Neoceratodus > Neoceratodus forsteri. The sequence goes on along the minus strand of CM057449.1, from coordinate 1,342,553,710 downwards.
AAGCCCATGCTTCATTTACAAAATAACACATCCGTGGTGCAAGTTACAACATTTTGTTTGTGGGGGAAAATGAAAGCAAGATGGTGGCTCATGAAAGGGGAAATCTTTCTCATAAATGAGAATTTTATAAATCCCAATTTGCAAGGTGACAAAATCCTTGATCGTAAGCCCAGTCCCCTTTTGCAAAACATACATATATTCCAAAGACTGAACTGAGCATGCTTAGAACCTGAAAATTAAAAATTAAATAACTTTGTAACGGATTACTATTGTTTCACCACACCAATGATGTATTGTTCTTTGGGGACACCTCTTTATATCCTGAAAATTTCAGACTAAAATTCCAAACGGTGTGGCTGCAGCGCAATGGGCAAAAATCAGCAAAAATCAGCAAAGAAAAGGCGAAAAATGCATTTGTTGGTGCTTTGCTGAATGCAAACTGCAAATCCAACCAAAATGCAACTTAGTATATCAAGAGATCTATGATCCAAGACTATGCATTCCAAATTACGTGCAAATCTGCTAACGGTTGCAAAGATATTAACTTGCACAATTTGGGGTTTAACATTAAATTGCTTACTCAACCCAAATTACGGGCGCAATCGCACCCCTATAATATATTGTATATATATATATATATATATATATTTTGCAAACAAAACATTGTTAATGTACCAGTTAGGGTAACTTAATGCCACAGAAATAGGGAATTGTGGCGTTAGGGTTTTCAACCCTAACTCCATAGCCCCAAGCAGGAAAAGAACAAAACATTAGGGTTTGGGGTCTCCAGAGCATTGGGGAATCAGTGGAGGGGTCTTCTTTGTGGTTGTTAACCCAAATGCTCACCCCTCGAACCCATAACCTCTTGTCCGAAGTACAAGGTACAGCTCCAAGCCAGTGCCTCCTATTGATACACTCTTCAAAGGTAGAGAAGTATGTCTCACCACGTTGCCAGTTCAATTTGTTGTAGCTTTCTTTATGCAGGGCCTGAAAGAAGATTGTGTGAGATTCTGTTTTCTCAGAGAATGGGGTGAGCATTATTTATTTATTTATGCATTTGATAACTTGGTTAGTACACTGGACCCAGGGACCATTTTCGGGCACAACTCAGGCCATCTAGATGGCTCATAGAGTAAAAAACATAAAACAATGTAGAGTTTACAGTAACAGCTGACAATAAGATCATATACATTGAGGTTATTACAAGTGCATAAAATTAAACATTTGTATTCTTATGCCAAGTACAAGTCCAGAAATACAGAAAGGTAAACGACACAGTGTGGGTTACAATTTGTTCAGAGGAGCATGATGCACTGATATAGCATATCAAAGTCCAGAAACAGGGGGTATCAATTTTAATAAGTAAGATAACAGTCACATTTGGAATCATGGTTAACAGTTACAGGACAAATTGACTATTAGTGTTGACAACCACATGGAAGACCCCACAACTGATTAACAAAGACTAGCAATTTTGGCTTCTGTAAGGGAAACATACTTATGGAACACATACAAACAGCCGGTAGTGCAACCAGAATGGTATTTCAGGTGGCCTGGGTTCAAGTCCCAGCTGAGGCACTTATTTCTTTCTCTCCTGTTTGTATGTGTTCCATAAATATGCACACTGCACTCTTGTGATTGAAAATTTAATTATCTTTGCAGCATCAGACTGCACATTAAAGAAAGAGTAATGTATACTTGGACAGTCCAGTTTCCCGTTGTGTTGCTGGCATGCTGGTAGCACAATAAAAACAGTATTCCATGTGGCCTGAGTTCAAGTCCCAGCTGATGCACTTATTTCTTTCTGTCCTCTGTTTGTATATGTTTCATAAACATGCACACCACTCTCTTGTAATTGAAAATGTAGTTATCTGTGCAGCACCAGGTTGTGCATTCGAGAAAGAGTAATGTGCTCTGGGACAACTTTAACAGAACCAATAGAAATGTTCATGATTTGCATATATATCTCATGAGGCTTTGCATTATTGGGGTATGTGTTATATTGCATTTCTTCAAAACCTGAATTTGTTGCCAGTGCCTTTCTCAGGTAATCATTGTCTTAGTGCTTTTGTGCCAAGTCTCTTTGTCTTTTTAGCCTTCTTTCTCTTATTTTGGACCCACCATGACCAAAACCCATAAGACCACATTAGTGCTGGTTTGATTTTCCCTGGGTTAAGATGCAGATTAGGCATACTGATGAGCCTTGAGAAGGATGAAATACTGTATGTGTGTGGGTCTTCTGTTCTTGGCCTTTGCAGATTGTGCTAGAGGCAGATTGGTACCAGGCACTTCTGTTTAAAGCAGAGCCTGTCTAAATTTTTATGGTGATTCGCATATGTTTATTTGTTTGTTTATTGAATATGCATTCCATGATGCTTTGCATTACTGGGGTGTGTGATTTTGTGTTTCTGACATGATTATATTTATCAGAACATTTTTATTTCCTTCAGATGGTTGTTAAACAGCTTTTATCTTTAATTTTCTAGTTAATGACTCAAGTCATTAAAGATGGCTGCCATTAGCACTTTAAAAATACCTTCCCTTAAGGTTACTTTTTGACTTACATACTGGATTTATATGATGGATCCATTAGGAGAGTACTAGCAAACATATCAGAAGGTAAACAGCACATACTGCACCAAAATCCCTAGTTTATTCATGGTAGGCATGGCCATAGTGCAGAAAAACACAGTATCATAGTTCAGGAATAAAACACAGTGAGAAGAAAAACAGATGTATAGATGTTTTTCCAGAAGTACATTATTACTAAAACACAGCAATTTGATCAATTATTTTTCCATTAAAAATACTGCTGCTGCATTAAAGGGAAACAAAAATTGGTTCTAATAAATACAAACTGTTATACTGTGGATTTAACCATACCTACAGTAATTTATTTAGTCAGTTTGAATGTATGCTGCTGCTTTTGTTGCACTGTATGGGTGCATGCTCTTTTCTTCCTCATATGACTCTTCATCAGTCTGCTGGTGCTACTGCAGTAGAGCTGTTGCAAAGCTTAACTATGCCAGTGAAGGTGGTGTAAACTTGAGGATGGGAACACTGTGCTACACAAAGTGGGGTGAAGTTTCCCAACTTTCACCCCAGCTTTGAGCAGCAAAGTTCTTTTTAAAGAAAGTTTCTAAATGTTGAACCCATTGTGACATACTGTGCTCTTCCCACTGCCACCACACAGACCCATTAATATTCCATAACCCCACTCTGCCACCCTCTAGCACCCCACTTCTCACCTCCCTCAAAACCCCAGCAATGTTATTCTTATAATACAGCATATGATATGATATGATATGATATGATATAATATAATATAATATAATATAATATGATCCTTCCCTCCTCTGGGCCATCAGAAGTACATGATACTCCTTCCCCATAAACTCCTTGTCCCAACCTGTCAAAGTGTGAAAAAGAACACCCTACTACCCTGTACTACACAACCTCCCCCCAAAGCCCTAAATTATTCAGAATAACTATAAAGTAAAAGGATATATCATGAAGACTGTTAAAAAAAAGGAAACTGTTGTGAAATTACCTGAGAACAGACCACTATTGTGTGGATAAAAATATTTTTCAAATATGTCCCCACTGCACATCCCTTCTGTCTGTTTGTCTCTCTGTCTATCTGTCTATCTATGCATTCTTTACAAAAAACTGCATTAATGCACCAGTTAGAGAACTGTAGGGAAATGTGGCAATAGGGTTTCCAACCCTAACACTTAACCCCACCCAAGTAACAAAAGGAAAAAACATTAGGGTTTTAGGTCTTCAGAGTCTTTGCAAATCAGAGGTGGGATCTTCCAAGGGGTTATCAACACAAATGATTACCCCTTCCCCAGCCTGTAGCCTCCTGTCCAAAGAACAAAGAACGGCTCCAAGCCAGTGCCTCATAGCGATACACTCTTTAAAGGTAAAGAAGTATGTCTTACCACATGTTGCCATCAGAGGCTATTGTCACTTCCTTCATGCAGTGTCTTGCAGGCCCTGTGTGAAGAAAAGAGATCACATCTCACCTTGTTTACTCAGGTGAGGGGTGGGCATTAATGCTGACAACCCTCAAAAAGACCCCAACACTGATTTGACAAGACTTTGGAGATACAATACCCTAATGTTTTTTCCTTTTGCTGCTTGGCAGGTGGGGAGTTGGGATTGGAAACTCTAGTGCCATATTTCCCTACTTTTGTGGCACTAAGATGAATCTTAAGCAGTGCATTAATGCTGTTTTTCGCAAAGAATTTCTTTTCTTGTTGAAATAGTGGAACCATATTTTCATTCTTGCAGGTCCCTTTGGCAGAGGAGATGCAGACTCAGAGTGCCTTCTGGGCCCTGAGCCAAGGGAAGATGCTGTCTGCTTACAGAAGTGCAGCAACAGATGTCAAGAGTTCATGGGACTGTTTGGTTTATTGGGGAAGAGTAGGCCCTCTGGGCTACAGATACAGATACACAGGGCAAAGAGTCCAATTCTCAGCCAAAGCACAGGGCCCATGGGTACAGAGGTGTAGAGCTCTATGCCAAGAGAAGAGTTATCTTCATTATATTGTACTTGGGCCTATGTGGGCAACACTGCACCTTTCCTTCCTAGGTTGGGGGGAAGTGTCATATGACAGCATCATTCCCCAGCCTAGGCCCATCCAACTAGCTCACTGAGCTCACCCCCAAACTCAGCTGTGTGGCTTGGTATTGCAATGCACTACCTGCTGGGGTAAACACTGGCCCTACACACAACATTTCTTCATTTTTTTACAGTTTGGCCCCAAATCATCAAGATAGTTTTACAACACTTATAAAAATGACATGTGACATTTATAGAATACTGTACTAGTCAAAACATGATTTTGTACCACAAGTATAAAAACACATCTCATCCAGGATTTAAAAAGCATCACCTGTCACGTTTATGAGGTGGGGTGAAAAAAATAGCTATGCTGAAAGTTTGTAGTTGAAATATTGAAAATTAGTGAACTTATGAGTGAACTCTGAATTATTTCAATGTTCACTCATAACTTTGTCATTTTGCCATATTTTTATACCAAATTTTCAACTTAGCCTTCTTATGATCCCACCTTATGAACCTGGTAGGTGAACATTTTCAAATCCCAACCAAAATGCAATTTTGCATTGCAACTGTGAAATCACCTTTTGCCATGTATTAGAAAAAATTTAATTACCTTGTTCATGAGGTGGGGTCCCAAAAAGACTATGCTGAAAGTTGGTGGGAAAATATAAAACATTAGCAAAGTTATGAGTGAAATATTTCAGCATTCACTCATAACTTGGTCATTTTACTAAATTGTTACACCATATTTTGAACATAGTCTTTGTATGACCCTACCTCATGAATCTGGTAGGGGGAAGTGGTAAAATCCCGCTTGAAAGGTAATTTTGCTGAGTGACCAAGAAATCATCTTCTGGGATGGACTGGAATAACTTCAAGTCCCAAGTTCATGAAGTGGGGTCCCAAAAAAGCCATGCTAAAAATTTGGTATAAAAATATTGAAAATGCCAAAGTTATGAGTAAAAGTTCAAAACTCATTTAAATTCATTAAACTGGACTTGCATTTATTTTCTCTTATCACAGTCGCCAGTTCCAGCAGCAAAACATGTTTTCAATCAGAGAGTGGATCTATGACATTGGACACTTTTAGGTGAATGAGGGTGTGTAGTGTGATGTATAGATAGGTAGGTAGGTAGATAAATAGATAGATAGATAGATAGATAGATAGACAGACAGACAGACAGACAGACAGAGAGGGAGATATAGATATAGATATAGATATAGATATAGATACAGCTATAGCTATGGATATAGATATAGCCATAGATATAGATACGGCTATAGGTATAGATACAGCTATAGCTATATATATATATATATATATAGATATATATATAGATATCAATATAGATATAGCTATAGATATACAGTAGATACAGATATAGCTATAGATATTGATATAGAAATAGCTATAGATATAGATATAGCTATAGACATAGATATAGATACAGCTATAGATATAAAGATACATAGATAGTCACATTTTTTAAGAGAATAAATGAGTGTGTGTGTGTGTGTGTGTGTGTGTGTGTGTGTTGGTTCTTGGAATTGTTCTGGGACTGGGAATGGTGGTGGCAGTAGTGCTGATGGGAGGGGAATGCCATCAACTCCCATCTGTTACATCTGCAGCTGCAGCAGGAGTACTGGAAGGAGGAAGGGGAAACATCAAGGCAGCAGCAGGTGCTGGAGGAGGCAGCACACCCACCTCCCAATGCAGCAGGTTGAATCAGTTCCTCCCAATTTGGTCCACCTGTACAAAGCAGCACGACTCCCTTGTCTGGGATGTTTTTGACTAAACTCAGCTGACAATAAGTGTGGCCACTTTCACACTGTGCAATACTTGTGTGAGCTATGGGAACAAAGGAACTCATCTAAGGGTTAGTAGCTAATATACACACTTAAAAGTTAGACATGCAAATGTATGTCAAAACATTTGCAATGCAAAAAGTTGGTTTTGTATGGGGTGGTACTTATACTGTCCAGCCTATGTCCAAGAATAAAGAATCTCTCTTGTTATATTCTGCTACTTTATAGTTTTTACAGCATCCAGCGAGGTAACACCATGTATCTGTGACTGTATACAAGAGCATAATTCCTTTGAGGGGTCTATTGAACTAATAAGTTACAAGCAGAAAGGGTAAGTTGTGGCCAAGCTGCTGGTGCAGTGGTTGGGCTTCCATCTGCAATGCCAGTGACCTGGGTTTGGGAATGAACCAGAGGTGTCAGAGGGCCAGCCAGGGGAAGGAAGATTGAGCATCTCAGGGACTGCTGTTCTTCTTCGGGGGGAGGGTGGGCTAGCTATTGGCATGCGGTTGACCCTGGTAGAAGCTGGAGGGAGGGATGGTGACCAAAGCTGAGTAGTTAGGGAGGTGTGCTGAACAGCACACTCTGTGCACTACATCATTCCATGACACACCTACCTATGAAACATGGGTACTGCACAACTGCTGGCCTTGCAAATGATGCCTCACTTCCTGGTCCCATTGCAGCTGCAACCCCTGGCCATAACCTAGACCAATTGTCTGTTAACATGGCCTGACCCCCTAGTCCCCACCCTAGGGGGGCAAGTCAGAGAGTACTACTGATAGCTGTAGGGCTGCTGGTACCTAGATGGGTCTCTGCTGGGAGTTGAGCTTGCTCAGTGGCCCTACAGGGCAAGCCCAGAAGGATCATCAGCTGAGGTAAGTCCTGGGAGAGGGGTGTTGAGCAGGACCAGGGGAAAGTCGGGGTCTGAGTCTTGGGGGAGTGATGGCATTAAAAAAAGGCGGCACAAAAAGAATGGCAAGTTGTTTATTAGCTCATCAGGCCCCATGATACAAATATTTTTAGAGTTTACAACATTTTTCAATCATTTATTTTATATATTTTTCATTTGTGTAGTCAGAAACTGCTTTGTTATTTTAATTTTAGTAGGGATTATATAAAATTTAAGCAATGAAGGAGTAATATTGGCATGAGTTCAAATGGTTTTATAAACTGGAGGCAAATGGTTTTAATTGCCCCGCACAGTTGTTTGGGTTTGATCATATGACTGTCAGACAGAGCATATACTGTACAGTACACAAGCTACATACATACATACATACATAGATACATAGATGCTATGGGATGGAAAAGACTAAAAGTCCTTCAAATCTGACCATTTCTTCCTACCTACAATTCCTCAGTCTTTTAAGAGCCCCACACTCCCCCCTGTAATTAGCTGATTGGATTTGAACCCCACAATTGTTCTAGCACAATCATATTTGTATAATCGTATAATCTCCTGGGCTGCACATTGCTTCTATGAACATCTGTAGCCTCCTGAAAAAACTGGACTCTCTACACTGCTGGGTGACACTACATAAACCTGATGTTGTTGCCCTGGTTGAAACCTGGCTGTCTCCCTCCACTCCTAACTCTCATGTCTCTCTCCCCGGCTACACTGTCCACCGGTTGGACCGTGTCGGCAGGAGAGGTGGGGGCTGTGTCTTCTATTTGAAGGATTTTCTCATGGGGCTACCACTCCCCCCGCCTGACCTCGACCATGAGGCCCAGGCACTTACTCTAAAGCTGTCCCCTGACCCAGCTAGAGGCCCATTATTCCTAACTGTAGCCTACATACCCCCCAAGAACCAATCCCAGGCCCTGGGCCCACTAATTGACTACCTCACCTCCCTACCCAACTCGTCGGACCAAATCTGGGTGGGCGACTTGAATATAAACTGGCTCTGCCCCTCGTCCTCCTCCCACCGTGAGGCTTTCGATTCAATTGACCTAACTCAACTGGTCACACAGCCTACTAGAAAAAACCCTGGGGGGACAAGCACCCTCCTGGATGTGGTCCTCACCAACAGGCCAATCCGCATCCACAACATCCAAATCCTCCCTGACTGCCTCAGTGACCACTCCCCTGTGCTTTTCAACTGGGAAACCCCTCGGCCCTCATCCCCGGTCAAAACCACCTCTCGAGGTGGCTTGAGCCTCAGGGGACTCATAGGCCTTGACGCTTGCTTGCCCACACTGATTGGTCCCCTCTGGCGAGCCAACCTATGACTTGGCCCTGGCCTTCTTTTGCAAGCACTTTCAACTTTGCCTGTGATATCTTTACTCCCATAACTGCTAGGAGGTCCAAAGTGAAACATGCCCTTAGATCACCCTGCCCTACTGCTGGCAACTTAAACAACGTGACAATCTTGGCACCTTGCTGTTGCTACTGGCGTTCAGCGACAGGCAGTCTATGCTGCATAGCAACCAATGCCTGGGCCATCCTCAAAGCAAAGGCGGAATACTACCAAGCCTCTCTTACCTCCTCCTGGGGAACCCCAGGTGCTTCTGGGACAACATCAAGCAACTGAATGGTCACTCCCAGTCCCCTCTCCTTCTCTTCTCAACATCAATGGTACCATCTCCTCTGACCCCTGCCCTCATTGCCACCCACCTCAATAACACCTTTACGACCTTAGCTCAGTACTTTCTGGTAACTTTTCCAGTCCACCTCCTCCATCTGTACCACCACCCATTGCCGCCCCTCTTTCCACCAAGTGTCGTGTCACCATGCAAGAAGCTAGGCCTTACTTGCTAAAAGCCCTAAAAGGTAACACCATCGGTAATGACTCACTTGATCCCTGCCTTTTACGTCAGGTCCTGGATCAGGTCCTCTTACCTATTACGTGCATTTTCAACAAATCACTCTGTCTCGGATAATTCCCCTCTGCCTGGAAGATTGCCACAGTTACCCCTGTCCATAAAGGTGGTGACAGGACTCTTCCAGGTAACTACCGACCCATCTCAATCCTCTCCCCCCTCTCTAAGGCGTTAGAGAAAATTGTGGCGTCCCAAGTCTCTGACTACCTCTGTAAGTACAATGTTCTCTGCCCTGAACAACACGGGTTCAGAGCAGGTCATAGTACCAACACAGCACTCCTGGAATTTTCCAACTTCCTCCATGCCTCCTTGGACTCTGGTGCCCTGGCTGGTGCTATATTCATTGACCTGTCTAAAGCATTTGATACCGTTTCGCATCCTCTTTGCTCTCCACCCTCGACCTAATAGGCTTTGCCTCAGGACCTGTTCCTGGGTACCAACTATCTCTCGCCGCTTCCAATGTGTGAAAGTCAACGGTACTCTCTCTGAAACATGCCCCATTAGCTCTGGGTGCCGAGGGCTCAATTCTTGGACCCCTACTATTCTCACTCTTTCTTAACTCCCTACCCAGCAGTTGTACTGGGTAAGATGCTTCTCTATGCTGATGATGCTGTTCTCGTTGCCTCCCACAATGACCCCATGCTGCTACAGAACTCCCTCCAACTAGTCTTTGACTCTGCAGCTACCTGGTTCACTGAGCACCGACTTGTTATCAACCTTAAGAAAACAAAATGATGCTCTTCTCACACCCCAAAATAAGTACAGCAAGTTTCCCTTAGCTGTCCACTCCATCAATCTCATCATTGACCAGGTGCAGTCCTATAAATATCTTGGTATAACCTTTGACCCTGCACTTTCATTCCATGGACATATATCTGCCCTAAATTCTGTCGCTGACTCACATTCTAGGCATTCTTTACCGGCACAAGAAATGCCTCCTCCTGATGCCCTCAGCCTGGCTGTCACCTCCTCTGTCATGTGTCTCATTGACTATGGCCTTCGGTCTATGGCTCAGCAGATCAGACTGCCCTCAACAAGGTTCATCTCACAGTTAATGAGGCCTGCAGACTTATCACTGGTGCTCCCAGACTCACTCACACATGTGAGCTATACACCCTGGCTACCCTACTCAACCTGGAAGAGCGACTCATGTATCAGACATGCCAGCTCACCTTTAAAGCCCTGCATGGCCTATCCCCCATAGGCCTAGCAAACTCCATTCGCCGTACTGCACCAACCCTGATCACGCGCAGCTCGTCAAGAGCTACCCTAGTTATTCCGAGCCAGGACCTCTCAAGGTCAGAGGGCATTCCCTACCGTGCACCCCACTGGTATAACTCCTCCCTGCCAGTGTCTCAAACTCACTAACCTTAGCTTGCTTTAAGCCCAGGCTCAGAAACTTCCTGCTTAGCTCTAGCAAATGCAACTGCCACTAGCCTAGTGTAAAAAAAATATATATATATATATATATATATATATACTCTGTGACAATAGCTCACCGAGTAGCTCCCCCCTTCCTTTCCCTACTAATTCCTCCTCCCTATCTCCCTCCCTTCTACTCCCACCAGCTCTCCCCGACCATAAGTTTTGCACCTTTTGTTATCTTTTGCTTCGTTGGAGATTGTATTCTATTGAAACAAAATTGTAATTGAACTGTAACTTTTTTGTTTGTAAGCACTGTGTCCCTTGTACTACTGTTCTGATGTCCTCTTTGTGACGAGGTACCTTTGTAAATGAGCCTCTGGCTCAAAGGTTTCTAAACTGATGTTTAACTAAATAAATAAATAAATAAATATTACTTGGCTGATTGGCCCACCTAGCCACAACCATCTGTGTAGCTAATTTGAATCCACGGCCCCTGATGGTTGTGCTACTCCTTACTTTAAACTATAAAAACAAATACTAGAATCTTTCAATGCAGCAGCCAGTATTATTAATGTATTTTATACCAACATGCAGAAGTTGGATACTTGCCTTTATACACATTGTAAGTGTGCTGATGACTCATTTTAAACTAAATGACTGTATTGTTAAAAGTAAATTGATATATAATATATCGATGTATTGATGCAACAAAATGGTATTGACCATACTGAACTGACTCCAAGCTTTAATTTTATGAAAATAAAGCTCCTTTCCCTTATGGTTGCAAACTGGACCTTTTCAAATAAACTTTTTCCAGAAAGGCCTATCTTTTGAACCTTTGTTTTCAAATAAAAATGTGGAGTCAGGGCAGTATGGAGTATGTAAGTGTGGATAAGTCCTGTTGATACACTTTCAGTGTATCAGTGTATCAAAGTACTAAAATGCATTTTTACTATATTAATACATTATTTTTTTACTCTACTGATGTGTATTAATCTGTATCAATACATTGAAAGTGTATGCACAGGATGTAACTAAATTGTACTGACTCCAATACATATTAATATGTAAGATGTATCAATATAGTAAAGCAATGTAATATGTTTGTGTAGTAAACATGTACTGTTTTAGTATATTGATACATTACAAATATATCAATAGGATACAATTAAATTGACCTGACACCAAAGTTTCATTAAAAAAAATGTAATTACATTTCTAGTCCTTACTGTTCAAGTGTTAACCCTTTTTAAAGAAATGAGCTTTAGCAATGGCTAACTTTAGAACTAGCAATAAAAACTTTTTTTAATGAAAGCTTTAAGTTATGCCTACATAGTTTCTTCCAGTCAGTATACATTCTGTATACCAATATACATCAATACAAATCAATGTTTTAAAAACCCATTTTAATACTGCATACTCTGGGCCAGATATTCAGAAATTCGCCAAAGGCCGGGGCAAGTCGGGCGCAGTGCAAATTTGATGCACCATGGTGCAACAGGAGCCATATGCAGAGGTTGCGCTGGCTGCACTGTGCCACTGCAACCTGGCTGAATATGGCACAGTTGCGCCATGGCGCAACTGTGAATACACCATGGCACAACCACAGGTGCACCATGGGCAGAACCAGAAGCCCCAGGGCAACCTGGGAGCAGAGCAACTCAGCAATAGAGAGGGCATGACACAGAGAGGAGACCCAGGGCAGAGCCAGGAAAGCAGAGTGACAGGCCACAGGAGGCCACCACCAGCTGGGAGCAGCAGGGTGCACACAGGCACCTAGACCCCCACCCCAGAACACAACAGTGGCACAGACAGTAAGCAACAGGGAGTGCCAATGGGGGACAGAGGGCCACCAAGGGGGCCCCCCACAGGCAGCAGGCCATGCCCCCCTGCACATCCAGAACAGGGCAGACCACACCCAGGATCATGCAGCCAAGCAGACACACCCACCACACAACCCTGACAGCCACCCCAAAGGCACCTCAAGGCACAGCCATCTACCGAAGGGAGGGCCACCACCACTGTGGGACACACTGCAGCACACAGAAGTGATCCACAGAAGCACAACATGCACCCCAACACATGCACACCACACGGACAGGCACTGGGCCACTGCAGAATGGCTCCTCATGCCACCTACAAAGCAGACACAGTCACAGGCAGGAAAATTAGAAAAATATATTTTGTCACAAACTATTTACAATAACCAGGGGCTGGGAAAGGGTAGGTATAGCGAGGGAAGGGGACAGGGAACAGGGACTGTACAGTGGGATGAGGGACTAGAGGGGGAGGTATGGCTGGGGAAACAGAGGAACACAAGGCCTGACTAGCGGTGGCCACAGCCTGTCAACCCCTGCTGACACTGCTGCCTTCTGACCACCAGGAGCAGTCTGCAGACCTGGAACACTGCCTCCATCATTGTGGACCTTAGTAATATCAGCTGCCTCAGGAGCCATCAGTACAGGGGCCTTCTGCGCTGATGGCATACTCCTAGGACAAGGGACAGGACAGATGATCAGTGCAATTTCCCAAGTAACCAGGCCCAACCACTGTGCATACCAGGCAGGGGGAACACCCCTCTCCAGAGTGCCCATACAGGCCACCCACAGGGGCATGGGCCAACGCCTGCCGGCAATGTGGCACACCACATCAGTGCACAGCGGTGGTCCCCAATGCACAGTGGCCATCCAACTGCGCTATGGCAGTCACATGGCACAGTACTCCAGCAGCACCACAGCAACATCAGTGGTGGCCACGTGCACACTCATCCCACTAGCAGCTGGCACATGTGTCCAATGGATGTGCCACAGTGGCGGGCACCATGCACAGTGCGACACAGACAGCTGCCATGGCACACAGCACAGGCAGCCATGCCCACACACAAGCCTCCGCCACCCCCCAATGATGGTGTGCAGAACAATGTCAGTGCCTACCTGCCCTCCGTGGCCCTACTGGCACTGGAGTGCTCCTCCACCCTGGGCCACTGTGGCCTGGCATCCAGCCAGTGCCACCCGTCATCTGTTTTCAGGTCCTGGGAATGGAACAGACACAGGTACACATAAGTAACCAACCACAGCAGCTGCTCACTACCCCCACCCCTCTCACCAGGGTGAGTCTCTGCCTGACACGTCCCACAGAGTGGCAGCACAATGCAAGTGGTGGAGGGCAATGCCACCCCACAATGTGCATGATGGTAGTACTCCACTCTGCAGGACATGCCAGGCAGCCTAGCCAACACCACAGTACAGCACCAGGACACACATGCATGATGGGCCTACTCACCTGGCTGTGGCACAGCCCTATGCCTGACGCATGCCTCCAGCCTCCTGAGGCATTCTGGGTCTCTTCACACCAGGTCCCCGTATCTGTGGTGACACTGCTCACCTATCCTGGCCACCACTGTGCGCTGGCCCAGTGAGGCAGCAATTGCCTGCCACACAGCCACCCGGGGCTGCTGCAGTGGCGCCTGCCTGAACAGCTGGGGTGCATGGGGCTGAACACAGGCCACAAGGTTGGCAAGCTCAACCTGCATCCAGTTTGTGGCTCATCCCCTTCTCTGCTGCATCATGGCACAAGTGTGATCTGCGGAGCAAAATGGCGGCAGGAGGAGCTTGTGGCCACTGCATGCACCATATGCATGGGCCGAGGGGACATGTGCTGTGTCCACCCATTGCACAGTCATGGAGGTGTGTGGCATGGGCATGGCTAGGCAGTGTCACGGGTGTTGGGGTCACCCAGGGGCAGAGGTCTTGGCAGGGGTCAGAGGTCAGCCACCACACAGTGCGCACGTGTGCAATAGCAGGCATGGCACACCATGCACCATGGCCTCTATTGTACAGTGTGTGCACAGTACAAAATAGGCAATAGTACATCATCTGGCACATGCGCATTGTGGTCCTGTGCACCTCACATGCATGCACATTGCACCATGACTTGCACCAGAGCAATCCCATTGTGCATGGAGCAAATACACAATATTCAGCCACCACATGCAAATGAGCTCATCAGCCAGTGTGTGGCACACTGGGGAAATCAGCATGTCATACCATTGCACCAAAGCTCATTTGCATATGATGTGCTATAAGAGCACCATGGTTAGTCACAGGCCATGGACCGGTATTGCATCCTTTTCAGGTAAATTGTGCAAACTGCTGGAGCCCACTGAGCACACCCAGCATGACAGGGGGGACAGAATAGGGTGCTGCTGCCTCTGACACACTGTAATCTCCATGTCCACAGGAAGTGTCATGTCGGAAAGGGAGGAGGGAGCAGAGTGTGGGCCTGCTCATAAGCGCAGGCCCAACTTCACAAAGGTGGACAGGGAGCCACTGTTGAGTGGTGCCACTGGCACACCACAGGCCAGGGCTCAGGCCTGGGAGGAGGTGGCAGGATGTGTGAACCAGCAGGGCAGCCACCAGTAGTTGGTGCAGGAGTGCCGCAAGAAGGTGGACACAGACAAGTGGCACATTAAAGAGAAGGTGGCAGCCATCCATGCAGCCTGGTCTGCCACCAGAGTGGGGCCTGCAATTGCACCACAGCTCATGGTGCAGGAGGAGCTGGTGGCAGCCACCATGCACTGGAGCACCATGGAAGGTGTGCCTGGTGAAGGATTCCAGACAGGAGGCAGCCCATCACTGCATGGTACATATGTTTGCCATGCCCAGCATGCAGTGGCTGTGTTGGATGGAGCACTTATGGGCATTGCAGCACTGACACACCTGTTTTCTCTTTCAGCACTGGCACGCCAGCATGCAGAGGATGGGGCACCGGCAGTGGCCATGGAGGCGGGACCAGCCCCGGATGACCAGCCATCCACCTCCATAGGCATCCAGGGGCCCGATTGGCTGCAGCACACCACCACTGTCCAGTCAGATGTCCTAGGCATGGGGTCGGACGAGGCCCTGGATGTGTTTCTCCCAGATGCCAGTCTCAGCATCCTGTGCATGGAGACACAGATCGGAGTGGGATCTGACACCAATGATGACCTCACCATAATCCTGGACAGCATGGGTGGTGCAGTGGGGGAGATGCCCATACCTGACTCCAACAAAGCGGCACGCCCAGTGACCTGGCAGCAGGAGGAACATCTGTCAGCTGCCATTGCAGGTGCAGCTGTGTGCACTGTCACAGCTGTGTCATGTGGTGTGGGTGGTGTGCCCATGCAGGCATTGGGCAGCAGTCAGTGGCAGGATGGGCAACATCAGCAGGCTGCAGGTGCCACAGGACAGCCAGACACAGGGTCCACTGCCAGGGCACCAGCTAGGAACATGTCCCATGAGGACCCCACTGTGCAGTGTCCACCCACAAGGGGGGCTGTGCAGCTTGGCCGGTCACCACAGGAGGGTCGGCGTCCCACCCAGCAACCCCAGGATGCCAACCCACTGGCAGAGCACATCCATTTGCTGTGGGACTTCATGGAGCAACAGGTGCTGCTCACCACTGGGGTGCATGCACTGTGCATAGAGATATGCCAGATGGCTGAGCAATATGAGAGGGGCACTGTGCCGCTCCTGGTGGCAATACAGCACATGCAGGAGGCCACGACTGCATCCCAGGATAGCATTGCCAATGCAATCACAGATGACCTTGCACTTCGGCCACCACAGACCCCATGCAGTGCACTGTCCACCCCACGATCTTGGCATCAGGTGACACCCTCACTGTTGATGCTTGGCTCTGCTGTTGGCATCCCAGGCACACCTGAGGTGGGCCTGTTTGGGTGCCTGTTCACCCCTGTGCAGACTCGGTCATGGTCCCACAGTTCAACCCCTTGGGTGCTGTTGCTGACAGCCCCTGTGGCCAATAAGCAGACTGTGGCTGCCGATTGACCCTGGTGCGGCCAACCCATGGCCACGGTAGCCATGGTTCCATGCAGCAGCCCTAATGTGCATGCCGCCCTGACCACTGGCTGCAGCTGCTGCCTTGTGCATGCATGGTTGGCATGTGTGTGTGCATACCGTTGGTGTGGCACCTGTGTGTCATGCTGCATGCTGCTTGTGAGCGTACCTTCCCAGTTGCTGGCCATGTGGTGTGGGCATGATGAGGGCAGTTCAGCACTAGTTGCACCTGTACACCAGTGCATTGCATCTGTTCCCTTCCACATGCCAGTACCTGGGGGTGTGGGTGCATGGGTGCATGTGTGTGTTGCTGTGTGCAGTTGTGTGTGGTTGTGTGCCACTGACTCCCCTACCCCTGCACAACACTGCAGTGTGTGCATGCCCAGTGCCATGCATTCCCCTGCCTGTGTGCTGTACCTGTGTGTGTGGCCTTTGCTTGGGTTCAGTGTCACCTACCTGTGTGCTCCATAGTGCTCCTGTGCAATGGTGTCATGATGCTGCTGCACCATCCATTGCAGCCAGGCAACCCTCCATCTGGGGGGCTGTCCACCACCCTCCAGCCCATTGCCTCACTCATCCCCACTACTGTCACCCCCATCAGCCTTGACAGCTATCCCACAGTCAATGGCCATGTTGTGCAGTATGCAGCAGGCCAGAAATAGGCCACAGGCTTTTGAGGTGCTCTACTGTAGGGCACTGCCAGACCTGTCTAGGTAATGGAAACATGCCTGCAGCATGCCGAGTACATGCTCAATGATGTTGCGCATGCTGGCATGTGCCTTGTTGTAGCGTTCCTCTGCTGGGGACGATGGACGCCAATAGGGGGTGAGCAGCCAGGGCCTCAGTGGATAGGCGCTGTTTCCTGTGTGGATATTAACATGGTTAGCCCTCTGCTATCCTTTGCTGTGACCCTCACCAGCATGCCCTCCCTGCCCTCCCCATCCAATGGCCTGCTCTGCCCATCGTCCCATGCCCATCCCATACTCACCCACTAGGTGGCCCATGGGGATGTCCTCATGCTCAAACCTGTGGCACAGCACAGAGCTGTGCCAGAAGAATGTATCTTGTGCACTCCCAGGGTGTGTAGCACAGACATTGATGATGTGTCCCTTGGCATCACACACCACCTGGCAGTTGATGCTCGGGTACCCCTTCTTATTGATATAGGCCACACCCTCAGGGCAGGTGGCATGCGGATGCCAATTTGGGTGCATTCAATGGCCCCCCAGCATGCCAGGCATACGTGCTACCCTGTGGAAGTCCTGCATGGTTGCTGTACATTCCACCTTTGTGCTAGAAAATGGATGTATTCCAAAGCGTGTGGCAGTGTTGAGGAACTGTGTGAGGAGGCATGATGTGGCCAACTGGGTTATGCCTGTGGTGTCCCCTGCTGGTCTCTGGAAGGTGCACATGGTGAGCAGGCACATGCCAGCTGTCACCTTGGTCTCCACAGACATTGCATGGCTCCGTCTTGTGGGTGCCTGCATCTCCTCACTGAACAGCTCACAGAACTGCCTCAAAATGGCCCTGTTCAGTTGGTACCATCCCACAATCTCTGTGTTGGAGTAGTTCTCAAAGGTGGTGTGGGCATGGTATGACCTGTTTCAGGCATACAGCTGATGGCCTTTCCTCGGCCACATCACTGTTCGTCCTGCCCCCTCACACCCCTCATTATGGCCTCCATCAGGAAAGGTGCATTATCCATGGCCCCTGATTTTACTCTGCACTTGCACCATGGTTCCATGGTTGATTATCGCACTGCACCAGATAATCATGGGCATGCCCCCTGCTCTTGCACCTGCATTCATTATGGTTGCACATTGGTGCAATGGGATTTGTACTGCACAATGTCTCCCACTGAATATAGCTCCTTGGTGCATGTCTGCACATTGTGCCAGTGCAACTGCTTTGAATATCCTGGCCGATGCCGATATAATAAAAGCATTTGTCAATGCCGAATGTTGTCTCGTTGGCATTGACATTGGTAGTGTAGGAGTTAGAGATGCATAATAAGAATGGCAATAAAGTATTGAACTGACCCCAACCCCACCCCCAACCTGCAGAGACTGACAGGCAGGGTGTGACTTTTGGGCATCAATTATAACACTCATGCCATTTTACCTCACCATACTCTGTAGACACTGACAAGTGTCGTGGTGTGCTTTGGGGTCTTTGGGCCTTATACTTACCCCATTCCATAAGGGAATACGCTGAGATGGGTGCAGTATAGAAGAAGGGTGAACTTTAGGGCTGAACACTCCAAGGCACACCTCAATGCCTGTCACTGGCTGCAGGGTTGGGGTGAGGGTGGAATGGTGTGAGCCTTACAGCCAATGATCCCAAGTCACACCCCTGATGCCTGGCAGTCTCTACAGGGTGGGGTGTTACAGTTGGAAACTCTAACGTCATAAGCGTTTGTTGGTATTGTCACTCCAAATTTTCAACATGGGCTTTTTGTGACCCCAGCTCATGAAGAGTGGCACAATCAGTTTGTTAGCCAAAAGGTGGTATTGCTCAGTGGCTATGCCATTTGGCAACACAGGGACGAAAACACATTTTGGGCAGGATGTTAAAAATGACAACTGCATTGTTCATGAGGTGATGTAAAAAAAATGGCAACGTTGAAAATGTGGAGTGAAAATATGACAAATTGGTGAAGCCATGAGCATGCATAGAAACTGTGCAACACACGTCCGTAACCCAATTATTTTTGGTATTTTTTTAGCCACATTTTCAATATAGGCATTTTGGGACCTCCCCTCATGAACAGTGGCACTGTGATGTTGTTAATCTGTCCCAAAAGTTGATTTCCCACAGTGACCATTCCATTGTGCACCACAGGTGCGGAAACACATTTTGGGCAGCCTGTGAAAAATGACAGCTGTACTGTTCATAAGGAGGTGTGAAAAATTGACAGTGTTGAAAATCTGTCATGAAAATATTGCACATTTGTGAAGTTACAAGGGTGTGTGGAAACTGCACAATGCACGCTTGTAACACAGTCATTTTATGGATGATCATCACCAAATTTTCAACATAGGCATTTTAGGACCTCTGTTCATGAAAATCACCTTTCAGGATGGAATAACACAATCACAGTGACTGAATTCATGAGGAGGGATCCCAATGACTCCATGTTGAAAATTTGGCACCAAAATTCTCAAAAATGCCCGAGATATGCACCAAACTTGAAAAAAACTATTTATGCCATTATACAGCTTACCGGCATTTCTTCAGTTCGTGGTCAGCTTTGAAGAGTGCAGACGTGTTCCCAGTCCACCGAACATCATCGCGCCATACTCCGAAGGTAAGTATGGGGTGGGGAGCTGTGGGGAGGCAGGGTATGCAGAAGGTGGGCGGAGGTTGGGAAGGGCCACAGGAGTCGACGAGGGACCGTTTTCTGCTTTGTAGATTTACAAAAAAAACAAACATTGTGGGACTGTTTTTCTTTTACAGGATCATTTGGCACCCTGGGGTGGGCTCCCAGTGTGCCACCAGAGTGTTGTTTTTTTGGGGCGGGTTCTGTAACCAACGGGGGAATGGGCACCCCCATCAGCACACAGCAAATGAGGGGGACAGTATGCCGATGGGGAGTGGGCTCCCCCATCAGCAAATGAAACTGGGAAGGGCGACATGATGCCGAGGGGGATTGGGCACCCGCTTGGCACACACTTTAAATGGGAGGGGGGTTGCATTTTGCAGACAGGGAGTGGGCGCCCCCATTGGCAAATGACATGGGTTGGGGCATGCTGACAGTGGGATTGGGCACCCCTGAAGTCAGCTCTCCACATGGTGGCAGTTAGCACCACTGTGTTAATGGAAGGGCTTCACCAGGAAAGGCACGTAGGGAGTGTGTTTTGGTGCCACTGCATGATAAGCTTGGCTGTCATTGCAGCAGACCTTTCCTTAGATGTGCTTGCCACATTATGTATTCCTGATGTGGCACCTGCATGCAGGCTGATTGAGGAATGAGGGACGCACCTACTGATGCATGCCCTGCATTCACCCAACAGTGACCGTCCTCCAAATCTGCTTCTAATGCAATATGTTGGCTGCGCAAGCATAAGCCAACATAAAAAGGGTATCTTTTCAGTATATCAGTACTCTGGAAATGTATTGGATACAGTTATATTGACTTGATTGTAAGCTTACATTTTAAAATTACATGTCTAGCACTTACAGGTCAAAAGACAGCTCCTTTCAAAAACATTATCATTACAGAGGACAATTTTTTAGACTGTTTGGACCAAAAACATATTATTTCATGAAAGCTTGTATAAGTATGCATCAGTTCATGTTTTAAGAATACTTTGTCTCCCCTCAGGTTACTGGCATCCTAATTAACAACACAGACTTCAGACTTTCCATTTATATGGATGATATCCTCCTTCATCTTTCTTCTCTGGCTACTTCATTCCCTTTTGCATTATAGATAATCTCTCAGTTCTGGGAATTATCTAATTACAAGCTTAATCTTACTAAGACTGAAATTATGCCCCTAAATAAAAGAACATTTAAAGCAGAATTAGACCACTTAGGCTTTGCATGGAGGAAGGATAAACTTAAATATTTAGGAATCTTTCTCAGCACCTCCCCCAGTAGACTTAAACACTATAATTTAGATGCTATTATTTCCCATATCAAAGTAGATCTGGAACGTTGGTCTCTTCTTCCTTATTCTCTATGGGGCAGATTAAAAGTTATTAAGAAGAATATTCCTCCCCGATTACTTTATCCCCTTCAGATGTACAACTGGTCACTCCCTCAATCCTGGTTTGCCCAGGTGCATAGGCTCCTGGCCTCCTTTTTATGGTGAGGCAAGACAGCCCACAGGGCACTTTCCAAACTTATGAGAAATAAACTGGATGGTGGTCTCCAGGTTCTCAGTTTTTTTAGGTACTACTTAGCTCTTCATTTTAGTAGACTCTCATACTGGCTTGGTCAATCAGAAGGGGAGCATTATATGCCACAGTGGGTAGATGTAGAATGTTCCTTATGTTCAATGTCTGGTATAAATTTCAGGGCCCTTCCTTTCATATTCAGAAAGAAGCTACCTCTCCCTCTATGAGATACTCCCTTAGGAGCCTTTTTGCAAACCCACTTAGAACTGTGTTCCCTCTTGAAAATCTCCCTTATTAAGGACTCCCTTCAGCCTCTTGTGGGAAATCCAAACTTGTGTATAGCAGGACAGGTTATATCCAGACACTTATTGGCCAATATGGGAGTAGAAACAGTTCAAGAATTAACTTTGGACGGCACACTGCTTCCCTTTCAAATAGCAAGAGAACAGTTTCATTGGCCTGCTTCATCCTGCTTTAAATATTTTCAAATTTCCTACATGCTTTTGCAATTTTTTGGCTCTGACCAGTGACAAAGTCCAGTAAATACGGTGATACAACCATTAGTATCTTCTGCTCTCACCTCTCATTTGGTGTCATATTACTGCTCCCTATAAACATTTCTGGCTGTGAAGGAGGGACCTAGGGTATATAGTTGGGACCAAGTTCTCTCCCCGGTTTCATCTTCCAGGAACTGGTCCCATATCTGGGAACATATGTATCAATTTATTCATTGGAATAGATACTGCCTCATGCAATTCTATATCATTCATAACCTAAACTACACTCTGGTGTGATTGCATGGGATGGGTCATCTCCCTAGTGATCTACGTTCCAGATGTGGACAGGAACCTGGTTCCCTATATCATATTCTTTGGACATGTCCGAAGGTCACTCCCTTTTGGAACTCCATCTGTACTCATCTGGACCCCCTGTTGGGACTCTCAGATGCCTTTAGGCCTGAAATTTGCATCTTAGGGGACTTCTCTGGTTCTTTAGTATGTATCCAGAGACCTCATATGGCCCTGATTTCAGCCTGTGCCAAGAAAGTTATTTTGTGGTACTGGCTAGATCAAATTAACCCCCAATTCCTGGACTGGTATAGGGAAATCCTGTTTGTTTTATAGGCCAAATGTCAAGCCACAAACCTTTCTGGGTGCCTTTCCAGGTATAAGAAGACTTGGGAACCACTTCAAACCTTGTTAACTATATAGGACCAGATATCTCTGGTCTCCACTTATTTTTTTTAATGTGTATGTCACCTATAACACACCCACATACTTATGGATGAGAATCTCAAACCCTTGGAGAGGAGCTCATGTGTGCACCAATATTCCCCTTGGTGGCTGGGAGATGGGGGGATGGGGGAAGGGTTTAGGATGGTTGGTAGTTATAGAAAACTCTGGATAACACCCCTGTAATTAGCAGAGGTATTAATTCACATCCTGTATCTTTAAATTGGCTTTATGGTTTTAAGTTGTACTCCTGGAACCTGATTATTACCAATGGATATGGATACATGTGTTGTTGCACTTGCACTTCAACTCTGCTTTATCTTTGAATAAAGAATATTAAATTTCAAAAAAAGAATACGTTAATTGTACTGGTATACTGTAAATGTATACTGAAAGAAATTTCTCAAATTTGTCTTAGTAAAATACTGTTTATTAATTTTCAGAATTTTAATGCAGATAGAAGCAAAACTATTAAAATAGTATGGTTATTGTTGTGAAAATGTGTATCCAAAGTGATTTAGTTATGTTACTTAAAATCTTTATTTCCCCTCCAATAACTCCATAATATTTCCATGCTTCATAGTCAAGCAAACAGAGCCCAGTGAACGCTCATCCATAAATCTTTAAAAAGTCACACATTTCTTTTTAAGTTGGCTATTCCCATACTCTGTCTCCATGAAAAAGGGGTATATTGCTTTTCATATCAAAGCTCTGGGTGCTTCTCTGGGGCCCACTTGGACAGCTTAGGGGGATCTGGTGGGCACACACTGCTTTGTTCTCTCCTCAGGGCCTTCCTAGTGTTTGAGAAAATAGCCCCTCTGGCTTCTGGTAAGCCTTGACCTGTCTACCTGACCTGTCTACAATATCTTCTCCCTTCAGTGCCCTGGTTAGTCCCAGGGACAGGTCCTTTTTGACATGGTGGTTCCTAAGCTCCTCAGGGAGTGTGCTAAGCCCTCCCCATTAATCAATTCCCTCATGATTGGCCTTTTCACTGCCTTATGCCTTCCTCTACATATTGCTGATTGCTCCCCTCCCTCGAGGGGCTCCTGGGTTACACTTGAATAGCATGAGGAGCATGACTTCACCTTCTCCAATCTAATAGCCTGTGGCAGACAGCTGCTCTGGCCTATCTGCTGTCTTGACCTCAAGTGCTTTCTGTATCCTGCCATAGTGGTCAGGTGTCCTGCTCACAAGTATTCGGCTGGAGGTGGTTCTCCCCCTATAAGACATCTCCTCTGGCTCCTCCTGGTGACACTAGCCCTGGCTGGGGACATTGAGCTTAACCCTGGTCCTACTTATCAAGCCTCCTCATTTTCTGTGGGCTGGCTGTCAGGCAAGGGGATGAAAATAGCTCACCTCAACATCCACAGCCTCTTGTCCATTCTATCTGAACTCTCTTCCTGGGTCACTCACTACAAGCCTGATATCCTTGGTATTACCGAGACTTGGCTGAAACCTTCCACCCCTGACTCAGCCTGTGCACTTCCTAGCTTTGATCTCATTAGGCAAGAGCAGCCTGGGAAAAAGCATGGGGTGGTATCTTCGTCTACTACAAGAGTCACCTTTTCACATCGTTTTCACTGAGTGCTGGAAGCTGTAGTGGGAAGCCATCTATCTGCTATGCAGAGGGTTCTAATATTCTGCATAGCTTCAATTCCTGAACTGTCTTTTAATTTGGAAGGGGTGGTCAGTGCACTAGCACTTTTAGGAGGTTAACAGGCAGGTATTACTGATTGGGGTAGTGTCAGCTGAGGCACGCAGAACTTCCGGGCTTAGCAGGCTACTTATTCAAATGCTCAAGTGAGTGGCACCTTAGAGGCTTCCACATGAACTGTGGGACTGCCAAAAGTTGTGAGACAGGGGTGTAGTGGCTAATAAGTGTGCTGTTCAAGGTGATTGAGAAGTGTAAAAAGTGACATCATTTTCACTGAGTGCTGGGAGCTGTAACTGGAAACCCTCTATCTGCTACACAAAGGGTTCTAATATTCCTGCATAGCTTCAATTCCTGAACTGTCTTTTAATTTGGAAGGGGTGGTCAGTGCACTAGCACTTTTAGGGGGTTAACAGGCAGGTAATACTGATTGTGGGAGTGTCAGCTGAGGCACACAGAACTTCCAGGCTTAGCAGGCTACTTATCAAATGCTCACGATAGTGTGAGAGTTCTGCCAGTGCTCGTTGGCATGCTGAGGCATGCAGAGACATGTGTGTGTTTGCATGTTAGTGGGGAGAGGGGAGAAGTAGAAGAGACAAAGAATATTGAAAGAACTGTAAAGGTAAGGAATAAAGTTGGGGAGGATATGGAGCTGATGGGTGGAAATAGGCATAAAAACATGTCTTCCATACTAACATCAGAGGGGGATCTGATGGTATGCTGTGGCAGCTGTTTGATGTTTATAGTGGCTGAATTAGAGGTTGATTATGTTTCCTTTGAGTGTAAGAAGTTTGAAACAAATAAAGAACTATGTGAAAATCTGAAAAGAGTCACTGAAAGGATGGAAGCATTGGAAAGAAGTCAGATGGAACTTACTGAGAGATTGAAAATCATGTCTAGTTTAAATAGAGGTGCGGCAGGAAGGGGAAGTGCTGGGTTAAATAATGTTACAGAAAAATGAAAGATAAATGATGGTGGACAAAACAATAGTCTGGTGGATAGGAGAGCAAACAGCAAAACAAAAAGGAAGAGGGGGGGTCCAGTCCTTTATAACAGTCCCAGGATACATTAGAATGGAGCAGGATGTAAATGGATTAAATGAAAATGAGAGAGTAGCGGAGAATGTAGAACTGGGGAGTAGAAATGGGGAGAAGAATTAATTTATGAGGGAATACAGGTGAAAAACAGTTTTAATATTTTGGGACAGGATAGTCAAAGAAATGGTGAGGGAGGAGAGAGTGAGGAAATTCAAGAGGAAATAGGGGAGCCATTAGAGAGACAGGTGGTGGTTATAGGTGACTCAATCATAAAATTTACAGATCAGTATATTTGCAAGAATGATAAAAAGAATAGGATGGTTAGTAGTTTCTCTGGTGCAGGGATTTTGGATTTGTATGAAATGGCAGATAATCTTTTTAAAGCAGCTGGGGAAAGACCAGTTGCTGTAATTCACGTGGGCATTAATGACATAGCAAAAAAGACCTTGCCAGAAATGCAGAAAGATTACAAGAAGCTGGTTGAAAAATTGGATGAAGAATGGAGTGAGATATTGATTTCAGAAATATTACCTGAACCCAGGGCATGGATTTATAAACAAAAAAGAATAGCCTTAACAAATGAATGGCTGTTGAAATGGGCTGATTCAAGTGGATATAGATTTATCAGGCACTGGAATACATTTAATAACAGAAACGAGCTGTTTTGTAAGGATGGACTCCATTTAAATGTTAGGGGTAGTAGGATATTGAGGATAAGGTTAAAAAATGAGATTGAAATTAATTTAAACTAAATGGCAGGGGGACGAATAAAGGAAATAGGAGGATAAAAGTGACAAATAGAAATAAAGTTAGAAGGGTGAAGTCCTTAAGGGTAATATTCTTTAATGCTAGGAGCTTAAATGAAGCATGTAGATCAGAACTGGAAATTCTAGTTAAAGAGGGTGAGTTGGATATGGTAGGGTTTGTAGAAACCGGGTGGAAGAATGAAAATGGTTGGTCTCAGAACATACCTGGCTATAAGTTGATTAGCAGAAATAGGAGGGAAAGGGGGGTTGCTCTTTTTGTTCGGAAAGATCTAGAGATTAGGAGAATAGAGGAAACAGTGGAATTGGGAAAAGTAAAAATTGTAACAATTGAACTATTGGGAATAATAGGAAAAAAATGTAGGTTATCAGTGTTTTACAGAGCACCAGATACAGATTCATTAGAGACAGAAGCTTTCCTGGAATACATGTTTGGGTTGGCAGAAGATACTGATGTGGTTATGATAGGATATTTAAATATGCCAGAAATTAGATGGTGTGAATATCAGAAAGGAAATAGTATTTCATGTAGATTCCATGAAGGGTTGATGGCAGCAGGAATTCAACAATGTATATAGGAAGCAACTGGGGTGAAAATATATTGGATGTCATTCTCACAAGCAGAAGTGACGTTAAACAAGTAACTATTCAGTCACAAGTGGGGATGAGTGATCATAATTCTGTATCACTTGAATTAGATTGGGAAATGGAGCTGGTTAAAGATAATATGATTTAATACCGATATAAAAAGGGGGACTATAGGGCAATGAGGGAGGTATTAATGAATACTGATTGGGAACATATATTGGAAAGAAATGATCTTGAGAAAGCATGGGAACTATTCCTAAAAAAACTAAATGAGATCAAGGGACATTATATTCCACAAAAAAGAGTTTATAATAATAAAGGAAAAGCCCTATGGCTAACAAAAAGTACAATTAGACTGTGTAGGAAAAAGAAAGATTGTTTCAGAAGGATGAAAAAGAATGAGACACCAGCAAATAAGGATAGGTATAGAAAAATATTGAGGAAACTTAAAAAGGAAATAAAGAAATAAAAAAAACAGCTTGAAATGAGACTGGCAATGGATAAGAATAATAAAATATTGTATGCCTATGTGAACAGGCAGAGGGGAGGAAGTAATATGATGGGCCCATTATTAGTTAAAGGGGAGGTAATGTTGGATCCACTGGAGATGGCAAATGAATTTGCCAAATATTTCAGTTCTGTATATAAAGAGCAAAGTACAAGGTTGGAAATTAGGGTTGAAAAATGTGGAAATCTTGATCTAAAGGAAATAATAACAGAAGAAAAAGTGATGAAAAAAATCAGGGGTTAAAAGGAGATAAAGCAGCAGGCCCAGATGATATACACCTGTATATGTTAAAAGAATTGAGGCATGAGCTGGTAACTGTCATAACCTTGATGGGACAAGGTCACTCGTTAATTATGGTAAACAAGGGAAAAATAGATCAGTTCCAGCACGGATTTGTTGCAGGCAGGTCATGTGAGACAAATCTTACAACTTTTTATGAACATATACATAAATGTGTGGATGAAGAAAAGAGTGTGGATGTGGTGTTATTGGATTTCAGTCTAGCTTTTGATACTGTATCACACAATAAGATTATTGAGAAAATGATTAAATTTGAAATAGATTCTAGTATTGTAAAATGGGTAAAACAGTGGCTAACAAATAGAAAGCAGCAGGTTAGGATCAGGGTATGTTATCAGAACCTCAGGGGGTGGGGAGTAGTGTCCCCCAAGGGTTGGTGTTGGGATCATTACTGTTTAGCTTATTTATCAGTGATTTGGATATAGGTAGTGGGAATAAGTTGGTAAAATTTGCCGATGATGTGAAAACTGGAGGGGAAGTAGATACTTTTGATGGTAGGCTAACATATGGAAGAGATATAATACAAATTTTGGAATGTGCAGATGGAAATGGAATGAATTTTAATGAAGATAAATGCATTATAATGCACTTAGGGAGGAAAAATGTTCACCAAAATTATTATATAAAGGTATAAAACTAAAGGTATCTAAATGTAAGAGACATCTAGGAATATATATCGAATGAGACTTGAAGAATGATACACAGTGCAGAAATATATCAAATAAGGCTATGTTTTTGGTAAACAGTATTAGACGAGGTTTCCACTCTAGAAGTAGGGAAGTTCTGATGCTGTTGTATATGACTCTGGTGAGGCCCCTGTTGGATTACAGTTCAACGGTATGAAGCCCATATTTAGTGAAGGATATCAAAATGGTGAAGAGGCCACAAAGGACATATACAAGGATTATTTCAGGGTGTGAGGGTCTGGATTATGAGGGGAGGTTGAGGATGTTGGGTTTGTGGACTCTGAGGGATAGGACAGACAGGGGGGACATGCTGTTTCTATTTAAAATCTTAAAGGATGAGAGTATGAGGAAAGAGTTGGAAATGGAATTTAAGGATCAAAAATATCAGTTGAGAGGGCATAATAAGCAGTTAAAGGAAACAGAGTGTATGACAGATATAAGAAAAAATGGGTTTAAAAATAGAGCAATTAGAATGTGGAATAGATTACCGCAGGAAATAGTAGATGCAGAGAATGTTGAGGTTTTTAAGATCAGAGTAGATAAGTACTTAAATGAAGTTGGTAACTTAGGTTGCCGCCACTGAATTGTGAGGAAAGCTTATATGGGCTCTACCTTCTTGACTTTCCCATATTTCAGTATGAAATCCAGTATGAAACCTAAACCTGTGTGTTGTATCCCACCAACAGACCTTACTGTCTTCTTGTGAACTGCTTCACACAGTCCTATGACTCAGCGAAACTAAGAAGCTGCACATTATCTGTACATACAATCCCCCCAAGGGTCATTTGTCGGGGTTATCCTACCTTCTTGATACTGTTGGTGCTACAGTAGTAGCCACAGACATTGACAGCTATTTCCAGATATTTTGTGAAATTTCTAAAGAGTTTCTCTCTGCTGCCCCTACTGTGGAAATGGAGAAAGCGGGAGATATATCTGGAAATATCTCAGAAATTTCAGGAAATAGCTGGCAGTGTCTGTGGCTGCTACTGTAAGACTGGGGATAATGAGCTAATGATTTTGGGAGATCTTAATTTAAACTGGCTTGCAGGAAACACCAAGCTGTATGAACCTCTGCTTGCTGGCCTCTCTTTGTCTCAACTTATTGAGGAGCCCACTAGGTGTTCTACCACTGGCAGTACTAGCTCCCTCCTGGACTGGGTCCTGTCCAATAGACCTGAGAGGATCAGCTCCTCTGGCACCCTTCCTGACACTATCTCCGACCACACTCCTGTGTACTGTGTATGGAAGATCTCCTCCCAGAAAATTCCTCACAAAATCATCCAAGTAAGGGATTTCTCCAGGTTTGACCTGGGGTCCTTCCATGAGGATCTGAGGCTTATGGACTGGTCTGTGGTGCTAAATGCTTAGGACTCTTCCACTGCTGTTAGTCATTTTCTCAGCACCTTCGGGGCATGGCAGGACAAGCATGCCCCTCTTATCAGGCAGAGGGTAAGAGGGTCTGCCACTAAGTGACTGCATGGGAGCCTCCTAGCCCTCATGAAGGCTAGAGACATGTGCTGGGCCAACTTCAAGGTCACGATGGACCAGGCCATATTTCAGCAATATAGGAGGCTCAGGAATGAATGCAAAAAAGCAATCAGAGCTGCCAAAAGTGAATACTGCAAAACTGCCTTACTAAACTCAGCTAAGGACCCTTGGAATTTCTGGAGGAACATTAAAAATATAGTAAGAGGTTCCTCCAACTGTGGGGTTCCTGACATGTTTATAGATGGATCTATTTGTAACAATCCACTAACCATCGCCAGTGCATTCAACTCCCACTTCTCTAATCTGTCTGTCTGTCTTCCCTTCCCTATTCTCCACTGGTGGGAGTGATAGTCATGTCCCAGCCTTTGCCCCACAGTCAGCCCAAATCTCCCATCTGTTACTCTGCTTCAGGGCTGTGAATGCACAGGAGATGCAGAGACTTCTCTCTGGTCTCTCCCCTCACTCTAGTGCTGGCCACGATAGCATGGAACCTAAGCTCCTCCATCCTGGTGCCTCTTATATTGCCTCCACAGTGGCCCATATCTTCAACATGTCCCTAGCCTCTGGAGTTACCCCTGACCTCTGAAAGGTGGTGAGGGTTGTCCCTGTTCTCAAACAGGGCAACTCAAAGATCCTCAACAACTACCGACTGATAGCTATCTTGTCAGCTATAGGTAAACTTCTGGAGAAAGTTGTGGCTGGACAACTCACGGAGTATATTCAGGCCCATGAACTACTGTCTCCCATGCAGCATGGCTTTCACAAAGGGCACAGTATGTCCTACACCCTTGTCACTGTCTCCTTTGGGATCAGGGCAGCTATGGACCAGGTTAAGCTCTCAGGTGCTATCTTCATTGACCTATCTAAGGCCTTTAACCTAGTTGACCACGTCTTACTTTGCTCTCAACTTCGGTCCCTTGGTGTCTCCCGTCCTGTCCTAAGATGGTTCATTAATTACCTCCAGGGCAGACAGCAACTTATTAAATTCAGTAAGGTCCTCTCAGTCACCACTCCTGTGACCTCTGGTGTCCCCCAGGGATCAGTCATAGGGCCCCTTCTCTTCTCTATCTTTGTCAATAACTTCCCCTCTACTTCTTCCAACTGTTGCTCTATCCTATATGCAGATAACCAGGTTATGCTCACCCATTCCTGTGGCATTGGGGTCATCAATCACCAACTGAGTGAGGATTTCAGGAATATCCAGTCCTGGATAACGACTCTACAAGCTGGTCCTCAACCTTAAAAAAACTCAGGCCATGCTTTTTGAGTCCCTGGCCAAGATAGAGGCCTCCTCTGCCCCACTGAGTATTACTGGAATTTATGGTACTCCTTTCCTAATCACTGACTCCATCAAATACCTTGAGGTGACACTTGCCCTCCAGCTTGACCTTGGGCATCATATCCAAAATATATGCAGAGCTGTCAACTGCAAACTGGGTCTGGCCTATAGAGCGAAGAACAATTTTACTTCTGCTGCTTGCCTTGCACTGGCCAGAGGTGTGTTTCTCCCTTCTGTCTGCTATGGACTCATCCTGTTTGCACGCACCTCCAAATTTCACCTCTCTAGGTGGAACATAGCCTATAATAACATCTGCCACTTTGCACTTGCTGCCCCTCGCCTCACCCACCACTGTGACCTGTATAACAAACTTGACTGGCTCTCCCCACCCAACCACATGAATTTTGTCTTGGGCAGCTTCACAGGCAAGATTCTCAGAACTGGCACCCCCCTAGGATTGGCTGAGCTCCTCAAACTGGCTGTCTCTTCTTCTTATTCCCTTATGTCATTGGCCCTGCTGTTCCCAAATTTCCTGCCACTAGAACGCAAATGGGGGACAGGGAATTTGCTTATGTGCCTCAAAGTATGGAACTCCTTTTCCGCCCAGGTCCGCTCCTCCCCCTCCCACTCATGCCTTCAGAGCTCCCTGTGGAATTACTTGAAGCTCTCCTCTGCGTGTAGTTGTCCTAAACTGCCATAACTAGCCTTGGTCCCCTGCACTGGACTTACATGCCCTTCTTTTGGTACCCTTGCACAGGTCCTGCTGATGCATCCTGCCTGCTTGGGTTCTGCTCTGTATATAATGTATTTACTCTCTGTTTCAGGTGATGCTTTGACTGCAGCTCTGCTTTTGGGGCTCTGAGCTGTACGGAATTGTAAAATGCACTTTTCATAGCCTTGGTGACTCTATGTATATATTTTGTTCCTATTCTAACTGTGTTTACTGACTGCTTGTGTTATGTTCATCTGGTTCTACCTGATTCTGTGTAATGCCTAACTTGTATCATGTTGTCCTCTGTATGAACTTGTATTTCATTGTACTGTCCCAGGTCATACCTGAAAATAGGCAAATGTCTTGTCTAGTGTACTTACCTGGTCAACAAAAGCTAAATAAATAAATAAATAAGCCTAACCACCAAATGTCAAACTAGAACCCATCAGCTGAGTCCAGTCCAAAAATGAACAACCTGTAGTGTCTTCTCTTATATAAACTGCAATGCTTAAATGGGCTTATTTAAAATGAAGTGCTTCTACTCTACCTAGCAAATCCACAGGTGATTAGAGGGGAGCAAGCTATTGGATTGCCACACACCTCCCAAGCATTTAGGAAATTCAAGATTTAAAGTTCTACCCTTATTTATTGTTCAGATCACATTATGGGGTGCTAGTGGAATAGGTTCTATATCAACAAACAGAGTCTTGTACACACTCACCCAACTGGGTAACTCTTTAAAGAGTTACAAATAGCTTTCTGCCTAAATGTTGTGTTTCCTTACTTTGTCACCATGAAAAGGGGGGTTTCTTAGTTTTCATGTAAGAGTTCTAATGTGAATTAAGATGAGCCA
The DNA here is from genome assembly GCA_016271365.2 of Neoceratodus forsteri. Classification (NCBI taxonomy): domain Eukaryota; kingdom Metazoa; phylum Chordata; order Ceratodontiformes; family Ceratodontidae; genus Neoceratodus; species Neoceratodus forsteri. The sequence continues at coordinate 1,342,521,373 of CM057449.1, read as the reverse complement.
TAATACTTTGAGGTGGAATCCTTCGATTCAGCCCTATCCAAAAATTAACTGCCTGCAGCATAGTCTGCAAAAGCATTGGAAGATAAAAAATCTGAGGAGTCCACCCTGTTGAGTCCCTGCATGTATGTCTAGGTTTCAGTCATGTCCCTTCTCTTCTGTCATTCAGTGAGTACATTCTAGGCAGCCTAATCTTTCCTTATACTATAGGTCTTACTTTGCTGCCCCTGGATAGTTATTGTTGCCTTGTTCTGAATAGTTGCTATCCTGTCCTTAACCTTTTTTCAGATGAGCATTCCAAAACTGCTTGCAGTGTTCCAAGTGTGGCCTAACCAGTGACCTGAGCAGTGCAGTATAACCTCTTGGCTTCAGCTAGAGAAACCATGCCTGATACATCTCAGCATAGAAACATAGAATGTGACAGCAGATAAGGACCATTGGCCCACCCAGTCTGCCCATTTCCCTACATAATGGATAAGCTGCAGATCCTAGTTAACCAACAACCTACTTCATCCTACCCCCACCTCCTAGAATTGCCTTATGTCTGTCCTATGCATTCTTGAATTCCCCCACTGTTTTTGACTCCACAACCTCCTCAGGAAGGTGGTTCCATGCATCCACCACCCTTCCCATGAAAAAATACTTCCTCACATTAGCTCTGTTTCATCCTCCTTCTGTCTTCAGATTGTGACCCCTTGTTCTTGCACACCTATTTTTCTGAAAGATGCTGCCCTCTTGGACTTTGTTGATTCACTTGAGGTACTTAAAAGTTTCTATCATGTCCCTCCTGTCCCTCCTTTCCTCGAGGGTATACATATTAGACTCCTTAAGTCTCTCTTCATATGTCTTCTGGTGCAGACCCTGCACCATTTTAGTTGCCCTCCTCTGGACTGCCTCCATCCTGTCTATGTCCCTGCAGAGATTGGGTCTCCAGAACTGCAAGCAGTACTCCAGATGGGGTCTCACCAGTTGACTGTACAGAAGGATACCAACTTCCTGTTTTCTACTGGTGATGCCTCTCCCTATGCATCCCAGTATCCCCCCAGCTCTCCTTACTGCCCTCTCACATTGCTTGCCCACCTTTAGTTCATCTAATATGACTACCCAGGTCCCTTTCCATTTTTGTTGTTGTTAGTATCTCACCCTCATTGTGTGCTCTTCCTGGCTTTGTTTCAGGTAGCAATTACTTTGCACCTCTTAGCATTGAATCTAAGCTGCCATACATTTGACCATTCCTCCAACCTTGCCAAGTCCCTTTTCATCCTTTCCACCCCACCTTGTGTATCAACCCTGTTGCAGATCTTTGTGTCATCTGCAAAGAGACATACCTTTTCTTACAGTCCCTCTATAATGTCACTCATAAAAACATTAAAGAGGACCAGTCCTAGAACTGAACCCTGTGGTACCCCACTAGTAACCCTCCTATCTTCAGAGTGGACTCCGTTTACTATTACCCTCTGTGTCCTGTTCTCCAGCCTATATTTACCCAGGCTACCATCTTGGGACCCACTCCAAGGCTGACTAACTTGTATATTAATCTTTTGCGTGGGACTGTGTCAAATGCCTTGCTAAAGACTAGGTAGACCGTGTCCACAGCCTCTCCCTGATCTACTACTTTGGTCACCCAGTCAAAGAAATCTATTAGATTCATCTGACATGACCTTCCCACTGTGAATCCTTGCTGCCTTGGGTCCTGTGCCCCTCTGGCCTCTAGGTACTTAACAATTCTTTCCTTCAGAAGCATTCTGATGCTTTTCCTCTATCCTGTCCAACACTGAGAAGAGGATTTTAGACAGTTGTTTATTGTAACCCCTAGGCCCCATTCCTCTTTTGCATGATTTGCCTTAAATCTATTGATGCTGCACTCTGTCTGTGGAATTTTACTGCCAGTATGCATCACTTTATATTTTTTGAAATTGAGTTTTTAGTGCCCTATTTTGAACCACACTGCTCCAGCTTTTCTGCAACACTTTTCACACTGCTGATCCATTCAACGCTGGCCGGAGGCATGGTGCATAGAAGAGGAATTCAGCTATATTGGGGACTAGGGCCCAACCTGAGAACACATGGGCCTCTATAAGGGAGACAGCCTCCACGCTTCCAGGAAAAGGACTGCAGTCCTTGGTGGGGAGTTTAAATGCTACTTAGATGAGCATTTAAACTAGCCATGGGGGAAGGTTGTAAAACTAAGTGAAACAATAATTGCCCCTGCTGGATAATGAAGCATCATGGAGGGCAGGCCTGAGGAGAGTAAACTCCCCTAGTGTGGGAGTGCAAAAAGGCAAGAAGACACAAGACAGAGGGAAAGGAGGTATAAATCAGTTAAGCAAAACCAAATGATTAAAGAGGATGGAGAAAGGAGAATGTAAAAAGAAAACATGTTTGTCAGGGGTAGCACAGGCAGAAAGGGGGAAGAAAGCGAGGAGAGAAAAATGTATGAAGATCCATGTGCACCAATGCATGGAGCCTGCGAAGAAAAATTCCAGACATGGAAGTCATCATGGAGGAGGCTAGCCTGAATTTGGTTGCCATAATGGAGTCATGGTGCACTGACCACTATGACTGGGACATCCATACCTGTCTATTCTCTGTTCAGGAAAGGTAGAGCATGAAAGAGGAGAGGAGGGCTTCTACTGTATGTGAGGGAGAAAATCAAGGACATGGAAGTGCAGGGACACATGAAGGAAAGTGAAGGGCTAGAGGTGCTTTGAATCAGCCAGGAAGCAAGCTATGGGGTTGATATCCATACCAAGGTAGTCTACAGACCTCCAGTACAGCAAGAGGAGTTGAATAATTCACCTTGAAAAGCCACCATCAGAATGGTGAGCAAGGGGGAGGTACTGCTAGTTGGTGACCTTAATCTGTCACATGTGAAGTGGAGACTTTCAACTGAACCTTTACATGGGGTGTTTCTCAGGCAGTTAGTCAAAGAACCCGTTAGGAATGGGGCACTGCTGGACCTGGTGTTTGCAAACAGAGTTATCATTGCAGACGCAGATTCAGGACAGACAGCAGAGGGTAATTGTAAGGGGGGAATCTCAAAACCCAGACCTGTAATCAGTGGAGTCTATCAGGGCTCAGTGCTTGGATCGGTGTTATTTAACATCTTTATTGGGGACATAACAGATGGGATCAAGAGTAATGTCAGCCTGTTTGCAGATGATAAGAAGATCTGTGCAAGAATGGACAGTGAGGAAGGGAGGCAAGAACTCAGGGAGGACCTGGCAAAGCTTGATCACTGGTCAAGTATATAGCAGTTGGGATTTAATGCTAAAAAGTGCAAGGTCATGCACCTGGGAGCCAGAAATCCCAGGACTAGCTACTGGCTGAGGGGGTGAAGGTATCCATTTCGAAGGAGGAAAAAGACTGAGGGATTCTAGTCATGGGGGACATTAAACATTTTGTGCAGTGCTGCAGGGCAGCAACAAGAGCTAACAGAATGCTGGGGTGCATAGCCAGAGGAATCTCCTCAAGGAGAGAGGAGGTCATCCTGCCACTGTACAAGTCACTGGTGAGACCACACTTGGAGTATTGTGTGCAGTTCTGGTGTCCCTATTTAAGAAACAACATCAAATTTCTGGACGGGTGCAGTGAAGGGTAACAAAGATGATCCTAGGGCTGGAGGACAAACCCTATGAGGAAAGGTTGAGGGAGCTAAACCTGTATTTCCTGGAAGATAGAAGGGAAAGGTAGAATAAGATTGAGACCTTCAAATACTTAAAAGGTTTGAATAGAGTTAGAACGGAGGGCATGTTCAGCATAAAGGGATGGAGGTTCACAAGGGGACACAGTCTGAAACTGAAAGAAGGAAGATTCAGGAGGGAAATCAGGAGACACTATTTCACAGAAAGGGTGGTGGCAATGTAGCATGAATTACCAGAGGAGTTGACCTCACTGATGACTGTTGGCAGTTTTAAGAGGGGGTGGGACAGGGTTAAAGGAAAGGTCAATATTGAAGGGAGGTAAGGGAGGGGTGTGATGGCAGTCTTGGATGATCAAGTGGGGGGACTGGAAGTGGGGGGGCTGCAGTAAAGTAAACTGAGAGCCCACACTCGAGCAGAATAGATAGACCATTAGGCCTTTTTCTGCTGGCATTTCTGTATGTTCGTAGTAGATGTGACACTGGGCAGTACCCTATGTACCAATGAGAAGAGAGGAAGTCATTAGTGGGGTACCACAAGGGTCTGTCCTGGGCCAGTCCTTTTTAACAAGTTCATCAGTGACATCAGAGAAGGGATCCAGGGCAGGATAAGTCTCCTCACAGGTAACACTAAACTCTGCAAAAGGGTGGATAGCACATATGGAATCAGAGAATTAAAAGAGTACCTATAAAGGCTAGAGAGGTGGACGTACAGTATGTTTGGCAGTTGAAATGCAGAGCCAAAAAGTACAAGGTGATACACCTAGGTAAAAAAAAAAAAGTACAGAATGCAGGATGGGAGGGGTAAATCTTAGTACCACAATTGAGGACTGAGACCTAGGCTGCCAGTGCAACAAGGTTTGTAGTAAGGCAGAAAAGATGCTGGGGTGTATCGGGAGGAGTATTGATAGTAGAAAGAAAGAAATTACACTCCCCCTCTGTAGTCTTTGCTAATGTCACACTTGGAGTAGTGTTCCCAGTTCTGGAGCCCTCGCCTTAGAAAGAACAAGGATAGGCTGGAGGTGTTGCAGGATAGGGTGGCAAAGATGAGCCATGGCTAGTAGGGCTGGGGAAGCCCTGTGAGGAACACTTTAAGGCACTGAACATGTACCCGCTGGAGACAAGAAGGGAGAGGGGGATGTGACAAAAAACATTCAAATTCCTGAAAGGAATAAACAAATTGAGCTACGAGGAATTGTTTAGCAGGAATACCAGTTCTCTCTACATCCCTAACAAACTACCTAGTGGCGAACTGTAACTGCACCTAGTCCCTCTGGGCCCCTGTCCCAGCTGCTGGTCTATACCTCCTCCTTCCTCCAGCTGGGCCAAAAATGTCTCCCCTATCTTAAGCCCTCCTGCAACCTAACACTTTCTGTTACCTCTCCTGTACTACCCCCTTCCTTAGTCTCTAATTACTGCCCTTCCTGCCAGACTCCATGTATGTATTCTAGTCTAGAAATGTTAATTACTCAAGGTGGTTGTAATCTCGTACTATCTGTCTATATACAGTTAAGCTATTACCTGATTTATGTATACTGTATGTATTATGTATGTTCTCACTCCCCTTCCCCCAGGATGTACCATGAGATGAGCATTTATTGCTCAGTGTAATTTTCCTGGTGAACCATTTCAATAAATAAACAACACAAGGGCACAACTGGAAGCTGACAGGAGGAAGCACCAGAAGGGACGGAGGAAGTATTATTTTACTGAAAGAGTCGTGGAACAGTGGAACTGCCTGATGGCAGAAGTGGTGGGAAATAAAACCATGGGGAGCTTCAAACAGGCTTAGGACAGAGGAACACAAATAGTGCTCACTCAACAAAATCAGGGATTATGGGAGACTGTTGGGGAGGGTTAGAACCACATATTGATGCTTGATCACAGATTTATATAGTATCCCATGTACAGACTTGATCAGCCTTTGGTCGTTTTCTGCCGTCACTGTCTATGTTTCTGTGTTTCTATGTAACGTAAGTACAGAAGCAGAGACAAACCAAATAAGGATGAGGATCCTGGACTTAGTAAGGAAGGAAGACTTTAAAGAAATAGGAGATTACCTCAGAAACTGCTTGTGGGGGCGGTGGGGATTCCAAGGAGGGGTAGAGGCACAGTGGAGAAAAATAAGGTAGGGTGTAATTAATGTACCCAACCTCTACATGAGGGAAGTGAGTAAAGGCAGAAGGAAAAAGTGACTGTAATAGTTCTCTAAGGACATGGCCAATGTTTTGAAGGATAAAACGGTAGCATTTAGGAGGTATAAGAAAACAGAGAGGGAGGAGTACAGGGAGGTATACCATATAAAACAGAGGGAATCAGGAAAAGCAGTGAGAGGAGCAAAGGCACAAACAGAGGAAAGGATAGTCAATGGTGTAGCTAAAGGGGATAAGACTTTTTTCAGCTTCATAAGTGAGAAAAGGAAAGCAAGGGGAGGGATAGTGAGGGGTAGGATGGAGGGAGGGAGGGAGGAAGATGAGACTGCACAGAAAAGGACCACAACAAAGCTGCCAACCTGAACAGGTACTTCTGCTATGTCCTTACAGTTGAAGGAGTGGGGAAACTGACCACCAGGGAGTAGCAGGAATGAGGGTCAGGTGGACACAAGTTCACTTTCAGAGGAAAGAGTCAATAAGGAACTTGCAGCTCTGAAGGTAGACAAAGTTATTGGACTACACAGGGATACACCAAAAGGTACTATATATTATATATGTGTGTTTTTTTTGTTTGTTTGCTTTTAAATTGGATTGTTGTTTTTATTGTACAGTGCCTAGTGTTCAGGGATTGGGCGCTTCATAAATAAAATATTTAGCTATCTAGCTATCTGTCTATCTATCTATCTATCTATCTATCTATCTATCTATCTATCTATCTATCTATCTATCTATCTATCTATATATGTAAGAAATGGTATTGGTTTTAAAATGTCCCACTCACCCTTAAACGATAATTCAAAAATCACTTTAATTCATTACTATCTTTTTAATTTCATTTACACTAAAATAACTTCCAGTCCATAAGAAATTTTTCAACGTTTCGGGTAAACCCTTCTTCAGGAAAGGACCGGTTCATTCTAAAAAAATTGTATACATATATATATATATATATATATATATATTTATTACAAACAATATTATCATAAATGTCACACAAATATCAGAAATGTAAATCAGGTGTGAATACTCATAAATAAACTTTTAACCTTACTTTTATATTTCTTGTTGATAAGTAATATCTGGCAGCATATCATTTAAACATTCATTTCTTTGACTTCCACCTGAGATTACTAGAGCAAAAATCAAATATAACCAAATCTCATATACAGAATGACTTACGTAAATTCCATTTTAAACTGTTAAAATACTTTCAAATTGTAATTTAGAATCAAATCTTATTTCTAACCTTATTTGCTTTTTTATGTATTTAAGGACTCATTGTGTAGATAAAGTTCATACTGTTAATGAACTGCAACTGTATAATCCAATGTTTTAACCTGAAAAAATATAAATACCATCTTAACTAAATCAGTAACATATAATACTTCAACTAACATAGAAAAAACATCTCAAACTTATTTCAAATATATGTAAAGCAGCTTGCAAAAATAAAAATAAAATTCAGCCCATCACAAAAATAATAACAGCATTGTAACATATGGAATAACATTGTAAATAGTACTGTCCTCTAAAGTGTGATACCCTTCCTTAAACCAGGGCATATGTACTCATTATATATTTAAAAAACAGTCTCATATAAGCTTGAATGCCTAAACTAATTATTCTCAGTTCCTGAACATCATTAAGTCATTCTCAACACTTTTAGAATCCTGAATCGTAACACGTTCAATTAACTCATTCATATTGCTTATTAAAGCTTAAACTCTATATAAACTTTATTTTAAGTAAAGTGCTAACCTCCTTAGACACTCGCTCCTCTAAAGTGTGAAACTGTTTCTTAATCAGAGCATGAATACGCATTACATATTTAAAAAACAGTCTCATATACGCCTAAATGCCTAAACTAGTTGTAATCTACTCCTGAACATCATTAAATCATTCTCAACCCTTTTTAATTGTAACACATTCAATTAGCTTATTGATACTGCTCTGTAAAGCTTAAACTCTATATCGACTTTATTTAAACGCTGACCCCTTTAAATATTAACTCATAACCATCGCTAGATTATCCTATGTATACCGTTTTGTCAACAATTTGAACTGTGTAAACCTTGTCAAAAAAGAAACGCTAACCTCAGTCTGTATTAATTCTCCATCTCCTGACCCTCATTTCAAAATTTACAGCTTTTTGAATCCTAAAAAAATATAATAACATAAACTCGTTAGAAACTTAATTTGTATTCATTCTGTTTAAATGTTTATCAAAATCATATGCTTACACGCGCTTGATGTGTTCTCTCACTCTAGATGTCTCTCTTTGTTGGCTCAGGTGGAAGTGAACGCGGGGCCAATAAAACAGCTTATTTAAATGGTTTTATTGCTCCTCCTCTAAATCTATGTACTAAAGGAACACAGGGAGGTAGTAAATGCCTCACTGACAGCCTTATTAAACAGTTCACTGGAAACAGAAGAGGTTCTGGAAGACTGGAGAAGAGGTGACATAGTGTCTCTACAGAAGAGTGGCAACAGGAAGGAGGCAGCAACTATAGGCTGGTCAGTCTTACTTCCATGATGGGAAATTAATGGAACCCTGTTAAAGGAAAGGCTGGTAGAGTATCTTGAATGCAATTGTCTGCAAGACAACAGGCAGCATGGATTTGGGGGGTGGGTCACGTCAGACAAATCTGATTGCTTTCTTTGACTGGGTGATGAGGGGAATAGATCAGGGGAGGGCAGTGGAAGGGGCCTATCTGTTTTTAGCAAGGCCTTCAACACTGTGTTGCACAGGAGACTGATTAAAGAAGCTGAGCAACCTAGGGGTGAGATCCAATGGGTTACAAACTAGTTAATGGATAGGAGACAGAGGGTGGTAGTTAATGTCTCTCACTCTAATAATGGAAGACTGACCAGTTGGATGCCAAAGGGCTCTTTACTGGGACTAGTTCTTTTCGATATCTTCATAAGGACTATGCAGAAGAACTGAAAGGGAAGGTATGCCTTTTTGCAGCTGATATCAAAATTAGCAATAGGGTGGACACACAGGAGGGGATGAAGAAAATGCACAAGGATTTGGGGAAAGTCAAAGAGTGGTCAAGAGCATGACAGTTGGGGTTCAATGTCAAACAGTGCAAAATCATGCACCTAGGGCATAGGAACCCAGGATCCGAGTATAAGATGGGAGGAGGTACTGACATTCACTAAGTAGGAAAGTGATGTTTGGGTTTCTGTTATGTGCACTTATGATATAACTCTCCATTTACCTACTTTTGACTTAGTGATTACAGCTTAAAATAACTAATTCAATGTAACTGCCTAATTCCCTGTTGTACTGTAAACTCTGTACCTTGCATTTGCAAATATGTTGTATCTCCTTTTTACTGCTTCTCTGATTTATATGACCCTAGGCCCTTTGAAAATAGGCTTAATCTAAAAGGTTGTGTGTATATCAAACAAACAAACAAACAAATAAATAAATAATGACCTCAACGTGGATGGGGATGTGTTACAAAGCAGTGTGGGGTATGTGAGGTGCTGGGATGCATAGGGAGCGGTATCTCCAGCAGAAGGAGGAAGGTGGTGTTGCAACTGTATCGCTGGCTTGTGAAACCCTATTTGGAGTATTGTGTTCAGTTCTGGAGGCCGCACCTCAGAAAGGATATAGACAGGGTGGAGTCAGTCCAGAAGAGGGCAACTAAAATGGTGTAAGGATTGCATCAAAAGCCCCAAGAAGAGAAATATACATAGAAACACAGACATTGACGGCAGATAAGGACCGCAAGGCCCATCCAGTCTGGTCATTTTTTCTACCTTATGAATGTGCCACAGGCCTTTACTCTGTCAGTGGTCTATTTATTCATACTCATCTGTATTGTTCCCATATGCCTATTCCATGCCTGTTTGAAGCCCTGCACTGTATTCAAATCCACCAATTTCTGAGGTAGGCCGTTCCATGCATCCACCCCTTTTCTGTGAAAAAGAACTTCTTCACATTACCTCTTAATCGGCCTCCCTCTAATCTCATGCTGTGTCCTCTTGTTCTGTTATTTTTCATATATTGAAACATGTTAGACTCTTTCACCTTGTTAATCCCCTTAAGATGTTTGAATGTTTCGATCATATCACCTCTCTCCCTCCTCTGCTCTAGGGTATACATATTGAGCTCTGTTAATCTGTCCTCATATGTTTTCTGATGCAGTTCCTGCACCATTTTGGTTGCCCTTCTCTGGACTGCCTCCATTTTGATAATGCCCTTGTGCAGGTGCGGCCTCCAGTACTGCACACAGTACTTCAGATGGGGCCTAACCAGTGTCTTGTAAAGAGGGATTATTATCTCCCTCTTATGACTTGTGATACCCCTACTAATACACCCCAACACCTCTCTAGCCTTACCTACTGCTTTAGTGGTCTGTTTGGATAATTTCAGATCATCTGTGATGATGATACCCAAGTTTCTTCCCTTGTGATTGCCAGGAACTCTCCTCCCAACCTATAGGTCGCTTCAGGGTTTCTCTTTCCTATGTGCATGATCTTGTACGTCTTTGCATTAGACACCAGTTGCCACTCTTCAGACCATTTTGCCAGTTTTTCCAGATCTCTTCTCATTCTTCTCACTCCATCTGGATCTTCTACTCTGTTGCACATCTTGGTGTCATCTGCAAACAGGCAAACCTTGCCCTCCAGTCCATCTGAAATGTCACAGATGAAGATCTTGAAGAGGACTGGCCACAGGACTGATCCCTGAGGTGCCCCACTTGTGACTTTCATCTCTTCTGACTGTATACTGTTTACCACCACTCTCTGTTTTCTGCCTGCCAACCAGTTTGCCACACAGTTGACCAATTTCTGACCCACCCTGAGCCTACCCAGCTTATTAATCAATCTTCTATGTGAAACAGTATTGAAAGCTTTACTGAAGGTTGGCGACATCAACTGCACCCAGTGGTCCACCACTCTGGTTACCCAGTCAAAGAAATCTATGAGATTAGTTTGATAGGAACTTCCTGCTGTAAACCCATGCTGTCATGGATCCTGTGCTGCTATGGATTCCAGGTGTTGCACTATCCTTTCCTTAAGGAGTGCCTCCATAATCTTGCCCACTACTAAGGTAAGACTGACAGATCTGTAGTTCCCTGCCTCCTCCCTGCTACCACTCTTGTGGAGCAGGATCACATGAGCCCTTCTCCAGTCTTCTGGGACCTCTCCTGTGCTCAGAGACTCACTAAACAGTTCTGCTAATGGCTCTGCTAGTTCCACCCTTAGCTCCTTTAGTACCCTGGGATGTATGCCATCAGGTCCTATTGCCTTGTCCACCCTGAGCTTAGCAAGCTCTTGTATGACCCTTTCTTTTGTGAAGGACTTGTGCACACCTCCATCCCCTGTGTCCATGGCACTGAGCTATGGGCCCTGCCCTATCTTCTCCTCAGGAAATACTGAGCAGAAGAATCTATTTAGGATAGATGCTTTTCCTTGGTCGTTCTCCACACACACTCCCCCTAATCCCCTTTGATCTTAGCAATACTCCCTCTGGACTTTCTCCTTTCACTAATGTATCAATAGAAAGTCTTGTCCCCTTCTTTTACGGTTCATGCCAATGCTTCCTCCGTTTGGGCCTTTGCCTGCTTTACTGCCTTCCCTGCTTTCCTTAGGGAAGTTGATATGCCTCCCTATCTTCATCCTGCTGCATTCCCTTATATTTTCTGAGGTCCAGCCTTTTGGCTCTGCTCTTTTCTGCTATGGTTTTTGAGAACCAAAGTGGTTTCCTCCTTCTTTTGCTCTTGCTTTTCTCCCTAACACAATGGAGTGTTGCTTCAAATATTGCATCCTTAATGCTTGCCCACTTTGCCTGTACCCCCTCACCTGCATTTCTTCTTATCAGGGATAGCTGAACTCTGTTGGCCATCTTTATCAAAGTCAGCTCATCTGAAGTCCCATATTTTTGCCTTGGAATGGAATGATTTAGTTTTAGTGGCCAAATTGAACCATACCATGTGATAGTCATTGGTCCCCAGGTGACCTTCTACCTGGAGATCTGTGATCCTTTTCCCATTAGTCATTACTAGATCCAGGATAGTGCTGTCTCTTGTGGGTTGTTGTACCAATTGTTTTAGGCCCTCCCCTGCAGGGAATCCACTATGTGTCTAATTCTGGCAGATGTTCCTGCTGGTATTGATCACTGGCATGCAGAAGTCTTCCACTATCAGAACCTCAACTTTAGCTGTCATGTTTTCTATATCTTCTAACAGTAATGTGTCTATGTCCTTCCTCTGGTCTGGCAGCCTGCAGACAACCCCAGTTTGTATGACTGTCCCATTTCCTATTTCCAGGGTGACCCACAGTTCTTCTGGCTTCTTATGTGTATTCTGAGTTTCTGTAGCTTTGATATTTTCATTGACATAAAGGGCCACTCCTCCCACCCCCTCATTTGCACCTCAGTCTCTTCTGAACAGTACATAGCCGGGTACTGAAGTCTCCCAAGTGTGGTTACTTTTGAACCATGTCTCGCTAATGGCTACTATGTCCTGTTTAGCCTCTGTCATTGTTGCCTCCAGGACTGGGATCTTGTTTCCCAGACTGCAGGCATTTCTGTACATGATTTTCCATTGGCCAGATTTTGGTGCATTAGTTGTGGGTGGAGGTCCAGCTTCTCCTCTGTGTGTTGCATGGGAAGCCGAACCTTTTTCCTTACCTGGTGATGCAAATGAACTACAAACATGTTGAACTCCTGTTTGATGACTAGCTGAGGGGGGACAGGGTGTTCTTCCCATTCGATGTATTGGGTGCTGCACCCCTCTCCGCATTTAATAGTTTAAATATTCTACAAATACATCAAACATTCTGCCCCAATGCACTGACTCCCTCCTCAGTCAGATGCAGCCCACCAAATTTAAAGCACTTTTTCTCCCCAAATTGTTGCCAGTTACCTACAAATTTGTGTCCTTTTTACTGGCACCAGCCCTTGAGTAACATGTTTAGCTCCCCTATCTCCCCTTCTCTGACTTTCTGTCCATCTGCCCCCTCTCCCAGACTGGCAGGATCTCAGAGAAGGAGATGCCAGATGAAATGGATGACAGTTTTTCTCTCAACCTGGTCAGGTGTTCCCTGCTCTCCACAACTGACCAGCTGGTGAGATTGTTAGTCCCTATGTATACCAGGCTATCAACATTTTCTCCTGCTTCCTGCATGATTTTAGTAATGCGGTCAGTGTCTCTCCATGCTGATGTACCTGGAAGACATCTGAGCATGATCCCCAGCCAGAGGTAGGTATCAACTCCCTAAATCATGGAGTTTTCTATTTGCCTTTTTTGTTTTGATCCCTGTTTTGGATGACTTTTGTAGTGCTATCTCCTGTGCTGCAGTGTCCTGCTCTGTAGTGTTCTCTGTCAATTAGTTTGATTTTGGAGATACAGGCAGATACCCATTTGTAGTTTTTATATGGTTTGTGGAGGTGATATGTTGGTGAGCATTGAGTAATTGGGCACCTGATATACCTCTCCTTACCTCCTGCCAACCTCCCAGACCAACTACCCTCTGGGATCAAGGTGCTTCAGTTGGATGTTGGGGAAATGGCGGGTGGTTCTCGTAATATATTTCCTCCTGAATATGCAACTTGAGGCATGCAATCTCTGCCCATGTTGCCCAGAGTTGAGCTCTTAGATCTCTGATGGCCCAGTATGTGGGACAGCATCCTAAATCCTGTATAACTGCCCTTTTGAAAAGTGTCCCACAGTACCTCCAGTTAATAATATCCATTCCAGTTGAGTTGCCAAGTTTATAACCTGGTCTGAGTAATTAGAAGGAAAATGAGAGCAAAAGTTAGATTTTTTTTGTTTGTTTTGTTTCTTTTTGTATAACTTTTTATAACAAGTTAAATTAATTGTGCCCCTGTAAGTGAGGTTACTGTGTGGATATCCCTCTGATCCTTCCCTTCCTGCTTTGGTACAGGAAACATCACAACTGTGCTAATCTATAAAAGGAGTGTAGAATTGGGTGTTTGGGGATGGGAGTGGGTGGTTGGGCCCTTCCCCTGCCAAAAAAGAAGAACCATGGATGAAAGAAACAAGGAGGTAAGAGCAGAAACAATCAACCAACAACAAATGCAGTCACTATCCCTCAGTCTGTATCTCGTATGTGCTCCTGTAATTAGCCCTGAAAGCTTAGCATAATGATAGATAAAACTGTAAAACCTATAAGCACCACCTGTAACAATTTCACAGAAGATATACCCTGCAAAAAACACTTTGCTACAGAGAAAAATAAAGCAAAAAGTAACAAAACCTGTAAGTACAACCTGCAAAACAACTTAATAGAAGATATACCTTGCAAAAAACAATTTGAATCAGTGAAGATTACAGCAGTAATCTGTAAGCACAAAACATTAACAAACCTGAAGGCATACCCTGTAACAATGCAGTAGAAAGTATACCCTGCAACAGCAATTTGAATCAGAGAACAATAAAGCAGTAAAATGTAAGCAGAAACAGTAACAAAACCTGTAAGCACAAAAAAAGATAGTAACACACAGTGCCAAGTCAAAAGAAGTCTTAATTTGTTTCCTTGCTCTGATTATGTCATTCCCTGCTCTGTCGTTGCAAGCAAACCTAGAAGAAAAGAATGCAGGTGAAGCTTGGTGTCTTTGCCAGCAAACCAAGTCTCTCAGAGACTGAGGGATCTTAACATTCACACCCTCGAAGACAGAAGAGTGAAGGCAGACATGATACAGACCTACAAGTACCTCACAGGGGTGAACTGGGTACCGAAGGGAGTCTCTTTCAAATGAGAAAGATCACAGGACCTGGGAATGTGCGATGGAGGTGGGGAGGGTTTAAAAGGGATGTGAGGAAGCACTACTGCACATAAAAGATAGTAGACACCTAGAACCAATTACCACTGGACGTGGTGAAGGTGAAAACAGTAGGGGGCTGGAGGGCTTCAAGCATGTCTGAGATAGACATAGGGGCATATTAATAAAGTGGCAGGGAGAAGGGAGAAGGGAAGGTCATCAGAGACCATTTAGGATCTACAGAGACAGATTAGGCAGGGAACATCTGGGCAGACAGGGCGGGCCATGCAGTCCTTTACTGCTGACAAATTCTGTGTTTCTTTCTTTCCATGTTTCTTATGTTTCATTATTGTCCAGCCTGCCTTGGAAATTTATGTTGTCTGTGAACAGACTAACTTGATCCTGTAACATTGTCCTAATGTCACTGATAACATGTCGATGAGTACCAGCTCCATGACCAACCCCTGGAACACTCCATGTGACTGTGACTGACAGGAGGATATGATTTCTGAAAGCAGGTTGTTTTTTTGTTGCTTTACATTCAGCATCTGATAAGTTTCATTTCTACTTTAAACTACTATGTTTCAGTTTGTAGTTGCGAAAAGTTGAGCACTTGTTAGTTTTATTGTGTCTGAACATATTTCCTGGAAGCATAAAATGCTGTTTTTGTTTGTAGGAAAGTTTTCTATTTCCATAAGAGCACGTTGCACACACACAGCATGGATTTTAAGTTTCTTTGCTGAGAATTTAAATTTTCTTAATTTGCTGGTTCATTTGTACTGGTAACTTGTTTTCTTCTTCAAATGAAGTTTTGTAGCTGTTTAAAGATGATAACGTGTTAGTTTTATTGTGTCTGAAAATATTTGCTGGACTTTTTATCATAGAATGCCTGTATAGCCCACTGACCCTGGAAAAGGAAATTAAATAACAGTAGGATTCTGTTTTAATTAGGCTACATGACTTACATACAGAACACTAGAAACAGTGATTAACTTGCCACAAGTGCATAATCAAAATAATGAATCTGATTTTTTGATCAAATACCTTGTGCCATTGTACTGCTGAGTAATAATAAAGGAATAATGCATGACAGGGTGTGTGTTGAGCTGGTATAACATCATGACTTGGGTGGTTGGGCACAAGGTCACAGGCTGAGTGTGTCCAACACCCGAGAAGTGACATCCCTGCACGACACACACCCTGGAGTACATTATTCCTATTATACTGTATGGCTCCTTTGTTAAATACATTCTAGAATAAACTTTACCAGTAGATGTAAAGTAGTCTGTTTTTCTTAAATCAGGAAACTTTTATTTTGCTAATGGTTACAGCAGTATGAGAGCTAATATGCTGATTTACATATAGCAACAAAGAATTCTGGATAGATTATAAAGTTATCTTCAATTTTCCTTACTCAGCAGTGCAGTCTTCTTTTTTGGTAGTGGTGACTACAGTATAGCACCTCAGCAGTATAACAGCTAATATGTTGATTTACACACAGCAACAAGGAATTCTGGTAGCTTATAAAAGAAACTTATATTTCCCTTACTTAGCAGTGTAGCCTCCTTTTTTTGGTAGTGGTGACTGCAGTATAACACCTCAGTTGTATAACAGCTAATATCATGATTTACAGATAGCAACAATGAATGCTGGTAGATTATCAAGTTGACTTATAGTTTCCTTATTCTGCAGTGAAGTCTCCTTTTAAGGTAGTGGTGATTGCAATCTAGCACCTAATATGTAAATGTATGTAGCAAAACATTGTGGGTAGAAGCTGTCCTCCATTTTCTCTTACTTGGAGGTGCAGTCTCTTATTTTGGTAGTGGTTACAACAATATAAGATCTCAGATGTTTATTTTCAGAATGAAGCATTGTGCATACCCTAATGGGTGACAATATTTCTTTGCTGGGAGATACAGTCTTCTATTTCTGTAGTGAGAAAGTGCAGAAATAGCCTGTATACTAATTTACATAATGAGGAATTGTGGGTACAGTAAATAGCTAGTTTTTCCATCTCCCTAATCTGCATGTGGAGTGATTTTTTTTTACTGATGACATTCAGTTATGTGTGCTGGAACTAGATCTGTGATGATACACCTAGATAACATCACAGGTCCAGTCTCAGACTGACCAATTACAGCCCAGCATTCTTTCTTGCCATTGTATAATCATCAATGTGTTACAGTTAAACTGTTCAACCTATTTCTGCTTCACTGCCTTCACAACTGATATATAGAATAATAGAGAGGAAATGTGCACAACAAGGCTATGTTTCCATCCTCCCCTCAATGATGGGAATACAGCTGGAAAGTTTTAGTATGTTTGTTCCATACCCCTTCTATTGCATCACATTTCAGATGGCATCAGGCTGACTTACATTGGCATGGGTGCCAGGGTAGAAGAACACATTACTAGGAATGGGTGGGTACTAAAATATCAGACCCCCAAGACTACCCCCGGGTACATCAAATGCACCTAGATGAAAACCAGGTAGTCAGGTCACATCAGGTAGTTACTGCCTGACCCATTCTACTACCCAATTACTCAACCCTGACCATAACAAAAATCATGTGAAAGACTGTTTTTTTGCACTGTTACACTGTTTGTTAGGTGTCCTGAGGTGTTATACCCATGGGGGGCATTGCTGAGGCAGGTACGACAGGTGCAGTTGCTCTTAGTGAGCCTGATGCTGTTTACAAAAATTATACCTATGGTGGGCATTTCTGAGATAGGTATGAGAGGTGCAGCTGTTCTGATTGAGCTTGAGGCTGTTTCCAAACCTTATACCCATGTCAAGCATTTCTTTTGTAGGTATGAGAGGCATAGCTGCTCTGACTGAGCCTGCTGCTGTTTCTAAAAATTATACCCATGCGGGGCATTACCAAGGCAGGTACAAGAGGTGCAGCTGCTTTTAGTGAGTCTGCTACTGTGTACAAAAATTATATAAATTGCAGACATTTCTGAGGTAGGTATGAGAGGTGCAGCTGCTCTGATTGAGCCTGCTGCTGTTTTCAAAACTTATACCCATGGCATGCATTGCTGACGTAGGTATGAGAGGTGCAGCTGCTGTGAGTGAGCCTGCAGTTCTTTCCAAAAATAATATCCATGGCAAGCATTGCTGAGGCCAGTATGAGAGGCACAGTTGCTCTTAGCAAGCCTACTGCTGTTTCCAAAAATTATACCCATGGCTGGCATAGCTAAGGCAGGTACAAGAGGCGCAGCTGCTCTTAGAGAGTCAGCTACTGTTTTCAAAAATGATACCCGTGACAGGCATTGCTGAGGCAGGTATGAGAGGTGAAGCAGCTCTTTGTAAGCCTGCTGATGTTTCTAACAATTATACCATTGCTGGGCATTGCTGAGGCAAGTGCGAGAGGCGCAGTTGCTGTGAGTGAGCCTGCTGCTGTTTCCAAAAATTATACCAATGGCAGGTATTGCTGTGGTAGGTACTGTATGAGAGGCACAGCTGCTGTGATTGAGCCTGCAGCTGTTTTAAAAAATTATATCCATGGCAAGCATCGATGCAGTAAGTACGAGAGGCACAGCTGCTCTGAGTGAGGGTGCTACTGTTTTTCAGAAATTATACCCATGGTGGGCATTGATCAAACTTACATGATATAAAACTGATGACTGACAAATGAAAACTAACAGTAGTGTAGCACATATGACTAGCATGTTGGCAGTGGTGATGATTCTATTTGTTTTGTATACAACCTCATCATCATATTCAGTATCACTGTTTGCAGGCTGTTGTTCATGTTCAGAGTCAGACTTACATATTTCAGTGTTTGGGATAATTGAAAAATTTTCAGCATTCATTTTGAGAAATGTAAGACATTCCACATTTGCAGGACTTAGCAGAGTTCTGTGGTCAGTGACTATTCCTCCAGCTGCACTAACTATGCATTCTTTATTGTCCACAGCTGGGCCACCTAATCAGAGAGGTTGCAAGGGTCTCGGAGCTGCCCTCCCCCACGCCAAAACTGCCGCTGGGCCACCTAATCAGAGAGGTTACGAGGGTCTCGGAGCTGCCCTCCCCCACGCCAAAACTGTGCAGCTGGGCCATCTAATCAGAGAGGACACGAGGGTCTCTGAGCTGCCCTCCCCCATGCCGAAACTGTGCTGGTACGCATTGCTGAGAATAAGCCTTGGAGAAGCATGCCTGAGTTGCTGCTCGCTCGCTGCCTAGCAGCTCAGTAGTGTAGATGGACTTTAATGTTGAATTGCCGAATTGTTAAAGGGGCTAAACTTTGTGTCCCCATACATGTGGAAATAGTTTTTTTGTTGTTTAAAATGCTCTGAAGGCAGTGGCCAAACCAGCTGCCTTGTAGCTGCTTTTAATGAAGTTTGCATTTTGGTGCCATGTCCCTGTTTAAAAGCTTGCAACTGTAACCTGCCTGACTGATTTCCTATGCAATCTGTTTTACCTGCCTTTAATTTAATTTAACTCTAAGCAGCCCAATCTGCCACCAGCCCAGGCTTGATCTTAGTTTAATTTATTTATTTAATTTCACTAAGTCAATCAGGCTGCCTGTTTCAGCTGAAGCTATACGTACTATTGGCAGAGGAAAAGTCTGCCTTTAGTAATTTAAAATTAGGGTGTGCCACTCAGCTCAGCTAAGCAAACCAGAGCTTTTTCTCTGGTTTCATTGTGAAGCCACTCCAGCTATTGGTGCTTTCTCAGTAAGCAATAAGTTAACTCTCCCACAAGTCTCCTACCGTACTTAATCCTGTCCCTTCTGCCTCTCCTTTGTCCACAGCTGGGCCACCTAATCAGAGAGGTTGTGGGGGTCTTGGAACTGCCCTCACCCACGCTGAAAGTGTGCAGGTATGCATCACCAAGAATAAGCCTTGGAGAAGCCTGCCTGAGTTACTGCTCGCTCGCTACCTAGCAGCTCAGTAGTGTAGGCCCTCCCACCACCCTTGGTCTGCATTGGGTGATATAACAGATATCACATGATCGTTTAAAACCAATCAGCCCACTTTGCCATCAGCAGCCTATACTGGCTCACCACTAGATGCCACCATCTCATACAATTGCCTTTAAAATGCACTCAGGACACAAAATGTATATCTACATTCGGGTACTTAGTTTAACCTTCACACTGCTGCTATTCTTTTCTCTCCCCCCTCCCACTCTCACAGTGGAAAAGACTCACACATGGAACCCCGAAATCTGGTTCCCTAATTGCCTCCGCAGAATGACCTCCCCGTACCTCCAATATTCCATCTTCCCTGTTCTAGTCAGCAGCAATTATACCCCTAACCTAAGCTGCACTGCCATCAGGACCACCTTGGAATTTCACCTTCTCCTGCCACCCAGTCACCCCTTTCACAGCCCCCACCAATCCTTGTCTCGAGCCCTGTTAGCCCATCTTGTTCACACCCTCCCAATGCCAGTCGGGTACACCAGAATCCTCAGTACTCCATGCCTCCGTCGCTCCGCACCCAAATTGCACTGGATAGCTCTTCTGTGGCATGCTTTCCTCCTCCTCCTCCTTCTCTCAGGTAATGTACATCCTAATCCAGGACCATCTTCTCCTGGAGCTACCAAGGAGGGCAGGGACAGCGGCCTACTACTGGTCTCCCTCAACATCTGCAGTCTACTCAGGAAGTTCACTCCTCTCCAGGGCTGGATCACCCAACACGCCTCTGACATCCTTGCCTTATCTGAGACCTGGATCTCAAAAAACATCCCAGATGCTTCTGTCACCCCCAGTGACTACTCCATCTTCCGAGCAGACAGGTTAGGCAAGTGGGGAGGTGGATGTGCCATCTATGTCAAAACATCTCTGCAAGCCATCACGGTTTCCCTTCCCCTTCCAGCCCATGCTGCCCAAACCATAGCCATCAAGGTCACCCTTGGCAATCCTGGTAAACCGCTATACATTATGGTGGTATACATCCCCCCAACAAACCAAAAGCCCACTTTTGATTCTATACTGTCCAGCATCACCCATCTCCCTCCCAAGAGCAAAGTAATTACAATGGGAGATTTTAACGTGAATTGGCTATCCACCACATCTGCCACCTACAAAGATGCCATCCTAGCTTATGACCTCACGCAGGTTGTCCAGTTCCCCACCAGACATGACCCCAGAACTGGGTCCTCCACTCTTATCAACCTCATCTTTACTAACCATCCCAATAACATCTCCAAGGTTAAAGTGCTCCCTGATGTGATAAGTGATCACTCCTCTGTCACCTGCTGGTGGTCAAATGAAGTCCTTCCCAGCCTCCCTAAAGTTACCGTCCAAAGGCGCATCAAAAAAGGAGCCCTCTTATGCCTCAAATCGTACCTCACTTCCTGTAACTGGTCACACATCCACACTGCCCATACTGTAGATGCTGCCCTCATCTCCTTTATTACCACCTTCAACACTGCCTGTCACATCTTTGCCCCCTTCACAAAGCAGATCATAAAAAATAGAGATACCCCATGGATATCGCAGTCCCTCCTTGACCAGACGCACCACAGAGATAACCTCTGGCACAGGGCCCTGAACTCCCAGTTACCCCAGGACAGACAGCTCTACAGAGAGGCCAGATACAAATGCACCTGGGTCATCCGGCAAGCAAAAGCAACTTACTATAAGCAAGCCCTCACCACCACCTTGGGCTCAGGGAAAAACTTCTGGAACAATATTAAGGAACTATGCGAAAAAAATATTTCCCCTACCCCTGCGCAGCTTCAAGTCAATGGGGGCCCTCTCCCAGGACCCTACAACCATAACCAGTGCCGTAAATGCCACCTTCTCAGACCTCAGCCATATCCTCCTGCAAAACTTCTTTGACCCAATCACTAGCTGCCCCTCAGGCACCTCAGCCACTATGTTCCCCCTTTCCTTCTGGCTGCGTATTATCTCTTGCAGTGAGGCTAAGTGCTACCTCTCCAAAGCCTTGGTGAATCTCGCACTATAGCAGTGACTCCCTTGACCTCAAAATTCTCTGACTAACACTGGATGTGACCCTGCCACACCCCACCAAAATACTTAACTGGTCACTACACCTTGGACAATTCCCCTCTCTATGGAAAAGAGGAATTATAATACCAATCCTGAAGAGTGGTGACCCCACTTCCCCCCAGTAATTACCGACCCATTTTTATCCTACCCACCCCAAAGGTCTGCCAAGAACAACACAGCTTCAGGAGGGGACACAGCACAACCACTGCCCTCCTCGAATTCACATAGTGCATACATGAGGACCTGGAACAAGGGTCATTAGCAGGCGCAATCTACGTTGATTTGACCAAAGCATTTGATACCGTCAGTCATGCACTAATTCTCCACTCCCTTCCCTCCTACCATTTCACCCCTGAGGCCATCTCCTGGTTCAAAGACTATCTCTCTGGTTGGATGCAACAGGTCAAAATTAACTTCACCCTCTCCTCAAAGAGACCAGTCTTAACGGGTGTCCTGCAAGGGTCTATTCTAGGGCCACTACTTTTCACTCTCTTCCTAAACTCCCTCCCACAATCCTGTAGTGGGGAAACTCTTACTCTATGTGGACAACGCTGTAGTTTTCTGGAAACACCCCAATCCTAACTCCCTCCAAACTGCCCTACAAGGCTTTTTTAGAGAAATAGAATCCTGGTTCACTGGGCATCGCTTAGTACTCAACTACAAGACAACGAAATCCATGATCTTTTCCCACTGCCAAAACCCACTCAGTATTGCCCCTCTAACCATCTCAAACTCACAGGGCCTCCATCTTGAACAGGTCTCAAACTTCAAATGTCTGGGTGTCACTCTGGACACATCTCTCACCTACCACACACACATTCAACACCTTTCCTCCACTGTTAACACCAGGCTGGGTATTCTATATAGACATAAGCACTGCTGATCCCCTCAGGCCTTACGTCTTGCTGTATCCTGCTTAGTCCTTTCATTGGTGGACTACCGCATTGTAATTTATGGCACCACAGACCAAACCACCTACGTTGCATCAACCTAACTCTCAATAAAGCTTGTCGACTGGTCACAGGCTGTGATAGACAAACCCACATGTGCAAGCTCTACAAGCTTGCAGACTGGCTGACCTTCAAAGGGAGGCTTAAGTATCACACTTGCCTCCAAGCCAAAAAAATACTTATGAATCTTACACCTAAGGGTCTCCACCCCCTCATCCAGCCAGTCCTAAACAGAAGGGACCCCTAGACACCCTGCAAGCTCCTCCCTTCTAGTCCCTCACTGCAGGACCTCACTAGGGCAAAGGGCCTTCTGCTATCATGCTCCCCTCTGGCTTAACAACCTACCACCCTCTATCTCCCTGGCCCCCAGTCTTGGCCAATTTAAAACTGGTGTCAGGAACCTTCTCCTTGTCTCAGTGGCTTGTGGCTGTAGCTGACATTTCTCCCCCTTATCCAAATCACAAAAGGAGGCAAATTGCAGGCAGCCTCTGGCTCCAGAGCAGGGAGAAAACCCTCAGTGTTAATGATAAATGTCTAGCTTATCCCATAACTACATCCTCAGGCCATACAATCTAGTAGTAGATAAACTCTGACTCAGGACTCCGTTAATGACCCTCTGAATATGTAACCTGACATGTCTCACTACTATGACTCAGGGTCTTCTTAAGCTCCTAGAGGTGGTAACCCACCAATGTAAATACACTGTGCTGTGTGGCCTACTTATAATATGATTAAATGTAATGTTTGTGCTTTTTGTACTGACGTAGAGCCTTTGCAAAGGAGTCTATGACTCAAAGGATTGTAATTTCAATTCTCTTAATAAATAAATTCTGAATATACACTTGAAGATGGACAACTGAGGTACATTATTTCAAGATTGGCTAGATTTGGCCATATTGTTCTCTTTTTCTTCCAAAAGAGTAATGGATATTCCTCGAGACCAATCATAGCATCATCTGCAAAATACTCCAGGATCATTGTGCTGTGTGACACGGTTACCAGTCTGGCAGATGAAACAGCTGCACTTTCTTTATAGGATACAAGTCCATGTTGTTGCTGGTGACTCAGAAGTGATTTGTCTTTCTGACCCTGAACACAGGATGCCCGAGAAGTAGCTGTAGATGTCCTTTCCATTGTTGATGACACTGGTGATTGTGAAGAATTGATAGATGTGCTATTGTCTGCACCAGAGGTGTACTATGATGGTTCAGCTGGGTTTAACTGCTGTACATCAGTTAATGGTGTTGGTAGGGCAATACCTGCAGGAAGGATGGCTTCAATGTTCCACTTAAAGTGGGGATCTAGCAATGCAGCTAACACATACTGTGGGTGTTATTCTTAAACATGCCATTTGTTCGCTGATCAGTAAACAGTCTGAGACTCAGGCCATCAGCAGGCATAACAGCAGTGGTGTCTTCTTTTGACTGAAAGTCTTTCATTATGTCATCAAAGAAAATGTGAAGATATCTAATTTGAGGAAGAATTTGACTCGGAGTTGCATTGTCTGCACTGGCATCATGTGTGGCAGCCTCAAATGGCTCCAATAAGGTGACCAGAGATGTAAGTAGAGTCCAGCTGCTGTAACTGAGCATGATGTCTGTTTTACCTATTTGGTTCTGCATGGTATACTTATGTACAGCTTTTTTTCTGTTCAAGAAGCCATTCCAATATGTAAAAATGTTGAGTTCCAGTGGACAGGAACTTCCCACTTTGGTATATTCAGTGGTACAATAAGTTGTTTGACCTCTGTAGCCAGGATTTTTTGTGCTTTCACAGAGTGGCTGAAATGCCCACATATTTTCCTAGCAAGACCTAATGGGTCTTCAGCATTTCTGTTTCCATTTAAGAAACTATGGATGAGAACATTTAATCAATGTGCAAAACAAGGTATGTGTTTGGTAGTTTCCATCTCTAACAGCTTTGACTATGTTGGCACCATTATGTGACACTATGAACCCTGGAGATAAGGAATACAGAGTAAGCCATTTCTGGGAATTGATTTTGCAGCTGCTGCAAAATATTCACAGCAATGTGGTTTTCCTCAAAAGTGGTGACACACTATACAGCCTGCTTCCTACTGCTTATGGTAGAGCGGGGATAATTACTTTCTGACTGAAAACTTGCCCAATGAGCTGTAACAGTCATGCAGTCAATTGTTTGGTTGCTGGTTCATATATCTGTGGTTATGTGAACCTACTTCACCTAAGAGAGTTTCCACTGCTCAGTGACTGTACTACACACCAAGTCATATAACTGTGGAATAGCCTATTTTGAGATACATGTTTAACAGGTATTGTACCATGGTTCAATCCAGTATCCCGTGAGAAGGGCGACCGCTATTGAGTGCTTACAAAAGGGCAACTCAATAGCGGCACCTGTTCTCAGGGTTACTGCATGGCGGGGGCAACTGTGGGTATAATGACATCCTGTCGCTATATGTATGCACTTGCGGAGGGGGAGTGAGCAAGCATGCTGTGTGATGGGCGGAAGGGAAAGGAGGATTTGTGTGGCGTGGTGCGGTGGTGGGCTGCCAAGCTGGCCCCATGGCGTGGTGGATGGGTAGCAGGCTATAGCTGAGAGGGTTCTGGGTTCAGGTCTGGGTGTGCGTACATTTTGTTATGCTGGCCAAAACTTTTTTTCTGACTTTTCAACCCCCCCGACATGCACCCCTGGAGTTGAGATTCCTTTAGTGGGGGGTGCGGGGAGCAAAGCCCCAGGTGCAGAAGGTGCAGCCCTGCATAAACAAAAACAAAGCAATTCCCTGAGCCTTTTTATCAGGCATCTATGGGTGTACATTGGCGAAATTGATTTTCGCCAATGTACATTCGCCCTAACACCGATCGCTTTGGTGACCGCTGCTATCACATAAATCCATTCAATCCAGTTCATGAACTTCAGGAAGTCTTTTTTGGTAACAAAAGCAAAAGAGAGTTGACAATCAGCCAACAGCTCTGTAATGGCTCTATTTAATAGCTGGCATGTTGGATGCTTGTGGGTAAATTCTGATGTCCTCACAACATTCTCTTTTCCAGTTAGTTGACGAGAATGACAAGATATTTTTAATTTGGGGGGATTGTATTTCTTACGCCTTTTCCACATGGAGTACTACTTTGCGATTTTGCAGAACTTGATGGTGGTCAGAAGAAGACAGTCTATGTTTGTCTGGGAAAACTGCAAGGTCACAACAAGAGATTCAGTGTCAGTTCCTGCTTCCTGTTCATTGTCACTATGGCTGGCACCACCACCTCCACTACCACCCTATTTAACAGCGGGTATGTTGAATGCTTGTGGGTAAATGTTAATGTCCTCTAGTACTTTCTTATTATGTTAGTTGATGACAATCATGAGATATTTTTAATTCTGGGGGATTGTTTTTCCATGCCTTTTTCATGTGGAGTACTACTTTGGGATTTTGCAGTGCTTGACAGTGTCAGAAGAAACCAATCTGTGTTTGTCTGGGAAGACTGCAAGGACACATCAAGTGATTCAGTGTCAGTTCCTGCCTCCAGTTCATTGTCACTATGGTCACCGCCACCACCACCTCCACTTCTGCCAGTACCAACCACACTGCCCCTTGCCCTGCCCCACTCAGCTGGGTGTTTTGCCTTTGCATGTTGTGTCATTACTGATGTTCCAAAATGTCCTGCTTTGCCACCATGACTGAAACTCTTTTTGCACAGACTGCATACAGCTCAAGAGTTGTTTGTAGGGTCAATATAAAATAAATTCATATGATAGATTTACCTTTTGTGATTTGTACTATGGTGCCTGGTACTATTTCTTGTACAATAAAGGTACCTGGAGGAAATCCTACACTGCCATTTCCTTGTTGATGTGACTTGCTCTCATTCATGAACATCTTCTTATTCTTATGTTTAGCATATGATTTTTTTCTACACTTATCTTTCATGCCTTAGAGCAGCATCCTTTCCTACCCCTGCATTGAAACTACAGACCTCATTGCCACAAGATTCAGAAGAACTGGAAGTGCCATCATAATCATGTGGGACATAGCCTGGGCTATCCCATTCCCAGTCCCCACTATCACCACCATCTTTATCAGCATTCGCCGCCTCAGCATCTGAGCTTATATTTGAGGAGGATGCCTCTTGTCCTTGCATGCTGCTTCAGCAGCTGGAAGTATCCTGGTACATATAGCAAAATGTTCAGTACCTCTATGAGTAACTCCTGTGAGTTCTTTCTGAAACTGAACTACAGGTATCATTTCATTGCTAACATGTTTTTTTGGTTCAGAAGGACATTTAGTGCCAGTCCTGGTGATGTTATTATTATTATTGTTGCTATGTTCTTCATTATTGTTAGGACTCATATTGTCCACAACATTTTCTGCTGCATGTGCAGTAGCACTGTGTTTCCTTTTAGTAGAGTTAAACTGGGAAACTGTTTACCGTCATTAGGGTACCTTGTTTATGGTGTCCAATCATTAGAGTGCCAGATTGCATTTTGAAACCACTTCCCAAGGTCCGCCCCCCGAGGTGGTATCTATAGTAAGGAGGGCATGTGGGGTACAGCCCCCCACAAGGGGGTGTGGGGGGTGCAGCCCCCCACAAATAGAGAGGTCTGTGTCACCAAAATCAGGTGCACTACTTATCAGGTGCTCTAAACACGGTGCCAAGAAGTGGAGAAACTCTGGGAAATATGAGATACAGTAGACACAGGTGTAGTTTTTGCTATGCTGCAGAGAGATGTCACACTCAGCGTAGCTTTGACAGGGCTGGGGCACCTAACAAGCTAACAGGAAGTGTAATACATCCTAATTGGCTTTCTCTGTGCAGCAGAAAGATACACACAGTGTTGCTAATGTCACACAGACAGGGCTCAGGGCATCTAACAGACAGTGCAATATAGCATAAATAGCTTTCACTATGCTGCAGAGAGATGACACACACAATGTAGCTTTGACAGGGCTCAGGGCACCTAACAGGCCAACAGGCAGTGTAATACAGCCTAAATTGCTTTTGCTATACTGCAGAGAGACACAGAGTAGTTAAGTCACAGACAGGGCTCGGAGCACCTAACAGACACTATGTAATGCAGTGTAAATGGCTTTCACTATACTGCAGGGAGATGCAGAGTAGCTATGTCACAGACAGGGTTCATGGCACCCAACAAAGAGTTTGTAACAACCTAAATGGCTTTCATGTTACTGCAGAGATACAGATTATCTATGTCACAGAGTGGGCTAGGAGCACCTAACAACAAACAGTGTGTATCTGTAATACAGCCAAAATGTGTTTCACTATACTACAGAGAGACACAGAGTAGCTATGTTGCAGACAGGGTTCAGGGCACCTAACAGAGTGTGTAATATGGCCTGAATGGCTTTCACTATACTGCAGAGACACACACAGAGTAGATATGCCACAGACAGGGCTCTGGACACCACAGACACTGTGTAATACAGCCTAAATGACTTTTACTATGCTGCACAGACACAGAGTAGCTATGTGTCACAGACAGGGCTCAGGGCACCTAACAACAGACATTGTGTAATACAACCTAAATGACTTTTACTATGCTGCACAGAGACACAGAGTAGCTAGGTCTCAGA
The DNA here is from genome assembly GCA_016271365.2 of Neoceratodus forsteri. NCBI lineage: Eukaryota > Metazoa > Chordata > Ceratodontiformes > Ceratodontidae > Neoceratodus > Neoceratodus forsteri. The sequence continues at coordinate 1,342,493,359 of CM057449.1, read as the reverse complement.
CAGTGCTTGGGGAACCTAACAGACAGTATGTAATACAGTCTAAATGGATTTCACTATGAGAAAGCAGCTGTTGCCAGTGACAAGAGCCTTACCCCCACCCTTTCTACATCTCTCCAGTGCACCACACTGGATGATCCACAGATTTACCCTTAAGTTCAGAACCCCTTTCTCCTTCATGGACTAAACTTTTATATTTTTTGTATATGTTAAGTTTTTTTTTTGTTTTGTTTCTTTCACTGTGAATTGTTAGAATTAAAAATGTGGGTCAAATCATACAAATTAGAATTCAATACGGACAAATGTGTTGCAATGCATCTTGGTAGAAACAGTTCAATGGTGACACATACAGCATGTATAATGGTCACAAACCCAGAGGTCAAGGAGGAAAAAGATCTAAGTGTAATCATTTCTAAGGATTTAAACTTCAAAAACCACTGCCATTTAATGATTTGAAGAGCAAACGGAATTTTGGGGAGTATTAGGAGACATATCCAGAGTAGGGAAAATAATGTGATTATGCCATTGTATTCCTCAATCGTTATACCAAATCTGGAGTACTGTGTGCAGCTCTGGGCCCTCTATCATAAAGCTAATTAAGGTTCTGGAGGGTGTTCAGTGCAGGGCTACAAAGTTGTCAATGAAGGTTAAACACCTAAGTTATGAAAACAGGTTGGTAGAACTAGATTTATTCTCACTGGAGTACACAATACTAAGGGGCAATATGTGCTTGATATACAGAGCTTTCAAGAATTCCAATCTATGGGGATCCCTGGTATTGGAATTAAGAAGCCAACAATATACTACAAGGGGTCATGCATAGAGATGGGTGAAGTGGCCTGAATTTGCTCTGTGGAGTGATTCATGGAGTGAAGGTGAAGTCGTGGAGTGCTCCGCAACGTGAAGTGGAGTACTTCACATTATAATTGGTAATGCAAAGTCCATTGAAACCAATGACTTCTTGTTACTCCACCTTCCCAAACCACTACTCCACCAATTCTTACAGTGAAGTACATTGAAAACAATGCACTTCGCTTCACTTTGCCTTGTTTTCAAGCTCCAAAGGTGAATTTTGCAGTGATTCCTGGGATTTCAGGTCACATGGGCTCTAAATTTGTTCTGCACAGCCTCAGTTCAGGGTAGTGTGTGTAGGAAGCTGTAGGAGACAGTCTGCTCTGAAAGCTGTGATTCAAACCTTCTAAAAGCTATTAAAAAAGCCTGTTTGAGTAATTTGTTTTGCTGAAACTTTAGTTCATCGATTGTAGAAAACCCTCCTGTGCTCATATCATTGAGCGTTTATTGTTTGTGTATGGAGTTTGAATGCAAATGTACAAATGTAGAAGTCCATGTTCTTCCAAGTTGTGTACTGGGTGTGCTTTGAAACAACTGAGAAGCTGCATGGGTTATATTATATTAGCCTAGATTTCTGTAACTAATCTCTCTCTTGCTTACATCTGAGAGAAGTTTTCCTTACTTTTACATTGGTATTGCTTTGTGTTTAATTATTTTAGTTTTTAATTCAGAAAGGAGGTTTTCAAAACTGCTTATCTTGTCAGCATCTTCAGAAGGGCTGAAATAACTGCATATTTGATTTTCCTTTGTGGCTTAACTGGACTGATTACTAGAATTCTGTGACAATCTGCATCAATATATTTTGCAATATTTGCTGGTGGTGGTTGTGTGATTTAAAATAGCAAGGGCTGCAGTTTGTAATTGGATGCCAGACATAGCCTGAGGTGGGGGAAATTGTCTTCACAAGTCAGGGAGACTTGCATCACAGCCAATTGTTCTAGCTTGACCATTTCAACATTGATCAATTACTATAAACTACTGGTGTGATCCTGTTTCAGACAGAAGTCCATCTTCTTCCAAGTTGTGTACGGTGTGCTTTGAAACAACTGAGAAGCTGCATGGGATATATTATATTGGACTAGATATCTGTAACTAATCTCTCTCTTGCTTACATCTGAGAGAAGTTTTCCTTACTTTTACATTGGTATTGCTTTGTGTTTAATTATTTTAGTTTTTAATTCAGGAAGGGGGTTTTCAAAACTGCTTATCTTGTCAGCATCTTCAGAAGGGCTGAAATAACTGCATATTTGATTTTCCTTTGTGGCTAACAAACCACCAGGCTGTTTTGGGGCTGGAGAGGTTTACCTGTGTCTGACTTGGATGTCTGGATTTTTCTCTGTTTGATTAGCAGGATATTTTCTGTCAAATTATTGTGTAGGGCATCTTGCTGACAGGAAGGCACTCATCGTAGTGGTGGGTGAGAGCTTTTAGCTGATTGTTTTGTGAGGGCACAGTTTAGGCCCAACCCTTCCCACCCCTCACCCCACCCACCCTGGAAATAGTTCCTTTATACCTGAGGTTCTGACATCATTTCTCAAGAGTGCAAGGTGCATATCACTGTCATATCCTCTCTAGCACACTGCACTGACAATATAAGCATACACATTGTATAATATATATATTTCTATATAACAAACCAATCACACTTGCACACACACACACACACACACACAAACAAACAAAAAGTAGTTAAACATGTGGGGAGTAGTGCAATGTAATGGCTGTGGGGCAGCAGTCTTCCAGGAGTCTTTCTGGAGGTTGAGATGCTGCCCTATTTGTAGACAACTCTCTGCCCTGAGGTAGGAAGTTGCCTGTCTTCAGGCTGCACTGGACAGTAGTAAGGAAACCTTCCCCCAGGCCACACTGGACAATAGGAAGGGAACCTCCCCCATCCAGGGAGCACCAGCGCCACCACCACTACCTCAGAGGTTGCGAAGAAAGCAGTTGGACCACAGTGGGCTCAGGGAGGGTGAGGATGGTGGAACAGAGGCACACCCAGTCAATTTTGTTCCACTCCACAATCCATACACCATTCTGGGGGAGCATAGCTCCCCTATGGATGCACCCGCAGAGAAGACTGATGACAACTGTCACAAGGGAGGCCCACAGAAAGGAGACAGAGGACACCACAGGGAAAGGAAGCAGCTCCTGGTCGGGGACTCAATTATTAGGGGGATAGAACTGGGGGGAGCTGGGAAAACTGAAGTAAGGTGCCTGTCTGGTGCCATGGCTTGGAGGGACAGGAAGCGCATCCTCAGGATCACGAGAACAGCTGCAAGGAAGTCTGAGCTGGACGTTATTGTCCACCTAGGAACAAATGACTTGGCTCATCATGAGATTAGAGCAAGGCAGGAGGACATTGTTGAGTTGGGGAGGGGCCTAAGATAAGTAGCACACACAGTATCCTTCTCAGAGGTGCTGCCTGTCAATGGCATGGGGGAGGCGAGGGTAATTAGCACCATGCAGTTTAATGAATGGTTGAAAAAATGGTGTGGAGCAGAGGGGTTTGGCTTCATTGGGGACTGGGATTCCACCTGGAGGTACACCAGCCTATACTGGCAGGATGGTCTGCATCTGTCCAGGAAGGGAACAAGTCTTTTGAGCAATCAGTTTAAATGCTTCATTGGCAAGCTTTTAAACTAGTCAAGGGGGGAGGCACTGATAAGCAGCAGGAAAATCTCAGCCTCTCCCTACAAAACAGGGTACTAAATGAGAAAAAGACCGAGGTAGAAAGGTCAGTGGAGGATGCTGCAACAGAAGGTAAAGCCATCAAAAAATGGAGAGCAATGAGTACCAATGCCCGTAGTCTGGTAACAAGCTTCCTGAATTAGTGGCCTTGATGGAGGAGGAACATCTGGATAGCGTGGCAGTCACAGAAACATGGTACACACAAAACCATGACTAGGACATAAACGTACCAGGATACACTATCTACAGGAGGGACAGGGAGGGTAAAAGAGGAGGAGGAGTAGCTCTTTACATAAGGGAAGGAATAAAAGCAACAGAACAAAAGGGTAAACAGGGAGGAGGAGAAGAAGCACTGTGGGTAAATTTTGAGACAGGCAATGGCACCACAATCCACACAGTGGTTGTATACAGACCCCCTTCTCAGGGAGAGGAAATGGACAAGGAAATGATAGAAAGCATACTTAGAATGGCAGAAAAAGGGGAGATATTGCTGATGGGTGATCTGAATATGCCAGATGTTAACTGGAGTGCAGTTGTAGCAGCCACTTCGAAGAGTGGGGTTATTCTAGATGCTGTACAGGGGCATGCCTTAGACAACTAGTATTGGAGCCCACTCAAGAGGGAGCAATCTTAGACCTGGTTCTCTCAAATGGAGATGGAGAGAGGATCACAGATGTAGAAGTGGGTAGCCATCTGGGAACTAGCGACCATCGAATAGTATGGTTCACAATAAACACAGCAATAGAGTCAAGCCATACAAAGGCAAAAGTGCTGGACTTTAGGAGGGCTGACTTTGACAAAATGGGTGAGTGCCTAAGGAATGCACTAGCAAATGAGCAGGAAGGAGGGGTGGAAGAACAATGGGGAATAATAAAAACTGCCATCACAGAGGTAATGAGCCTTTGTGTGAAGCAAATGAACAAAACAAAATTATGTAAGAAACCACTATGGTTCTCAAAGGAAGTGGCAGTGAAGGTTCAAGAGAAAAAGAAAGCATTCAGGAAGTACAAGGAATCGCAGAAGGAGCAGGACAGAGAATTATATCAGTTAAAGCAAAAGGAGGCTGGGAAGGCAGTCAGAACAGCAAAGGCCCAAACCGAGGAAAAGATAGCCAACTCAGTTAAGAAGGGGGATAAAACCTTTTATAGGTACATCAGGGAGCGGAGGAAGACCAAGGGAGGGATAGTGAGGCTTAATAAAGGGGAGGGAGGGTGGGCAGAGGGAGACTGTGAAAGGCAGAGATACTAAACAAATATTTTGCTCAGTATTTACAAATGAAGAGGGGAGGTACCTAAAACAAACAGTAGGAACACCTGGATACAGAAGTTGATACCAGTCCAATTTACAGAAGAAAGGGTTCTGAAAGAACTCTTAAAACTGAAGGTGGACAAAGCAATGAGGCCTGATGGGATTCATCCCAGAATTTAAAAGAACTAAGGGTAGAACTAGTGACACCACTGACTACCCTTTTAACAAATCATGGGAGGATGGGGTGGTACCTGAGGACTGGAGGAGGGCAGATGTGATTCCCTTCACAAAAGTGGAGCAAGGCAGAAGAAGGAAACTACAGACCTGTTAGTTTAACCTCAGTGATAGGGAAAATGATGGAATCACTTCTGAAGGACAGAATTGTTGAGCATCTAGAGGCCAGAGGGGCACAGGACCCTAGGCAGCATGGATTCACAGCGGGAAGGTCATGCCAGATGAATCTGATAGATTTCTTTGACTGGGTGACCAAAGTAGTAGATCAGGGAGGGGCTGTGGACATGGCCTACCTAGACTTTAGCAAGGCATTTGACACAGTCCCACACAAAAGATTAATATACAAGTTAGCCAGCCTGGGAGTGGGTCCCAAGATGACAGCCTGGGTAAAGAATTGGCTGGAGAATAGGACACAGAGAGTAATAGTAAATGGAGTCCACTCAGAAGAAAGGAGGGTTACTAGTGGGTACCACAGGATTCAGTATTAGATCAGTCCCTTCAATGTCTTTATAAGCGACATTGCAGAGGGACTGAAGGAAAAGTATGTCTCTTTGCAGATGACACAAAAGATCTGCAACAGAATTGATGCACAGGGTGGGTGGAAAGGATGAGAAGGGACTTGGCAAGGTTAGAAGAATGGTCAAATGTATGGCAGCTTAGATTCAATGCTAAGAAGTGCAAGGTAATGCACCTGGGAAACAAAAACCCAGGGAAGAGTACACAATGGGGGGGTGAGATACTAACAACAACAAAAAATGGAAAGAGACCTGGGGGGTAGTCATATCAGATGACCTAAAGGTGGGCAAGCAATGTGAGAGGGCAGTGGGGAGGGCTGGGGATACTGGGATGCATAGGAGAGGCATCACCAGTAGAAAACAGGAAGTTATTATCCTCTGTACAGACAACTGGTGAGACCCCATCTGGAGTACTGTGTGCAGTTCTGGAGACCCAATCTCGCAAAGACATAGACAGGATGGAAGCTGTCCAGAGGAGGGCAACTAAAATGGCAGGGTCTGTACTGGAAGACATATGAAGAGAGATGAAAGGAGCTTAATATGTATAGTCTCGAGGAAAGGAGGGAGAGGAGGACATGATAGAAATGTTCAAGTACCTCAAGGGAATCAACAAAGTCCAAGAGGGTAGCATCTTTCAAAAAAAAGGTGTGCAAGAAACAAGAGGGCACAATTTGGAAGATAGAGGGGGGCGTGCTCAGAAGTAATTTAAGGAAGTATTCCCCTCATGCCCGCCTCTGACCGCAAAGGTATTCTTTCAGATTTGAATTTCTGATGGTGAGCACTGGTTAGATGTTGTGCCTTTGGCCTGCATCTCTTCAGTGCGCTGCACAATCTGAATCTATCTCTGCATTTGCATCTCTTTAGGGTCCAATCTCCATCTGTAACTTAGGTCATAGTTGTTTCTTTGGCTTCCCTTCAGAGTACTGGACTGGTGTGTTGCATAATTCTGCATGAACATTGTACTCATTAATATGTGTTTTCAAGTCAGGACCATCATCAAGAGTCACTCGTGGTACGAATCATGTTCTTCATCATCACGGTCACAAATGCATTCACAAATCACAATTCACGATCACGTGATGTCACGAATCAGAACATTAATTTTTTTACTAGTTACTTGGATGTACTGTAAGCCTGTTTTGTAGTATCTCTCCAGGCTTCACCACCCCACCACTGTATAATAAGAGTTTTTAAGTTGGGGAGTTTTGTGCTACAGCTCGTCAGGGAAGTACAGCCATAGGCATTTGCATTCCCAATACAGTTCCATATTGGTTATCTCACACCGAATCATGTTCTTCATCATCACAGTCAGAAATGCAGTCATAAATCAAGATTAACAATCACGTCACCAATCACAACATTAATTTTTTTACTAGTTACTTGGATGTATTGTAAGCCTGTTTTGTAGTATCTCTCCAGGCTTCACCACCCCACCATTTGGGGAGTTTTAGGCTACAGCTCATTGGGGAAGTACTGCCGTAGGCATTTGCATTCCCAGTACAGTTCCATATTGGTTATCTCACACCATCAACACTGAATCATGTTCTTCATCTTCACGGTCACAAATGCGGTCACAAATCATGATTCACGATCACGTTACGAATCAGAACATTAATTTTTTTATTAGTTACTTGGATGTATTGTAAGCCTGTTTTGTAATATTTCTCCAGGCTTCACCACCACACCACTGTTCTCATTAATAAGAGTTTTTAAGTTGGGGAGTTTTGTGCTACAGCTCATTGGGGAAGTACTGCCATAGGCATTCGCATTCCCAATGCTGTTCCATATTGGTTATCTTACACCATCAACACTGAATCATGTTCTCCATCATCACGGTTACAAATGCAGTCACAAATCACAATTCACGATCATGTCACAAATCACAAAAGTAATTTTTTTACTAGTTACTTGGCTGTACTGTAAGCCTGTTTTGTAGTATGTCTCCCGGCTTCACCACCCCACCATTGTACTCATTAATAAGAGTTTTTAAATTGGGAAGTTTTATGATACAGGCTCAGCTCATCAGGGAAGTACAACCATAAGCATTCGCATTCGTTCCTGTACAGCATTTGAGTTACAGTACTGTAAGTAGTGGTGGGTGAAGTGGCCCCAATTCGCTCCATGAAGTGATTCACAGAGTAACGTGGAATCCGTGGAGTATGCACACAATGTGAAGTGGAGTACTTTGCTTCATAATGAGGAACGCAAAGTCCATTGAAACCAATGACTGCGTTATTCTGCCTTCCCCAAGCCACTTCTCTACCAATTGTAAGGCAAAGTACACTGAAATCAATGTAATTCGCCTCACTTCGCCTTGTAATTGAGCTCCAAATGAAATTCTGCAGTGATTCATGGGATTGCAGGTCACATGGGCTCTATATTGTTCTGCACAGCCTCGGTTCTGGCCTGGGTAGTGTGTTTGTGTAGTGGTAGCTGGAGACAGTTTGCTCTCAGAACTCTGCGATTCAAACCTCTAAAAGCTGTTTAAAATACCTTTTTGAGTCATTTGTTTTGCTCAAAATTTAGTACATCGATTGTAGGAAACCCTTCTGTGCTCATATCATTGAGTGTTTATTGTTGTGTGTGGATTTTGAATGTTAATTTAGAATAGTCAGTCTGTGTACTGTGAAGTGTGCTTTGGGGAGGGGCGTTTTTGTGGTGTAGGTACATTAACTGGGAGAAAAAGGCAGTCTTTCTGTTTTGGTTATATTTTTCTTGTATAATTGTATTAATGTGTACACAGTAATATTTTCAGTAATTCATGACATTTTTTTGCCGATTGTTGTGGTGCTGTAGTGTATAATTTGTCTGTTTAAAACATTTGGTTATATTACTAAAGGTTTTCAATTTGCTACATATTACTTGTAGTGTGTGTGTGTGTGTGTGTGTGTGTGTGCGATGCATGCTATTAAATCAGGCACCTTTTATTGTGCCATAGAGTAATTGCAGCAGTGTGAACCGGCTATCCACTGCACCTGCATGAAGTTTTTATACTGCTTTGTTGAATCTTTACTGGTAGTGGTTTGTTACTGTCGTGCACTAATCCCCTAACTGGCAAAAGGTATTCCTTTCCAGAGATGGATTTGTGACTTGTGAGCACTGGTTAGGGGTTGTTGTGCCTTTTCTTATGTATCCTTTGAGTGCACAGTGCAACCTTAATCTGTCTGTGCATTTGCAGTGCACCATTAATTCTGGGAGACTGCATTTCTTGTTACGCTCTCATTTCACTTCATTTCATTTCACTTCGTCAGCACTGGGGAATTTTCTGGACACAAGACAGTAGCATTTTGGGGATGCACATTAATTCTGGTGACTCTGTGTGTGACCACTGCACACATGATTGAGTGCGCCATTAATTCTTGAAGACTTTTCATTTCTTGTTACACTCTCATTTCACTTCATCATCACTGGGGAGTTTTCTGGACACAAGACAGTAGCACTTTAGGGATGCACATTAATTCTGGTGACTGTGTGGGTAGGGTGCTGCCAATATTGTTGTCACTCCACCTTACTTCATGTTTAAGGCAGAATGACAATGCAAAGTAATAATGACAAGGTGAAGCGAGCCTTTCCTATGGGGCACTGAACGCAAAGTGCCCACTTCACAGGCACTTTGCCGGTGGAATTTAAATTTGCTGCATCTCTAGTCATGCATTGCAACTAACTAAAAGGAGAGAATTTGTTCAAATAAAAGTGGTTCATGGTTCAGCCAGAGAGTAATTCCATTATAGAATTCACTCCCACATGAAGTAATAGGGAGCTGCAGTATAAATGAATTTAAGGTAAAATGTGATGAACACTACAGAAATTATAATATTCTGGGTTACCATATTTAAGATGATAGTGAACAGTATTGATCACATGCCTTCTTTGTTCATACAATGTCTATGAATCTATGAACTTCTGAATGGAGAGTGAGCACTGATTCCTCCCTCTCCCTCCACACTTTGTTGCTATCTGTTCTCTCACAGCAGACACAGAGCACAAACACCAGCACTAACCATTCAGATTGTCAGCCCGGTGTCATGTGCTCCTTTCTCTTATGAGGACCCCTCCAGGCTGCCCTTTCATGTCTGTTTACAACATCGAAAGAGTCCTAGGACCAAAAGGCTACCAATAATGCCAGTAAAAAAAAATTACATGTTACTTGACCCAGTACCCATGTAAAAAGTACCTGATCCACAAACTACACTGTTGTGTCAGGTAGGGTAGTAAATTACTCGAACTATCCGACTAGGCTAGCAATTGTCGATACTTGACTTACATGATCCAGGTACCCAACAGGTAGCCCATCCCTACACAATATTATGTGTTTTCGGATTGCCCCCACATTCAAGAATTCTAGAGGGAGGTGCAGGAGGAAAAAGAACAAATCTGGTGTTTTCAGTTACCTTTATATATGAAATCCTGGTGTTGGGGCTGCTTCCCCTTAATTTACAACAGCAACAGCCCAGAGAGTTATTACATATTTTTTGCCTTAAGCTGTGAAAAGAATTACCTGTTATTGGCTTATATGCAGGATTTCAACTCTTGAGGAATGGATGGAGAGAATTCAGCATGTGGCAGATATGGAAAAAATCATAGCTGACGTGAGGCTAATAAAGGAAAAGTATTTGGTTAAGTGGGGAAAGTGGCTAGCCCATCAGCAACCAACATAGTCTGGCACTCAGGACACTATAGCCCAGCTAGGCTGTTTCCCCTTCCCTCCTTCCCCCTCCCCATGCTCCCCACTTGGTAGCTTTCACCCACTGTACTGACAGGCATATAGTTCTTAGCTTTTAATTGTTACAGTTTATTGTTTTCTCAATCTTTTGGGATTAGGAAAAGCCACGTGTTGACAAAGATGTAACAGATTATGGTGCTTTCATTGAACTAGGAGGCAGAAGTGAGTTTGTTTCAATAAGATCCAATGCTTTGTGATTTTTATGCAGTAACCTGTCATACTGAAAAAATGCAGGTGCCTTATAGTAGTTAAATGTCCATGCCTGTGTCCTGAACATCCTGTATTGTTGTACTGTTATACTGTATGCTTGTTTTCAATAAATGAAAGTTACAACAAGGCTGTGTTTCCATGGAGAGGGTGATGATATCATAGACCTTGAAAGTGAAACTCAAGCGGTCCCTATGATGTCATCATCCCTACTAGATGGAAACAAAGACTTGTTTGTGCACACTTAATTATCATTTACTTTTTATAGTATGTGATTTTTTTTTTTATTTCTGACTTTTTAAAAAAATACCTGAGCTGTGGCAGCGTAAAGATTGGACTTTGGCAGTGAGAAGTTTGGGAAATTTGAGCTGTGGGAGAGTCAATGATGGCGAAGGAATGGTTGGTACAAGAAATAAACTGTTAGACAGAGATTCACGAACAGACTTCAGACTGAGTAAGTAATTATTACCTGGAAGCAAGGATGAGTCAGCAGCATCAGCTGTTTCACCGAATTAGGAAAGTAAACAAATGGCAGGTATTCGATACCTTCATCAAGCTGGGGCAGTGTGCTGACTCAGCAGTGAATTACTACTGCCAAACTGCCCAGAGGGTGGCACCAAGTTCAAACCCAGAGGGATGGAAAGCAGGGTGTTGGCTGAACAACATCCTAAAATAGTGACCTAAGAAATAGCATCTCAGGACACTATACATTGGGAGTTTAGAAAAATATACATAAACTTTAGGGCCCAGATATTCAAAAGAGTTGAGCCATGTTGCACCTGCACAAGTCCGAAAATGCGCCATTCTGCGATATTCAGCAGGAGGCAGTTGCACCCCCCAAATCACACTGAGCAACAGCGCAGTGATAATGAATGCATGTACAACTGAAGGAGGAGGAACCATGCATAAATGGTGCAGTGCGATATTCAACAACATGCGCCATGCACAATGGGGAGCCAGCGGAAGTTGCGCCATAGCAGAAATGAGCCAAAATAAAAGGGAGCAAGGGAGAGGTGGAAGAACGCTACAGGGAAGCCACATGATGGCAAAGTCCAGCAGGGAACACTGGGCAGGAGGAACACACAGGGCAGGGCAGGAAAGGGCACCTGGAATCAACAGGCACAGGGGAAGGTGTGGGAAGCCACAGTGCAGCATGGGGAAGTACACCACACAGCAGTGAGGCCAGTACAGGCAGGTGTTCCTGGTGCAGGTGAAGTAGCAGCCAGGACAGTGGGGGGAATACAGAAACAGCTGCCAGGGGGGTGAACACAAGCTAGGGACATGGCCAGTGCCACCATCCAGATGGAGGCCGTAATGAGGGGGGTAAGAAGGCGGGCAGCAGGGGAGGCGTGGCCATGGAAGGGCCCGTTGGCGGTATGCCCCCAACAGGCAGTACCGAGCTCGCACCAGCTTTGAGCTGTACAGTGATACTGAGATTGTGGTCCAGTACCACCTGAACTGGGCAATTCTGAGGTGGCTCTGTGAGCTGTGCAGTGATGTGATGTAGGCACCCACACGATGGAGCCATGCCCTGTCAGTGGAGATGAAAGTGACAGCTTGCATGTGCTTGCTCACCACGGGTACCTTCCAGAGACCAACTGGGGACACCACATGCATAACTCAGTTGGCCACATCATGCCACCTCACCCAATTCATCAGCGTTCTGCTGCCACATGCTTGGAGTACATCCATTTCCCCAGCACACCGGCGGAGTGCACAGCAAACATACAGGAGTTCCACAGGGTAGCATGTATGTCTGGCATGCTAGGGGCAATAGACTGCACCCATGTGGCCATCCACATGCCACCTGGCCCCAAGGGGGCTGCATATATAAATTGCAAGGGCTATGCCAGCATCAACTGCCAGGTGGTGTGCAATGCCAGGGGGCGCATAATCAATGTCTATGCCACGCACCCTGGGGGAGCACATGATGCCTTCATCTGGCACCAGTCAGCACTGTGCCACAGATTTGAGAGTGGGGATATCCTCACTGGCCACCTAGTGGGTGAGTATGCAAACCACATGGACAATCATTGGGCCTGGGGGGGCATGGTCAGAGGTGACATGGATAGTGTCCTACATGGCCCGGGGCAGGGTGATGCTGATCACCAATCTAACCTCCACCCTCTACACACAGGTGACAGTGGATACCCACTCCGTCCCTGGCTGCTCACACCCTACCGGCAGCCCATGACCCCATTGCAGCAACGCTACAATGAGGCACATGCCACCACATGTAATGTCATCGAGCTAGTGTTTGGGATGCTGAAGGCACATTTCCATTGCCTGGACACCTCTGGCGGTGCCCTACAGTACAGCCCCTCAAAGGCCTGTGGGCTATTCCTGGCCTGTTGCATCCTGCATAACATGGCCAACGAATGTGGGATAGCTGTACAGGTCGAAGAGGGGGACAGTGATGGGGACGATGAGGACGCCAGTGACAATGGTGATGGGCAGCCCCCCCTTGGCTGATGGGACCCCTGACTGCTCCGGCTGGCACAGCTGCACTGGGACGCCATCACAGAGGAGCACTTCAGCCAACCCAGGTAAGTCATGGGGCCATGTGCAACCAACAGTGGCTAAGGCACAACCCACAGACATGCATGGACACACACACCAGGGGTGCATTCCGTCAAGGGAAGTGGCCAGGCATGGAACCACACACACAACCAGGGATGGGTGAGGTCTAACATGCCACGTGGATGGACACACACACACACACAATGCACCAGACATGCACAAAGGGTAGGAGGCACACAGACCCAGAATGCCAGCCCTAGCCACGCATATGTCCACAGACCACCACGCCCACTGCCTGCCCTTGTGCGTGTGTCAGATGCTAAGCACCATAGCACATTGGTGTACTGTGCAATGCAGGCATCATCATGCACACGCAACTGTGGACTGCAGCAGGGAGGGTGTGCAGATGGACTGTGTGTCCATGTGCAGAGCCGGGTACCCAGCCGTGCAATGCCAGCTGAATGACACAATGCACACAGGGCAGCACCAGACAGTAGCCACGTTGGGAGACAGGTCAGTCACATGCCACAGTGCCCCAGCTACCACGGATTCATGGGTGGCCCCGCAGAGACCCACCAGCACTGACAGGCTGACCACTGACCTCATGGGGTGGCACCGATGGTCCCCCAGGGGTTCCACTGCATGAATGTGACCGTGCTTGCGCAGGGGTCTGCAGCACACCAAACATGCCTGCGCCAGGCATGCTTGGGATGCCCACAGCTGAACCCGGTGTCGATAAGGAGGGTGTCGCATGATGCTGGGAATGGGGGCTGGACAGTGCACTGCGTGGTGTCTGTGATGCATGGGCACATGACTGTGTGCCCATTGTGGCCATGACAGCAGTGAATGCCCGTGTCTGCCTGTCAGTGACAGCGGTCACATCCTCCCGCAACCGGTCCATCCCTGCCAGAATCAGAGCGGTGTCTCTGTTGCAACACTCCTCTGCCCACTCCAGAGCCACATGCAGTGCATCCACCAACGTCACAAGCTGCATCTGCTGGTTGACTGATGCTTACAGTATGCAGGTGTGCTCATCCAAGAGGTCATCTGCCTCCTCGGCATCCTGCCCCTCAGTGTGTGTGCGGCCCTGATGCCCAGCACCCTTTGAGGGTGGGCACTGCACACCAGTACCAGGTCTGGGCATGTCCACAGGCAGTGCACTGATGCCGCCCCCTGACCCTGTACCTCCAAGCCCATTGGCTGACTGCTGATGCTGCCCCTCCAGCTGCCACTCACCAGGGCTCACTGGTACCACCACAGTGGCTGCAACAGTCCCACTGTCCTGCAAACACACCAGTGCTGCCCCGCTGGTGCTGACAGGCACAGGCTGGGACTGTGATGACATGCAGGCCTGCACAGCGGCACCACCCACAGCCATGGCCGCGATGTTACCTGCTGTGTGGCCATCCCGTGGCACACACGTGTCACTGCCCATGCCGTTAGTGACATCATCATCAGTGACGGACCCGGCACCAGCCCGAGTCACAGCATGCTGGCATCCGTGGCCGCTGGCACACTGGGACACGGGCAGGGCCTCCTCCGCACCTGTTCCAACAATATCAGTCTGGACAGCCAGGCGGGTCCACTGTCGCACTGAGCCACATATACCTGTGGAGGTAGATGAGCCCTCCTCCATCTCCATTTGACTGTCCTCAGTGGACAGGCCCACCACCGCTGACCCATGCAGATGCTCAGGATCTGTAAGGGAAAACAAAGTCGTGTTACTGCATGTGACCTACCCTGCCCTTCCGCAATAGACAGACCATGACCTACCATGCAGTAACAGGCTACTACCCGTCTGGAAGCCACCACCTGGAACACCCTCAATGGCACAACGCTGCATGCTTCCAGCAACCCTCTCCTCCTGTTGGGTCAGGTATAGCACCTCTGGCTGTCCCCCACCTGTCACAGCTCATGCTGCCCTGATGGCAGCCACCTTCTCCTTTATCCTCCTCCTCCTGTCTGTGCCCATCTTCTTCTTGCACTCCTGCACAGAGCACTGGTGGCTGCCATGCAGGTTCACTGCACGCGCCACCTCCTCCCATGCAGCAGCACGGGCCTGTGGTGTTCCCTGCTGTCCACTGAGAAGTGTCTCCTGAACCAGGTAGGCCTCAAACAGGGCATCCATCTCGGCCTTGGTGAAATTAGGCCTCCTCCTCCTCCTCCCACCACTGTGTTCCTCCTCTCCCACAACTTGCTCGGTCATTATTTAGCCTGTGAGAATGAAAGTTGTTACCTGTGACTATGCAGTCCCATGCATGTCCCAGAATCCACATTCCACACTCTCAAACAGCATGCAACTCACCAATAGACTGCAGTGACTGACTATGGCCAGTGCAGCCCAATGTCGTACTTTCATAGTGCAACCCATGCAAATGAGGTGAGGAGCAACTTTAAGTGGACGCAGATTGCAGTGCTGCGCCATTGAATGGCTGATTAGCTGACTTGCATATGATGACTGAATATCGCGCTGTTGCGCTTTGCACAATTGTGTTGAACATGTTGAGCCAAGGGTGCAGTTCTGTGACATACACAGTACACACCTCACTGCACATGCCCGGGTTGCTGACGCAGGCGTCTGCCACGCTGCTGACGTGCTGTGCATGGAAGGCAATGCAGGGCACAGCCACCATTGTGCCAGTGGTGCTACAGCGATGTTCACCTATATGGCGCTGTGGCACTGGGCCATCATAGGCGCATTGGGGCAACAACACGGTAGGTCACTACTGGAGGTAGCATACAGGTACCCAATCACGCTACATGCATTGGGTTCCAATGGCACTGTGCCCATCCGTGCGCCACAGACCCTTGACCCTGTGCCCAACCTTTGTCCCCTAGGTGCCATGCGTCAGGCATGGGTGCACCACTATCACACTGTTCAGTGACAGCGCGATAGGGAATGGCAGCGCTGTACCGCACAGCATCTGCACGTGGTGGAGCCACCATTTTGAGCCGACTGAGCAAGTGAGATGGCACAGAGGAGGGCTGCCCAGTGGACCCAAAGTGAACTTACCAACCTGGTGGCCACTGTTTACCCAGTTTATGGCCCACTGTTTGGGAAGGCACCCCTGGACAGGTCCAGGAGCCAGGTGTGGGAGGAGGTGGCCAACACCCTGGAGGAGGCCACAGGAAGGGGGCGGATGGCAGAGCAGTGCCATCACAGGTATGGCGACCTGAGGAGGAGGGAACCGGACCTGCTTGCCCACCTGCAAGCACATGCCAGGAGGGGCACAGTGCCATGGCCAGGTTGGTGTTACGTCCACACACTTTTATCTTCCATATGGGTATCACGGTTGTATGTGTCCGGAACATGGGGAAGGACCATCTGGTGTTGGCTGTGGTGGTGTTATCAGGGTGAGGGGAGGGTGGGTGGGTCTGGCTGGGTGGGAGTGCACACACATGGGGGCAGGGGGACTTTGCTACAGGATTGTACTGATGTTCCTCTCTCCATGTTTGCGCCACAATGCCAAAAGAGAGGCATCTGGCCAGGGAGATGTGGCACCAGCAGGACAACAGGGCCAGTAGGAGGGGCAACGGTCCACAGCGCCGAGGGACCGGCCTGATGATGGTGAGTGCCATACCTTCATGATTACTATTGCATGCTGTGTAACAGGGTGGGCAGCGGGGCATTGCCACATCCATTGACACCACTGCCATGCACGCAACTTGTTACAGTCAGCACTGTCCAGTGGCACTGTATGTCTGGGAGGGTGTCGATGGTGGTCCATGCGTGCACTGGGTACATGGCTGTGCCACTGCCTTTGCACCACTTAGCCATGTCACTAAACAGCCACTGTGGTGCTGTGCATGACTTGGCCAGTGGGTGTGTGCAGTGGTCCGCATGGCTGTATGCACCTGGGTGGGCAGGTCTTGTGGACGTGATCACTGTGGGTGGTCACACACCATCACAGAGGCATGTCCCACGGCCGTATGCCATGCACAGTGGGTGGGCTGTATGGGGCTGTGCATTCACACCTATTGACTGTGCTCCCTTGTCCTAGGTGTCCACCAGCTGAAGGAGATATGGGAGGCACTGCTGGAGATCCTCAATGTGGCATGGGCATCATTTGAGATCCTGCAAAGGATTGACTGGCTTGGGGTCCGGAGAAGACACAGGAAGCAGAGCAGCCGAAGCAGGGAGCGGGGCTCCCATTGATCATCCCTCTGCCCCTGATATCCCTACCCCTGGACCCACCTCACACCCTCCTTTCCTGTCCCATTTGTTCACCCCTGCCCCTTACCCACTCCCACCTTGTTTGTGGCCCCCCCTACATTTGTACATAGTTTTGTAAATAGTTCTTTTTGATATGTTTGAACACAAATCTTTTGATATGAATACTGTGGTGGTCTCTGATTTACAGTGGGCTATAGGTGCTCAGCTGCAGTGGTGTGCATGGTGTCAGGGATGGTGCAGTCATGGGTATATGTGTGTGTGTCCGTGGGGAGGTGACTATGGTGTAGGAGTAGCTATCAGTCAGTGTCTGTGGTGTGTATGTTGTGCCCTGTGCACTGGATGACTGTGTGCAGTGTTCCATGGTGCATGCTCTGTGTCCATGGTGCCCCTGTCAGCCTGTCCATGGCCTTTGCAGCTGACACCCTTGCATGTCTGTGACCTGCATGGTCTGCTGGCATGTCAGTGGTGGCTGTCCATGCAGGGCAGCCACTGTACCCGTCACAATGCTGGGTTGCCCCCTGTCACTGGTGTGGTGCATGTCTGCCTAGGGTGACACTGTGGCCTCCGCAGTTGTTGTCCTACCTCCATGCTGTGGCTTGTGTGTGTTGCAGGGGATGTGCGCCACTGTCTGTGACTTGTGCTCTGGGCAAATGATGGTGGTGTACAGGTCCACAGTGCCTGCGCAGGGTGGCTGGCACTCCTGTGCCATGGAGGACTGTAGGCTGTGTGTACACAGTTTCCATGGGCCCACGCTGGGGGCTTGGCAGCCCCGCTACTGTGTCCCTGTGTTGTTGTGCCCTTGGGTATGGGTGGGTGTTTGTCCATGCATTGTGTTGCATCCGGTGTGGTGCATGCTTCCACACACCACTGTGGGCATCTGTGCTGGCTGTTGTGGCCAGTGCTGGGTCAGGGTATGTCCTTTGGAGGGTGTGCAGGGTGCTGTACCACTGGTGGTGGTGTCTGGGGCATGCCCTGTCATGTGTGGGGTACCTCGTGTGCCAACGCATAGTCGGTCTCTCAGCTGTGTCTTGGGGGGGCTGTGCATGGTGGCACTCTGTATGCCATTGATGCATTGCTGTGTGCTGCCACCTGCTGATGGGTGCACATGGTGGGGCTGCCTTGCATGGTTCTGTGCTGCACAGGGTTGCATTGTCACAGTGGAGGTGGTGGCATGCATGGGGTTTCCTGCAGTGGTGGACACTGCTCCTGGGCAGGGTGTCTGGGGGTCATGGTGCAGGGTGTGCTCTGCATTGGGGGGATGGTGTGGCATGGGGTGGTCGGCCCTCCTTGTGTGCCGGTCACAGCTTGCCAGGGGCTGTGATGGGGCACCATGCCCCAGCTGTGGGTTGGTTGCTTGTCTCCATGGGCCAGTGGTTATTCCAGCCCTTCCCCAGTTGTGCAGTGCATGGGGTGTAGGGGGACGATGTCTGTTCTGCTGTGTGTTCCTCTGCCCATCTGTGGCATAGGTGGTGGTCCCCTACATCCCTGGTTGTGCAGTTGCATTGCTGCACTGCTGCTGGGGGCATCCCTGGTTGCGCTATGGCACCTCTGGACTGCTCAGCTGAACATCCCTTGTTGCCCTATGGCGCATCAGATCTGCTCAGCTTCCCCTTCCTAGTTGCGCTATGGTGCAGGTGGTGCGATATTCAGTCGTCGGCCGTAGGTGCATCTTGGCTAGCTCAGTTTTTGAATATCTCACCTTTTGTGCATGGGCGCAATGGACTTGCACTTGCTCCTGCTATTGCACACTTTTTGGGCGCAGTTTGAATATCTGGGCCTAGATATCCATTTAATAGAAACTGCTGTAATGTAGAAAGTTGATGTTTAAAGAGCAGTAATTTTGTCAATGACCTCCTCGTGTCCTTTTGACTAGTGCGTCCTATGTCATTCATTTAAACAGGGATGACAGAAGTCTGTTCCTCCT
Organism: Neoceratodus forsteri; assembly: GCA_016271365.2. NCBI lineage: Eukaryota > Metazoa > Chordata > Ceratodontiformes > Ceratodontidae > Neoceratodus > Neoceratodus forsteri. The sequence goes on along the minus strand of CM057449.1, from coordinate 1,342,474,277 downwards.
CCCAGCTGAGCTGGATGATATTCATTTGCTATCCCCACCTGATCCATCCAGATTTTCAGCATTGGAGCACATTGTACATATCTAGTGTAACTCCCCTGAGTGACTATTTTATTTAACTTGACTATGATAGTAGTCATCTTATTCAGTCTTTTATATGCATTGGAACCAAAGTGAATAAGAATAACTGTTGGGATATGAGATGAAACCATGCATGTATTTATTAGGGTTGTGCATGGGCCAAATAGTATTTTCCGAATACCACGAATAGTAGGCTTCCTGAATATTTGGATGCGTTTCCCAAATATTTCACTATTCAGCCACTATTCAGGGACTACTATGTGGTGAGATTTCCAAGTCTCGCAGAGCTTTGTTGGCCAATTGAAAGCCATTTCAGGAGCTCAAAGTCAAGCACACCATGTGACTTCCTCACTCTGAGCTGGTAGGAGACAGGAGAGAGTGGTTTCTGAGAGCTAACTCTGCAGTACTTCTGAGACCTTAAACTTGCCAAAAAATAAATAATTGTTTACTCCACAGGGTTTTTTGGGTCAGTGTAATTTGTTTAATCAGTGTCAGAAAAGCTATGTTTGGTTTTCTAACAGGTATTTTGTCCTTATTGCTGTACTCAGTTACAGGGGCTAGGAGGTCTGTCTGCTAACACCCCTTCTCTGCTGCTCTCTGACATAGCCCCAGTGTGATTTTTTTAGGTGAAGCACATTTTATTTTTGTGTTTAATTTAGTTCCTGTTGTCTGGTTCCAGGCTTTGTTTCCTGCATGACTGATGGGGGTGTCTATTAACTCCCCCTCATGTAGGTCACTGCTCATGATTTGCCTGTGTGTGCATAATATTTGATTTTCTGAAGCTTTGCCCAGCATGTGCATGCTTAATATATTTTTTCATGAGGTTGTGCCCCACGTGTGTACAGCTCTGTGCACACAGTTTTTGAAATAAACTTTTTCAGTTCTAAGCCAAACTTGACTCAATTAATTATTATTGTTAGTCCTCTGGTTCCGGGCTTGGATTCCTGTACAAAAGAGAAGTGTGTTGGCTGACTCCCCTTCCCACTTCCACAGCCCACCACACACAATCAACCTGCGCATTATTCCCACCCTCCCTGAGTCTGTGCCTTGTGTGTGTACAGCTGTGCATGTGCATTTTTTTTTGTTTTGTTAATTAAATCATTGCACTTAGTAGGGCAGGCCTGTCTCACTCAGTTGACTGTACATCATCTGTCAGTTCCTTGCTCAGTTCTATGTTTGACTAAAAAGGTTGCCTCCCCCTTAGTAGCAGTGGTTTTTATTTGCTAAGGTTGGTGTGAGTATTACTGAAGTTCCACAAGCACTAAGTGAAGACTCACACACACAGGCACTACCTAGTAATTGTTTGTGTTTTACACAGTACCCACTAGTGATCTGATCCATCATGTCTTTAGCAACCTTGCAAACATGCTTGGTCCAGCCCCAGCAAATCATCTGCACCACTGGCCCCAAGTGGTGAGAGACATGATGACAGACCCTCAAATGTACAGCACGTCTGGGCAATTACTGCTGGTGTCATCCTTGGGCCGCCAACCCCCCAAAAAATCTATGCAGAACAAAAGAAGTACTCAGGGGAGGGGTGTGCAGTAACAAAATACAGTTAAGAGCAGTGGTGCATAAAGTTGTCAATACATTTATTCGTGCTAAGGCTGGAGGATGCCAATAAAGCCCTGGTGCTTTGACCAGATCCTGGTCTTTGTCAGGGGGCATGTCAGCAACATACAAATACACTATGAATATATAACCCTTAAAGAAACACACACCATAAATAAGTGAAGTGATAATAAATGAGACTGAGATGCCCTTGTAACAAAACAATCCAAAACTAACATGCCTGAGGATGAAGCACTGCAGCAAGATAATAATGCATTGTTCATACAATGGCGCCAGATGGTATGCAATGCAGTATCTTGCAAAATTACTGCAAAATTCTGCAGCCTGCTGCAAGGAGCAGTGTAATTCAATGGCAATTAAGCCCTTTTTCCAGCCAATAGTTTGCAACATGTCATTTACTGCAAAGTACTGAATTGCATCTTGTCTTGCTTCACTATATATTATTGATACATAGTACAATTCCAGAGAAGGTGGTGTGATAGACTACATAGACAATGACAGATGGGTATCTCTCTGTATTTGGTGCCAGCGGGCTCATATAATTTTCTTCCCAAGCAAGCTTTTTAGTTCTTCTAGCACTGGGAATAATACTACTACTACTACTAATACCACCAGTAGTACTACTACTATGACTAGTGTCACTACCTGTTCTATCTGTACGTTCACTGTCACATCCTTTTGTGCAGTAGTAGGGGGCATTAGAGTGTACATGCTTTGTGCAGGAAGCAGCAGACACCACCCCCCAGTGTGTTCCTACTACTACCACTATGGCTGCTACATCCATAGCCGGTGTGCTTCCCACCACCACAACCGGTGCCATTCTTGCAGCAGCCACCCTTTCAGCTGTCACCACTGTGGCCTCCAGTGTTACCGCTATTCCTGTGCCCATGGCCAAAGCACCTTCTACTCCTTGACTGTGACCATAAACACCTTCCAGTGCTGACCCAATGCAATGCTTGATATCATTTTCACTTCCATGTGATAACGGTGATTGCTGAATAGTGATCACCATTTGGGCGCGCGAACATCACCAAAAATAAATTTCGGTCATGTACACTGCATAACAGAAAGGGCACCTAAGAGTCTGCTTTTTGTATTTTATGGGGAGCTTCACCGCCAGCTCCCCCACAAAAAGGATTCTCAATTCCAGATGGGTGCACGTCGGAGGGTGCAAACTAAAAAAAAACCTGACCTGGCACAAAAACACGAGCGCACCCAGAACCAAACCCAGCACCCTCCCAACCCCAGCCTGTCACCAATCCACTATGCCACATGAACAGCATGGCAGCCCACCACCGCACTACATCCCAAAGACCCTCCCTCCCTTCCCCTTCCACCCGTCACATGGCATGTTCCCTCCCCACTCCCATGTGTGTGTATACATAATGACATCACGTCGCTATATTCACCTACCCCCCCATCCGATCACCCCCTGGCAGGTAGCCCTGTGCACAGGTGTTGTGATTGAGTCACCCTTTTTGAAAGCGCTCAATTGCAGTTGCTGTTATCACAGGCTACCTCATTTTCAGAGTATGTGTGTGGTGTGGTGGATCGAGTGTGCCACATGTAACTTGTGTTGCATTAATGAGAGCTCTCTGTTGGTGGCTGAAGTGTCATTGAGGTGTATATGGTACACCAGATTCAATGCGTGATTAATGGTGTTGTTGAAGTGCTTTTTTTAAGCTATCCTTTAAAGAACACCTTTTCTGGCCAAATACCAAATATCGAATATCAAATACCTGGGAACCGAATGCCGAATATTTGGCCAAATATTTGGGGAAAGGTATTTACACAGCCCTAGTAATTATTTATTTATTGATGTTTGTATGTATGTATGTAAACCGATAACCAAGAAAGGCCTACTGAGCCAAGAACCAAAGGCATTCTTAGGGAAGGCAACACAAAAAAATAAAAATAAAAAGTGATACTTGTGTAATATATTAATAAAACAACTGTACAGTTACAACAATAGACACGGCCAGATATTTCTAGATATTCATGCCATTTTTGTATAGTGGTACTTCAGGTAGCCAGGGAATTTCTCTAGAAATGTTAGGAAATACCTGACTATGTTAATTGCTGCAACCATACACTTAGGTGCAACAGGAATGTTTTACAGTAACATATGTTAAATATAAACAAAGCAGGCAGTGCACAAGAGGTATGGAAGCATTGCAGAGGGATGTGGAGCAAACAGGAACAACCTAGGTAACAAGAATTACCATGGTAATGAACAGAGTTATAGGGATGATGGGCAGGCCAGGGCAGTAAGAAAGTAGCTGGCAAATAAGGGGAACAAGAGGAAGAATGAGGGAGAGGGAAAATAGGGAGAAGGCTAGGGGTGCAGTTTGGGCGTAGAAGCAGAAATAATCACTGTGATGGGTCTTTAGAACAGTGGTGGAAAATAAGGAAGGTGGACTATTCAGGAAAGGTCCATGCATAGGGAATAGGACAACAGCAGTGATCTGCTGGGTGGTGAGAGTAAGTGTGTGGAGGAAGGGCAGGACAGGATGATACTTTGAATGGAGAATGCAGCATCCACCCAACCCAAGTAGGCAGACCAATGGCAGTTAACATAAAATACTTTGCCATAATGTATTTTAAAATGAATTCTGCTGACGTCTAAGCAACTGCTAAGCAAAGCTTCAGATATGTGAACATTAATGTTAATGATTTAATTTATTGTAAAACTGTTTAATTTTACATCAGCCCCATTATTGTTAAATGCTTGTCTGATACTGGTATGGTGCATTTTCAAATTAAAATGTTATTACTCAAGTCAGGAATTTTAAATTATTACAACTGCTTTTTTCTTCTGTACAGAACAATTTCCAATTTTAACAAAGTCTGACTGGTAAATGCTGTTAACGTGCATGCACCAGTACAGATCACATGTATCTGAAAAAGCTGACAACTTTGATAATGGATATAGTTCTTCTGAAATGGTCTTTACACAATGAACTGCTTGAAGAACAATTATCCAACATGTGTCAACAAAATGAAATCAGAATCATGGTGTTAATGCTTTTAAAAAGCCATTATAGATGCAGGTGTTGATTATATAATTGGTGTGGAAATAGTTTTTTCCAGCCAATACAAACTGTGAAAGCTATTATATTAAAAGTACAGAGCAACCAGTTCTCACTGTTGTTGCAAAGAATACGTAATATATCAATAGTCACTTTTTCCTTAGAGAAAGAGGGAAATCCAGAACTCATATTTATGTCATTTTGATATCAGCTCAATGCTAGTATGTGTGTGTGAGAGAGGGGGGAGGGAGAGAGAAGGAGATAGGAGGGAGGGAGGGAGAGAGAGAGAGAGAGAGAGAGAGAGAGACAGACAGAGTGGGTAGAGAGAAATAGAGAGAGACACACATTTAGACATAGACAGGGAGAGAGAGAGGGAGGCAGTAAACAACAAGAGAAAGAGAGACAGAGAGAAAACATTGAGCCAGGCATGAACTATATTAAAGTGTAATTATGCTCTTCTTATCATCACTATTGCAAACCCTGTTGTCTTTTTTTTGGGTTTCAAAGAACAACTCATTCCACCCCAGAAACACTACTAAAAACATTGCATCCTCCAAGAATCAAACTTTTGTATAGAGATCCCTTTAGCAAAATCTTTTTGGGACCTGACTGATTCAACACTTCCAAGCCATTTAATTACAACTTCTGCCTAGTTCCTTCATACTACAACATTGTAGCAGCACGAAGAGTTTGATGGTTTCAAGTGCAAGATGCCATTGTGCACCAAAGATGTGATGGAGCTCCATGAAGAGAAATGCTGGTAAACATTGGTTCACCCATGTTGCAGCCAAAAAAAATGTTGCCAACGCTAATTACGGCACAGGCAACATGCCGCCTGGCATTTGAGCACCAGGCATTATGTTTCCCTGAAATTACAATGCCAAAGCACCCTCCCAGGAAGCAGTTGTCTTTTGTGGGGGGCTTTGCCCCTCTGCAGCCCCCAATGCAGAGGGCTTTGCCCCCCACAGCCCCTATAACTATATATAACCTCTGCTCTGGAGGGGGTAATAACAGTGTGGGTGCACAGGGCAGCATCAGTGAGGGGCAATCTAAAATCAAGATCACCACTTTTACTTTCACCCTTGTTGAGGTGCCCTAATTGCAATGACAATTTTAAGTCACCATTGTAGCAGTATACCATAAACATCGATTTACTATTTAAATTTGGGATGATAGAATGTGCTATGCTGAATGACTTGGGAAGAGGATTTATTTTTTGACCTAAAATAAAGAACAAGGTTTTGAGCTGGAAGAGGAGTGGAGGGAAACAAGAAAACTACAAAAAAAAAATGTATGGCTTGCACAGGACTTTGAAATGTAGAATTGAGCCACCATACACAGTTGGCACCACTTAAAAACAACACTAGGAGATAAGGGGGTGCTTGGAAATCACAAAAAAAGTAATAATTCCATCATTTACCCCACTGCTTATTGAGACTAGCCAGTCAAGAGACTAGCACTCATCTGATGTAGGAAAACATCACTGTGGATTCCTGAGGTGCAAAATCTGTTTACTGACTGCCAAGCATCAAACACCCTTTCTCCCTGCATCATACCTTTAGCCACACATTTAAGTGCCTAATCTTCTGCTGTATTACTGGCCCTGCCTGCATCTTTTAGAGTATTACTGTGAAGATTGTGCTTCTAAGGCTCGTGGCCCATTCCCTAAATACATGTCACAGGACTGCTGGGCTGCCTGAGCCTTAGTCACTGATGCCATACTGACAATACGGTATTTTACACTGATAAACCTACACAAGACCAGGCCTGTAAAGACTTCCAACTAAAATTTAATCACCTGCTGCTACACCTACTGCACCAAAAGTTACTATTAAATGCAAAAAAACCCCAAAAAACAAGGCCATGCTGTTCTCGCCCGCTGTTAACCCACCCAACCTGTATACCCTTGGTCTAGTCCCTCACATTATAACGTATCTTGGTGAGTCTATAGAATCCGTGGCTAAATTCAAATACCTTGGACTCTGGCTTGACTGCAGACTATCCTTCACTTATCACATTGAGGAACTTATGAAAAAACTCAAGCAGAGACTGGGTATCTTTTTCAGAATCAAGCATCTCCTTACTCATGTTGCTAAATTTGTGTTGGTTCAGAGTACATTTCTTCCTCTCCTGGATTACGCTGACTTCTTCTATGAGTATGGTCCCTCCTCTGTGTTAGCAAAACTATATATGCTTTATCATGGGCAATAGGTTTTATTACCAGTGCACCTTACCGCATCCATCATTGCACTCTTTACTCCCTGGTTGGATGGACTTCTCTCAGACTTAGAAGGCAAAAAAATGCTGCATGCTGGACCCTTAGGGCACTCACTGGGAAGCTCCCCCAGTACATTGCAGAGTGTTTGCCAATGTGTATTCAAGGTAGTTATTCTCTGAGAAGTCATTCTTAAACGTCACTCTTCATCCCAAAGGTCTACACACGTTTCGGCCATTCGTCTATAAGCTATGCTCTACCTTCTGTATGGAACAAGCTCAAAAATTCCTTGAAGCTAGTGATCCCAGTTATACTGTTCATGTTTAAATTGTTATTTGCACATTCCTTCAAGGAAACATGTGGCTGTGTCCATTGACTCTAGGCAATTGGGAGCTGGGCCTACTACCTTGAGTGAACCTTCTACCCTCATTTCCCTTTCCCTTTCCCTGTGTCTCTGATCTCTAACTCCTTCTTTCCCTCCTGTGGGACATTTGTAAAAAAAAATGTTTATTTTATGTAAGATACCTATTTTATTATTATATTGTATATCACTGTATTGCTTATCACTGCATCTATCTATGAAATTATTGTATAAAACTGTCATGTTTTTTCTATGAGTTGCCTAAAGTTCCTGCCTCATTGTAATACTGTTCATTGCTTATGTATTTATTGTACTGTGTTTTTGTTATTATTATATATGTCCAGGTCCACTTTGTGAATGAGTTTTTCTCAATGGTGTTCTGCCTGGTAAAATAAAGATTGATTTATTGATGCCAACATATACTGTATCAGTTTGTTGCGCTTCCCTTTTCTCTATGAACTTGTCCACCACTGCCTTGATGTCTTTTACTTGCACACCAAGGCCGGGATATTCAAAGGAGTTGCACATGACGCAACAGTGTTGCGCCATGCGCAACCCACTGATGTGCACCGGCGTAATATTCAAAAGGGGATGTTGCACCGCGCAGATCCTGATGTGCCGGGATGCACTAATAATGTATGCGGCGCAAATGCGGGGGGCGTGCCCATGCATATTCTACACATCCCGATATTCAGCCTGGGATGTGCGGCACATATGCTGGTGAAACCCCTCCTTGCACTGCACACCAGTGCTCAAAGTTGAGCCAGAAAGAAATAGGAGCAAGGGCTGGTCACTCACAGGTGAGCTGCCATATTGCAGGGTGCAACACAGCAGCCACCAGCTGTGGGTGGCCACCCGAGCTCCAGAGCCAGGGTCTGTCAGCATCGCACCCCCTCATGTCTGATCATGGGCTTTGTAATAGAAATGATATCCCTGGTGGTCCAGTGGACCGCTTCAAGCCCGATCACGGGCATAAGTACAATAAAAAACTGTTTAAATTATCCCTGGTGGTCCAGCAGTACCCCCCTCCACACCCGCCCACCGAGTCCCCACTCTGCTTCACCCCTGGTCAGCAGCGGCGGTAGCTCCCCACCCACAAGCCTCCTGGCTGCCCACTGACTGACAGTGTACAGTACAGCTGTAGCCCATTGGTCCACAGCGCAAGATGGGCGTAGAGTCAGACGAGACCACACAGTCCCCATATGTGAATAGATCCATTCACGATTCCGGACTATGTAGTACGGTATGGTCTGCACGCCCATTTCTCTACTTTTTTGCGCTTCGCATTCTTCAACCCTAATCTCTTCATTAATGTAGTATTTTGCAGTTAGTTTACTTTCTTTTTCTAATAGTTGTATCATATCCTCATTTGCACAGGTCCCTTAGAACGTGCACAAAATTAAATAAATAAAATACTGGAAATAGTTCTGACTCAGCGCATGGGCCCATTAGGCCTCAACATGTCAACACCTTGTGAGTAGGGCTATGTGAAATTAAACTTCCACCAGCGGAATTTTGACAAAAGCTGAATTTCACTTTCGTGTAATTTCAGGATGCACTTTGGCAACTTTTGTAGAAATTCTGACTTAGAACCACAGAATGAATATATAAATCGGAGGCTAATGTATTAAAATGTGAAAAGAAATTCCACAGAACTGGTCACTGAACTGTGGAATAATTACATGTATTGTGGATTAATGTAGTAAACTGCAGAATGGAATTCCTCAGAAATCTCATTCAACAGTTCATGTGTGTTATTCAGCAATTCAGCCAGAATATTTTGCAGAACAGGATGAAAATTCATCAAACACATTTGGAAGATTATAATTTTGCCAAAAGCAGAAGTTTGGAAAATTTTGCGAAATTGACAACATTTTGCAAAAGTTCTGCAAAACTGGAATTTGCAACTTCCCCCAGCTTGACATATGAGGGAAGGCTTGCTGGCCCACTACAAGGTGCCATGTGTGCACCAGAACATAGCTTTGTTCCTCTCTAGGCTGAGGCAGGTGCTTCATGCTGCTGCACGTCCCCCCCCAACCCTCAGCCCATTGAGCTGGCTCACTGAGCTTGTGCCTGAACTCAGGTCACTGGCATGGGAAGGCAGTGTGGTCCCCACTAGGCCAGTGGACATCCCTGCAAATGATGTTACTTCATAATTTTTTGGAGGGATCATTTTGACCCCAAAATTTCAACCAGGTCTTTTTATGACCCCCTCCTGCTGAACATGACAGTCATTATTTAATAACATACTGGACAAAATGTAATTTTACGCAGAAGAGCAAAGTCACATGTTGGCCAGGATTTGAAAAACAACAGTTCATGAGGTGGTGTGAAAAAAATGGAAATACTGAAGAGCTGGGGTTCAGATATTGAAAATTACCAAAGTTATGACTGTGAGTAGAAAAATGAAAACATGCCTTCATAACTTTGCTGTTTTTTAATATTTTGTCCCCAAGTTTTCAACATAGTAGTCTCATGACCCCACCTCATGAACCTGGTGGTGCAAATCGTCAAATCTCTGCTAAACGTCATTTTGCATCACAGGTTTGAGAACACATTTCAGCCAGTATTTGAAAAATAACAGTTGTAATGCTCATGAGGTGGTGTGAAAAAAAACGGCTATAATGAAAATTTAGGGTGAAAATATTGAAAATTGCTAAAGTTATGAGTGAGTGTAGACAAAATGTCAATATTCATTCATAAATCGGTTATTTTTACGTATCTTTAGTCCAAATTTTCAACATGGCCTTTTTTGGACCCCACCTCGTGAACCAAGGTGGTGAGATTATTCAAATCTGACCCAAAAGGTGATTTCACACAGCAAGCAAGAAATCACCTTTCTGGCTGGATTTACACAATTTTACCACGCCTGTTTATGAGACGGGGTCTCAAAAAGGCCATATTCAAAATCATGGCAAAAATATATAAAAATTGCCAAGTTATGAAAAAAAGTTCAAAATGCATCTAAATGCATTATACAGCACTTACCTGCTTTCCTCAGTTCCCAGTCCAATGTTGAAGAGTGAAGATGTGTCTGTGGTCCAGAGAGGATTATGGCACTGGAACTCAGCTGGTTAAGTATGCAGTAAGGGGGAGGGTGCTGGATGCTGAGCATGTGGGTGGGGAGGGTGTGTGGATAGTGGCAGACAACAAGGGACTGCTTTCTTTTTTATAGGAGACAAAAAAAGCAAAAGATGTCACAGGTTGGTTTTCTTTTTTTATTTTTAGATAGTCTTTTTATTAATATTTAAAAGAATGAACACGGTGGATAGGTATAGACTTGACTTCAGTACATAATATAAAAAGATTTGTATAAGCATGTAATACATTGTAACTGGGGTCAGTCATAGATTTACATGCTTAGAGACAGAGAAAATAGTTCAGAGGATATGTAGTTATTTATTTGTTTAACTTTGATGACCGGGTAATTACCTTAGCAGTAGAAGCCTTTTTCAGGCATGGCACGGGTGCAATGTCACAGGTAAGAGCAGGGATACAGCGTATAGTAGGGATGGCAATATTTACAGTATTCATTTACAAAATGGGTTTATGTGATAAGGGCGACTCCGTATGAGCGAGTCCCCAAAGGGCAAACACAATATGCAGACTGCTGAAAGGGTGACGAGGAAATACAGCGAGAGGTGGAAAGAGCGCAGTCAAGAATGAATTTGAATGCCTATCCTTAAAAGTCAAGATTTCATCTATGATCTCGCTACGAGTAGTTGGTTGCTACAGGTCTCCGTCAGCTGGATTACAACTGCTGCATCACCTAAATAAGATTCTGGGATCATTAACCTTAGAAATCATAACTTTAAGAGACTTCAATTTGAATTGGCTTACCACTGCCTCTGCACCCCTTAAAGCCTTTTGTGACTCCATTGGGTTGACACAACTTATTAATGAACCCACGAGACCAAATACAAAGAACTCAAACAATAGTTCTCTACTGGATCTTATTTTACTAAGTAAACCATATCTATTTACTCATGCTGATGTATTTTTTACAGATACAACAGGAAGTTGTTGGCCCTCTGTACAGACAGTTGGTAAGACCACATCTGGAGTACTGTGTACAGTTCTGGAGACCCCATCTCCACAAAGACATAGACAGGGTGGAGGCTGTCCAGAGGAGGGCAACCAAAATGATGCAGGGTCTGCATCAGAAGGCATATGAAGAAAGACTACAGGAACTAAAGATTTATAGCCTCGAGTAAAGGAGGGAGAGGGGGGACATGATAGAAACTTTCAAATACCTCAAGGGAAGCAACAAAGTCCAAGAGGGTAGCATCTTTCAGAAAAAGAGATGTACAAAAACAAGGGGGTACAATTTGAAGATAGAGGGGGGACGGCTCAGAGGTAATGTGAGGAAGTATTTCATCACAGAGAGGGTTGTGGAAACATGGAACAGCTTTCCTGAGGAGATTGTAGAGTCAAAAACAGTGGGAGAATTCAAGAATGCATGGGATTGACATAAGGCAATTCTAGTGGTGGGGTAGGAGGAAGTAGGCTGTTGGTTAACTAGGATCAGCAGCTTATCCGTTAGGTAGGGAGATGGGCAGACTAGGTGGGCCACGCGGTCTTTATCTGCCATCAAATTCTATGTTTCTATGTTTCTATACAAGTGATCACTGTTACATTGCTTGTGTAAGGGCATGTAAAACAGCCACACTAGCTTCAAAATTTGCCACAAAAAGAAGACTCCACAATTTCAACCCCTATACATTTATTATCCTAGTAAGAGATTCATTATGCTGGTAGGACTTTTACCTTGCAAAATCGGTGGACGCAGCTTACGACATCTTTCATGAAATCGTTATAGGAGCCCTAGAAAATCTTGCTCCACTGAGTAAAGTCCTTAATAGGGTGAAATCCTGCCACTGGTTTAATTCAGGGCTAAAGACTGTCTTACAAAAAAGAGATGCACTTTGGAAAATGGCATGGAAATCTAAGCTCCCGACTGACTGGACTTAGTTTAGGAGGGAGAGGAATCTCTGCACCAAGCTGGTCAGAGAGTCAAAAGCCACTTTTTATCATAGAGAACTCGATGCATCCTCAAAATGCCTCAATAAATTCTGGAAACTCAAAAAGAATTAGAAGGTTACAGTCCTGGAAACACACTACCTGCTAAAATCCTAGTTGGTGGCACCTCCGTCTCTGATAAGCCCCCCCATCCTGGAACACCTCAATAATCATTTTGCCACTGCAGGACTAGCCTTTGACACCTCTCCTGACAATAATCTATGATCCCAACTTGGTGTACAGGACCAAAAATTCCTGTATCTAACTCCTTATTCTCCCTGCAACCAGTCTCTTTGAAGGAGGTTGAAGACCTCCTGTTACAGCTGGATGTCAAGAAAAGCACTGGAGCTGACTTTTTAGACCCCTAGTACCTGAAAATTGGTTATCAGGTCCTGGCTGTCCCACTTACACACCTCTTTAACCTATCACTCTCCCAGGCTGCAGTGCCACCACTATGGAAGACAGTTCATGTCATCTCCCTGTTTAAATCCGGAGATCCTGCAGATCTTAATAATTACAGGCCCATCTCCTTACTTCCAATCTTATCCAAACTCCTGGAAAAGGTTGTGAGTAACCAGCTCAAGAAATATCTAGAATCTGAAAATCTGATTAACTCCTTGCAATCTGGTTTTAGGGCTCGACATAGCACTGTTACTGCTCTCACTAAAGTGACCAATGACTGGCTACATGGACTGGATGTTAAAAACTTTGTATGCACAGTATTTTTGGACCTTAGCAAGGCCTTTGATACTGTAGATCACAATCTACTTCTTACATCACTCAGGAACATTGGCCTGGACCATCACTCCCAAAAGTGGTTCACTAATTACCTTACAGGCCAGTACCAGCAGGTCAAGGCAGAAGGAGAATTTTCTCCTTTAAAATCTCTATTGAGAGGATTCCCCCAGGGTTCCATATTGGGTCCTCTACTATTCACAATGTATATTAATAAAATCAATGACAACATCAGAACTGCCAACATTCATCTCTTCGCTGATGACACGGTGCTCTACTTTGAAGGACCCTCTCCTACTGCTGCTGGTGATGATCTGCAGCATGAGTTTAACCTGCTGCAATTACAACTGTTAAATCAGAAACTATTACTAAATGCCAAAAAGACCAAAGCAATGCTTTTCTCGCCTTGTGCATATGATGCCACGTCTATAACATCCCCTCAGATCACTACACTACTGGGAGAACCCTTGGAATATGTATCTAAGTTCAAATACCTTGGTGTCTGGATTGATCATAGGTTATCCATTAATGACCACATAGAAGAGTTACTAAAAAAAGCTCAGGCAGTGACTAGGTCTTTTTTACAGGATAACCAGTTCCTGACAAGAGAGGCCAAGATGAGTCTGGTTCAGTCCACCTTCACTTCCCTTCTTGACTACGCAGACTTCTTGTACTGTCAGGGCCTGACTGCTGCACTCTCTAAGCTTGATACCCTTTACCATAGAGCTCTAAGATTTATCACAGGTCTCCCTTACTCGACTCATCATTGTTCCTTATACACAGTGGTGGGATGGTCATCTCTTAAGTATAGACGGCTGAGAAATGCAGCCATTTGGACGTTCAGAGCTATTTCCAGTAGGCTGCCTCAATATATATCAGATTGCCTGCTTTCTTGTACAGTTGGCAAGTACTCATTAAGAAGCTCCTCCTATATTTCGCTGCTTGTTCCCAAGGTGAGATCTCGATTCGGTAGGGCCTCAATAAGTTATATGCTCCCCCTGCTATGGAATCAGATACAAAAATCATTGAAACTGGTCCACCTTTTGTCGGTAGCTGCTTTCAAAACAAGCTATGCCTTCTTCTTCAATGAATCCTGTAATTGTTATCATTAAACCAGTCTTGTTCCCGATATGGAGAACTGGGGTCAAAATGCTGGTTATTTGCCGCTCTATTTTCCCTACCCACACCTCTAGCACTTACCAGTTTTCCCTATCTCTGCAGCTTTGATCTTCATTCAACTTGGCTTACAGTATGGGCTTAGAACCAAAGCTTACTCTATAACTATAGTACTATCTGACCCCCCCCCACCCTTGGTTACCTAACATGTATATGCTCTGAAAATGTGCTCCTCTGAACCAGCACTCTAGGTTCTCAATTTCCTCTTCCCACAGTACCCTTCCCTAGCTCATGCTCTAAAATTGCCCTAGTGCCCAGCACTTTATACGCTTCTATATCTCCTCAATTACTGGCACTTCCTCTCCATACCCCTTTACTGCCCTATTTTCTTCCACCACTCATCATCACAACATCCGGTTTTGTACTATCCTCCCCTCCTCCCTCCTCTGGTAGCTTTGGGCTTGTATACCTTTACTTGAGCACAGTTATCTTAACCAGCACATAGACCTCTGGAAATCTATATAATGTACATATTATGGCTAGTCCTGCTGATAGTATCATTTAATCTAGTATTGACCAATGAAATGTCTATATATACTGTAAATACCCTGTCTAGTCCTGTTGATTGTACCATTTAATCTGTTGTTCACCAATGAAATGTGTATACACTGTAAATAACTTGTCTAGTCCTGCTGAGGGTATCACTTAGTCTCTGTAATTCTATGCTATTTTACCCCTTGCCTTTTGTTCAATGTAAGTGTGACTATATGTTCTGTCCAGGTCCATCCTGAAAATGAGTGCTGCTCAATGATGTTCACCTGGTAAAATAAAGATTTTGATTGATTGATTGATTGAAGAGGCAAAGGCTGCAAGAATGCCTCGCAATGTGCGACGGTGCAATGGGGCGACAGGTAATGGACAAGCCCACCATAGCAATGGGCACAGAGCGTGTGCACCAATGCACTGGGTAAAGAACGCCCTACAGTTGGTGATGGAACGGGGTGAGTGGCGCATGGAGTCATGCCCTGGGCATGCAGCAGAATGGCGCGGGGATGGCAAGACGTGGACATCAAAGATGGAGGCACTGAGGACTGTGCAGTCCAGCCATGTGTAGCTGCTTTCTGAGTCCTGTCATCCCACTGCTTTGCCCATGGTCATTCTATGCCACCTGTCCACCCTGTGCAGTTGTGGGCACCTTTGTGCTATGCACCTTCCCAGGTCCCTTATTGCTGGCACTCGTCGTTCCTGTAAAATGCACCCTGCACTCGCTTCTATGCTGCAGGGGCTTGGTGTGCATGCACAGTAGCCTGTAGCTGCTCTGGGTCTCGCCCTTACCTGGCTGTAGCTACAGGCACTCTTGTACTGCCGTTCTGTGTATTTGGGTGGTCGCCCTTTAGGCAGTCGCTCAGTAGGGATTGGCCACCCTTAACGCGCTGTGGATTTAGCACTCTTCTTGGCTACCACACTGTAGATTTAGTGCTCTTCTTGGCTGCTACCTACAAAATGCAGGGAAAGTAGCAATATATACAGTGGCAGTATTTACAGTGTTCATTTACAAAATGCAGGGAAAGTAGCAATATATTTATTTATTTATTTAAGGGAATAAGATACACCTTTGAGCCAGGGGCTCTTTTACAAAGGTTCCACGTCAGGTTACTTGAAACATTTGGACAGGCATTGGTATTGTGCCAAAGAGAAATAAACATAGCAGCCGGAGGGCTTTGTCAATTACCAAAACATCACAATTGTGCAAATCACTTCTATAACAATTTAAACAATATAGATTCATATAGGTAGCCATCCGATAGAGGGAGGCGAGGCCAGAGGCTGGTGTAAAGAGGGAGAAAGAGAGGGAGTGGGGGGTGGGGCAGGGGCAGCGAGGAGGTGTGTGGAGGGAGTAGAGGAGGGAGAAGGAGTGGGGAGGGAGCAGTTGGGTATGGGGTGGGGGGAATAAACTATTCAGGTGAAGCAGTCACAGGAGACACAGGAGATGAGGTATTGATGCAGGCTGAGCTTAAAGGCACCCAAGGTTGCTTTGCTGGTAACTTCTGCTGGCAGGGTGTTGAACCAGGAGGAGGTTCTGAAAAAGAAGGATCATGAGGAACAGTGAAGGAGAGGTTGTTTGAATTTCTGGCTTGTCATGGGTCGCTATATGGTCTCAGCAGTGCCTGTGATCCGGGGGTAGTAGGTCCAATGTTTGCATTTTTGCTAGGATGCAATTTTGATATTTAATTCTATTCTTCCACAAAATTACGGTGAGCAAATAATGGGTAGTGATGTAAATAAATCCACATAAGCACCAACATAATGCAAAAATATGACACTTTTTTTTATTCTTTTTCTGTCATTGTACAATTTGCAACCCTCGCAATAAAGTTTTAAAGACAAGATTGTACACAGTCGTTTTATGTCACAAGAAGTGGAAGTTGCACCCTGGATACCCCCACCTCCAAATGATTTCAATAAATGCAAAAACAGTAGTATTTGTCGATTTGCCTTAGAAGGAATAGAATTCATACATCCAGTGACAACACTAAAGTTCAGAATACATGACTGTATTAAGTGTAATACCATGTATGTGGTATATGTTATGTTATGTTCTTGCAAAATGCTGTATGTTGGCAAGACTGAAAGGAAATTGAAAGTTTGAGTACAAGAACATATTGCAAACTTAAAAAAAAGAAATCCAAATAGTCCGGTGGCAGTTCATTTTGATTTAAAACATAATGGGGACCCAAAAGATGTAAGATTTGTTGGGTTAGAATGTGTAAATAGAAAACAAAGTAATAATAAAATATCATTAAAAACTAAGTTACAGCAGCTTGAAAGCTTTTGGATTTGGAAGTTAAACAGTTTAAAACCACAGGGTTTGAATTATGTGTTGGATTTTAAGCCATACTTACAGTGATTTTTGTAACTGTTGAGTTCTGGTTAGGATTTAAATATTAATTATTGCAAAGCTTGAAATTATGAGCTTGACTTATAATTCTGACCCTTATTTTTGTTCTATAGAATCAAAATTATAGTAAATGTGAAACATGGATAGTTTTGAAATTAAAAGAACATTATGAAATGAAATAAAGGACAACGTTAATGTGAGGATCTTGTATTTAATGATTCCTGTAATTGTGGATATGTCAACATGAATTTTTTTGTTGTTGTTTATGTACAAAGGAATGTAAATGTAAAATTGTGATGTTTTCTGATTTATGTGAAACATAAACATGCAAAAGAG
This sequence comes from Neoceratodus forsteri, assembly GCA_016271365.2. NCBI lineage: Eukaryota > Metazoa > Chordata > Ceratodontiformes > Ceratodontidae > Neoceratodus > Neoceratodus forsteri. The sequence goes on along the minus strand of CM057449.1, from coordinate 1,342,456,917 downwards.
TATATACAATAGTAAATTTGATAAATGTACATAGATAATTAGGGGTTGCATGATCTAAAGAGGGGATATAATTGGTAGTAAACAATGACATGTTTATTATTTTTTTATATTTTTTCTGATCTTTAAGTGAATAACAATCTTTAGCAAATTAAATAATGATTGTTTATCTATGTGAGATATAAAAAACATGTATCAAAGTTAGGAATCATTGCTACATGATTTGATATGTAATGTTCATTGATAGGACGTTTATTAAGGAAGCTGTTATAATAATCAATTAAGTTGTAATTTGTAGCACGTGCACTTTTGGGTATTTATATAAGATAGGGGTTAGAGACTGCACCCCTAAGGAAACCATTCTGGTGAAGTGCAGGGGTATAGTGGTGGCTGGTGCACTGAGATCGAGGTAGGTGTATGTTAATATTTGTTTAAATAAGTCCACTTTAACTTGTCTTATTGTCTGTAATAGTGGAGACAACAAGCATATTTTGTACTAAGCACTTTATTGCAAGGGTTGCAAATTGTACAATGACAGATAAACAATTACAAAAATGTTCATATTTTTGCATAATGTTGGTGCTTACATGGATTTATTTACATTGCTACCCATTATTTGCTCACCGTAATTTTGTGGAAGAATGGTATTTTATCAGAGAGGTTTGAACTAGCCTCTCTTTTCGGTTGAGCAGTCCTGTAATTTAGTAAGTGCACTTCTTCATTTCTGGCATATAGTATTGATATTTAATTCTGCCAGATAGTTGGAGCCAGTTTGCATGTTTGTAGATCTTGTAGGTGTATGTAAGGTGGTTTGCAGATGTTTGGAGACAAAAAGTCTTGTTTAGAGATGTGGCATGGCAGTATGCACAGTGTTCATTTATAAAATGCAGAGAACGTAGCAATACATATAGTGGCAGTATTTACAGTATTAATTTACAAAATGCAAAGGATGTGTCATTGAGGCACAGGTTAGGAAGCATAGGGAAAACCAGGAGCAATCATAGATTTCAACAAAACTGTTTATTTGTAGCTGCAGTAACATAAAAAAAGAAACTTGTTCAGAATAACTATGTATAGAGGAATAACAGTAACTCTTTCTTCAGTCTCTGTGCCCCTTATTCTTTCCATCTTTTTTGCAGTTCAAGCTTAGCTCTTTTATAAGTCTTTTCAACCCCCATCCTTAGCAAACATCCTGTCCTTGTAGGATTCAGGCAGGATGAACGGTGTGCTTGAGGCCCCTTTTGCAAAAAGGCTTAAAAATGCGAACTGCAGTAACGTCTACTTCTCAGTACCTTTTTCAGTCATGTCAAAATACAATTACATACATTTCAACAATAATGTTTTATATATATATATATATTCTAAACAATAGGGATATCAGTTACATTTCATACATTGATTTGCACATATTTCCGTATCAGCAGATCTAGATATGCAAGGGAGGAAAAACAGACAGCAAGAGAAAACTGAGAGACAGAGAGAGGCAAAGAATTGAGAGACTGTTCAGGTTGATCAGGTCCGAGATCTCACAGGAAAATTTGGTTGCTCAACCAGACAAAGAAGAGACAGAAAAGGAAAGAATACAGATCTTTGCATTTACACACTTTCTCCAAAACAAATGGGACAGGGTCATATTCCACCCTGTCACAAGATGTAGCGATAAAATTAGTATATGGCTATATAGCAGGATATAAACACAGTATTCATGTACAATGCATAGTAGTCACAAAGGTGAGGCAGGTGCCATAGATGGATTAAGATGGAATGTAGATAGGCTGACAAACTAGGGAGGAGGTGGAAAGTATAACAAGCAAGTGGAGTGAGGAGACAGCACTAGCACGGAAGGATCAGCAAAGTGAGAGTAGGTAGGAGTGGGTGAGAGGGAGGTGGTTAGTGAAAGCACTGACATATGACAGGAGTATATAACTGGTTGCTTAGAGACTGCTGGTTAGAGATGGACCCTGGAGCAGCTATGTTTTAGTCCAGGTATTGCCTGAAGGAAGTAAAGCCTCAAGACAGATTCCTGCATTTGTTTCAGAGGTGGTGCATAAGATAGTACCATAATGAGTAAGGGAGGGGGAGGAACAATGGGAACAGAACACAAGAACAAAACTGAGCCTTAAGATTATAATGTACAGTACATATAAAGTATATAAACTTATTTTCACTAGTGTCTGAGTAGTGGTGCAGGCCATTCGGTATGAAAGTGGGTTTAAAAAAATTGTCTGTGGATCCCCAGCATCTTTTATTCCCAGGAGACCCCTCCCAGGAAGTGGGTCAACCTAAACCCATATGGAGTACTGTATAGCGTCGAGGGGGCTAATTCTGGGACCCCTTCTTTCAGATATTGAAGCTATGGTTCCCATATTGTCTAATAGATTATCATAGTGTTGGTACTGAGATGTGAGAGCCTCTCAAACTGGGCTAGGAGGGAAAGATTATTCTGTAGCTCAGATATAGTAGAGATGTCTTGTGTGTACCATCACCATAGTATAAGGCATTTGGCTTCTATGGAAACCACTGAGATCCATTTTAATGTGGTGGGATGTATGAGATTTGCAAAATGAATAAGGATGAACTCCACTCAAACCACAAAGTCTTTTGAAGCAGAAACTGCTCTTTTATTTCTCAAATCACGCTAGTCCACTGGGCTACAGTTTTATGGCACATGCCACTTCATCAAGCCCAACAGTGTTGTTTTCTGTTAAAGACATAAAATACATTTTTTTTACTAAACTCATATTGACACTTTTTCACATATTAGCCCCTCTCTATTGTTATTCCCCTTAATCCATCACCAGTTTTCAAGAAACAATCAATAAATCCCTCAGTGCTCTGCACTCCATCCTTTTGAAATAGACAATAACCCCATGTGTTGTGCCTAGAAATGCCCTAAAGTATACTATGAATTCCATTTGTACTTTGTTATTAGATCCTTTGAGATTTTCTATAAATGCAGTTAGTATATTCCAGAAATATCTTTCCACTGTAAATTCAACATATCATTAAATTGAAATCTAAGATAATGTTTCACCAATGTTCCAAATTACTAAATATATAAGAGGTTTTCTACCTCATATCTCCAGTGTCATCACATTTTATTATTCTGTCTCCTCTAGTCCTTTGGGCTATTTCCTAACTGTAGTAAAAAATAATCTTATGAGGAGAAATACATGTTTTTTTTAAATTTACAAATGCTTCTTCAGTGTATGGTGTTAAGTTAATGCTCACCTTGCTGTTTAGCAGTGATATCCACTATGCTTAAAATGCACTTTAATATGTCCTATCAGTAAGAAAAATATATCCTTAACATTCAGTTCATTTGCCTCAAAGATTTTTTTTAAAATCACTGATAAAAAAGGCAAGAAACTCTATCACACTCACTAAAGAGCAATCTTCAGCAACAAACAGTTGTCTCCTAAAGGACAAGGGAATGGCTGCTGCCTACACATGCACGGTTTAAATGCCGCATTGCAGTGGAGGGAACCAATTTCATTAATGACGTCATTGCTGAACCCGCCCACAGTGATGCCTTCTAAATCTTCTGAGGCAGATTTCTCAGCAGGCCGGAAGCTCAAGCAGATGGAATGCTGGATGGGAGCAAGAGAGCGCTAGGACTGCATGAGAAAGGCAGTTAACCCCCCCAACCGGATTTATGTGATGACAGTGATTGCCGAAGGGTGATCATCTTTAGGGTGACAACAATATTGCCTAAAAAATATTTCAGTGATGCAGTCCCCCGCAATCCACTGCACTCCTCAACTCAAGGGGTGGTGCATGTCTGGTGGGGTGCAAATCCCCCCCAAAAAATTTTCGGGCAGGGTGCAACAAAAGGCACCTGCACCCAGATCCAAACCCAGCACCATTCATGCTCTGGCCCTGAACCCACCCACCACGCCATGCCATGGGAGCAGTTTGGCAGCTCACCATGGCACCACCCCTCATAATCCCTCCCTCCCATCCTACCCCATGCACAGCGTACTTGTGCGCGTATACATGTAGCGACAGGATGTCGCTATATTTGTGCATCCCCCATCCAGTTACCCTCCCTACCTCCCTCCCTGAGTCGCTGTTTCAGTAGTCGCCCAATCACGGTTGCTAAAGTCACAGGCTACCCCCCTCCCTTGGCTAAATAGCCAAAAACATTTTTTCTGTATAGATGTATATTTTAATGAACAATTATATAAATTGGAATGTAATTAATTAATTATGCTTACTGCTGTCTTATAAATTGATAAGGGGGGACAGTATGGCTAGTACAGAGGTTCCATTGTGACTGGTATCTCTCCTTTTTAGCTTTAGCTATTAAGTCAAGGAAAATTGCACATTTTAAAATGTAAGACCAAAACCATCATATCTTTGTGAACATATTAGATTTTCAGACTATATACATCCTGTGACTGTAATAATAATAACAGTGTCCAGTACATCTAATCTACAGGTTCTACAGGAATTATTTTAAAATCAGATGTCATGTGCTGAGAACTATAGCAGAAGGCAATCTCCATGTATTCAATGTGTCATCACCAGTATAGGGACTAATTACAATGTTCATTGAGCCCAAAGTCTGGGTTCACACTGTCCATCTTGAAAATCCAGCAAACTTCCCGTTTCAGAAGTAAGTCATCCCAGCTCACTCTGCTCCTTACTGGTTCATCTACTTTTTCAAGTCCCCAAAAGCGTAGTGAGGCTGCTGTGTGGCCCACAGAGTTGAAATGCCTTGCCACGGATGAATTGGGATTCTGAGTCTTTATATTGGTTTTGTGCTCACTGATTCTGCTTTTCAATTCTCTTTTTGTCTTTCCCACGTATAGCTTGTCAAATGGGCATTGAAGGATATACACAACATGATCTGATTTGCATGTGGTAGTCTGTTGATTTCATGTTTTTAGTTAGTATAGGGATGTTCAAAAAAAGTTTTCTGACTGGTAATATATTGCATTGTGTAGAGCTGCCACAGGCAAAACTGCCAGCTTCCAGTGATCTTAGTAGTAACTGTTTGGTACTAACTTTTGGAGTGTAATGGGAAGTGTGTTCCATCTTTCAGGATAGGCTTTATTTTGGAAGTGACTAGGGTCCACTCCCTAAACCGTCTGTTCTGGCTATCCCTCTGCAAAATGTGCACATTTTTTGTCACAATGTTTCTTATTTCTCTGCTTGTGTGACTATATGCTATAGAGAAGTCAATTCTATTACTCATTTCTCTTCCTTCCCCGTGCTCCAAAAATTCTGCCCTAGGAGTATTTCTGACTTCTACTGCTACTATCTTCACAGCCCCTGTGTTGTACCCCAATTCAAAAAATGTCCTGTCATTGCTTCTGTTTTTCTTAGAAACTCCTGTTCTTCACTGCAGTTATGTGTCACCCTGACAAACTGATTTCGGTATGCTATCTTTCACTTTTGGATCATGAAAGCTTCTGTAGTGTAGTATAATGTTCCTGTCTGTGGGTTTTCTGAAAAGTCTAGTCTATAGATACTGTTCTCCCTTGTAAATCTCAAGATCCAAGAATGAGATTTTCTGCATGTCTGCTTCCATTGAGAAAAAAAGTTCCTGATTCCTACTGCTCAAGTACTCTTTAAATCTGTCCAAATCACTTTTCTGTCCATCCCACACCAGCATCATATCATCTATAAAGCACTTCCAGACTTTAATGTTCTGATAAAAAGGGTTTACATTAGCATCTAGGATGTGCATTCCCTCAAAATCCCACATGAAGAGATTAGTGTAGGATGGGGTCATTGTGTTCCCCATCGTAATGCCCTTCAATTGCATAAAAAACCTTTTCTCAAATTTGAAATAATTTTGTAAGGACCAATTCTGCTAGTCCTAACAAGAATTCAGTAGGTGAAAAGGGGTCCTGTCCTCCTCTCAAAACCTCTCTTAGTGCCTCCAGGCCTTCCTGGTGAGCAATGCTGGTATAAAGGTCCTTAATATCAAGGGAGACCAGCCATGTTAGTCCCCACTGTATAGCTTGTCCATTAATATCTTTGATTATACTAATAACACGGTTGGTGTCCTTGATGTACGTGCCCAACTTAATAACTTCATCTTGTATATGGAAATCAATGTACTTTAAGAGTGGTTCCAAAATGGAGTTGATCCAGGCAACTATGGGTCTCCTTGGTAGTTTGTAAATGTCCTTATGGACTTTGGGTAGTGCATAGAAAATAGATGTTCTAGGGTTGGTGTTTGTTAACATATCTTTCTCAGTTTCTGTGCACCATCCAAGATCTACTGCCTGTTCTAGATATTCCCTGATTTCCATGGTAATCTCCCTAGTAGGATCTCCCTCTAGAGGGAGGTAATTCTCTGTGACACTCAGCTGTCTTAAACATTCTTCCTTATAATCTTCATACCGCCAGACTACTACACCTCCCCCTGTCTCAGTTGTTTTCATAATTAAGGTTTTGTCCTCTACCGATTTTTTCTCAAAACTTCCCTTACTGACCTTGTTGTGTTATTATATCTTGGAATAGTTTCTCTCTTCTTCAACATTTCCTTAATCTCTTTATCCACAATTTTAATATAAGTATCCACACTATCTGTGCCTCTAGGAGGGTTAAAATCTGTTTTAATGCCCAGTGCCTGCTGAAGTTTTTGTTTTCTAGTCATAGGCTCTGGTTCCCTGTCCAGAAACCAATCTGCTAGACGTATGTTTCTATAAAATTGTTGAAGATCAATTTCTAGTTGAAAAGGGTCAATGCCTTTCGTAGGAGAAAAGGAAAGTCCTTTACTCAGTACTTTGATTTCTTGTTCCAAGATTTCTCTCCCACTTAAATTGAAAACTGTCACAGATTCCAATGCCATTCCCTGCTGTTTTCCTGGCCTCTTCCTCTGCCTCCTCTTCCACCTCCTCCACCAACCCCTCCTCTCTGGCCTTTGAATTGGTCCCTGTAATTGTCATCCCTTCTCCAAACCCTGTCTCTCAGGTCATAGCTCCTGTCCTCCCTCTCTTCCGGTCCTGGTGGTTGTGTTCCCAAAATGAGCAGTTCAGCAGAGGGGGTAATTGGCTGGTCAAGAATCTCAGTCAACAATTTTGTGATATCTGTCCAAAAGAGCTTTATGTCCAAACAGTTCCATAGGATATGAAATAAGTCATCATTAGGAGCCCCACATCTCCAGCAGTTATTGTTAGGGATAATGTGAGCTTTGTGTAGTATGGCCTGTGTGAAATTCCAAAGGTGCAGTATGTTGCTCATAATTAAACTCACCTTGGGGTTTCTTACCACCCTGAGTTCCCAGTCTATATCCTTAGGGCTTTTGTCCAAGTAGTTGGCCCATTGGGTCCATGCTTTGTATGTAGTGTCGGGCAGATGACTTCTTATGTGTCAGCATGTGATATCTTTTATACCTTGGCATTTTTGGACCCTGGTCAGGAGTGGGTATGTTGGGGGGGGTAGATGATGGTGGTTTTATGTGGAGAAGAATTTGATGAACTGTGCTTTGATTTGGAGGTAGTGCCAGAAGTCTGTCTTGTCCAGACCAAATGTGGTCTGAAGTCCCTGGAAGGAGTCTATCACATTAGAGTGTGGCATAAGGAGATCCTCTATCACCCAGATGCCCTTACTTTCTCTTTTATTCCATTTAATTGGGGCCTTATCTACAGTAATGTTGGGATTATCCCATGGGGAGTATATAGGGGGTGTGCTAGAGGGATGGCCATGAGTTTTTGAATGCTCCTCTATGCAGTAAGTGGTGGCCCTATAGTGGGATGCTATCTTGGGGCTTTAGCCCTATAGTAGTACAGGCATACTTCAGGAGAAGCTCCATTACATTGTGATGCTACTATGTTGAGCCAGATTGGTTGGGGGGGGGTCCTGCAGTGGTGGAGGCAGCCATCTAATCATCTGAGCAATTCCAAATGCCCATGTATAGGCCTTGAACCATGACAATCCCCAACCTCCTTTGTTACGGTATATCCTTAGCTTGGTCCTACTGAAGGAAATGGTCTTTCTTTCCCATAAAAATCCTCCTATGAGCTTGTCAATTTGCTCAAACCATTAATTAGAAATTTTGAGTGGTAGGTGAGCAAGTACAGTAGATGTAGTAGTTTAGAGGTTGTTACCATTTTTAATGCCTCAGTTTTCCCTGCCAGGGAGAGATATAATGGTTTCTATATGCCACACTTTGTTTTGAGCTCTGTGAGAAGGTGGCTGAAGTTAATGTCACATAGTTTGGACATTTGAGATGTGATCTTGATGCCCAGGTAGGTTAAGGCATCTTTAGTCCACCTTAGTCCTAGGGGCTGCATTAAGGATTCAGTGCACCAGTGGATGAGAGGTAGAACTTTAGTGTTTCCCTATTTATTCTGAGACCACACATATTAGTGAAGGTATAGAGGAGTTCCAGGAGATGGGATGTGGAATCGGGAGCTTGAGTGGTTAGTACCAGTAGGTTGTCTGTATATAGCAGTCTTTTATATTGTTGTTTTGCAGCTTGAATCCCCTGCATCCCTTGATGAGCCCTAATGGCCACCCCAATGGTTCAATCATGATAACAGATAGTAAGTGGGACAGCAGACAACCTTGGTGAGTGCCCTTGCCCAGAGGGAAGGGGTCCGAGAGGGTGGAGTGGGTGAGGACTTTGTCGAGTGGGTTAGAGTAGATGGTCTGTACCTTGTTAATGAAACTGGGTTCAAATCCCATGTGTCAGAGCACCTCATAGAGGTATTCCCACTCCATGGAATCAAATGCCTTTTTGAAGTATATTCCAGTGGCCACAACAGATGATGGAATATTTTTAGCTATGTGTATTAAGTTGAACAGTGCGCGCAAATAATCTGAGCTGACCCTGCCTTTTATAAATCCATTGTGGGTGAGGTGAATAAGGCCAAGTAGCATGCTTTCTAGTCTTAGAGCCAAAGCTTTTGCAAAAATGTTGCATTCTACTTAAATGAAGGAAATGGGTCTATACCCAACTGGATCAGTGGGGTCCTTTCCTTTTTTGGGGAGAAGTGTTATGTTAGTCATTCGCATGGAGGTAGGGGAAGGTACCTGTGGTGGTGAATTCCACATATAACCTTTGTAGGATAGGAGAGATCGTCTGGGATATGTGTTGCAAGAACTCTGATTGGAAGCCATCCCCCTCCCAGGGAATTCTTACGTGTAAGGGATTTTAGTGCAGCTTCAATTTCTGAGACCAATAGTGGGGTCTCCATTAGTTCAATTTGATCAGGGTTGAGTTTAGGGAGCTGCAGGGGTTGCAAGAAGGTTGTCAACTATTCTGGGTTGAGAGTTTGCTTGGAACTGTACAGTAAGCTGTAGTATTCCTGCATAATTTGACTGATCTGTGAATCTTTGAAGCAGATTTGGCCCACCTTATTTTGGAGGACTGCGATGTGCCACTCTGATTGTTGTTTTTAAGGTGGTAAGAAAGTACCTTGCTACATTTTTCCCCTCCCTCCCAATACTTGTGGCAGAATCTGAAAATGGACAGTTCTACCTTCCTGGCTAGCAGAGTCTCAATCTCCAGACAGATCTTAAGTAAGTCTCTGTGAAGAGCTTTATTCTTGGTGCCTTTTGAGGGGGCTTTGAGACTTGTCTCTTTTCGCTGGAGTTTGTCTTCCAGCCATTTAAGATATGCTTCCCTCTCTTTTTTGCGTCAAGCAGCATATCATATAATGAATCTCCTCATGGTTGCCTTACAGGCCTCCCAGAGGGTGCTCACTATATATGTTGATTGTCATTTATCTGGAAGTAGGCTATAGCCTTCTTCTGAATCCAAGTTTTGAAATGTGGGTCAAGCATCAATAGGGGTCAAGCCTCCAGGAGGGGGAGCATCGGATAACTGGGCCGCATATAATTGTTAGTTGCAATGGGACATGATCTGATAATACTCTAGGGTTGATGGTAGAGTCTACTACCATTGGGATAAGTGTGTGTGATGCCAACCAAAGACCCAGCCTGCTGTATGATTAGAGTGCAACTGAGTAGCAAGTATGGTCATGGGTTCACAGATTGCAGATTCTCCAGACATCCATTAGGGCCTGGTCTGTCATCCACATCTTAACAGCTTGTACAGCTTTGGTATGTGGTTCAGGGGCACTTTGACTCCAATCAACTAGGTGGTCCAGAACATGGCTGACATCCCCTCCACAGAGAAGGGGGGCATTTTGAATGCTGAATTGTGTGATTTGAGTGGACGATGGTGGAAGATGGATGGGGCATCTTCATTTAGGGCATAGAGATTCCCTAATACTAAAGGACCAGAGGGGGTGTTAATGAGGGTGTGGACCCATCTCCCATCTGCATCTTTTTCTGTATTCACCACTTGCCATTGAAGCAAGTAATTATAAGAATAGAGATTCCCCTTTTTTTGCATTCGCAGAACTGTGGACTTCATTGCCCACCCATTCCCATTTGAGCTTCTGAGCATCTACTGTGAGCAGTTTGGTTTCTTGCAAGAAGGTGACCTGGGCATTTAGCCTTTTCAAATGTGTGAGAATCTGTTTCCTTTTCATTACTGAGTTTAGACCTGAAACATTTCAGGTAAGGAACTTTATATCAGCCGTTGGGAAAAATCAGGGTTATGCTTCTGTTCAGTAAACATTAAGTGAAAAGGTAGCAGGTCTGGGAGGTGGTACCAGGTATCCAATTGTGTTCATGCACGAAGATGATGTGTTCCAGTGTGTTCAGACTTCAGCGATAGGACAAAACAGTGGCGAATCAAGGTCTTTGTGAAGGCTAAAAAAAAGTACAACTAAACAAACACCATTAACTATAACTAAATGCAAAAACATTCTTTTCAGAGGCAATTGGAGAAAGTCTTGGCCTATTTTGGTGGGCTAAAGGCTCCCATTCACACTCCTGAGCTCAGTGTCAGAGGAGGAGGGTAGTAACATTTGTTAGAATGAACATCTAGTCACTCCTTACAGGTCCTTGGGGGTTTCCATATATATTGTAAATGGTATAAAAGTTACCATAGTACTGGGGGGAGAGAAAACATGCCTAGCTGAGAACACCATGTAGTGGCCTCTGTGTAGGCATCCTTGAGTAATATGCATGCTTTCGAGGACAGCAAACATTGATACAAATCGAGGAGAGGGAAAGGTGGGGGTATTGCCCTCCCCATGATACAATGAGGGAGGTTAATTATCCACTAAGTGTGTGATGTAGAGGGGTGGAGAGGTTGAGGTGTCCCTATGTGGGTATAAGGAGTTTCCTTATGAAATTATATGTGACTTCCTATCAAGGAGGCAAGTGGGGGCCCCATTTTGTTGGTCAGCTGAGGGACTTATATAAAAGGGATTATGAGCTTGGGTTCTAAAATGTTTGAATAATTTGCTTATCTAATGCTGCTACTGTGTATCAGAAATATAGTCATATTTGGGCTTTGTGTATTCGGGCTGAAAACTTACATATAGGGGGCTGTGACCAAGGGGACCAGCACCTCACCTGATCCATGATGCGTGGAGCAGATGAAACTTCCTCTGGTTATGGATGCTTGAGTCAGGTGCAAAAAGGGAAGGGGAAAGGGGAGGAGTGCTGGTTTGGATGCAATAACTCCAAGCCTACTATTCAGTATCTCCATTCCTGCTGATTTGTTAGAGGGCTTATGTTTGAGTTAGAATAGTACATAGTTATATTAATCACTAAGCTCTAAAGGCATATATACCTTGTTTATTATGCATTTGTCTGGGGTAGTACACATCACTTGTGGACATTGAACTTGGGGGGGTAGTGAGAAGGGATTCAGAAACAGTATGTGCCACATCCCTGTAGTTAGTGTCTTGGTTTATCCTCAGGGGGTTCATTCCTGGCAACCCCTGGGATAGTAATGCATTTGATTAGTCAGCCTTTGGGATCAGACTGTGATGATTTATTTATGTCTTATCCCAGAGAATTCTGGTGACACTGAGGCCCCTGTATTTGGACTAATTTATAGACATCATTAACAAGCCACAACTGCTGGGTCCTAGCAGTGCCTTCAGGCACATACAGGGGGACATGTATCAGCTGAACGAGTTTGGCCTGCAGGACCAGAACATTGCACATGAACTGGACATTGCAGCCAGGTGCTTTAGAGTCTACATGGGGGAACACCAGAGGAAACATACCCCAAGGATTCAGCATTGTTCTTGGAGTAATGGCCCAACACCAAAAAAGCTGCATCACTCCTTTGAAGGCTTGAGTGAGGCATGCCCCCAGGCAGTCTTCAATGGGCCAGGAAGAAGCAGATTGATCAAGTTGGAAGAATTAATTTCCCAGTGAGTGGCAAGCCAAGAGTATGGCTTCATGGGTTGGGATCCCCCACCAAATAGTATCCACGAAGAGTTCTCTACCCTGCCACAGAGGTAAGAGGGCAGTTTATTAGGGCGTATGGCCCCTGTTCTGGAGGAAGGAGGAGGTGAGATGAAAGTATTGGGTTGAAGTCTAAATTCAGAAACGTTATGACACCTTGGGTAAACCGGGACCAAGGGACATCCAGCGCATAGGGAGCTATTCCTACTGCTATACTGGAAGGGGGTTCGGACTTCAAACAAGGTCAGATTTTGTAGAGCTGAGCAGGGTCCCCTCATATAGGATCAGCTGGGAGTGTTTGTTTACAGCTGCTGCAGCACTTCTCATCCCCACCCTTTTTGGGTGCTTTCCCAACCACAGGATCTAGACGAAAGCCTGTGAGAGATGTGCTGGTGGGAAAAAAAATGTTTCTGAGCTTCATATGAAGCAGCATGGATCCAGAAGCAAATGATTTGATACCTTTTAATGGACCAACATAGATGTAACAACAAGAACAAAGTGCTCTAGCTTTCCGACCAACCAGTCCTTCTTCAGAAGCTCATGGCAGTTGTTTAGAAAATACAATACTTATAATAGCTAGATAATGCAGAGAAAAACAGAAAAAAATCCCCATTGGTTTAAAATACTCATTTAAAAAAAAAAAAAAAAAAAAAAACAAGATGAAGCAGCATGGTAATAGGGGTAATAGGGGTATATAAAGAGAAACCAAACAGGAGGGGGGGAGATATGGATAGTAGAGAAGAGGCACCATGTATCACACCAGTACATGTGATGAACAACAATCAGTCAACCACAGTTAAATTATTGTATTCAGCAATATCAAAAAAAAAAAGGATGGGGGGGGAATAGGTTGAGGGGAGGCAGGATACACAATCCAACAGATTAAAACGCTAAATAACACTTTAGCAGAAATATCATGCAAAAGCAAGCATTAACCTGTTGCTTAATTAAGCCTCCCCTCATATCCCCCCACCCACCATTTATATTTGCAGGTCAAGTCATTTCATACAAAGTCTGATAGATCAGAGACAGAAACCATTACATTTTAGTGGTACCTTCAGGTATGGTCTGGCAGGCTGACACTGGACCCCTTGGTCGGAGACAGAGTCTCAAATTCACAGTCTTGGGTGGATTCATTATGTGGGGTGCTGACAGCTTTTACAGTTGCGGCCACTTCAGCTCCGGAGATAGGCTTTTGAGGTGAGGTGTCAGGATGTGGCCTGTTGGTGGGTGGGAGAGGAGTGCTGATAATGGTATCTTGCAGCAGGGCATCTGAACTCATTGTTGGCTTGTATCTTGAGTGGTCATCCTGATCAAGACTTAATGGTGTGTACTTGTTGGTGGTACCAAAAAGCAGAGAACGCCATTCTTTCATTGGGTGCTCGTCTTCACTCCTGCTACCGCTCCTAGACTGCAGACGCTGGTTGGTTTTCTCTATGCCCCATGGATGCTTGTTCCTGTTTTTAGATTTTTTCCTTTGAAGGAAGGACCAGGACTGATTGGGTTGGTCCTGTGGTGAGGGGTTTTGGTAAGATTGATCCCCTTGTTGATTAGATTCTAGGCTAGAGGGATCTTCTCAGGGATCTAGGTTGGTTTAATGCTGCAGATGAAGGTGCTTCAGTTCCTGCTAACCTTGTAACCAGTGTTCATCCTAATAGGTGGTTGCAGCCTTCGAGGAATGAAATCCCTTCTGTACTCCATTTACTTGAAATCTGAGAGTTGTGGCATATCGAATGGTGATTGGAATGTGGACTTGATGTAATCTATGCCTCACCACTGTGTATGCTCTCCAGCTGTTAGTCAGGTACTTGGAAAAATCCTAGAAGATCATTATGCGGTGGCCTTGCCATTCCAGGTACCTCAGCTCACGTGCCCTACATAGAATGTGCTCCTTGATCTGATAGTGGATAAACTTGGCTAGGATTGGATGGGGCTTTTCACTTGATCTGGGCATTGGAGCGAAGGAGCTCTGAACCCTCTGTATTTCAAACTGGGTGTTTCCCAATAATTTGAGAATTACTGGCAGTATATGGCAGAGAAAACCAATGGGGTCCTGGAGCTTCAGTTTCTCCGGGGTACCAACAAACCACAGGTTGCTGCCTCTCCCTGTTTTCTTGGTTTCTTGTAAGAGCTGGATAGTGTTAGTCTGTTCTCATAGCTGGGCATGGAGATCTTCAACCCTTGCCTCAGCAGAACTGCCCATGTTTTTGGTAGCTGAGACCTGGGTCTCGAGGTGTTGAATGGCTTGTTTGTTTGCTTCCAATGTAATTTTTAAGTCATTAATGCTAAAAGCATTTGGGCAAACATACTCTCAATGCATTCCATGGATGGGGCCAGTGCCATCATTTAGCCAAGGCAACATGTCCAGTCTCAGATGGAGAGAGAGAGAGAGAGAGAGAACTCCCTGTAGCTCCAAAAAGGGTTTTGCAGCCAAGAAATCAACAGATTTGCAGGGTGTCTTCTGTAACAGGAAATTGTTGATATATTTTTTAACCTTGTGGAGTTGCCGAAAACCCTAGGATCACTTAGGATATAGCGTGATAGCTGTCAGATCAAAGGCTTAAGCTGCTGTCATAGTTTAGCCCAAGCCATGCCCCTCTGGTTTTCTTTTTTAAAGGTACATCTGACACGAGGATTGAGCAGCTCAGTGTTGGCATGACACTTGGGGGCAAGGGTGGGATGGGCATCCTGGTGTTCTCAACTCCTGGGTCGGGGAAGGGAGGTTTCATGTGCTGATACTAGAGACTAGGACCACTGGTTTTGGCAAGTATAAATTATGGACATGAGGGAACATTATGTAGGAGAGGGGATGAACCGGTCCCCTGGTGGTTTACAATAATAATTAAACTGGCACTGAGGATTGTGCACCCCGGTATCCTGTTCAAATAAAAAAAGGTGCTTATGCATCTAATGGTGGACACACAGGGGAAGCATCACACACCCATGCACAGCAAGCTCAGCAGGGACAGGGCTACACGGTCACATAGTTCCATCCCTGTTGAATGAAAATAGCTGAACTGGCATGCACAGACAGGGAGCCATCTCTGCCAGCTGATAAAGGAGAACATTTCCATTATACAACCTGATGACTTTATGTGGTCATAAAAATTCAGTTATTTTTAGAATGCTCATTTTTAAACTCCACATGCTTACAAACAAAACTTTTTTTCTTGAATGTTTTAAAAAACTACTTAAGTTTAACAGATTAAAAACACAAAATCACACAGTTTAGGACAAACTCTACACACCTGCAAGTTTCACATTTTAAATCCTACTAGGTTTTTAGTTATCATTGAGCGAAGTAGTAGTAGTAGTAGTAGTAGTAGAAACATTTTTATTTATACAGGCAAAAAACAATTTGACAATGCAAAAAGTTTACACCATAGGTCTTTTACAAGGCCTCTTTTCAAGGTGATCCTGTTATTGATGTTTACGTACAAATTACAAAAGGTTCCAAATATGTTCAATATTACACATATTGCATAAGATACAAATATTATATCATACTAAAAAGGAACATTTTTTAGCAATAACACACAGACATATTAATGGCAAACTAGTACACATCGCACATGAAAACATATTTATGTAAAAAGCAATATGATCTGATAGCCTATGTCTTATACTAATCTAGTAACCCCTCATTTATCTATTGGGAACTAACAACAACAAGGTGGTATTCCAATCATATACATACATATTCAAGGTACTGTTTAATTCTTTGTCTGAATTCCTTTATTGTTAAGTTCATTACTCTTAAATCCTTCAATAATCTATTCCAAGAACTAGCAGCTCTATATTTAAATTTAAATGTACTGTATTTATTTTGAATCCTAGGTAATTTTAGTGTACTATCCATATTTCTCAAACAATTATAATTTACGCATTCTAATTGTTTCACAAGTCTTTCAGGTGTTTCCAATTTCATAATGTTATACAATAAGGTATTCCATACTATTTCTCTTTTATGATGCAATGGGATCCAGGACAAAGTATCATACAGGGAATGGTGATGGACTGTGGGACTACATCACAATACATATCTAGCTGTTTTATGATATAATACATCCAGTTTATGTAGAGATTGTTTTGTAGAAAACAATAAATATGTGATCTATACTCCAAAGTAGGAATGATCAACTGATTTGCTAACAACTTACAATCATTTTTAGTCATACAAAATGTAACCCTTCTTAAGACCCCAATTTAATATTGGTTTTCTTTATTATACTATCTATATGTTGATTAAAGGTAAGGCCAAAATCAATTTCAACTCCCAGATATTTATTTGTATCTGCCTGTGCCAATATCTGCCCATCTATAGTCAAGATCTGCATGGCACTATCCAAGCTTTTATTTTTAAATTTAGAAGTTTTAAACAACAGTGTTTGTGTTTTTTTTGGTATTCATCAATAAATGTTTAGTCTAAAACCAAATTTGCATGGCTTCAAAATCAGAGTGAGGGAACTAGCAACCATCCATCAGGAGAGATATCTAGGGGTTATAATATTAGAAAACTTGAAGGTAGGCTGACAATGCGAAAAGGCAGCAAAAAAGGCCAGCACCATGTTAGGATGCATAGGAAGGGTCATCACAAGTAAAAGGAAAGAGGTGATCCTACCACTCTATAGGTCCTTGGTGAGGCCCCACCTTAAATATTGTGTCCAGTTCTGGAGACCTCATCTCAGGAAGGACATAGATAGATTGGAGACAGTACAGAGGAGGGCAACACAAATGATACACAGTCTCCAAGAATTGCCATATGAAAGCAGGTTACAGGAACTCAACATGTACTCCCTGGAAAAGCACAGGGATAGAGGGGACATGATTGAGACATTCAAGTTTCTGAAGGGTATAAACAGAGTCTCCACCCAGGAGCTCTTTATGGTCAATAGCAATAGTAGAACAAGAGGACATGAGATGAAACTGAGGGGAGGAAGATTCGAGGGCAACATGCAAAGGTTTTTCTTCATGGAGAGGGAAGTTGACCCATGGAATGCCTTACCAGCTGGAGTCATTGACTCCAAAACAGTAGGGTAATTCAAAGCAGCTTGGGACAGACACAAGGGGATTATCTCACAGAAATCCTAAAGAGGGTGGCAGGGCTCAGGGCACACTAGATGGATCTTTGGTCCCCATCTGCTGTCACTTTCTATGTTTCTATGTTCTGAGCTAATCCCCAAAGTTTTCAATAGATAAATAAAATAAATAAAACTGATGAGGGACTCTGGCATCTGAGGCATGAGGGATGGCTCTTAGGGAGACAGTCATGAATGCCTCCTTCCCTGTCAGAGTGCACCACTGACTGTGGGCCAAAACCCGAGTGTTATCCTTCGCATATGGCTGGCACCCCTCTGGTACCAGCCACCAAGATCCCACCTCTCCTCAGCCTTAAGGAAATCCACATGACGAAGTGCAGGATGTGCTGTTACCTCCTCTGTACAATTCTGCAAGATTACCATGCCACCACATAATTAATATCTGTTACTGCTTGGCTGCCACATGAAGAACAATACTCTTTCCCACCAAGCACATCATGCCATAGTTTCCTCCAAAACATGTCATAGGAGTACTAAAAACCTATCATGCCTCAAATCTGACAAGAACACTCCATCTTTTACATATAACTGTGGAAGCTTTGCCATGATCCCATCATGCTGTAACAGAAGTCCACAAATGGAGTCTATAACATGCTGCGTGGCCATGTTAGTCAACCAACATGCCCTCTCAATTGCGTTGGGATTCCATGCACGGTGGCAGTGTTGCTTTTGTTTCAGTGTGACCAAATGACTTGCATCCTCAGCCATTTGCAATGCACAGTTCCCAAGTCCTCTATAATCATCTGCTCAGTTCCACAGACATTACCGTCCCAAATAATTTCTTGCCAGGGGGATGACCAATGTATCTGGAGGATCATGGAATTGAGCTTCTGCTATGATCTATAGGAGC
This sequence comes from Neoceratodus forsteri, assembly GCA_016271365.2. Lineage (NCBI taxonomy): Eukaryota > Metazoa > Chordata > Ceratodontiformes > Ceratodontidae > Neoceratodus > Neoceratodus forsteri. The sequence goes on along the minus strand of CM057449.1, from coordinate 1,342,438,731 downwards.
AAATCTCCATTATTTAATAACCCTGTGATCCATCCAATAAATCTGAACTCACTGTAGATCCATGTAAAGATTTTTGCCCCCTCAGAATAGCCATACCCTCGCTGCTGTCCAGTGCACAAAAGAATGACCACAAATCCACATATGTTTCTGCCTGGGAGTCATGGCCTTTCAAAAATGGAAACAGAGCGCTTACAGTAACTGCAGCTACACATAACTTTCAAAAGCTTGGGACTTCCACCATTCCAAGGACTGAATCTATTCATCTGTCCAGCCCTCTGCCCTAGCATGTGAGGTAGCACTGGTATGAAAAGAGTGAATGTCGCATTCATGAGAATCATTCCACAGGCTTTTCTAAGCAGGTGGTTGAAACTGGAATACTGTAAGGGGAGATCCGTTCTCATGGTGGAAAAAAACATGTCCCTGGTATTTATCTGCTGGAGGTAAGCTGAAACCCACCAGTGGATATCCCATTGCATCCCAGGAGGGGACCAGAGACTGTAACAGCAGCCTCTTGACCCCCATCCACCTGTCTTTCCACACCAAAAGTGAATGAAAACCTCATCTGGGGTCACCAACATCTTCACTCAGTGTTACTGGCAACGTGAATGATTTGCTCAGTTTGGCTATCTGAGACACTGTGAATGCCCTGCAGAAGGTTACCAATAAGATTGTCTGAAACAGATTCACCTCTGAAGTGGATGAGCAAACCCTGGAGAGAGCACTCTTCATGTTAACTAGCAGAGCCAGGCCGATCAGGGGTCATGTGTCCAACTGTTTTGGATCCCTGCGGGTTCACCCTTTCAGCATCCTATGCACACAAAAGGCCCACCTAAGCTAACCATACAGTGCCTGCCAAATGCTTCCCCACTGCTGCAGGCATAGATCCTTGCTGCCTTATGTGCAGTAGGTATGCACACAGTTGGTCTTCTGGAACTGGCTAAGCACTGGCCCAGACCAGCTGTTGCCTCACCCACAAGAAGTTTTGACCCACCTTTAATTGGTCACCCTCGTGCTGGGCATTGAAGAGCACCTGCATAGTTTCCAGGCTTCTGGGTCACCAATTCCCAGATGTGGGCTGGGACTTCAATGGGGCAAATCTCCACTTCTGGTGCCAGCTCTAGGAATCTCCCCATTGCAAATGAGAAAGAGCGTCAGCAACACTGTTATTAATACCAGGCACATGCACTGCTCTAAACTGTATATTCAGGATCAAACACCTTGGTACAAACAT